>OU795037.1:22770037-23970037 GCA_917208275.1 Patella pellucida
TACAGAGTTCTCAAATCAGTTGATGTTTTAAGTAAGTGTTATGGGTATCTTGGGGGTTTATTTTAGATCTTAAGATCTGTCATTGTCTCTTTCAAAATCTCAAGTACAGTACCAGTACCTCTACCATGATTATTTGAAGATTTGTGTTGTGGGTATATTAGGGGGGGGGGAGTTGAAGGCCGAAAGGTTAGCATGATCGCGCTGTATCATAAAGCCTGTCATTTAGTCAACTGTCGTGGTTTCTATTCCCCGGTTATACGCGACAATGAGTAGGGTCACCTGTCCAACCTTGTGGGTTTTCTCTGCGTCCTCCCACTGCTAAAGCCCCCTACTCGAAAGCGAATTATTAAAATAAAATTGAACCATGAATTAGTCCCAAAGTGACCTAGTTTGTGTCAAGTGGACATTATACGCCATTTCTCTCTTTCTCTCTTTGGGTATATTTTAGATCTTAAGATCTGTCTTTGAGTCAAGTGGCATGGTTTTGCTTTGCATGTTCGTGGTACTGGTCGGTTTGCCTGTCCAACAATGTGGGTTTTCTCCCGAGTCCTCCGGTTTCCTCCCACTGCTAAATACCCAAGCGAATTATTTAAATAAAATTAAACCATGTTAGTCCCAAAATGACCTGGTTTGTGTCAAGTGGAAGTTAAACTCCATCTCTTTCTCCCTCTCATTATCACAGTTGGTGCAGAAAAGTAGGACTTACAATCCCATTTCATTTCATGTATAATTCACTGCCATATATAATACTCAACAAATTCTTATTCCGAGAATTCAGGAAAAAATTGATACTGGTCGTCGTCAAGTTCAGCACCTGAATCACACACTATGTGAACCATGTGTTAGTCCCAAAATGACCTACTTTGTGTTGAGTGGATGTTAAACCTTTCTCTTGTCGTCCTCAAGTACAGCACCTGAATCACACACTGGGGTTACTCGATTGAACGTTCCAGTATTGAATTCTCTCAATCCCATAAATGTGACAATCGAGTGAAAAGGGATATTTCGGGCTACAAGGCATGCATCAACTGAACAAGAAAATATCTCGACCAACCATGAAACCGAAACATATTCGTTGTGTTTAATTACATCACGATTCTACTCACACGGATAGCCATGGCGATAGAGAGGCGGCTTCTCACCAATGCAATGAGGGTTCAATCCCAGCTCAGGGCATGAACTTTATCGTTGTAAGTGAGAGGGATATTCGGTCTCCCGTCCGATCAGGCAGGTTTCCCCCGAGTTCTTCGGTTTCTTCCTGCAGTAATGATCGAAATCATTTGCACAATCTGTGCCAAGGGCCAAATTTGAAAAAGGTCTCAGGCCTAATTTGCTACCCTTGTAAAATGACGTGATTATTATTATTATTATTATTACACCATCTTCTTGGCCTGGACTGAGAGAACTGCGACAAAACTGAATTCAGCGTAACTCGATTGCAATTCCGTTAATATGGACGTTCTGGACTAACAATCGAGCATCCCCACTATGTAGACCAGGGGCCAGTTGCTTTAACTTTAACATAGAGAAAGATTGTTGTTGGAAATAAAGGTCCCAAACATTCTGTGGTGCAAATTTTCCCTACAGATTTATGCTAATATTTCTAAAGGAAAAAATTAAGTATTCTATTGTGTTTTCTGTAGTAAATTTACCAAGATATGTCTGTTTGAGTTTAACAGATCGTTAAAATAACTTACTTTTGAGCAACTGACCCCAGGAGTTTAAATCCGTCCCATTCAGTTCAAAATCAAGTTTATATTCATGTCCTGCCATGTACACTATACTTGTATATATTTATATGTTACAGAAGGTACAGTAGAAGTGTTGGAGTTCTCGGATGTTTGTAAACATTATTTTGGTAAAACCGGAGAATTGATAGCTGTTATCTGTTCTTTATTAACTCTACTGGGTGGAATGATTGTGTACTGGATTCTAATGTCAAACTTTTTATATCACGTTGTTTCATTTATACACGGTGAGTTATCTACCCCTTGTATCATATTGAATCTCTCATCAACTATAAGGGAATACTCGATTGAACGTTCCGGAATCTAATTCTCTCAATTCCCAAAATAGTGTCATTCGAGTGAACAGGAGAATTTCGGAATACAACGCATGTGCAGACTCCATAAAAATATCTCAACCAATCGTGACAGCTGAAATATATTTGTTACTTCAAATACATCACAATTCTACTCACACCACCTCAGCTGTTGGGATTGACAGAACTGTGTCAGGACTGAATTCCGCATCACTCTGTCAATTCAGGACATTCTAGACCGACAATCGAGCATCCCATATATCACGTATCATTTATACACGTTGAGTTGTCTACCCATTGTATCATAGTTAGCCAATGGCCTGGGCCCTGTTTCACAAAAACTTTAATCTCCTTAAAATCATTGTAAACTAAAATTTCATGCTAACTTAGGATAGAAGCGTTTCACAAACCGATTTTAAGCATTGTAGCTAAAATCCACTAAAATAATATTGTAAGTTACAATTGTATCCTAACTTAAAATAGTGGCGTTTCACAAAACTATTTTAAGGACAATTTTAACTAAAATCAATTTTAACTTAGGATAGCTGTCACCCTCTCCTAACTTACAATCACGACATTAACAAACATTGATTAGAGCTACATTGTTTGATTTATTGCGACATACAGATATAGTTGGCACATAATTTTAACATACAATCATTCACAAAAACAATTTACATTCAATTTCTTTTCATTTTATGGGATATACAGCTACGATCCACCCGTTTATTTTATTGTAAGGCAATTTAAGCATTGGATGGCGCCCCATATTAGAACTCCAAGAAAAAAGCCACCCAAAACGCCAGTAAACTACACACTAAAAGAAAATTTATATCCAATGTCATGGAAAGAAGAGCCCTCTTATTTATAAAGAAAATATCTTCGTGTTTAATATGGCCAATTTTGGGGTATTAGAAGGCCTAAAGGCCTATAATACTAGACATGCCATAGTATGTAGTATTTACTCATGTTTTGGGGGTTATGATGTTTAGTATAAAGATAAATCAATAAACACAAATGTGTGTATTCAAAAATGTTATAGGCCTATTTGAAATTAAATTTTATATCATAAATTTATTATAATTTCTTAATGAAGTTGCGTTAATAAAACAACATCAATAAAAAAAATAAGGCTCCAAAACTATTTTATCTTGGGAAAAACTCATTTAATTGAGTAAGATAGATAGACTCTTTTGCATTTTCAAGTATCATTGAAAGGGTCTATTAGAATGACATTTATAATCTAGGCATCGGAACATTGCCTATTTGGCGTATTAATTTCAAAGTTGATAAATACTTTTAAACTTCGACAAAACAATTGAAGCCTAGATTAGTTGTTTGAGTGACACATATCAAAATATGTTTGTGAAAATTCTCAAAAGTTTCTCTTGTCCAAATAACTATAAAAATTCGAAATTCAAGCGCTTTAGTTTATCGATACACATTACTTCTATTGAAGCCTGCGACGAAATCAAATGCCAAGTTCAAGGTCAACCCACCAATACATTTCGAAACTAATAATACGCAATAAACTCATTTATTTCATCTTTCTACGACTTTCTGACCATGTGCAGACATTTCTACAACGTATGAAACTCTCCCTATTGATAATGTAACAGTTAATTCAGTTTGTCAACAGTTTTCAGTTTCGAAGCGTATTTGCTTTCACCGTAAGTACCCGCAGCGGAAATCTGCACTGCGCGGGCGCAAGCGATTTTAACTTAAATCTATTAAAATTGCATTTTAAGTTACAATCGATCTTCGTGAAACGCATAAAATTTAAAATCTCATTTTGATTTTAGTTAAAATCGATCTTAAGGATTTTAGTTTTCGTGAAACAGGGCCCTGATTACTATATTATCGTGTTTGTTATAATATAGCTTGTGCTCATGAGTGGCTTTTATTAGAAGTGACTGGTTAATTGAGACTGCCTTGTTGAGAGAAGGAGGTTCATCAGGATTTTCCGGCATGGTTTACCCATGTCAGTGGTGCAGCTGTCTAGTTGTTTGGATGACACAAAAAACAAAGACTTGTGTATACATTGGCGTGCACATAAAAGGTCCATTGGCAACTGGAATTAGATGTTAGAGTAGGCCATACTGCCAGTGTCCAAGCAAGTTTTCCTTCATAGCATACTGTATGGTGTATGCCCGTCTTCATTAGTCCAGTCGGGGCAGAACAGTAGAACTTTTAAACCCCATTTCATTTCCACTCAATATTGAAATACAAGGGAAGTAACTCTCTTTTGTGTTTTTTTCTATTTTCAGATCATGCTGTTGATAATTTTAACACAACAACTTTGGTTAATCTGACAAAATATTCAGATGGTAAGTAATCAACTTATATCTACTATTATCTCTCTCATATTGTTAGGGGGGCCACAGTGGTCAATTTATTTCTACTATTATCTGCATGATATTGTGTGGGACCACAGTGGTCAATTTATATCTACTATTATCTGCATGATATTGTGGGGGGGGCCACAGTGGTCAATTTATATCTACTATTATCTCCCTCATATTGTGAGGGGGACCACAGTGGTCAATTTAATTCTACTATTATCTGTATGATGTTGTTGGGGACCACAGTGGTCAATTTATATCTACTATTATCTGCATGATATTGTGGGGGGGGGGCCACAGTGGTCAATTTATATCTACTATTATCTCCCTCATATTGTGAGGGGGACCACAGTGGTCAATTTAATTCTACTATTATCTGTATGATGTTGTTGGGGACCACAGTGGTCAATTTATATCTACTATTATCTGTATGATATTGTGAGGGGGACCACAGTGGTCAATTTAATTCTACTATTATCTGTATGATATTGTGGGGGGACCACAGTGGGTTTTTTTACTACCATTCAGTCCAGACTGGTATAATTTGTACAAGACGGTCATTCTGTGTCAAAAAATAAACCGTACCCCAGTTCTTAGAGAGAGAGACACAGAGACGTACAACTTATTCAATTTTGGCCAAAAGTTGCATATTTTTTTTCGTAGATTTTCTTCCTGTACCTTAGTTCTTAGAGAGAGACAGAGACAGAGAGAATTAGGGTTTTATGTCCACTTGACACAAACTAGGTCATTTCAGGACCAGCAGAAAACCCATGAGGTTGGACAGGCTCCTACTCCTTGTCATGTACAACCGGAAAATCAAATGTATATAATAATTATATATCTCTTAATTATCAAGATTTATTTTTTATTTTTTTCAGCTGTTTGTCCGAAGGCATCGATACCACAAAACTCATCATTTGGATATTCCGAGACACATGTTGGGAATTTTCCTCTAATTGGAGGAATTTTCTATAAAATCTGGGATGAACAGATGACCGTACCATTTTTCCTCATCCTCGTTCTGTTTCCCATCATTAATTTTAAATCTCCAACATTTTTCACAAAGTTTAACGCATTAGGTAATTATAAGTAATTTATTGTTCGATGGAAATTATAATGAAATGTCTTTCTTCATTAGTCCAGAAACAGAACATTAGGATGTTAAATCCAATTTGGTTTGATAATGTGTACACAGGACATTTGTTTTTTTATCCCATGTGAACGACTAGCAAGCTGTCCTTGTCAGGCCCTCTGTCCTGCAAAACTGACAAGGGGAAACCACACTGGAAAATCCTAATGACATGGCTTTTGTTTATCTTCGTAAGCATACTTCGGGTTTAACGTCCACTCAACACAACTAGGTCATTTCGGGACTAACATATGGTTTAATTCCTATAATTCGCTTGCGCGTAGGGATCTTTAGCAGTAGGACGAAACCAGAGTGCGCGAGGGAAACCCGCGAGGTTGAGAAGGCGCCCCTATCTCCATGCCACATACGCTCACACCAGGGCTCGAAACCACAGCTGCAAGCCAGACTTGACTGGCCAGCTAGAGGTCGAAGCGCGGCACTCTAGACCACTAGGCCATCCCAACACGCACACACACACACACACACACACACACCCGTAAGCATAGTTGGTGGAGAAAAGTAGGACGTTAAACTTCATTTCATTTCACACTAGCAGGATAAACATAGTAAAGAAACATAATGTTAAAGATCCATTATGAGAGATTAGATAAAGAGCTAACACTACTTACTATAAAAGTTAAAAGCTAGATAATGTAAAGGGAATTTGCTGAAAATTTCAGTCAAATTGATCTAGCCTACTTTGAACCGCGAATTTTAGCAATTGAATTTTTGGCCTGGCCTTGATCATTATTACTCAAGTCAGCATGATATAAAACATAATCTCAATTATCCCTTTAATCACGAATGAAAATTGGGCAGCAAATTGGGTCCTAATCCAGTAAATATCGCAGGCTAGCGATGACATCAAGAGATGATTATGGTCTGGATAGGTTAATTTTAAAATGTCTAATTAATAATTTAGATAATATTTCAGGCCTAAAGAAAGACCTGTAATAGAAAGATTTATCTTTTGCATAATGTATGTTTAATTTCTTTCTATATGTACTGACCATTCCCCTGTTAGGGAGGTTGGATGGCCAAATGGTTAGCACGTGCGTGCTGTATCATAAAGCCTGTCATTGAGTCAACTGGCGTGGTTTCGAATCATCGGTTGTATATGACCAGCAGTAGGGTCGCCTGTCCAACCTTGTAGGTTTTCTCCGGGTCCTCTGGTTTCCTCCCTTTACCAAAGACCCCTACGCACAGGCAAATTATCGAAATAAAATTAAACCATATGTTATTCCCGAAATGACTAAGTTTGTGTCGAGGGGATGTTGACCTCATTTCTGACAATTCCCCTCTGTTTGAGGGAGCAGATATTTTGTCAGAAATGTTCATATACCTGTTATGATTTATTGTCTTTGTCTGTTTCATTACCAGAATTAAATGCTGTTGTATTTGTAAGATTTTGAATGTTTTTTTTTCAGGAACTGTGTCTGTTGCTTATTTGTTTGTTTTTGCTGCTGTTAAAGCAGCGAAATGGGGAATTCATCTTGATTTTAGTTCTGTTGATTCCGTTTTACCTGACTATACAAAAGGTAAGTTTTTATATCAAAAATCACTGATACATTTCGGCAAAGATATTGCTCTCTTAATGTCTAGGGAGGCGCAGTGGCTAAGTGAGAAAGACACTTGCTTGCTAGTCTGGTGGTCTCCAGTTCGCTTCCATTGTTTGCCCAGAAAATTTCTCTGGATTTTCATGTGCGGTTTTCCGTAGCTTCTAGTTGATTGGATGGAACAAATAACCAAGGGCCCGTGTACACACTGGCGTGCACATACGAGTATACTTGACAGGTGAAATTCGAAATAAGAGTAGACCGTAGTAAAGTTGTCCCAGCAAAATTTCCCTCATGGCATACTGGATGGTGTATGCCCGTCTATATTAGTCTAATTGTTACAGAAAATAAGGATGTTAAATTGTATATTTGATTGTTTTCAGATTTTAAAATGACATTCCCAGCATTAACGGGTATTTCAGCATTAGCTTATTTTGTACAGAATTGTTGTATATCCATCACACGAAACCAAAAAAATCCACAAAATAATGTAAGTACAGGGCCCTGTTTCTCAAAATCTAAACTAAAGATAAAATCGAAATTTTAATAGATACTTACTTCAATTTTGATTGGCTAAGCACTAAGGTCAATCCATTATTATCCAATCAAATAACTGGATCATTACGTCTGTCATTGAGTCGTGGTTTCGATTCCCAACTCGTACGTTACAAGGAGTATCGTTTTCTCTGGGTCCTACTGTTTCCTCCCACTGCTCCAGACCCCTAGTGAATTAATGAAATAAAATTGAACCATATGTTTCTCCAGAAATGAACTATCTCTCTCTCTCTCTCTCTCTCTCTCTCTCTCTCTCTCTTTCTCTCTCGCCTTTGAGAGATTTCAAATTCCCTCAAGTTGGGTGTAGTCCTAGTGTAAGTGTCCCACTATAACATGGGTATAGTCCTAGTGTAAGTGTCCCACTATAACATGGGTGTAGTCCTAGTGTAAGTGTCCCACTATAACATGGGTGTAGTCCTAGTGTAAGTGTCCCACTATAACATGGGTATAGTCCTAGTGTAAGTGTCCCACTATAACATGGGTGTAGTCCTAGTGTAAGTGTCCCACTATAACATGGGTGTAGTCCTAGTGTAAGTGTCCCACTATAACAAGGGTATAGTCCTAGTGTATAATGTATTAATTTGTAAACCAAATAACATTGATCAGCACTATTAGATTTTCCTTTATTAACATTTGGGGTTTTTTTGTTTGATATTTCAGAATTTATTAAATAATATAGAAACTAATGACGTTATGGCGTTTGTGGCAAGAATTGGTCTGTTTTTTCAAATGCTGTGTGTTTTTCCCCTGTTGATATTTATACTACGATTACAGTTCATGCATTCCGTGTTTGGTTCCGTCTGGCCAAGGTGAGTTTCTGGTTAAACAATCGAAGAATCATCAACGATTTCCAGTCCTTCACGTTTATAAAATTATGCGGGAGCCATAAAAAGCTCCTGATACTTTCAATATATGCAGTTTAAAAGTAAACAATAACTGAAATTAGTTTATTAATCTCAATATTTAGGAGAGCGATTTAGCTAATTCTTCGAAGGAAAGCCGATAGGAGCAGGACTGGATTTACATTCATAATTATGCTAGAATAATAAACATTTAATACATGACATTGCATCGGCAAATCTGTATGTCACATCAGGGTCTCCAGTTCTTCTGAAGTTAGCAGCAGGTCTGCAATATCACCTTGGTGGAAATGGATGTTAAATTTCACTCATTGCATCGTTTGCCGAGAAATTGCATCAAGATTTGCCGACATGGTTTCCCATTGTCCCTGGTGCAGGAAAAACGGCCTGACAAGACAGCTGTCTAGTTGTTTAGATGGGGCGGAAAATTTAGGTCTCTTGGTAGCTGGGATTTGATATAAGAGTAGGCCTTTTTTAAACTATTATAGCAAGAACTGACAGCTCTTCATCTAAAGCTTTACTTTAGCAATTACAAATTAAAGACGCATTATGTTATATTTATTATCGTGTTAAGCTTGGTAACGAATGAAGCTTGCTATAAATGACTTGTAATACCAACATCTGCTCAACATGCTCGTTGTTATTGCACTGAAAACCCACCCTTCGTCTCTATTATGATCTCTACTAAAACTAGCGTAAACCAGCAAAAGTGAGCTATAACACTGAAAATGTCTAGTTATTACACAGTTACGCCCCAGTGAGTTAATTAGAGGTAAAACAAAAGAACAAAGGGAGATCTCCTGTCTGTGTTACAATATATGTTTTAGCGCTCACATAATGCATCTTTAATATGCATATTCAACAAATTATTCTGGCTTGCATAGTAATTATTATATTTCAGTTTAAAGCATGTATTGGTTTTAAATGTTGTATTAATTGGTGTCTGTCTCATCTTTGCCATCTTTTTACCTCATATTGGTAGAATAATTGGGTAAGTCTATGTTTACATTAATATTTTTAACTTATTTTGGTAGAATTATTGATAAGTATAGTTCAACCTCATATTGGTAGAATGATTTGATTAAGTATATTTTTACCTCAAATTGGAAGAATTATTGGTTACATTTTATTAAGTCAACATGTGGTTTCGATTCCTCGGTTGTAAGTGACAAGGAGTAGGGTCGCCTGCTGACTTAATGACCTTGTATGGCCTTAAACTGATTTGTTATAATTTCAGGTTTGTTGGTGCCTTCTGTGGGTTTTCCTACGCTATTTGTCTCCCTTGTTTGGTGTATTTAAAGGCCTGTTATCTTGGAGATGGAGGACTAAAGTTAACATGGCTGAAGACAATTTTCCACGCGTTTCTCATCCTGATGGGCCTGGGAAATTTTATTGGACAGTTTTTAATCATTGGACATACAACATAACAGGATCTCAATCGAGGCGCTGGATTAAGGTTTCAACTTTAAGGGCTGAAGTTCAGGATCCTTAAACTTCTGCTGGAAGACCTTTAATAACTGGATCTGAATGTAATCCTTGAGTGGCATTTAGGGATTAAGCACAATAGAAACACAATACATTTCTGGAAACATCATGCTATATGAGTACAAAATTGTGCTTTGTTCTTTTTAAGAATTTAATCGGGGTTAGTTAAAAGCACTGACTTTAAGGGCTGCATTCCATGGGCCTCAGTCAGATAAAGTTATTTTATTTGTGAAAGTTGAATTAAAGCATAGATACATATGCTGTAACCAAGGTATCATTTAATCTTGTGTATCTGGCACTTATTTCTTGCAAATTGGACACTCATTATCAAAATTAAGCAGTCAGCTTTGAACTGGACGCAATTACAAATTAAACGATTTATAGTGATTTTTAACAAAGATTTGATATTAAACAAATGTGAAAGAGATTAGTGCTAGATACACAAGATTAAATCATGCCTGGGTCACAGTGATATACTCCACATCAAAGACTAATATTGGTGTCGGTCATTATCACTTATGTTATTTATGATCTCTGCAATTATATTTGGAACATGTTTAACAAGTTCTATCACATATGTGATAATGACTAACACCAATATTGTCCTTTGACTCTATATGATCTACCGGGTATGTGTTAAAATTATATTTGGAACATATGTGATAATGACTGACACCAATATTATCCTTTGACTATATAAGAAAATGGCTTTATGAATATTCATGTATATATTTGTCGAAAATGTACTAAAGCAATACTAGGGCAAAATGAAACAAAGTTTGAAAATCGTTGGTTTAGAGTCAAAAGCTCGTATCTGGCATATTTGTCAAAATTAATTTTTTATACTTCTTCAGAATGCAAAATTTCTTGCCATTTTTTTTCATCTATTAGTCATTTTTGTTGAAAATGTAATACAGCATTACTATGGCAAAAAAAACCCAATCTACTGTATTCGGGGATAGGTCAGTCAAATTTCCTAAATTTTTAATATTTTTATGAGGACATCATATATATAGTACTTGCAGGTCTCTACAAGATCTTATTTTGGCTCAGATCCCAATGTCCGGACAGAGAATATTGGTTACTGTTATTAACTGTTAGGTGTGGCGTTCAGTTTTAGTAGAATATTCCTGTTTATGTGTAGAAGGTTGCCACGGTGAAGTGGTCAGTGTTAAAATATAGGCAATATATATTATAAAACTGGTATCCTTTAAAATTGGGGTTTTGCACTTGAATAACTCTGCATACCCTTTAATTTCAAAGCATCATTTGATAGTTGATACTAACGCTTACAAATTTCCAAGTCAGAATATAACATAGCACAATTACACATAAATTTACACAATACGTTATTCCACAGGTGGATTAGTTTCCTAAATTAAACAGAAATAGAATTACGAAATGTCATGTAATGTCCTAAGGAACCCTGGGAAGGAGGAATTTGATGAAAGGGGAAGGTTTCACTGTCCTGGCTAAATGTCCTCCGTAGTGCTCTGCATTGCATATGGCTGTCTTCATTAGCATGTTTGAAGTGGAAATGTAAGACATTAAACCCCATTTTATGGGTATTTGCAGCCATTATTTAATTTCTCTCCAATTATAAGCTGGATAGTTTAGTAGGGATCTTGTTTAAAGTGTTTGGATCGTGGAACACCTGATAAGTGTGTGCCACTATTTTTATTAGCAAGCAGACGGCTGAGCTAGTTATTCTGGGTAATGTCATTAATGTTATGTCTGCCATTCCATAAGGCGCTGGTTCGCTAGCCTGAAGGTTGAGTGTTCGATCCCTGCATTGGCCGAGAAAGTTCATCTCGATTTTCGTTCGGATGGGACGAAAAACCGAGGTCCTGTGTACAAATTGGAGTGCACGTAAAAGATCCCTTGGCAGTTGGAATTCGATATAAGAGTAGGCGTAGCGCCGCTGCCCGGGCAAAATTTCCCTCATAGCACACTGTATGGCGTATGCCCGTCTTCAATTGGCCCAGGTTAGGTGCTTAAGCGTTGGACGTTAAACCCCATTTCATTGATTCCATGTATATTGTATGTATATTGTATGTATAATGTATGTATATTTTATGTATATTTTATTAATATGCTTTTAAATCACTTTATCACACTATATATATTAACACATTATAAAATGAGAGTGTGAGTGAGAGTGAATGAGTGAGTGAGTTTATCCTCCACTCAATGTAAACTAGGTAATTTGTGAGAGAGATAGAGAGACAGAGAGAGAGCATCCACTCAACACAAACTAGGTCATTTCGGGACTACTAGTCCTTTTTGGGACTAACATATGATTCAATTTTATTTCAATAATTTGCTCATCTGTAGGGGTCTCTCTCTCTCTTTTTGTTGTTTAAAAGCCAAAAGGAATTAATTATATTAACCCCTGAAATGACAATCAAAGATTTTAATTCTATGTTTACATGTGATTATTATTATACCATTAAATCCTGCAAGTCATTTTTATTTTATACCATTGTTCATCTGTATCCACATAAGTGGTTTATTGTCCCCCGCCTTTCGAAGAAAGCAGGGGACTATTAAAATGGGTCCGTCCGTCTGTCCGTCCGTCCGTCCGTCCGTCCGTCCGTCTGTGACACTTTTTGGGACACAATAACTCTCGTTCTAATTGAGCTAGAATGTTCAAACTTAGTGTAGGTGTTTATTATGGCAATACCTTGATGGAGTTCGAAGATGAGCATTTTCCGCTTAGGGTAAGCAGAGATAAGCAATTTGATTGGTTGATGCTTTGGGACACGATAACTTTAGTTCTAATTAAGTGAGAGTGATGAAACTTGGTGTATAGTTTCATTACATCAATATCTTGACTAAGTTCGATAATGAGCATTTTCTGCTCAGGGTAAGCAGAGCGATAAGCAATTTGATTGGTCGAGACTTTGGAACTGAATAACTCTCATTCTAATTGAGTTAGAATGTTCAAACTTAGTGTGAGTGTTTATGGGGTCAATGTCTTGATGGAATTTGAAGATGAGCATTTTTTGCTTAGTTTAAGCTTAGGCAAGCAATTTGATTGGTTGATGCTTTGGGGCACGATAACTTTAATTCCAATTAGGTGAAATAAAGAAATTGGTGTGTAGTTTCATTACATCAATACCTTGACTGAGTTTGATAATGAGCATGTTTTGCTCTTGGTAAGATGGCTGATAAGCAATTTGATTGGTCGAGATTTTGGAACACAATAACTCTCGTTCTAATTGAGTTAGAATGTTCACACTTGGCATAGGTGTCTATTAGGTGAATACCTTGATGGGGCTCGAAGGTGAGCATTTTCTGCTTAGGGTAAGCAGAGATAGGCAATTTGATTGGTTGATGCTTATTAAGTTCTGATTAAGTGAGAGTGAGGACACTTGGTGTATAGCTTTAGCTTTATTACACCGATATATTGACCAAGTTCGTTAATCAACTTTTTCTGCTGAGGGTAAGCAGAACGATAAGAAATCTGATTGGTTGATGCTTAGGGGCACGATAACTTTAGTTGTAATGAAGTGATAGCAATGTAACTCAGAACTCAGAGTATAGATTCATTTTATCATTACCTTGAGTCCTTGACTAAGTTCAATGTTGCAAATTTTCTGCTTTGGCTAAGGAGCGATAAGCACTTTTATTGGTCAAGACTTTGGAACATAACTCATTAGGCGAATGTCTTAACTAAGTCAATAATTAATATTTTGAGCTAAAGCTAATATTTTGAAAAAAATAAATGTTCGATTAATTAATGTGTCATCTTATTATTTTGGGATTTCGGCGGGGGACATCAGCCTCACTGTTGGCTTGTTAATTATGCAGTAGTCATTAACAACCAGGTAATTATTATATAGGTTAACCCTATAACATTTGGTAAATGTATATATTAAAATGAAATGAAATGGGGTGCTACTATTCTGCTCCTAAACTTGGCCATACAGTGTGCTGTGAGGGAAATTTTCCCCGGGCAGCAGCGCTACGGCCTACTCTTGTATCGAATTCCAACTGCCAAGGGATCCTTAATGTGCACATCAATGTGTACACAGGTCTTTCATACCATCCGAACAACTAGGTAGCTGTCTTTGTCACTGACAAGGGGAAACCATGCCAGAAAATCTGCATAAACTTTCTCGGCCAATGCAGGGATCGAACACCCGGCAAAATTTACCTCCTAGTACATATTATGATATATACTTATTTTGTTTAGCCTGGTTGCTGCAGAACAGTTGGACGTTCCCATGGACTATTATTATACAATGTTAAAGTCTTTATCATTTTCTGAAAAATATCAAATTTGCTACGATTTAATCCATGCTAAAAATTTAATTAAGAAAAAAAAAAAGAAAATTTCAACAGTTAGAAAATCTCCCAGCTTGGATATAATCTGATTTTGAAAGAAAGAAAAAAAGAGAGAGAGAGAAATGGGGTTTTACATTCACTAGGTCATTTTGGGACTACCACATGGTTCAATTTTATTTCAATAATTCACTTGCGCGTACCCGGAGAAAACCCATCAGATTGGACAGGCGACCCTACTCCTTGTCATGTACAACCGTGGATTCGAAACCACGCCAGTTGACTCAATCATAGGCTTTATGATACAGCATGCACACGCTAACCATTTGCCATCCAACCCCCCAGACCCATCAAAAGCTTTCAGTGAAATCAATACAAATCGCTGGCTTGTGAAAACTATGTGAAAACTATATCGTATGCCAAATCTTTAGATCATAATATCTTTGTAAATACCAGTACTTAACAAATTGTAGGATTAAAATTCTGTTAAATGATAATCAGACTTACAATGTACACACAATTGTATCATTTTAACATTAAGACTTTTTTGGATTGTTTTAAGTTAAAGGGTCAATCCCGATGATGTTTTTGAGAATAAAACTCTTTAATTTTGTGTTAAAATCCGTTAAGATCCCCTACATTAGGGCCGAGCAACTAACTCAATATATGTGATACGTTTTCAAACAACTTAAACCCACAGTCTTCATCTTGAAATGGAGACCGGTGTCCCAAACTGTATTATGCGGTGATTTGATAAAACCATACTTTTATTTTATAAAATAATGTGTCGGTGAAATTTACCTTTTGTTATCAAGTAGAGCACATGGACCATTCACCGTGTAGACCTCTAAAGGAACGGGAATCGATTATCGGGTCACGCAACGAAAGAATTGACCCGAAATCTTAAAAGGGTTACGTGTCCGGATAAACTGTTTTAACGCCCATGACCATACGACTCAATATTTTGAGTGAGGGTATATACACCATTCTTCTATATTTTGGCGTTTAAATTTCATACAGACTCGCACTTTTATTTTTGAGGCTCTGTTCTATTCGGGACAGTCCCTTTAAGTATGACTTTGTGATTAATTATTTCTATAAAAGACTCTAGGGTATTGTATATGACTATAGTGCAGTTTATTATAATTAATTCTCCAGTATTGTTAAAGCCAGATAATGTAATCTCTTATTTATCGCTTGTGTGATAAATTACATAATCTCCTAGGAAATATGGCTTTACATGGATTTGGTTGGTCAAAACCACTTATGTTAAGTAAAGAGTGACTTTGTTTTTATATAAAAAAAGAAACTATTTTTATTTAATTGACCTTGAAGGAAATACTGGGTCAATATATACACGTAGGACTTTGCAATAGTTAAACTGCTGTCAAAAAATGATGTATCACTACCCGCTAATGGAAATACATTCAGTAAAAGTGAAATCTATAGGAAAGAATTATATTTATTTATTTGTGCATGTAAGAAAGGATTAGGTGATAAATAAAATCTCCAACTCATGTTTTTGGGTATCAAAAAACACTTGTAGGAGATTCTCTATGTAATGTGATAGATCATGTACTTCTGTATTTTATTTTTTGCTCCACATTTCATTATTGCTGTGTATTTCATTATTGCTGTGTATTTCATTATTGCTGAGTATTTTATTTTTGTTCCACATTATGTTTTGTAACTCTCTTAAGTCCTGCATTTCATTATTGCTGAGTATTTTATTATTGCTCCCCATTATGTTTTGTAACTAACAAACTCTCTTAAGTATGCATAATGTATATAAGTTGTACACAAATAAAACAAGCTATTCTTGCTAAAATATAAGGAATGGAATATATTGAAAATTTTGGTCAAATTATTTTACTCTTGGCAAAGTTATGAGTGTTTAAAGTTATCAGATGGTCAAGAGAGTTGGTTATTGGCATGTGAATTAATGTCTCAGTAATAATTCATGTAACATTTGAAGCTTTAGCTCTTACATAATGCATCTTTAATATGAATTCTTTGCGCTGTGATCACGATTTTTTAATAGTGAAAAAAAATTGAAAATATTTCATCTCAATGTCTTCCTTTTAGAGTTTGATTGTATTGCTTTTATTGTTAATGTAACTTAACCAATTAAGCGTGACATTTTTAAAACGTTAACTATCCCCTATGGTGTAAGTAATTAGACAAATTGACGAAAAACTATGTTCTATGTTCTGAGAATAGGTTGGGGAAAATACGCCCTACACACAGTGAGTGGCAGTTGTCCAGGACATAATATAATGTCCTACACATGTTCTAAGAATAGGTTTGGGAAAATACTTCCAAGTTGTTATATGACGCCCTACACACAGTGAGTGGCAGTGGTCCAGGACATTTTAATGCCCTACGCACTTAATGGGTTAATTCAGTCAGTCTTTCATTCCCCTTGTGTATATATATGTATATAGTAGCCATTAGCCTGCTTGGCAGGAGAATGCACACTAGCTCTTGGGTTCACTTCATTCGGCAAACCTCGACAGATTCCGGTACTCTCCGTAACCTTCATCTAGACTCGGATGTATGATAGTCATTGATATGTACCTACGACCATACATTTGCGATGCGGCTTATCGACTACCGATTTACTCTTAACAGGAAAACGTTCCGCTTTTACAAAAAAGCCCCAAAATCTGGTTAAGCTGTCCACACCCGTTGGTGGAGTCGTCCACACGACTTAGTATAATTTCTGGACACATAATGTATTTGTAAATAGTATAGTTTTTCTGCGTGGTCACCCTTTCTATCGGTAAATAAACAACAAAGTAAATAATTTCTGGATATTGTAATTGTAATACATTTTTTGGAGTCGTCCACACGATGTATTTTTAATTAGTATAGTTTTTTCTGCGTGGTCACCCTTTCTCTCCGCAAATAAACAACAAAGTAAATCGTTTTATTCCATCAATAACAAATTCATTAACAAATTCATAAACATATTTAGTTGTGGACGACATCACTAATAGTTGTTGACGACATCACCAATGCCTTGTGGACGACTCTACCAACGGTTGTGGACGACTTCGATTGTGGACGACTTGACTGGCACCCATCTCCTGGGGGCAACCTTGTTTATCCGGGTCCTTTAAAATAGTTCCAAAATGGCGGACTTCATTATACAGCTGAGTCTAGATATAGGGCACCGGAATCTGTCAAGGTTTGCCGAATGGGGTTCACTTTTCAGCAGGTTTAGGGTCATTGTCATGGTTCAACAGTCTCTTGACCTTTGAACTTTGCGAAATGTCTAAAACCTTCAGTTGGTTCTGTTGGTTCCTTTGTTAGTTTGATTTTCATTTTGAGTGAAGTCTGTATCATTTCAGACCCCGGACTGTATATCCAGAGGCTAAGTGAGAAGGATACAATGACGAACTTTGTGTCAAGGTTTTGAGTTTTTGCGCCCCCTTGCAAATGGCAAAATATCATGATCTTATTACCAGTGTCAAACATATACCGTGGGTCAGATAAGGTACAAATTGACTCAAGCATGTTCTTCACAGCCCTATATTGCTCGGGGGCACTAGGAGAGACCCCCTCCCCCGCACTTTTGGGGGCCCGGATAAGATTTTGTTCCTCATGCAAAACTATGGGCCATCACATCCCTGTCTACAACGCCGTGCCCCCCCCCCTCCGAATCTATTTATTTGATTTGATATATAAATTGTTTGTATTGCCTGTCCAACCTCTTGGGTTTTCTTTGGGTCTCCATTTTCCTCCCACTGCTAAAGACCCCTACGCACAAGCGAATTATTTAAAAAAATTAAACCATGTTAGTCCTGAAATGGCCTAGTTTGTGTCGAGTGGACGTTAAACCCCATTTTTCTCTCTCATGTTTGTCTTGCGTAACTGTTTATGTGTGGTGTAGTCCTCCTGCACTTTCTGTGATAGTATTTTGTATGGCGGCCGAGTTGTGAACCCACAGACTAGTGAAACATCCTTCCGATTGTAAAGTAAATATTTGCTGAACACAGATTATTATATTTTTAAACTTGTATATAGTGTACATGTTATGTTGTAGAATAAAAAGTTCTAATTTAAGATATTGTTTCTGTGATGCTGTTAAATACAATCTGATTAAAATACAGATGTATATTTCATTTCCTTTTTTTTATACTTTTGATGGTCTACACTACATGAAGTTGTAGCCATAGGTAGCGTCAGAGTTCATATGCGCAGCTTTTAACCCTATGACGTCAGACATTGATTAATAAATCATCCTTGATGTTTCTAGTGGTTAACCCACAGTTCCGTTCACCAAAAGGCCTAGACATGAAGATCTGACAAGTTGTAGCAGCGATAGGTTGCCTCAGAGGTCATATGCGCGGCTTTTAACCCCATGGCGTCAGACATTGATTATTCAATCATTTTTGACGACTTGACGTTTCTAGTGGTTAACCCACAGAGTTCCGTTCACCAGATGGCCTAGAATTTGCCATATCAGACTGTTTCATTGGCTAATCCCTCACTTCATCCAGAACACGCAAATGATAACAACTCTTCAGATCCTAGTGTATTAAAAACAAGTAATACAAAATTAAAAATGAAACGAAATAGGATCTGTGTTTTAATTAGATTGAATTTATTATATTTTTAAACTTGTATGTATATGTATGTATATTTTTACTGTCGAAGAATAAAATGTTTTAATTTTAAATATTATGTCTGTGATGCTTTGAAATAATACAACTACACGCGCATGGCATAGTGCTTGGTACCTCAAAGACCAGCCGCAAGAAACCGGGTGATAATTTTGTATGTGCCGAAAAGTCTAAACGGCCGGTATACAATCTTCTACGCTGCCAGCCACACACAAGTCACAGCATAAGTCTCACACACAGGTTTACTCAAATTCCCCCTGGTAGTAGCAGGTACAGTGGATTGTGTACTAGGCTTTATTCAAATAAAGTATTTAAAGGATTCAGTCGTTTTATTGTTCAGAGGCCCTGGCACGAGATAATGTAAAGTTGTTAAGATGGGACGAAAAACCGAGGCCCATTCTTATTTCTGGGATCCCCTCACCCAATCCATTACTATTTCTAGGGTCCACCATTCAATCCATTTTTATACGCCCACATGGAAATGTGGTCGTATATTGGCGTCGCCCGGTCCGTACGTACGTCCGTCCGTCCGTCATCCACAATTTCTTGTGAACGCTCTAGAGGCTAAAGTTAATATCCGATTGACTTTAAATTAATACACAGTGTTAAAGGTCATGAGACAAAAAAGCCTATTGATTTTCAGCGATATCCGATAATTACCGCCAGAGTTATGGCCCTTGATCACTTTGAAATATCTTGTGAACGCTCTTGAGGCTAAAGTTAATATCTGATTGACTTTAAATTGATACAGAGTGTTTAAGGTCATGAGACAAAAAAGCCTATTGATTTTCAGCTATATCCGATAATTACCGCCAGAGTTATGGCCCTTGATCACTTTGAAATATCTTGTTAACGCTCTTGAGGCTAAAGTTAATATCTGATTGACTTTAAATTGATACACAGTGTTTAAGGTCATGAGACAAGGTAGCCTATTGATTTTTAGCGATATCCTATAATTACCGTCAGAGTTATGGCCCTTGATCACTTTGAAATATCTTGTGAAGGCTCTAGGGGCTAAAGTTAATATCTGATTGACTTTAAATTGATACACAGTGTTTAAGGTCATGAGACGAAGAAGCCTATTGATTTTCAGCAATATCCGATAATTTCCGCCGGAGTTATGGCCCTTGAACACTTCAAAAAATCTTGCGGATGCGCTAGAGGCCAAAATTAATATCCAATTGACTTTAAATTTATACACAGTGTTTAAGGTCATGAGCAGAAGAACCCTATAGATTTTCAGTGATTTCCGATAATTACTGCCAGAGTTATGGCCCTTGATCACTTCAAAAAATCTGGCGGATGCTATAGAGGCCAAAGTTAATATCCGATTGACTTTTAATTTATACACAGTGTTTAAGGTCATGAGACCAAAGTTAATATCCCGTTGACTTTAAATTTATACACAGTGTTTAATGTCATGAGAAGAAGAGCCCTATTAATTTTCAGCGATTTCCAATAATAATTGTCAGAGTTATGGCCCTTGATCAAATCAAAAATTCTTGTGGACACTATAGAAGCTAAAGTTTACATCCGATTCACTTTAGATTGAAACACAGAGTTTAAGGTCTTGAGACGAACAATGAATTTTGATAACTTGAACAGCTACATCCATGATATTAAATGTTTCGTATACTAAAGGTCGCATGGAGGAGAACTTAATCAAAGCCAAACAAATTCTAATGATTTTCTGATAATTACTTTTTAAGTATTCAAATTACTCTTAATCAGATTTAAGTGTATCATAAATGTTTCATTATCGAAAAAATTAAAAATATGCGACAACTCTTGTTGACTGCCCGGACGATTTAGCTGCTGTGGGCGTATGTTTCGTTGCCTGGCAACCTATCTTTATTGCTGGGATCCACCCATCCAATCCATTATTATTGCTGGGATCTCCTCACCCAGTCCATTATTATTGCTTGGATCCCCTCTCCATTCTTTTTTTGGGGATCCCTGTGTCCAATCCATTCTTATTGCTGGGATCCCCTCATCCAATCAATTATTATTGCTGGGATCCACACATCCAATCCATTATTATTCCTGGGATCCGCCTACCAAATCCATTACTATTTCTGGGATCCACCCATCCATTCCATTATTATTCCTGGGATCCCCTCACACATCCATTCTGATTCCTGGGATCCATCCCTTTCATTCTTATTGTTGGGATCCATCCACCCCTTCTTATTTTTAAGAACCTCTCATCCCTCCCATTGTTATTGCTGGGATTCCCTCACACATCCATTCTTATTGCTGGGAACCACCCATCCCTTCCATTCTTATTGGTGGGATCCACCCATCCCTTCCATCTTATTGTTGGGAACCACCCATCCCTTCCATTCTTATTGTTGTGAGCTGTCCCTCCCCTTCATTCTTATTACTGTGAGCTGTCCCTCCCCTTCATTCTTATTACTGTGAGCTGTCCCTCCCCTTCATTCTCATTACTGTGAGCTGTCCATCCCCTTCATTCTTATTACTGTGAGCTGTCCCTCCCCTTCATTCTTATTGCTGTGAGCTGTCCATCCCATCCATTCTTATTACTGTGAGCTGTCCATCCCTTCCATTCTTATTGCTGTGAGTTGTCCATCCCATCCATTCTTATTACTGTGAGCTGTCCATCCCCTCCATTCTTATTGCTTTGAGCTGTCCATCCCACCCATTCTTATTACTGTGAGCTGTCTATCCCTTCCATTCTTATTACTGTGAGCTGTCCATCTTCTCCATTCTTATTGCTTTGAGCTGTCCATCCCATCCATTCTTATTACTGTGAGCTGTCTATCCCTTCCATTCTTATTGCTGTGAGCTGTCCATCCCATCCATTCTTATTACTGTGAGCTGCCCATCCCCTCCATTCTTATTGCTTTGAGCTGTCCATCCCATCCATTCTTATTACTGTGAGCTGTCTATCCCCTCCATTCTTATTGCTGTGAGCTGTCCATCCCTTCCATTCTTATTACTGTGAGCTGTCCATCCCTTCCATTCTAATTGCTGTGAGCTGTCTATCCCTTCCATTCTTATTGCTGTGAGCTGTCCATCCCTTCCATTCTTATTACTGTGAGCTGTCCCTCCCATCCATTCTTATTGCTGTAAGCTGTCCATCCCATCCATTCTTATTACTGTGAGCTGTCTATCCCCTATATTATTATTGCTGGGATCCACCCAACCCATTCTTATTGCTGGGATCCACCCATCCAATCCATTCTTATTGTTGGGATCCATCCATCCCTTCCATTCTTATTGCTGGGATCACCCCATTCCTCCTATTCCTATTGCTGGGATCCATTGATCCATCCCTTCTATTCTTATTGTTGGGATCACCTCCTCCCTTCCACCCCCTCGTCCCTTCCATTATTTTTTTGTGGACCCCCCCACCCAATTCATTCTTATTGCTGGGAACCACTCGTTCCTTCCATTCTTATTGTTGGGATCCATCCATTCCTTCCATTCTCATTGCTGGGATCCATCCATCCCTTCCATTCTCATTGCTGGGATCCATCCATCCCTTCCATTCTCATTGCTGGGATCCATCCATCCCTTCCATTCTTATTGTTGGGATCCATCCATCACTTCCATTCTAATTGTTGGGATCCATCCATCCCTTCCATTCTTATTGTTGGGATACATCCATCCCTTCCATTCTTATTGTTGGGATCCATCCATCCCTTCCATTCTCATTGCTGGGATCCATCCATCCCTTCCATTCTCATTGCTGGGATCCATCCATCCCCTTCCATTCTCATTGCTGGGATCCATCCATCCCTTCCATTCTTATTGTTGGGATCCATCCATCCCTTCCATTCTTATTATTGGGATCCATCCATCCCTTCCATTCTTATTACTGTGAGCTGTCCATCCCTTCCATTCTTATTACTGGGAACCCCTCACCACAATCGAATATTAAATGTTTAAATAAAATTGAACTATTAGGATCAACACATCCAAGAAATTCTCCTTTACCAAGTGATTACCCGACTCTGTTTCCATCCAATCCATTTACCAAGTGATTACCTGATTCTTCCACTTTCATCTCTGCAGAGAGCACCTCCATTGTAACAGATTCTCCCCCAACAAAAAACCTCGAATTAAATCTTTAAAATAAAATTGAACTACATGATAATTCAATTCTCTCAAACCTCACTTCGCCCTCTTTAACACCCAGTTCCTGTCATTAACGTGGTGTTCACTGACAAGATCTTAAAAACCATTAAAAAGATTTCAATTTGTCAGTCTGGATGGACAATTTACCTCCAAGCTACATCATTGAAACGACCTCTAAATACTTGTACCCTCCATTAAACATGTTATGGTTTGTTTTGCCGCTAGGAGACGAGATTTCGAGACAAGGGGACGAATCGTGGAACATGCCTAATTGACCAAGTTTGCTATCAATTAGTTTCAATTCCACTGTTCGGATGCCTGTGGTTACAGGGACACTTGAGAAACGGATTGCTGATATTTGTACCAGAGAGACAGCTAGAAGGGAAAAAGCAGAAGTAATTTGGTAGATTTTAGTAGCTTTGTAGAGCAATATTGATTTCAGAGTGTTCCTGTTAATTAAAAACGAAGATCTATGTTTATCAAAGACGTTGGTACTAATTAAGGTGAACGTTTTACTCCGGACAAGAGGTACTCGGTTGTTTGTGGATTCAGTTCAACTAATGAGATTAAAACGATGGCTACCATTACATTTGTTCAACCATTTAAGATAGAGAGAGAGAAAAGGATAAATGAGACTTAACCTCCACTGACACAAAACAAGGTCATTTCGGGACTAATTCCCTTGTGCTATGGTCTTTATCAGTGGGAGGAAACCGGAGGACCAGGAGAAAACCAACAAGGTTTATAGATAAAGAGAGTAAACAGGGTAGCCTGTCCAAACTTCCAACCTTGTGGGTTTTCTGCAGGTCGTCCGGTTTCTCCCACTGCTATTGAAATAAAATTGAACTATGTGTTAGTCCCCAAATGACCAGTTTGTGTCGAGTGGACATTAAACACCATTTCTGTCTCTCAGAGAGTAAATATTGACTTTTAATACCAACACAAATACCAGCACTGACAATTACTTGCTGAAGTATTGGCCAAGAAAGATCATCAGTAATTTCCGCTGTGGTATCCACTTGTCAGTAGTGCAGGAGGGAGGGCCTGTCGAGGACAATGTATACATTGGCATGCACATAAAATATCACTTGGCAGTTGGAATTTGATACAAGAGTGAGCCATACTCCCGCTGCCTGAGCAAAATCTCCCTGATAGACACTGTACAGCAGAGCAGTAAGACATTAAACCCAATTTCATTTCATTGATGAAGTATTTTAATCAAATAGATTTAAAATCTTACTTTTGTGCACCAACCAGGTTAATGAAGATAGGCATACATCCAGCTGGGTATTATTCTGGAAATTGTATCTAGACACTGGCATTGTCGTCTACTATTATTTCAATTTGCAACTGTTGGGCGGATGGGAGAGGGGGAGAAAGAGAGGATTGGGGTTTAATGTCCTCTCGACTCAAACTAGGTTATTTCGGGACTAACGTATGGTTTAATTTTATTTCAATAATTCTTTGCACGTAGGGGTCTTTTTAGCAGTGGGAGGAAACCGGAGGACCCGGAGAAAACCCATAAGAGAGAGAGAGGGAGTATAGAAAATATATCAAATATATTATTGGATATTAACTTTGGCCTCTAGAGCATCCACAAGATTTTTTGAAGTGATCAAGGGCCATTATCGGAAATCGCTGAAAGTCAATAGGCTTTTTCGTCTCAAACATTTCATAAAAATTTAAAGTCAATCGGATATTAACTTTAGCCTGTGCGCGCGTGCTGCACATGTGTTAAATGATTTGAGCTGTATCATAAAGCCTGTCATTCAGGCAACTGGCATGGTTTCGAATCCAAGGCTGTACGTGACAAGGAGTAGGGTCACCTGTCCAACAACCTCTTGTGTTTATTCCTGTTTCCTCCCGAATAATTAAAAAAAAAATAAAACAATATGTTAGTCCCGAAATGACCTAGTGTGTCAAGTGGACGTCTCTAAGTCTTTATCTCAGTATCATCCACAGGCTTCGACAGTGAAATGGGGTGTTTTGAATTCCTGCTTGTATTGACCAAGAGTAGAGTTTCTCATTTTCTTCCAGTTCTCTCCCACTGCTAACGACACATGCTCAAGCAAATTATTGAAATAAAGAGAAGACATGAGGCTTAATGTCCACTCAAAACAAACTAGAACAATTTTATTTCAATAATTCGCTTGCGCATAGGTGTCTTCAGCAGTGGGAGTAAACCTTAGGACCTGGAGAAAACCCATGAGGTTGAACAGAAGACCCTACTCCGTGTCACATACAAGCAAGGAATCAAAAATGTGGTTATTCAAAATATGTTAGTTCCGAAATGACCTAGTTTGTGTCAAGTGGACATTAAACCTCTCTCTCCTCTCTCTCTCTCCCTCTCCCTCTCTCTCTCACACTCACATAGATATATCCAAGGATACTGCTCCTTAGACTGTCTCAAACTTTCTGAGATATGTGAATAGTTTTATGGTATAATAGGACCATTTACTAGTTGTCAGGGACATCACACTTGGGTGGTCTAATGACCACTAGTTGTCGAGGGCATCACATCTGTTTAGGGTGGTCTAATGACCCCTAGTTAGGGTGGTCAAGGTGCTAAGAATGGACTACTAAAGTAAGAAAATAGTGTACTTGCGAATGTTTCTTGTTGTTATATTTTTTTATATAAATAAATGATAATTGATTACCAGTACATGTGTTCCTTTTTTGAAGGGGTGGGTGGGTATAAATGCCTACGTGCAATTAAAGTTCTTTGTGACTGTCCTTGACCCAATTAAACCCGATCAGCATTTCAATATCATGTTGTTTTATGGCTTCTTATTATGTGCTAAAAGGAAAAATGACCGGTTGGGAAAATTTTGAAGTGGAAGCCCTGCCCACAATTCATGAACATCTTACCAGTCGCAATGGAAGTTTGTGTCAGAGGTCATATGACGTTAGACGTCGGCATTGAAGTTTCTTGTGGGGTACCTACAGTTCTGTGCAACACACGCAAAAACTTGCCATAACAGACTGTTTTATTGGCTAATACCTCACATCATCCAGAACAAGGTTTATAAAACAGGCTCTCTGTCCTGCATCACTGACAAGGGAAAAACACATTGCTCCAGGGTACTGTTCACAAATTATATATATATATATAAAAAAAAATCTTTTTCTAAAGAGCCGAGCTCAGGATTTTTAATGTGTATATATTAAATTACATAATAAATGACATAAATTAAATTTTTCATCAAATCTCTACAATATTTTAGCTGAAAGAAAATACACTGTACAAATATTATGTATCATACTGTCCATCTGCTATTCCGTAACCTGGGTATTATTAATCTTGTGTATTTGGCCCTAACCTCTTTCACATTCGTTTAATATCAAAACTTGGTTAATTAATTATTAAACATTACAAAATTTTGGTATATATGGAAAGTAGAAACATCCAATCTTACAAGAAAAATACTGGATCCCCTGTAAAACACCAATGGGGCAAGCCCTTTGCAAAAATTTTAGGGAGAGAGAGAGAGAGAAATGGGATTTAACGTCCACTCGACTCAAACTAGGTCATTTCGGGACTAACATTGTTTTAATTTTATTTCACTAATTCGCTTGCGCGTAGGGGTCTTTAGCAGTGGGAGGAAACCGAAGGACCCGGAGAAAACCCACAAGGCCGATTTGTTATTGATCGAATGTGAAAGAACTGAGGGGTTAATACGCCAGATTAAAAGATACCTGGGTTACAGACAGACAGTTTAATATAAATATACAGATGAATAATAAACCATTCTTATCGATAACATACACAGATCAGGGGCGTGGTCACCCAGGATTTTACACGAAGAACAAGATCTGGTCCAGTCTCCTCAAAAAACAATATTTAAATGTGTGTGCGGGGGAGGGTGCAGGTGTGCGGGGGAGGGTGCTGGAGTGGTTGTCCCTCTCAGTGCTACCATGTAATTTTGAGCTGTTTGGGGGAGGGTGCTGGAGTGGTAGTCCCTCTCACTCAGTGCTACCATGTAATTTTGGGCTGTGGGGAACATGCTATTGAGTCGATTTGTAGCATATCTGACCCAATGGTGTATGTTCAGCATTTTAATTATGATTATAGTGTTGAAGACTGCATTGAAACAGCACAAAATCTCAAAACCATGAACAATGTTTGTCATTAGCCCCTGACACATATAAATGACATGGTGTTTAACGTCCTACTTTTTTGCAGAAACCAGGGTAATAAAAAATGTGCCTGGTAGGAAATGAAATAGGGTTTCCTGCACCAACCAGCCTAATAAAAGAGAGAAAGAGAGAAATGGGGTTTAGCTTCAACTGTACACAAACTAGCCTAACCAGGTCATTTCGGGACTAACATATGGTTCAATCTTATTTCATTAATTTGCTTGCATGTAGGGGTCTTTAGCAGTGGGAGCAAACTGGAGGACCCAGAGATAACCCACGAGGTTGGACAAGCAGCCCTACTCCTTGCAATTGTCATGTTCAAGTTGAGAATTGAAACCACAGCATTTGACACAATGACATCCCTTATGATACAACGCGAACACGCTAACCATTCGGTCACCAATCTGAAATATGTTATCAATAAAAATTAATATCAAAGATACCATTCAAAGTTATGCATTCAAAAAATTTTGGAGTTATTGAATACATTATACCAACATTTGTTTTTACATACACATAATGTCATCCAAATAATCAGAAACTGAGTTCAAGAAGCGTTAATTCTCAGACTTAAGTTAAGAATTTACTCAAAATTTTTCTCCTTATTTTCACTAAAGTATAGCCCTTTATAAAATTTTGTTGTTTTAATTGACAAAAACATCATTAAGAAACTATGCGCTAAGTTTTGTGTTTCTGGATCAAAGATCTTTCTCCAAAACAGTAATTGAAAGTTGAGTAAATTCTTAATTTAAGTCTGAGAATGCTTCGTGAATTCGGTGGGGGCAGACGTTTAACTATCAACAAATCTCTTTACAAAGATATACTTTAATTAAAGGGGCGCAAACCTCTTCCATAAACAAGTTTCTTTACAAAGATATACTTTATATAATTAAAGGGGTGCAAACCTCTTCCATAAACAAGTTTCTTTACAAAGATATACACTATATAATTACGCCAAAACTCAATCAACAAATCAAATTTGAAAATTTTATTTTTGACTCAAATCAAAGAAGTTTTAACAATTTTTTTGTAATTTCCTTTTGTAATTTCCTTTATGGATTTACTACTTCTTCGTTTATTACATGCAACATTTCAATACTCTTTTTTGTAACTTCCCAAGATGCAATAAATAAAACTGGTCGCAAATTCAGGACCGACAGGTGTGGCCAGACACCTTGCTTATCGTGAGTGGTTTTAAAATACCAGTATCCAATTAAAGTCCCAGATCGTCATTTGTATTTTGTGTACATTATCTAATTCTTCACGGCTTAATGTACGTTAAAATGTAGCCTACTTAATTGATTATTTAACCTTTTCTATGACCACGACCTCATGGGATCACAAACATATTTTCCCAGGGGGTGAGGGGCGGGAGTCATTAAATTGTTTGATTGAATGTATAAGAGAATTCGCCAAACTAGCCGGTTTTCCAGGAAAAACGGCATCCTCTGCAAAAAAATCAGCCTATTTGCCTATGTGGACTAAGCACCCGCCAACCCCCTAAACGACTAAGCACCCTCCCGCCCCCTTAACCGACTGTGTTGTGTGCCCTTGCACGCCCTGTTTATACAGAGGAATGTTGAATGCTTCCATGTGACATATTTTTATAAATAGTACAAGGAATTAAATAAAATGGACTGATATTCATTTCAGATGTCCAATTTTATCCAACTTTCACAATATTGAAGTTGACAAATGAAATGAAGTGTGGTTTAACATCCAACAGTTCTGGGGCCTGTTTCACGAAATTTTAACTAAGATAAAATCCGATTTTAGTAATTCGATTGGATAGTATTAGATTGATTTTAGCGCTTAGCCAATCAGATTTAAGTATTTACTAAAATTTGGATTTTTATCTTAAGTTAAAATTTCGTGAAACAGGCCCCTGCTCTGTCTGGACTAATGAAGACGTTTGAAGTTAACATGGGATTAAAAATCTTTCCAATGACAATCAGAGACCTTAACAAGATTTCCGTATTTCGCTCTTCTCAGACCAGTCATGACCACTTGCCGACAGCTTCTCTATTAAACTCAACGCGCACTTAAACTCCACCTGATTGGCTGAAATTGGACATTTCTCATTTCTTCCAGCCAATCAGTTGCACTCTACACATCCATTGAGAGAGATGATGCCTGATCATGGTCAATTCATTTAAATATTACACAAATCATATGAATTCAACTCTTTTTCAAGGCTGCATTCAAGATAGTCATATTATATTTCTTAACTTATTTGCAATCGCAGATATCTCCAGGAATCTCCCGAGATTGACATCTCTAATGAAAGAATAAATAAATTCATTTTGATTATACAAAAACCTTCTTTAGGCCATTATTATAATAAGATTTATAATAAAAACATGTACATATTTATAGCCATTCTTGTGTATATATGCTAACTGTGCACTTAGAAAATAAATCTAAAATATGCAAATGTCACTGAACCATATAAATGAATTTTTTTTTTTAAACTACTTGGAATCAAAGGTCATTTTGGCTCTCAAAATTATCTTCTCTTACTTGTTATGTACCAGTACATTTTAAATAATAGAAAGCAACCATGACGACTTTGCTTCGCGTAATCAAGGCCAGCCTTTTCTTACAACTACATGGAATCAAAGGTCATTTTGGCCCTCAAAATTCTCTTCCCTTACTGGTTATGTACGTTTTAAATAATATAGCAACCATGACGACTTTATTTTGCGTAATCAAAGCCATCGTTTTGCGTAAGTATATGTATAAAAGGCGAATCCCGGTAACCTCATCAATTTGTGACCATGTAAACCTGACGGGGTTTAAGGAATAATATAAATAAAAGCCAAAAGCCAGCCATTTGAGTCCAATCAGTCTGAAGTGTTCAACACAAACGAAACTAGTCACTGATATTCGATATAATCGGGTCATAATAGCCTTCACTTGTGTGTCTCGAGAGTGCATGTGTGCGCCTTAAAAAGACAGTGACTGAAATGTAATAATGAAACAAATTATAGAAATTATGAACTTTGACCCTAGCATGCATATTCATGAGGATCAAAGATTGAGGGCTATATATATTTCCTCCTTAATTACTCCGTTACAATTCCTAGGTCGACGATATGAAATCACACTAACGTCCCATCCGCTCTTAAATATAAGGAAATATCAATAAACACATACCTATATAATATCAATACATTTACAAGTGGCATTGTGACCCTAATTATAATAATAATAAACTAATTAATTATCACCAATTGAAAAAAAAAAGAAGACTACTTTCAATTTTAGAGGCAGACACATGATTTTACAAACTGAATCTGTTCAATATTATCAACAAAAATTTATCATCTTCATGATAGAAATTAACAATTTTTTTTCATCAGCCAAAGGAGACAATAAAATACAAATCAAAAATGTCTAGATCACCACGGATACACAGTTTTGCTTGGAAACATTTTTTTTTTCTTCGAAAGATTGGAATGAATACAGGTGAGCTGTTCTTACAGTTTTCCTCCAATCTCTGTACATGTTTAACGGTTACCATAACATAGCAAAACATACAGTTCAAAGGTCACATCAATGTCGAATAAAGACAACTTCCTTTTCCCAAAGGTCAAGGTCACTCAGACTAAAGGTCACACATTAAATCGGAACAGTTTCTATGGTAACAGGTTATTGTGGAGAAACAGTACACACCAGAAATGTTTTTTTTTAAAGAAATATATACAACGGTACCATGAGTCAAAGTAATGTCTGCTTGTTCTTTCACAGCGTTTAATTCGGCTAACGATGAAAATACTTTTTCTCCAGACACTATTATCTAGTTTTCATCCATCATTCCATCCCAGAATGCAAGATAACAAAATTTCTGCAAAACTACAGTTTTAAGATCATGTGACTCAACTTTGTGATTGTGGATCACACTGTAGCAAACGCACAATGGAGGGGTCGCTTTTCGCCCCTTCAATGAACTCATCTAATGAAAGTCTTCCGTCAGAATTTTTATCCATTTGACGAAATATTTTTTCTGTTCTCTTCTCTGGAGTGGATTCATCTTCTGGCATCTTCATAACCGTGCCAACCATTTTATAAATTGCCTGAAAAAACAGAAGTATTTTATTAAGCATTATTTTAATTAGAAAGAGAGAGAGAGAAATGGGGTTTAACGTCCACTCGACACAAACTAGGTCATTTTGGCACTAACATATGGTTCAATTATATTTTAAATGATTCGCTTGCACGTAGGGGTCTTTAGCTGTGAGAGGAAACCAGAGGACCCAAAGAAAACCCATGAGATTGGACAGGCGACGCTACTCCTTGTCACATGCAACCGAGGATTCGATTATTTCAGATAAATTCAAAAGACACCTGACAATGTTCTGCACCAACTCGCCTAATAAAGATGGGCATATGCCATACAGTGTGCTATGAGGGGAAATTTTGCCCAGACAGTGGCGCTATGGCCTACTCTTATGTCGAATTCCAACTGTCTAGGGATCTTTTATGTGCATGTCAACGTGAACATCCTCGACCAATAGCAGGATCCACACACCCCTTGTGCTGTCCCAGGACAAAAGTTTCAGTGACGCCCCACCCCACCCCACCCCACCCCTGCATACTCCTTTGTTCATACTCCTTTAATCTTTTATACTTTTAACACTTTAAATAACCATTTATTAAATCAACTTATATGTAAACTTTTTATGTTTATTTCCCTTCAACCCTCAATACGATCAACAAACCGTTTAATATAATTCTACTCTCTCTATTTGCTCATATATGAAAACGTTGAGAGAATACCGTAGCTGTTTTCCATAAGTATGTGTTAGTTTATTTATCTACCCAGTTACTAAATGCCATTCAAAGAATGGTTAACACAGGTTTAGGGGAAGCGAAGGCCAGTGATTTGTTATAAAGTTCATAAATATTCAAAGGGGATGTTGCGCTCGGCATATGCCACCAACCCCACCAATCTAAGGGCTATGGTCAATAGACGGTTATAAAACTGAGGTGTTATCTTATAAAAATAATTAGGACTAATCTGTACCGAGGGCAATGGGTACGGATTTATAGCCTTTTATATCTCAAGATTAGGTTCCTGGTACCAAGAATAGTCAAACATTTACAGTAATTAGGAATTTAGGATGTAAATAATGTAGGTAATCTATTGAATCTATTCACGCCACAGTCATCTGGTATAATCCCAGGATAATTGACATCCATACGACAATTAAATAAATATTGGATAATAATTATGACGTAGAACGGATGTCTATCGAAGCCAGTGTAAACCGAATTGCTAGGAGAGAGAGAAATGGGGTTTAATGACCGCTCAACACAAACTAGGTCATTTTGGGACTAACATATATGGTTTAATTGTATTTCAACAAAAAGGCCTAACTGCCAAGGGATATTAAATTTTACATGCATGCCAATGTGTACACGGGACATGAGTTGTTTTTTTTGATGAACATGGCCAATGCAGGGATCGAACACCCGACCTCCAGGCTAACGAGCCAGCATCCTACTCTTTCCCATTTAGCCACCTTGATCCCCATTTGATATAAAGCATTGAGCAATCAAATTGTTTATCACTCTGCTGAACTACCCAGAAAATATTCATTATCGAATTGTTAAGTAGGTATTGATACAGGACCTTTCAAAAAGAGTGACGCAAATTGTTGTTTTTTTACACTTTCTAGAGAATTATCTACGTCAACTGAGAGGTGCAATCTTTTACTGTAAAACCGTTTGTGACATTCTTTTTCCGGTTTTAAACAGTTTGTGACAATCTTTTCCCGGTTTCAAACATATATGTTTGCACAATCTCGTCAGTTTGGGATGAAAGGCTTGGCTATGATTAATCACTGTGACAGGTGGTGCCAACACCTAATATAATATATACTGTAAAGATGTTAGAAAAGACAGCCAGCCAAATGGCGATGGTCAATCACTCTCTATCAGGTAGTGTGATAAATACAAATAGAATTTTTACATTTGTTTATAATAAAGCATATGTTGATTGTCTCTCTGAAGTTTTATAACATTTTATCTAGAGAGAGAGAGAAATGGGGTTTCATGACTGCTTTATGACTGCTTCCACCAGTAGGGATATCATAGAGAGAGAGAGAGAGAGAGAGAGAGAGAGAGAGAGAGAGAGAGAGATGGGGTTTAACCTCCACTTGACACAAACCAGGTCATTTCGAGACTAATGATTCAATTTTATTTCAATAATTCACTTGCGAGTAGGGGTCTTTAGCAATGGGAGGAAACCGGAGAAACTTACAATGTTGGACAGGCGACCTACTCCTTGTCAGGTTTAACAGACCTTATGATGCAGCATGCACGCATTAACTATTTTGCCATTCAACCACCTACATTTTATATAACATATATATGTATATTTGGAACTCAGTAGAGCCAAAACCAGGCTCGTAGTCGAAAAAAATCTTTTGCCCCACCCCCCTGAATAATTCATGTCTTGATAGGTGGAGCATGCAAACAAAATATCCGAAAGATCAGCTCATGTAATGTCATCGTTCTGCTTTCTGTACTTTTCTTCTAAAAGTGTTCTTTTACGTGCAAGCCAAAGTTTAACAGGACTATTGTTTTTTTTAGTACCATCCAAATAACTAGACTTTCTCAGCCAACACTGGGTTCGAACCAGGGACCTCCTTGTTCGTGAGCCATCGCTTCACTCACTTAGTCCTGTAGCTGCCTATATCAAAATTACAAAATGAAATCCAATATACGTACCGTGACTATTTCTAACATTTCTTGACGGGATATAAAACCATTACCATCCAAATCGTACATACTAAATGCCCAGCGCAATTTTTGTTCCAACTTTCCTCGAGACGTCACACTAAGAGCACAAATAAATTCACGGAAATCAATGGTACCGTCTCCATTAGTGTCAAATGTGCGAAATACATGTTCAGCAAATTTAGATGCATCTCCATACGGGAAAAAGTTTCCATAAATTTTTTTGAATTCCTCCACCGATAAGTGGCCACTAGGGCAATCTTTGAGAAATCCTTTATACCATTCTTGTAGTTCCTCGTCCGTAAATTCCGTATTTTTTCGTAAATCTTCGAGAATTTCAGGTTTAAGTTTACTGTTAGTTTTGCCCATATTGTCCCCTTTTTCACCTACGCTGTTGTCAAGACAACGTCAACACACTTTATTCTGAAAAAATACAAAAAATAAAAATATTAGATACCTCAAAAAAATATTCAGTCATGGTTTATAGCTGATGGTGTGTTATAGAGACATGAAATGAAAAGGGGTGTAATGTCTCATTTTTCTGCACGATGAGTGTGCTATGAGTGTGCTATGAGTGTGCTATAAGGGACATTTTGCCCAGATAGCAGTGTTTCTGCCTACAGTTTTACATGCACACGAACATATATACAGGAATTACCGAAGTTTTACATCTGATCAGAATGACTGGGCCTCAGTCCATGCTCCACTCACAAAGGGAAAAGAGAGAGAGAAAAATGGGGTTTAACATCCACTCAACACAAACTACATGTAGACATTTCAGGACTAAAACATGGTTCAATTATTTCAAAAATTCGCTTGCACGTTGGGGTTGTTAGTAGTGTGACAAAACTGGAGGACCCCCAAAAAACACACAAGGTTGAACTGCCAAGTACTCCTTGCCACGTACATCTGAGGAATTGAAACCCAGCAGATGACTCAATGACAGACTTTATAATATTTCAGACAATTGTATATATAATGACATCCTATTTTATTCATATTTTGCGTCATTTCCCAGTTACTTCAAATCTTTATTACTCATCTAACAGAGCAATGATCTGTGTGTTAATATTATATTTAGAATACCGGTATACGTGTTTAACCAGTTCTGTCACATAATGGCTGACACCAAGATCGTCCTTCAAAATTAATCTGATCTACGATCTGTCAGTTGTCTTTCCTCCTAACATCCTAACAACCATCTTAATGACAACTTGAAACCATCATTTTTTACTCTCTTTCATACTTAAACTACGAGAAAATGACAACTTGAAAATCTGGTTTTAGAAACGATAAATTATCTTATGTTAAATTAGGACTCATAAAGTAATAATTCGTTCTAAAAAAAAAACAAGAAAAAGAACATTTACTAAAAATAAAAAAAAATATCATACTAAAACTGTGAAGCCTTGGACATGGAAACATAGTCAAACTGACAAGTGATAAAATTTCGAGAGATGTTGAAATGAACATGTGACATTTTGCCTGGGGATATGACAAGTGTTGAAATATTATCAACGATTTGTCACAGCCGAGTAATAACCATCTTTTATGAGGGATAGAGGAATGGGGTTTAACGTCCAATCGACACAAACTAGGTGATTTCGGGTTCAATTTTTTTTTAACAATTGGCTGTGTGGGGGTCTTTAGTAATTGGAGGAAACAGGAGGAAGCGTAGAAATGGTGCTAACATTTCCAACATCCACCCTCCCCACCATTGAATATAATAACTGGGTTATCTGGTAATCTACAACCTACACTGAGAGAGAGAGAGACAGAGAGAGAGAGAGACAGACAGAGAGAGTCTTTAGCTGTGGCAGAACAGACCACACTCCCTGTCAGTGCAAGCATGGGATTGAAAACATGCCACTTGGTTCAATGACATACCTTTAAGATCTCCTGCACATGTGTTAAATGATTTGACCACCAAACCCCTCCCCCAAGATTAGAAACCATGCCACTTCATTCAACGACATACCTTAAAGATCTCAGGCCCAATGTGTTAAATCGTTAGAAACCATAGTATATTTATCTTCGACCACTTTATACTAACATCAATCCATAGAAAAACCAATATCAATTCCAATAATGTGTGTATTGAAACAGTTAGATTCACTCTTCTCGCTGATTCCCTCGTGAGGTAATTTCACGGAACCATTTCAAGTCTCTCTTTGATAATTACAATGAATAATAATGTCCGTAAACTCCTGAGAGTTCTACATTGACGTCATACCAACAGGCAACGAGCAGGATATTAATCACCGATTTACTCATATAATTTGCATGTACTCATATCCCTACGCACTGATCTAATGAGAATGATGGAGCAGACAGAAAGATTAAATTTTCACGAATATGACAAAGCTAACACCCAGTTAATGGAGAGCAGTGACATTCTAGATATACATGTGGATTAGTTAAAATTATAATTGGACTGAAATGATATGAAAATGCAGTTTATCCCTTTAACTTTGATGTTATTAAAATTACATAATAATAGAGAGAGAGAGAGAGATAGAGGAATATCATACAGTATACAATGCCATACACACTGTCATCTCTCACATATTATGCTTCCTACACATATACCTTCAAATAGGGCCGAAACGATACGTTATGCCACGATACGATACAGCCTGATGTCCCAGCCCAACGATACAGGTGCATCACGATACACACGCCTTTAATGTGAAATAAGCCAAAGTTTGCTTTCAGATGGAAATAAAGAAAAAATACACAATGATTCAATTTTTTTATATTGTTTAATTATTAGATAAAAGTAAATTTATATTTAACCAATATTTTTGGCACATTTTTTTACCGGTACACCCGAGTGACTGACAATCAAGTCACGTCAATCAGATACAATGAAATAATATGAATACAATCAAAACACAGGTTGCTATTTATAGCTACCGGGTTTTTATTTACATGTAGGCCCAGTGTGTACGTACGCTGATAGGTAATTTTTAAAAGTCCCACATTCCTCATTTATTGAACAAATATCGCGATATAGTATGAAAATTATCGTGAACCTTAAATTGAAAAATAAATCTCGGTTATCGATTCTCTAAAAAAAAATATCGTTCATCGTTTGTATGGAAAAAATCGCGGTACACCGGTTCACCGGTGAATCCTTTCGGCCCTACCTTTAAACACAGTGTAATATATCATATATACGCCACCTATATCATATTCATGTACCTCAGCTGTTTTAATTAACCCCCTCCTCTTTCCTACAATACATACATGTATACCTTCATACACTGTCATATACTTAATATATTCCACCTATATCATTTTCAAATACCTCAGCTGTTTCAATATACCCCCTTCTCTTTCCTACAGCATACATATACCTTCATACACTGTCATATACTTAATATATTCCACCTATATCATTTTCAAATACCTCAGCTGTTTCAATATACCCCCTTCTCTTTCCTACAGCATACATATACCTTCATACACTGTCATATACTTAATATACTCCAACTATATCATATTCCTCAACTGTTTCAATATACCCCCTCCTCTTTCCTACAGTTTACATATACCTTCATACACTGTCATATACTTAATATACTCCAACTATATCATATTCCTTAACTGTTTCAATATACCCCCTCCTCTGTCATACAGTATACATATACATGTACCTTCATACACTGTCAAATACTTAATATACTCCAACTATATCATATTCCTCAACTGTTTCAATATACCCCCTCCTCTGTCATACAGTATACATATACCTTCATACACTGTCAAATACTTCATATACTCCCTCTCACCTTCATACAGAACATAATGCCATACACTGCCACCTATATATTCATATACCTCAGCTGTTTCAATATACCCCCTCCTCTGTCATAAAGTACATAATGTCATACACAGTACAGTGTTTATACCACAGCTGTTAACAGATGGGGTTAATCTGTCTATAATGATCAGATTAAATTAGATCAGAGTCCCACAGGAATTATCTATTAATAAAGACTGATAATCATATTATTATCTTCTACCACCAGATAGTCGAACATGTAAAATAGTGTAAGCGTATTAAATAACCATCCGATTATATAACAATTGATCCGTTCTATTTCTGTATTTCTAATAATAAATAGATAATAGATAATGATGATAGTCATAGAAATCTTTAACGAATTATATGGTATTATAGGAAATAGGGTTTACTGTTCTGCTCCTACTGGGCTGATAAAGAAGGGCATACGCCATGCAGAGTGCAATGAGAGAAATTTTGCCCGGAAAGCAGCGCTATTCCGATGGCCTACTCATATATCCAATTCCAACTGCCAAGGGATCTTTTACGTGTCTTTCAATTTATGCACAAGTCTGGATTTTTCGTCCCATCCAAATGATTAGACAGCTAGCTGTCTTTGTCAAGCCCTCTGTCCTGCATCAGTGAGTAGGTTAAAACCACACTGGAAAATCCTCATGAACTTTCTCGGCCCAGTAGCCAGTATATTATTAAACAATGAATGAATGAAATGGGGTTTAACGTCCTACGCTTAAGCACCTAACCTGGGCTAATTGAAGACGGGCATACGCCATACAGTGTGCTATGAGGGGAAATTTTGCCCGGGCAGCGGCGCTATGGCCTACTCTTATATCGAATTCCAACTGCCAAGGGATCTTTTACGTGCACTCCAATTTGTACACGGGACCTTGGTTTTTCGTCCCATCCGAACGACTAGGCAGCTGTCCTTGTCAGGCCCTCCTTCTGCATCACTGACAAGGGGAAATCACGCCGGAAAATCGAGATGAACTTTCTCGGCCAATGCAGGGATCGAACACTCAACCTCCAGGTTAGCGAACCAGTGCCTTATCCACTTAGCCACCGTGATCCCCTATTATTAAACATAGATATAAATTATTATAATATGGGTTGAAATAATGTTGGATTTGAGTAAATCAATATAATAGGATATCATCTATTCTCTTCATACATCCAGCTATTAAACACCTGTCCATCCACTAAGGATTAATAATTACTCAATTTATAATCAGATTTTACTTCCAAGATTCCAAGATGCTGCCAACCATTCTCATTAAAATCAGGATTAAGACAAATCAGGCGTGGTTCCATCTTGTTCAAGATGCAGGACAAAGGACCCGGCAAGGGACAACATATAGGCCTATAGTCATTCAGATGTAGATGTAGAACACTGTAAAGAGTATGCGAGGGGTTTTGCGGCCGCATGGTTAACGAGTGCGCGATGGATCATAAAGTCTGTTATTAGAGTCAAGTGGCATGATTTCAATTCCCTGCTTGTAAGTTGTATGTGACCAGGAATAGAGTCATTTTCAATGCCAAACCCCATGGGTTTTTTCTGTGCCTCCTGGTTTCCTCCAACTGCTTAAGACCCTATATGCGCAAGCAAATTATCGAAATAAAGTTGAACTATATACTAACACCAAATGTCCTAGCTTGTGTCGAGTGGACTTTAAACCCAATATCTCTCTCTCACTCATATATATGCCAGTCTTCATTAACCTAGTGGGTACATATAAGTAGGATGTTCAAGCCTATTTCATTTTACTGGAAGAATATATCTTCTATGAATTAAGATAGAATATTTACAGTTAGCGGTATTTCATTCATTACATATACCGTACATGTACATGTAAGTAAGTAGCTAGGATGTTCAATTTTAAGCCCATTTCATTTTACTGGAAGATTATGTCTTCTAAAAATTGAGGATATGAAAGATTGTTTACCCATATTTCATTCATTATATGAAAATATAGTCCTATAGTCAATCCTACATCTTCATCAAATATCTTAGTCTATACAAATAATCAATTATATATTAATCTGTATTTCGGGACTAACATATGGTTCAACTATATGTTAATCAGTATACACATGTTCCCTATCACCAACACCATCTCTAGTAAATTCACAGACATTCCTTTAGCAGATTGTTATCTTATGCTTCATAAATAGGGCATGAGAGAGAGAGAGAGAGAGAGAGAGAGAGAGAGAGAGAGAGAGAGATGGGGTTTAACTTCTTGACACAAACTAGGTCAACTCGGGATTTACTTATTTTTAAATTTTATTTTAATAATTCGATTGCGCATAGGGGTCTTTAACAGTGGGAGGAAACTTGAGGACTTGGAGAAAACAAACAAGGTTTGACAGGCGACCCTGTTTGTCTTTGGGGGGTGGATGGCCGAATTGTTAGCGTACAACAGGGTTTATGATACAGCGCGCAACTGCTAACAATTCGGCCATCCACCCCCCCAAAGACAAACAACTATTAACGAAGAGAGATTGTCATCCCACAAAACAAATAAAAAAATAAAATCAAATAAAATAAAATCGTTAATTTTAATTTTGACAAAACACCTAATTAGAGTAGTAGTCCCTGCTAGATTTGATGTTTGCTTCCACAGAAAAGTTTAACCTAAGAGGTCTATTCACTCAATCACTACCATTATAAGGTCCATGGCCCATTTTCAGAAACAACTGTGTGAATTTTTAATTCCCAAATGCCATGGCCCAGACAATAGTGCTAGTATTAAATGAAGGATACATATCTAACACTTATGTAAATAATAGTTCATCATAAAAATATACAGTCAATTAAATAGGACAACTTGTACCCAAATGACATGGCCCAGACAATAGAGAGAGAAAGAGAGAGAGAGACAGAGAGATGGTTTAACATCATCTACAAACTAGGTCATTTCGGGACTAACACATGGTTCACCGGAAATATACAGTCAATTAAATAGGCCAACTTGTTCCCAAATGAAATGGCCCAGATAATAGTGAGAGAGGGAGAGAGAGAGAGAGAGTGAGAGAGAGAAAGAGAGAGAGAGGGAGGTGAGAGATAGGGTTTAACATCATCCCCAAACTAGGTCATTTCGGGACTAACACGTGGTTTACCGGAAGACCAAGAGAAAACCCACGAGGTTTGACAGACAACTCTAATCCTTGTAAGGTACAACCGGGGAATCGAAACCATGCCACTTGACTCAATGACAGGACAGACCTTCTAATTCAACACACATACCTTAACCATTCAGCTAAACACACATACCCAGCCAGACAAAAGCACCAGTAGAGATAAAATGATATTCAACTCTTACAATTAAATAAGAGTGTGTCCTTCAAAAAATTATACAATCAAAATAAGAGTGTGTCCTTCAAAAAATTATACAATCAAAATAATAGTGTGTCCTTCAAAAAATTATACAAGCAAAATAATAGTGTGTCCTTCAAAAAATTATACAATCAAAATAATAGTGTGTCCTTCAAAAAATTATACAATCAAAATAATAGTGTGTCCTTCAAAAAATTATACAATCAAAATATCACAACTCTATTTGAAGAATCGTGATTTCAGCAGGAAGCTAGCACATGTAGTATATAGTATTTCAAACTGACAAAATGGCATCACACAGACATTTATAGCACCAGCGATACGCTGTCTTTAATATTATCAGACAGTTACATACAACCATATACAGAGTTAAATCAATTTCCTAAACAAAACAATAATGAAGTCATATAGCCAACGGCGTGGATATGTCATAACTCTGGGGTGGGACGGACGGACGAACCCTCGAACCTTTCATTAGCAAACCAAAATAATAATTACAAACAGTTTACCAGTGCTAATTTTTATTTCGATGAAAGCTGCAACTAGGGGTAATAAGTTGACAATATGGAAATATTGACTACAGAACCTACATGTTAAGGAGGAAGATATGAATTACTGTGGCGAGACCCAAGGCAGTCGTTAGATAGCCTTCAGAACAGGACATTCATGTGGATATAAACCTGAAAATCTGTCCTGGCGATCAATCATGGGGGTGGGGACACAGACATATTCGTCCCCCTTTCCGATTATAAGGGGGAAGCCGCAATCCCCCTCTACATCAACACCCTAGCATATAGCACTGAAAAATATGGGCCTAATTAGTAACATAAAATATAGACAATTATATAGACAGTTAAAAATATATCTATATAGAGTTTTATAATATGCTAATAATTTATAAAGTCACATATTATATACCATAGGGAAATATAAATAAGACTAAAATAATGGTGATATTATCTATCAGGAAATGTTACACATCTGCTAGTAGAGTAGCACAATGAATGTAGCTATAGCCTTCAACTAAATATTTAAAATTTAATCTATCATTTATCAACAAACTGTGGTCTATATCATCTATTTACACACTGACCTACCATTTACGTATTAATAGAGTTGGTAAACTTAAATCCAGACTGTCAAATCGTAGTGTTATGTCTGCCAACTCGCAAGACAATGAATGTAGTCTTCGAATAAATCGTGTGTAAAATTTATAGAGATTTAGATCTATATAATATATATAGGCCTATCTTGCACTTACCTCTAGGAATTACCGGCTACCATTCTTATTTGTATTTAATATATAAGTATGTAAAGCTTGTAAAAGAAAATCCAGATTGTTAAGAACTATCAAATTCTAAGAATATCCAATATATAAGTTTACTAATCCTCCATCTTCTTATCTCTCCAAGTATTACTGCACGACATGGTTCCTAACTCAGGCTGGCACAAGTTCAACTAGTCAACACATTTTAAAACTCAATAATCCAGACTACAGTAGTTAAACAAGCTGAGTTATTTTCATGCATCTATTACCAACTGGACGATAGTGACTACTGGTGGGTTGGATTGAAACCACAATACTGGTGTTTAACAAGAGTCTATTTATAGTAACATATTCACACAGTAGGCAAACAAGAGTGTGGTAGTATATTGGTATATTAGTTCTGTGTTTGTACTGGTGTATAACTCGTATACCACAGGTTACACTGGTGGTGGCTTAAACAACATTTCAATATTTTTAAGTTATGAGAGAGAGAGAGAGAGAGAGAGAGAGAGAGAGGAGAGGAGAGGAGAGGAGAGAAGAGAGAGAGTTCCTCCACTCAACATAAACTAGGACATTTCGGGACAAACATATGGTTCAACAACTCTACTTCTTGCGCTAGGGGTCTTCAGCAGTGGTAGGAAACCGGAGGACCCCAGAGAGAACACCTAGGAAGTTGGACAAGCGACCCTACTCCTTGTCAGGTACAACCGGAGTAAATTGAAACCATGCCAGTTGACAAAATGACAGACCTTATGATACAACAAGCACGCACTAACCATTCCACTAATTATTAATCAATACCCATATAATAATAACTTGACCAGCTAACTCGAGACAAAAAGACCAGACAAGAGAAAACTGCATTGATCGTTAGAACCTTGGAACATAAATACATTACTTATCCCTTAATGTCATTTAGAGTTGAGAGAAAAAAAGAAAGAAAGAAAGAGAGAGAGAGAGAGAGACCTAGAAATGAGAAATAAATTCAACCATTGAGAGTTGAGAGAAATAAAGAAAGAGAGGGACCACAGCAGATGATCCTGGAAATCAAATCGTTTCTAACAGTGCAGGGTTGATTCTTAACAATATCGTCAACGGACAAAACTAGATTGAAACACACCGTAATCTCTGGTAAGCATTTGTTTCCATCCACCGGAGCCTGGTATGATGACGTCATATGTGGATTCTGGGTTAGAATAAGAATTAGGCTTAGCCCAGGGTTAGGGTTAGGGCTAGCCATGTCTACATCTCGAGACTCTGACGAAAACTGCAGGCTACAACACTTACCCAAACCCGTATTCTTACCCAGAATCCACATGTGACGTCATCACATCAGGCTCCGGTGGATGGAAACAAATGCTTACCGTAATCTCTTAACCTAGAAACACAGGACATCCACGTTAGCATGCTCACATCTTACTCACCGAGACACCATGGTTCCTGCGTTCTAATGGATTCCTGTTAGTGTATAATATATAATTCACTCTATGAATACAATCAACTGCCATTAAATACCAAACATCAAACAAAACAACATAAATAATTAATGCTCCCATTATAAACCCTCATATGACAATCAATTCTCCCATGACCTTCAGATTATAATTAATAATATATTTTCACAGGTTTGAATAATGTCCACTCCACACAACAAGGCTGTTTCAGGATTAACATATAATAGTTGTCTCATTCAGTATGAACAAGATTCTATAGCAGTGACAAGTGTAGATGAGAGAGAGAGAGAGAGAGAGAGAGAGAGAGAGAGAGAGAGAGATGGGATTTAAGTCCACTTGACACAAACTAGGTCATTTTGGGACTAACATTCACATGTACGTATGGGTCTTTAGCAGTGGGAGGAATCCGGAAACCAGAGGACACAGAGAAAACCCATGAATTTGGATAAGCGGAGAATCGAAACCATGCCAGTTGACTCTTTGACAGACATTATGATATGGTGCGCAACAGGGCTCACACTGTCGGTCGCCAAAGTCGCAATTTGCGATAAAATAGTGGGAGTGGCGATTAAATTTTCTACTTGGCGATAACTTTGGCGATAAAGTTTTGGGGTACTGGCGATTCTTTTTTAGACTTTGCGAAAAAAAAAATCCTTAAAATTCTAATCGTATTAATCCTTGATTGACCATAGCGGCATACTATAAATCAATCAACTTGCTGATAAATCCCGAACGTGTCATAAGTAATACTAAACAATTGTCTGGGAATAATGGTCAACTGATTGATAATTGCAGATAATAAAGCCCATATCTAAGCAGTACTCATCATATTAATTAACCTTAACAAATAGATTAGCGGTGACTACTGATGTTGCGTAATTAAAACAAGGGGAAGTAATCAAGACAAGAATCAAAATGGTCGATCGTTGTCCTACAATTGCTCCGACAACTCTTTTCAAAGAGAGTTACATGTTTTGATAGTTGAGTTTCGTTTACTGTGGGTTCATACGACATGTATACAACTGTATGGCTACTTGGAAACTATTATTTTAAATTTAATTATCACCATGGGTCGAAAACGAAAGTGCGAGTTGAATGGCGACAATTCTGGAGAGAGAAAACTGTCCGCGTTTTTTTCCATACCGCCGCCGAAGTGTTTTAAATTTAACGAAGAGTCTGACGTTGGCTCCTCTAGACGAAATGATTTTGACACTACGAATTATTTGAAACTTGCCATTAAAGAAAAATCAAATTTTGTTAATGTACGGTATATAAAATTAGGCCTACTTGCCAATTATTGTGTATACCGGTTGCAGAATTTTTTAAAATAAAAACAGCGAGCAGAAACATAAAATAAACCCGATCTTCATAAATCCTCTTCCAATTGGGTTAATGTGAAGCAAAAAAGGATTTTGTAAATATATTGTTGTTTTTCAAGATTGTACACAAAATAAAAATGTTTTATTATTACAATATGTGTTGTTTGAATCATATATTTTTGGCGGATAAAATATTCAAGTTGGCCTGGTGCGCAAATGCTAACCTTTCGGCCATCCAACCCCCTCATCGACTTGAAAATTGCCACTTGAGATCTACATGTAGTATCACTATGTCCAGTACAAATCATTCTTAAAACCAAATATTATAAAGTACACTATTAAATTCAATGCAGTTCGATTCAGTAAAAAATGCAATATCTTGGCGGACATAGTTTCATTATAATTGCAAAAAATAAATAATCCTCAAAATAAAATGTAAAGAGATTCAATTAAATGTGATTCCCTTTTGTCAGACAACAATTTGTTTTAACTTAATGCTCAATCATAGTTACACAATAATATAAAATGATACCATGGACCTTATATATACTATGTGTTATAAGGTCCATAATAAAACTATTTGCGAACAATTAGACAAAATTAGAATTCATCCGTCCTCCCCCCCAAAAAAACGTATAGGCAAAATAGTGTATTAAAAGCGAATTACCCAAGATATTTTGGCATTATTACACAATACAAGAGAGAGAGGGAGAAAAAAGGGGTTTAACGTCCACTCGACACAAACTAGGTCATTTCGGGACTAACATATGGTTTAATTTTATTTCAATCATTTGCTAGTCGCAGAGGTTGGACAGGCGACCCTACTCCTTGTCACATACAACCGGGTATTACACAATAAAAGCTTATGAAACATATTTTGGTGTAGATATTTCCATTAATATGTAGCCCAACCATTTTTTGTTATTAAAATGTTTGGTTATTATTGATATTAATTCTATTCTTATTAATAATCATTATATATTTATCACTATAGTTACAAATCATTGTTGACAAAACAAAGAAAGTAAATATATCGAACAACACAACATCAAAGATTGACAGACATACATACCACAACACTCAATAACATGAGTCAATATAAGATCCACGTAGATCCGCATAAATGGTTGAAAAATAAACCGACATGAACAAGAATAAAAATACTTCTTCAACTATTGCCTAAAATTAGCTATCGTATCTCTACAAGATCAATGTAGATCCTTATAAATAGTTGAAAAGATCAAGAATAAAAATATGCCATAGTTATTTTTACTCAATTAACTATGAAATCTCCACAAGATCTATGTCAATTCTCACAAAATGTTGAAAAAATAAACCCAACATGAACAAGAATAGAAATATGCCCTATCTTATTCTTCAACTATTGCCTAATTTAGCTATGATGTCTCTGTACAAGATCTCTATAAGGATACTGATAAAATGTTGACAAAATGAACCCAACATGATCAAGAATGAAAATAGGCCATAGTTATTTTCAAATATTTACCTAAATTAGCTATGATGATATATCTCCACATATATAAAATAAAAAATACAAAAAAAGATGATCCAGGCAATGATCCTTGTAGAAACAGCTAATGAATGAAAATAGGCCATAGTTATTTTCAAATATTTACCTAAATTAGCTATGATGATATCTCCACATATAAAAAAAACAAAAAAGAAATGATCCAGGCAATTTTCTAAAAATCCATGAAATTTGGTGAAAGAGAACACCCGAACCTTGTAGAATCAGCTAATGAATGAAAAGAATCGTTGAGTTAGTCGACTGAAAGAATGGAACTCTTTATGAATGAAAGGCAGAAATTGTATAGCCAATAATTAGACTATGACATAAAATCAATATCCTGGTCAAAGACAGGGCAGGCAGAAGGCAGGAATGTGGTTTATGTGGTTTACTCATTTGTAGCAACAGCAGACTGTCCCTGGCTGTGTGTTGACTAGCATCAGTCTTTTTCCACAGCTCTCTCTTTCGCAGCATTCTACCTTTTACAGGGGATCACGGTGGCTAAGTGGATAAGGCGCTGGTTCGCTAGCCTGGAGGTTGAGTGTTCGATCCCTGCATTGGCCGAGAAAGTTCATCTCGATTTTCCGGCGTGATTTCCCCTTGTCAGTGATGCAGAAGGAGGGCCTGACAAGGACAGCTGCCTAGTCGTTCGGATGGGACGAAAAACCGAGGTCCCGTGTACAAATTGGAGTGCACGTAAAAGATCCCTTGGCAGTTGGAATTCGATATAAGAGTAGGCCGTAGCGCCGCTGTCCGGGCAAAATTTCCCTCATTGCACACTGTGGCGTATGCCCGTCTTCAATTAGCCCAGGTACGGTGCTTAAGCGTAGGACGTTAAACCCCATTTCATTCATTCATTCTACCTTTTACAGTCAGAAAATAATTAATGCTGCCTTCTGGGGGGTAATGGAACATACCATTATTCAATGTTTTCCTATAGCTCTCTCTCTCTCTCTCTCTCTCTCTCCCTCTCTCTCTCTTTACCTCTCTCTACCGTTAGTGGAATAATTAAAAGAGAGAGATAAATTGGGTTTAACCACCATTCGACACAAAACAAGGTCATTTTGGGACTAACACATGGTTAATTTTATTTCATTAATTCGCTTACGTATTGGAGTCTTTAGAAGTGGGGGGAAACAGGAGGCGACCCTACTCCTTGTCACATAAAACCGAGGATTCAAAACCATGCCAGTTGACTCAATGACGGGCTTTATGATACAACACGCACTTTATGACTCAATTCGACCATCCACCCCCCCTGGAATTAATAAATAAACACAGATTTCTGGGTAGTTGATGGAACGTATCATTACCATCACTGTGTATTGTCTAGCGTCAGTCTTTTCCCACAGCTCTCTCTCGCTTTGCTTTACCTTTTACAGTCGGAATAATTAATACCAATTTCTAGGTGGTTGATGAAACATACCATTATTCAAATCAACCAAAAAACATCACGTCATTATATCGTTAAAGTTTGAGATGTCTGTATATTGTAGCGTAATTATGTAAATCAATTGGATCACAATGGTCAGCTAAACCAGAAGAACTGGAATGAAATTGGTTTATTGACGGCCTACTTTTCTGCACCAATTGGGCTAATGAAGACAGGCATAGGTGAAGCAGTGTGCTATGAGGGAAATTTACGAATTTTATTTCCAATTCTAGTTTTGAATCCCCAGTTGTACGTGGCAAGGATTAGAGTTGTCTATCGAAACCTCATGGGTTTTCTCCAGGTCCTCCGGTTTCCTCCCACTGCTAAAGAACCCTACAACGCAATCGAATTATTGATATTATAAATTAAAAAAAAAATTAAGTCCCAAAATGACATAGATTGTGTTGAGTGCACGTTAAAGATCCCTTGGCAGTTGGAGTAGGCCGTAGCGCTGCTGCCCGGGCAAAATTTCCCTCATAGCACACTGTATGGAGTATGCCCAGATTTCATTAGGCCAGGTTAGGTCAAGAAGAGTAGGCATTAAACCCCATCTCATTCATTCATTGCATCTTTAACTACAAAATGCATTCAAATTGTGAATTTTAGAAGAATTGTTCGTACACCAGACCTGGCTCACTGTACCATCTATCAATATACGACAGTGATTTATTACTCTAGACAAAAGAAATTTTCATATTTTTATTCATTCACATTAAAATAATCTGAATATATTAAGTCCTTTCAAGTGATCGTAAAAAAATATTTAAGGAAATTTGTATATTTTTTTACAGGGTCATAAAATTCTAAACATAAGTCTTCACATGTCAATTTACACATTCTTTTGGAATTAAAATATAAAATCTTTGATCAATTGGTGAATCTGGTCAAAAGTTTCTCTCATTTTGCTGAAATGAAATGAAATGAAATGGGATTTAACATCCTACTGTTCAGCCCAAAACTGGGCTAACGAAGATGGGCATACACCATACAGTGGGCTATGAGGGAAATTTTGCCCGGACAGCTGCACTACGGCCTACTCTTATATTGAATTCCAACTGCCAAGGGATCTAGGTCATTTCGGGACTAACATATGGTTTTTAATTTTATTTCAATAATTCGCTTGCGCGTAGGGGTCTTTAGCAGTGGGAGGAAACCGGAGTGCCCAAAGGAAACCAACGAGGTTGAGAAGGTGCCCCTATCTCCAGGTCACATACGCTCACACCAGGGCTCGAAACACAGCCGCAAGCTAGAGGTGGCCGGCCAGCTAGAGGTCGAAGTGGGGCACTCTAGACCACAAGGCCATCCCAACTCCTTTGGAGTAGAAAAGTAGGACATTAAGCCATTTTCATTCCATTTCATTTTGCAGACCAAAAATTTTAAACTTTATAACAAATACCTACTTTAAGAAACAGAACTACATGTCGTGCTTCATTCAAATATTTCATTTCATTTTTTACCCAAAATAAAGGTTTAATTGTCGGAACATGTTCTACACTTCACTTTAATGTCTATAACATTGATCTGATTGTGTCACATCCACCTACACAAATCAAAAGGTTAGATTGCAATATTCATGAATATTTTATAACCCTATATTTGAAATCTTGGTATGAGAGAGAGAGAAAATGGGGTTTAACGTCCACACCAGGGCTCACCAGGACTCAAAACCACAGCCGCAAGCCAGAGGTGGCCGCCCAACTAGGGGTCGAAGCGTGACACTCTAGACCACTAGGCCATCCCAACCCCCGAAATCTTGGTATGATAAAACATTCTTCAAATGTGTCCTCACAGGCCACACTGAGAAAGTTCGGTGGGATTTTCCTAATCGGTTCCCTCGGTTAGTACTAGTACGACACCTTTATCATCAGTTAGGGTATTGTTTATCCCTTGCAAACTTCAATATTGTGAAAGTTATATCTCTGTAGGAATGAATGAATGAATGAAATGGGGTTTAACGTCCTACGCTTAAGCACCTAACCTGGGCCAATTGAAGACGGGCATACGCCATACAGTGTGCTATGAGGGAAATATTTGCCCGGGCAGCGGCGCTACGGCCTACTCTTATATAGAATTCCAACTGCCAAGGGATCTTTTACGTGCACTCCAATTTGTACACGGGACCTCGGTTTTTCGTCCCATCCGAACGACTAGGCAGCTGTCCTTGTCAGGCCCTCCTTCTGCAACACTGACAAGGGGAAATCACGCCGGAAAATCGAGATGAACTTTCTCGGCCAATGCAGGGATCGAACACTCAACCTCCAGGCTAGCGAACCAGCGCCTTATCCACTTAGCCACCGTGATCCCCCATCTCTGTAGGAAATATCAAACAAAAAAATGGTTTAATTAACCTATAGTTGTATTCAATGGCTTGAAAATGTACTACTTTTGCCCAGAATGACGTCACTTTCAGAACTAGGTCAAACTGTAATGACGTCCCAACTAGGCAACCACAATATTTGTAAAAAAAGAAGGAAAAAAGGGCAGAATTTATGGTGAATTTTAACTTTAGTAGCAATGATTTTTTTATGATAATCTGGATAGTATAGTGTATTTTGAGATTTGCATGTAGTTATAGAATAAAAACAGAACTCAATGACCATTGAATACCACTAGGGTTATTCAATGGTTCAAGAGAGTGTATCCCTGCACAAGTATTCAAAGAAGTGTCACCTGTAAAATAAACTATTATCTGTTTAATTGCGACTGGATAAAAATATCTACAGTCAGGACATCATGACATTTGTTTCCATTCAATACACAATAAAAATACAATATCGATCAAGCAGCAGTATGACAGCTGAGATAATGAAATGTAAATCTAAAGCATGTGTAGTTAGTTACTTATTGTTTCTCATAGCAACAACAGCTAGAGGTTAGAGGTTAAAGTGGATAAAGACCACTAATTCTCGCCCCCTATTGACTTCAGTGTTAAATCCACAACATTTATTGGCCTATAACATTTTTTGGGAACACTCCAATGAACTTAATCTTTATAACCACAAAGAGCTTACTCTTTCGAAATAAAATATAATGCAGTCATGTAATAAAAATAACACATTTGATCAACCCAATGACCTTAATCAAAGGGTTTGGGGTCCTTTAAGAACACCACACAACACCCAGCCTACCCAATGACCTCAATCGATTAGATAAGATACGATTCATTGTATCTACACACCTTTAGAGGTAGTATACTAATACAGAGAGCGAGAGGTAATTACCTCCTTTAAGTTCAACCCCTCTCCCAGAAACACCTCAATCAAAGAGCATTACCTCCTTTAAGTTCACCCACTCTCCAAAAATAGCCATCATCAAAGGGTATACGCTCCTTTAAATTTACCCAATCTCCCCTCAATCAAAAGGTATTACCACCTTTAAATTCACCCAGTCGATCTAAGGGCATTACCTCCTTTAAGTTCGCCCCAAAGGGTATACGCTCCTTCAAGTTCACCCGCTCTGCTCTCCAAAAATGACCTCAATCAAAGGGTATTACCTCCTTCAATTAAAGATCAACCCCTCTCTAATAGAATTCTATTGACATTTCTACAATGTCCACATGAACAGTGGACAGTATTTGGTCTGATTACTTGTATGTAAAGGTCAACTGACCGTGCTTTAACTCGGACAATAGGGAGTTTAGAGAGGTGTGAAATTAAAATAAAGGTTTACAGTGGCTACCTGTTTGATCTGTGAAAGGAAGATTATAAACCTAATTAAGTAGGACTGATCACACCTTGAACAACCCTTTGAGCTTTTACATACCACCATGCATTAACCCTCATTGATCACACCTTGGACAACCCTAGTTAGAGCTTTCACATACCACCATTTTCTCTGGATGTCAATTGCATTAAACTCTCTGAACCTCATTAGGAGATTGTGGAATTTCTTGCCGTCTGAACGACAAGGGGGTGCCAACCATGCTGGAAAATCTTGATGAACTTTCTCGGCCCAATTTTCTCTAGATTTCAATTGCATTAAACTCTATAAACATCATTGCAATCTTAACGACTATATGTTGTCACTTGTTGGGCCCTCCGTCCTGCATCACTGACAATGGGGAACCACGCTGGAAAATCTGGATGAACTTTCTCGGCAAATGCAGGGATCGAACACCCGACCTCCAAGCTAGCTAGCCAGCATCCTCCCCACTTAGCCACTGTGGTCCACGAATTTCAAACAGAAGAAAAAGCAGTATCTTATAGAACTGTGTTCTGTGTACTTCGCAACAAAATATATTATTTTATGAATATTTTATATTTTCATAGAAAATGATTGATGTAGTTGAAATTGAACCTGGCACAATCTTAGCTTTAATACTATACAAATTAAACCCAAAGAATTTTTAATCATATATACAAAACAATGACCCATACTTAAAAGAGAGAGAGAGAAAAATGGTGTTTAACGTCCACTCGTCACAGACTAGGTCATTTGGGGACTAACATATGGTTTAATTTTATTTCAATAATTCGCTTGCGTGTAGGGGTCTTTAGCAGTTGGACAGGTGACCCTACTTAGAAACATAGCCTTGCTTATTTCCATACAAAACAATGGTCCTTCCTTAAAAAGCCAAAGAATTTGGCCTTTACCATAATATAATAAGAATTGTCCATAAAAGCTATGACTTAATGTATTTCTATATTACCTGCACATTGTCAGCTAAATAATTTATTAGATCTGCTAGAAAGTGTCAAATACACATTCCAGAAAAAAAATTTTTATCCATAGATGGAGAATTGAAAAGAAATGAACTGAAACTTTTCAGCTTGACTTTGAATTTGTTGTAAAAATGGAATGTCATTAATTTTCTAAAACCACACAATTTGCTAGAAAATGTCAAAGGCACATCATTTTAGAGAGGAAATCCTAGCCTATTCCTCAATCCTTTTGAGAATGTCAAAGATAAATTTTAAAGAGGAAATCCTGAGTATAAAATATTGTTTATAAAACCCTCAAAAACTATAAATATTAACTTTTTTTGGTACATTTCTATTGAAATTCGTCATAATTTGCCTTCACTCAGGCAATTGGGCTTGGTGAACAAAAATTAACTGTAACTTCCTGAACTTGATGGATCTAGTTGACAAAAGATAACTTAGTATCTTTTTATGTCTTTCAAACATTCCAGATTTTTTTTATCTAGTTTCGATATTTTAACAATCGCTGCAAGCATATTGATACACAAAGGGGAGAGAGAAAAAGAGAACCTAGGTCATTTTGGGACTAACATATGGATCAATTTTTTTCAACAATTCGCCTACAGATCTTTAGCAGTGCGAGGAAACCGGGTAACTGGAGAAAACCCATGAGGTTGGACAGGCGACCCTACTCCTTGTCACATACAACTGGGGAATCGAAACCACACCAGTTGACTCAAAGACAATTGACAGACCTTATGATACAACGCACACGTGCGAACCATTAGTAGACCATCCCCCCCACGGTTGGATAGACGACCCTACTCCTTGTCATGTACAACCAAGGAATCAAAACCATGCCAGTTGACTCAATGACTCAATGACAGACCTTATGATACAGCAAGCACATGCTAACCATCCACCACCCCCCTCGATACGCAAGGGCATAATATTATCTGGAGATTTATGAAAAAGCAATTATAAAAAAAAATCCAATGCGTGTCTGGCAAACGTGTCAGTATCAATTACAAACAAATTCAAAAGTCGATTCACTGCTTCTTAAAATGACCTTCATATTGCCTGTTTTTCGAACTGAATGAACTTAGTTATTTTTATATTCAATGGCAAAATGCATTCATAAGAATATGAGCGGAACATGTTAAAATCATTTCCACATGCCATTATTTATTCATATAATGTGAAAACAGTTGAAGCACTCTTTTACACTCCACAAACAAATATCTCTTTCTTAAAGATGCATTATGTAAGATTTAGATAAAAAGCTGGATGTTCTTGCAATAATAGTTTAAAAACAGATTATGAAATTCACAAATATATTAAAATAATCTTCCTTAGATGTGTATTAAGGATGCATTATGTAAGATTTAGATGTTTCGAGATGGTCTTTCTTGCTATAATAGTTCGAAAATAGATAATGAAAAATGAATATATATTGAAAAGTTTGGTCCGATTACTTTTTTCTGTGTTTGCCAGAAGCTTGATAAGAAATAGCTGAGAGTCAAGTACCACTGATTATAAATGATGTCTCAGCAACCTAATGGGCTTAAGAGTGAGAGAAATGGGGTTTAACCTCCACTCTACATTAACTAGGTCATGACTAACAAATGGTTCAATTTTATTTCGATAATTTGTGTGCGCTAAGGGGTCTTTAGCAGTGGAAGGAAACCGGAGAAAATCCACAAGGTTGGGTAAGAACATTACTCCCTGTCAAGTACAACCGGGGAATCAAAACCACACCAATTGACTCAATAACAGACCTTATGATACAGTGCACACTTTCTAACAATTCAACCATCCCCCCCCCCCACACACACACCCAAATACTCTTTGAAAAGTCACCTATATAAATAAGTTACCGTTTTTCCATAAGTATGTGTTATAGTTTGTTGCTCTAGCCAGTTGCTAAATGCCTTTACAGGATTATTTATCATTCTCTAGCAGACGATGGTCAATGGCCTGAAACACCTGTATCTGTCGCTAAAATATTTTGATTGTCCTCTTTAATCAGATTAAATCCAATCTGTCAGAGATATATTATTGGATTGGATTAAAGAAAAGATTCTGTAACCTACCGGGTGGTTGGATGGTCGAATGGTTAGCACATGCGCTCTATTAGTAATAGTAAGTGCAGGGGGACTGCACCACATATGATTTACACAAAAGACAAACATAACGACAAGAGACCATACTCAAAAAACAACAAACAAACAATTCAAAAAGAGCTAATGGAACGGGGGCTAGCCGTAAACGTATATAGTGTCAGCATGAGTCATGATCTATTATATATAATAAAGCCTGTCATTGAGTCAACTGGCGTGGTTTTGAATCTCCGGTTGTACGTGACAAGGAGTAGGGTCGCCTGTCCAACCTCCAGGTCCTCTGGTTTCTTCCCACTGCTAAAGACCCCTAAGCGCAAGCGAATTATTGAAATAAAATCAAACCATATGTTAGTCCCGAAATGACCTAGTTTGTGTCGAGTGGATGTTAAACCCAGTTTCTTTCTCTTACTCTCTAAAGAAAAGATTCTGTAACCTAACTCTTGGTTTTAAAAAATGTTCTTTTGCTTACCTTTATACAAAACCAAACAAAACGGACGGCTAGTTTTCCTTTTTGATACAAAAATCAACAAAAACAATTCCACTCAAGTCATAGACATCACACTCCTGTTAAAACCTTGTCTTCACGACACATGCACACCTCTAACAATCTGTTATAAGCCGGAGAGTTAGAAACCAAGTATTCTGTATACCTATATATCAAATGACTGGAGGGCTGGAGGCTATAGGACGGATCATAAATAACCCAGCAATCCCTTCTATAAGCCACTTGTCTATAATATGACTTGTATACACACGTCTTTCCTCCAACGTATATATATTATATATATATATAATATAGATGTGTATACCTACTAGGTATGTAATATGGTTCGACAGATCAATCAATACGTCGCTAACATATATATACAAGGTTTTTTTTAATAAAACAATATTGTTATTGTTATTCAGGAAAAAGAGAGATGGATTTTTTTAAGTCCTACTTTTGAGCTCCCACTGGGATGATGAATACGTTTGTTTTCAAGGTCAAGTACAATGCTTTATGGAGAAGAATTTTGCCAGAAGGCTGATTCCCAACTGTCATACTGTCATAGGTTCCTGCTAATCTGTACACTGGTAGACCTCATTTTTTATCCCATCGGAACAACTAGCTAACACTTATATCTAGGGCAATATCCAACTGTCAAAGGTTCAAGCTAACCTGTACATTGGTAGACCTTACTTAGTGCAATGTCATACTGTCATAGGTTCCTGCTAATCTATACACTGGTAGACCTAAAAAATTTTTATCCCATCCGAACAACTAGGTAATATTTATATCTAGGGCAATATCCAACTGTCACAGGTTCATGCTGACCTGTACATTGGTAGACCTCTTTTTTTATACCATCAAAACAACTCAGCAGAATTTACTTAGTGCAATACCCAACCGTCACAGGTTCATGCTAACTTGTACACTGGTAGACCACATTTTTTTTATCCCATCCGAACAACTAACCTGTACACTGGAAGACCTCCTTTTTTTATACCATTCGAACAACTAAGCAAAACTTACCTAGGGCAATACCACCAGCCCTTATTATCCCCAAATCAGCCTCAGGGCAGCCATCGAACAAACAGACAAATAACAGCCACAAATATTCATATAGATTAAATCACAGTTTAAGAAACGAAATGAAATGGTGTTTAACGTCCTACTTAGCAGCTAATAAAGATAAAACACACTTCAAAAGTATGAAGATTTTAAGTACAACAGTATTTATCTTATTTCTGTGGTGCAACTTATGTACCTATTGTTTTTGTGGTAATCATAATATTATTCAGAACACCATATCTTTCACAGCAAAACATATTTTTGTTGCAAGTACAGTAATATTAAAGGGGATGTTTTGTTGAAGCACATTAATATTAAAGGGGATGTTTTGTTGTAAATACATTAATATTAAAGGGGATGTTTTGTTGAAGCACATCAATATTAAAGGGGATGTTTTGTTGAAGCACATTAATATTAAAGGGGATGTTTTGTTGAAGCACATCAATATTAAAGGGAATGTTTTGATTAAATACATTAATATTAAAGGGGATGTTTTGTTGAAGCACAGTAATATTAAAGGGGATGTTTTGTTGAAGCACATCAATATTAAAGGGAATGTTTTGATTAAATACATTAATATTAAAGGGGATGTTTTGTTGAAGCACATTAATATTAAAGGGGATGTTTTGTTGAAGCACATCAATATTAAAGGGGATGTTTTGTTGTAAATACATTAATATTAAAGGGAATGTTTTGTTGAAGCACATTAATATTAAAGGGGATGTTTTGTTGTAAATACATTAATATTAAAGGGGATGTTTTGTTGAAACACATTAATATTAAAGGGGATGTTTTGTTGTAAATACATTAATATTAAAGGGGATGTTTTGTTGAAGCACATCAATATTAAAGGGGATGTTTTGTTGAAGCACATTAATATTAAAGGGGATGTTTTGTTGTAAATACATTAATATTAAAGGGGATGTTTTGTTGAAACACATTAATATTAAAGGGAATGTTTTGTTGTAAATACATTAATATTAAAGGGGATGTTTTGTTGAAGCACAGTAATATTAAAGGGAACGTTTTGTTGAAGCACATCAATATTAGAGGGAATGGAAGATTATTGACTCTATTTCCTACAGATGACTCAATATCATTTCTCATTTGACGGAGAGAGATATTGGGTTTAACATATTCACTCGACACAAACTTATCATTTCAGGACTAACCTGTATTTCGATTTGCACATAGGGGTGGGTCTTTAGCAGTGGGAGGATACAGGAAGAGCAGAAGAAAACCCACTGCTAGGTTGGAAAGGTGATCCTATTGTTTGTCACATACAAGTTTGGGCTCAAAACCACCCCACTTGACTCAATGACAGACATTGAGAGGGGGAGAAGGATAATATAGGCTTAGCCTGTTTCGTTATCCTAATACTTAATAAAAAGATTGTGTAGAAAAACAAAAGATAGATATTATGGTCTAAGTGCACATATTAGAGCATTCGGTCTCCCCTTCCCCTAATCATTAGAGAAATTCACAAATTTGAATTGTATTTTGATATTTATATTTAACACCTCATAATAAGAGAGAGGGATGTTATTTGTTCATATGGCCTGGAGCTATCCATTGTTTATAGATATTACATGTCATCGCTCATAGACAAATTATATATGCACATTTAATAAGTCATATAATATAAAATAAAAAAGGATTAACGTCATAATTTTATGCAACAACTGATCTAAGTAAATTGTGCATCCGCCAAGACGTAATTTGGCCTGGACAGAAGCGAAATTTCCCCATCGCTTCTTTGAATTTCAACTGCCTAGTTTTTTATGTGCACCTTGGATAATTGACGTCCTACTTTTCTGCACCAACTGGGCTAATTAAGATGTGCATACCCAAAGGGGTAATTTGCCTGGACAGGAGCATTTTTCCCATTGCTTCATTGAATTTCAACTGTTAAGGTCTTATTTACGTGCACTGCAGGTGTTTGTTCAATTAGAACAACTAAACACTATTGCATTCTGCCCCACTTACATGTGGAAACCAGGTTTAAAAATACTAAGGCACATAATTTTTCCCATTTCAATTTTCCCTCAGATAATAATGATCATGTCCATTTAAAATATGTGTAGGTTGATTCTTTTTTTGTTCACATCCTGATAAAAAAATCTCAAGGTTTCCTTGTTCTACAAATAGTATCAACACCTCTATATATAGAATAGTTGGTGATATTTCTATGTATGTTAATAATATATCAATCAAAGCTTTATTTATTTAGTTTGTACACAGAGAGAGAGATAGAGAGAGAGACACACACACACACAAACTAGGTCATTTCATGACTAACATATGGTTCAATTTCATTTCAATAATTCGCTCATGCATAGGGGTCTTTATTAGTGGGAGGAATCCAGAGAAAACCCACGAGGTTGGACAGGCAACTCTACTCCTTGTCACATACAACCCAAAGAGTCGAAATCACACCAGTTGACACAATTACAGACCTTTTGATACAGCATGCACTTGCTAACCATTTGGCCATCCGACCTCCAAAGAGAGAGAGAGAGAGAGATTTGAATGTCCACTTGAAGATACATATATAGAATTTTATAATCACTTCAAATATTCAAATGTCCTTGAATATTTTTACAATCACTTGAAAGTTCTTAAAATATCCAAACATTTTTTCTAGTTAAGTAGATTCAAGTCTAGCCTTGCTACTCCATTTTTAAATTAAATCCTTAAATAGCCGGACTATTCTAATCCACTTAAAATCGGAGCATTCTATGGCATCGAGAGCTGAATAGGGTCTAATATTGATAAATGTCTAATAATAATTTACATTTAAGGCCCAAAGAGAGAGAGAGAGAGAGAATTGGGGTTTAATGTCCACTCGACACAAACTAGGTCATTTTGGGAATAACATATGGTTCAATTATATTTCAATAATTGGGAGGAAACCGGAGGACCCAGAGAAAACCGAAAGGTTGGACAGGCGACCCTACTCCTTGTCACGTACAACATGGGAATAGAAACCACGCCACTTGACTTAATGACAGGCTGTATGATAAAGCACGCACATGCTAACCATCGGCCATCCAACCCCCCAAGGCCCAAAGAAAGGCGTTCGAAAGGTAGATTTAACTTTTACATAATGCACCTTTAAAATATTTAGATTTTTTAATGGTGACAGTAGAGGCGACATGAAATATTTACAACAATCAAGAAATCATCAAGAATCAAAAAAACACTAAAGCGAATCGAAATAGATTTTTTCTGAGCAACATATCACATATATCAATGTTAGAGGAAATATGTCGTTAAAGTTGTCATAATGAAGATCTATCATAAAGGACAATATAGGATATATATGTTAATAACTGTATATATTATAATACCTCTCAAAACTTCAACACAATAAATATTCTTAATATTCATCATCAATAAAATATTCTACCTCCTTTAAATTCAAAGTAGGGGAATGGATGGCCAAATGGTTAGCACGTACGTGATTGCTGTATCATAAAGCCTGTCATTGAGTCTACTGGCGTGGTTTTGAATCCCTGTTTGTACGTGACAAGAGGTAAGGTGGTTTCCTCCCACTACCAAAAGCGAATTATTGAAATAAAATTAAACCATATGTTAGTCCCGAAATGACCTAGTTTGTGTTGAGTCGACGTTTAACCCCATTCCTCTCTCTCTCTCAAATTCAAAGGTCATAAACACTAACTTTTCTACACCAACTGAGCTAATAAACACAGCCCACCTTTCAACACCAACTAGGCTAATAAAGAAAGACCAAACTTTCAATACCTACTCGGCTAATAAAGACAGCCCACTTTTCAACACCAACTGGGCTAATAAAGACAGCCCACCTTTCAACACCTACTCGGCTAATAAAGACAGCTCACCTTTCAATACCAACTAGGCTAATAAAGAAAGACCAAACTTTCAATACCTACTCGGCTAACCAACTAGGCTAATAAAGAAAGACCAAACTTTCAATACCAACTGGGCTAATAAAGACAGCCCACCTTTCAATACCAACTTGGCTAATAAAGACAGCCCACCTTTCTACACCAACTAGGCTAACAAAGACAGCCCACCTTCAACACCAACTAGGCTAATAAAGAAAGACCAAACTTTCAATACCAACTAGCCTAATAAAGACAGCCCACCTTTCAATACCCACTAGGCTAATAAAGACAGCTCACCTTTCTACACCAACTGGGCTAATAAAGACAGCCTACCTGGATCGAACCTAAGGCATGGGTTTTAAGAACAGTAGCGAAGAGGCCTCCCTGTCCTTGAGGGTCTCCATAGATTAAGTGTTGAATCAAAGTACAATTGGTCAAATTTATCTATTTTACAAAAGACTTCAATAAATAATGTTGTAGTAAACATAACTACGCAAAGAAAATATACTAGGGGTGTCGGGGGGGGTAGAGAAACAGTGTACTGTATACTAGGGGGTGTCGGAGGGTTAGAGAAACAGTGTACTGTATACTAGGGGGTGTCGGAGGGTTAGAGAAACAGTGTACTGTATACTAGGGGGTGTCGGAGGGTTAGAGAAACAGTGTACTGTATACTAGGGGGTGTCGGAGGGTTAGAGAAACAGTGTACTGTATACTAGGGGGTGTCGGAGGGTTAGAGAAACAGTGTACTGTATACTAGGGGGTGTCGGAGGGTTAGAGAAACAGTGTACTGTATACTAGGGGGGGTCGGAGGGTTAGAGAAACAGTGTACTGTATACTAGGGGGTGTCGGAGGGTTAGAGAAACAGTGTACTGTATACTAGGGGGTGTCGGAGGGTTAGAGAAACAGTGTACTGTATACTAGGGGGTGTCGGGGGGTTAGAGAAACAGTGTACTGTATACTAGGGGGTGTCGGGGGGTTAGAGAAACAGTGTACTGTATACTACAGGTGGTCTCTGGGTAAGAGAAACACTGTACTGTATACCTGGGTTGATCCTTGTCAGGCCCTCCGTCCTGCATCACTGACAAGGGGTAACCAGGCCAGAAAATCTGAATGAGGTTTCTCGACCAATCCAGGCTAGCGAGTTAGCATCCTGCCCACCTTGTGACGTTGATCCCACATTTCATTACAAAATCTATTTGTATTTTTTTTAATCGCAGGATATATCAGGATAATAAGCGTTACAAAAATAAACTAAGGTGAAGTTGAAAATAAACAATGCTTTGTTTTAAATCAATGATTTTACTCATCCTACAGTAGTAAAGGTCAAAACATCACTCTAAAGGAAATAAAATATTTTTACATCCTAATGTTAATTTCATTAGTTGATTCATCGAACTTTAATGAGACAGTGACGTCAATTATTCCAATTCAGAGAAAAACTATGTAAATTTATCTGCGTTTATTTTTCAGAATGTGGCCTCCACATTTGATGAAAGTCTAAATTAAAGGAGAAGACCCACATGTCACAGGGGGTGTATGTTAGATCCCACTGGGATCAAACCACAAGACAAGACATTCAAATAGAGCTGGTCAATATCCCTGAAACTGGAAACAATGTTAATTAGAGAGAGAGAGAGAGATATATAGAGAGAGAGAGGGGGAAGGGTTTAACCCCCACTTGACTGGAAAAAAACCAGGATATTTCTGGACTAACATATGGTTCAATTCTATTTTCTTACAATAATTCGCTTGAGCATAGGGGTCTTTTAGTAGTGGGAGGAAATCGAAACCAAGCCAGTTGACTCAATGACAGACTTTATGATAACCATTCGGCCATCCAACCCCCCATATATAGAGTACAATATATATGGCACAGCACCTTTAATATACCACTCATACACACCTGTAATTAAAGGTATATCTTAAGTCTATATCAACAGGTATTGTTGTCAATATTTTATTTAGAAACAAATCAAGTTGATGAATGACCTGTCGACCTATAAAAACGACGACTGACACAGTATATACTGGTATACAACACCATTTATCATACTCTTAAAAATATCATTGCTCTTACTCAATTTAAAATGTTCAATTTTTACAATTTACTTTTCAATTTTAAAGTATAATTTATAAGTTGTATCTGGGATGCAAAGAGATCTGGAATTTTTTTTTTTAATTTAAAGCTACAATTTCATATTTTTAAGTTATATTTTTCAAATTTATTAAAATAAAGCCTTAAAATAGATGGTATCCATAAACAGTCCTACGTTGTTAAACAATTATCTTATTAATCCTATAATTCACTATTGCCAGCTGAGAAATTGGCAAATATATCATGTTCAACTTCAAATTCAAAAGTTTGAACATAGCTATAACATTGTGGGAATAGGAAAACAAGGGAGGTAATTGTGTTATTATTTCCTGTATCAATGATTTTTATGGGTGGGAAATATCGCCCATGGTCGTATAACAGGTAGTTGATAACCTATTGAGCAAACGACATAGAAATAATTATGTTTATACTTTCTTTGAAAATTTGAAATTCTCGCTTTAACCTGACAAAAATTCCAGGCATTGATAAACTATGAGTCTGGTCATGTATAGTATTAATAATTTCAAAACATAAAATTGAGAAATTTGTGCCAGAATAAAAGGACAGGCGTCAGAAAGATTTGTGTCTGACAAAGTCCGAATTTGTGCGAAGCTTCATCATCAATCGGATTAAAATGCAGATTTCTATTTTGTTTCGTTTTTTTGATACCTTCGATGGCCTACACTACATGAAGATCTGACCAGTGGTAGTTGAAGGTCACATCAGAGGTCATACGAGTGACTTTTGACCCTATGATGTCAGACATTTGATTAACCAATCAGCATTGATGTTTCTAGCAGTTTACCAACAGTTCCGTGCATCTCACTTCAAAAGCTTGCCGAAACAGACCATGTCATCGTCTAATCTCTCAAAATCATCCAGAACTGGTTAAAGAACAACTCTACCAGACAAGTCAAACGAAATCTTGAACTATAAAAAAACGAAACAAAATGGGATCTGTGTTTTAATCAGGCTGCTTCACCACTGATATAAAAATTACAAAAAATATATGTTAATTTTAGTCTGAAAATGGCCAAAGTATTGTCAATATATGAAATGAAATGGGGTTGAACGTCCTACCTTGAACTGGGCTAATGAAGACGGTATACCAAAAATATATTAACCTTACATGTATCTTAGTCTCAACTGCAATGGCCGACGTTTTTCCTCACTACGGTTGTGGTAACCAATGACAAATAAAGATGTCAGCCATAATTTATCAACGTCAACAAAACATTAATGTGTCATGTTGGCAGGTCAATGAGGATAAGTAAACAAACAAACAGGCATAAAATTACGATTACCAGTACGCTTTTCTTGTCCTAAAATAAATATGACCAATATACTCATATTTTTTCGATTGATACTGCTGGCTTATTTTGCGGAACGTAACTGATTTGAAATTAGAGTAAAAACAGAAAGCAATGATTGTAAATATGTTTATATAGGCCTACATTCATATTACAGTATTTTAAGAGCTGCGACACACTTGTGTCAATTTCTAGATCCCAAATGTCAACGATTTAGCTTCTTTAAAAGTGGCATTTAGAACCATACAAGATCAAAGATACTTTTTTTTAGAAACATTCCAATCCAAACATTATTTCATACAAATTTATTCCAGCTGACAGTATGGCCATTTGTAGTTTACATTGAGAGAGTTTACCTGCCACCCGATTCAAACTAGGTCATTTTGGGACTGACATATGGTTCTATTTAATTTCAATAATTTGCTTTCACATAGTTGTCTTTAGCAGTGGGAGGAAACTCTACTCCTTGTCACGTACAACAGGGGAATCGAAAACAATGCCACTTGACCTTAATGATGCAATACGACCCTACTTTTTGACACGTCTATACAAAAGAAGAAATTACCAACTCATTTACTCTGAAAGATGAACGAAAATATTTGCTGGTGGTGGGTGGAAACCATCTTTATCATATCAACACATACTTGTTGAAAGGTCAGACACTAGAATTATGTAACCACTCTATCTGTTAACCATTATATTCATGTCTGGATAAACATTCCTACATAATTGGCTGAAGTTATGAAGGCTAACATTTAGTTTAGTTTATCAAGTCACATTCTTGGAACATTTAATTGAGAAAACAAAATCATAACATAAACGATAGATAATATCTCAACTTAAACTTATGATACAACGCACGCTAACCATTCGGACATGCCCACCTACCCCACCCCCAATAAATCCAACAGAAAGGGGTAGTGCAAAAAATTGTTATATTCTTGGAAAAAAACAACTTGCTAGACAAATTTCATAATTTGAAGTGAAAGCCCTGCTATGAATACAAAAAAACAAGTTCATGTTTTGTATAAAGCTAAAGATAAAGCTAAAAACTGTCATAGGGCCAGACCAATTTATTCTCTTGTTTTACGGATCCATAGACCTGAATTTCTAGAAATCCTCCCCAAAAAACCGAATTGGGTCCGATGAAAAAAAAATCAACCTTCAATCCCCGATCAAAAAAAAAATCGTCTTCTGGACTTCTGGAACTGACGAAATTTAGTAACAGTAAAAGTAATGAAAATGGTAGTGCACGCAATATTGTCAATATGAATAGCCACTAGCTTGTAGCGATGTCATGTCGCGACTTTAAGATTCTTGCCGAAAATATATTATTTATTGAATCCGTTTGCTTATTACCCGACAAGCCGACGATAGTCAGGACTGAACAGCTAAGATTGAGGTTATTATTTGACTCAATTCCTTGAGTTGCAAGGAATATATCTTTTGTCTAATTCATATAGAAAACATCCGTTTTCAGACACAATTTTCACCCAGTATATATGGAGCCGTCGTTTCTCATCACACCGCAAAGTAATAATTATATACGTTTCTGGGCCAAGACTTGAGAACACCGGCTCACTTGATGGGAAGTCATGGCCCCGAACATGTATAATCAACACATGTAATAATGTAACGAAGTCAATGATTGGATTAGCGATATCAGTTAGCCAATGTAAACACGTGGTAGCTTATAAAAAAAGAAATGAAAGTTGCGTCGTATGTATTACGAATGTGAGGATGGTGAGCCGTTATTTATTTTATTGGTGTTAATTAATCCGTGATTGTCATAGAAGGGTGCTAATTCTATTGGTCAGATAATTAATCGGTGTTGCACATGTGAGCTTACATAATATTGTCAAAACACTAGACTATTATAAATTGTAACAGTATATGTTAAAATACCGACCGAAATCCCGATCGAATGAACACAGGACTCTGTTTATCGATGATCTTCTTTAGATTGAGGATCAGACAGACTATGATGAGCCATATATGAGGTCGATAATTCTATCTTATGCTTTCTTTTTTCTCCCCTGCCCGTTACACAATTTTGGTCTTTTTTTTCTTTTTTTTTTCTCTCCTGCCTTTACAGATTTTTCCAGAAAAAATCTGTAACACAAGAAAATAAATTGGTCTGGCCTAGTCTTGGAAAAAGATCTTGCTAAACAAAATTCATAAAAAAATTGTCCGACTGGTTTGTAAATAAAAAAACATTTTTATTTCTGTTTAAAGCTACAATTTCATATTTTTAAGTTATATTTTTCAAATTTATTAAAATAAAGCCTTAAAATACAGTAGATGGTACCCATAAACAGTCCTACAAAGAATAAACCTATTAATCCTATAATTCACTATTGTCAGCTGAGAAATTGACAAAACTATCATTTTCAACTTCAAATTCCAATGTTTGATTGAAGCTTATGCATGGAGTGAATGGGAAAACAAGGGAGGTACTTGTGTTATTATTTCCTGTGTCAATGATTTTTGAGGGTGGGAAATAATGCCCATGGTTATATAATAGTGAGTTGATAACCTATTGAGCAAACGACATAGAAATAATTATGTTTTGACTTTCTAAGAAAATATGAAATTCTCGCTTTAAATTTGTGTTCGAACCTCATTGTGTCATATTTACATTTCATTTGGATCTTATCCAATTGTTGGAGGTTTTTTTTATGGTTTCTAGAGAAAATGTTCAATGTCTGGTATAGATCACGTTGATCCATATTAATTATGTAACAGCTTTGTTGCCAAGGTTTTTCTTTTAAACAGATGATATTGGTTAACCAGCAACCAAAAGTATGAATCAATTACATTTCTGTTGTAATAACTGTTATACCAACAAACAGATATGACTGTCAGTGGCGGATTAAACTCCACCAAGGCCTGAGGCGGCAGTTTCTGGAGGGCCTATTTAAAATGGCGTCGGCCTAATAACTGTTATACCAACAAACAGATATGCCCGTATCGCATACCTAACACCAACCAATCTAATATATTTATATATGAGAGAGAGAAAAAGAAATAGGGTTTAACATTCAATTGACACAAACTAGGTCATTTCGGGACTAACATTTTATGGTTTTAAATTTATTCCAATAATTTGCTTGCGGGTAGGAGTCTTTAGCAGTGGGAGGAAACTGGAGGACCCGGACGTAACCTTCGAGGTTGGACAGGCGACCTTACTCCTTGGCACGTATAACTGAGGATTCGAAACCACGCCAGTTGACTCAATGACAGGCCTTATGATACACCACCCCCCTTTATTCCATCCAACCCACCCCATCTAATAATATATGAGAGAAATGAAATAAGATTCAACATCCTACTCGTCTTCTTCAACTGGGCTAATAAAGACAAGCATATGCCATACAGTGTGCTATGAGGGATCTTTTACATACACATCAATGTGAACACATGACCTCTTTTCTTCGTCCTCCTGCACTACTAACAAGGGTGAACCACGTCAGAAAATGCTGATGAACTTTCTGGGCCAATATCAGGATTGAACACACTACCTCCATTGTCTCACTCACTGAGCCACTAGGGGATCACGGTGGCTAAGTGGATAAGGCGCTGGTTCGCTAGCTTGGAGGTCGAGTGTTCGATCCCTGCATTGGCCGAGAAAGTTCATCTCGATTTTCCAACGTGATTTCCCCTTGTCAGTGATACAGAAGGAGGGCTTGACATGGACAGCTGCCTAGTCGTTTGAATGGGACGAAAAACCGAGGTCCCGTGTACACATTGGAGTGCACGTAAATGATCCCTTGGCAGTTGGAATTCGATATAAGAGTAGGCCGTAGCGCCGCTGCCCGGGCAAAATTTCCCTCATAGCACACTGTATGGCGTATGCCCGTCTTCAATTAGCTCAGGTTAAGTGCATAACAGTAGGACGTTATCATTCATTCATTCATACTGAGCCACTATGGCTTCATATACGAGAGAGAATTTAACACGTTGGCTGCCGACCCTAGTTTGTAGTGCGTGTCACATTTGCCGACCACTTCCAGTATTAACTCAAATGCTAGCATACGACTCATAGTGCGGCACTAGCTAATGGCTATTTTTACCGGATGTTCTTTTTCAGTGCCGCATCATATAATACTGTTCATCACCATTGCCGAGGATTGATATTAATATACCAAGTCAATAGTGTTTACTACGAGTATACTCGTAGCAGGCAAAGGCGTGGTAACCATGACTACGAGCATACTCGTAGTAGGCAGTCAACTTGTTAATATCCATACAAGCGAAACTAGGGCATTTCAGGATTTCTGTACAGTACAACTTTATTTCAATAATAAGAGAAAACTATGGACACAGGGAAAAAAGACACAAGTTTTAGCTGACAATCTTACTGCTTTATTTTTAAAACAATATTTTATTGAGCCAGTTGTAGATCATATTACTAAAAGACAAGTCATAGTTGCGATGGCCGAGCGAGTAAGATGTTGGCTCACTAATCACCTCAGCACCTGGAGGTCATGTGTTTCATTCTGGTGTTGGCCGAAGAAGTGCATCAGGATTTTCTGGCGTGGTTCCCCCATGTCTGTTGTGCAAGACTGAGGGCCAGACAAGGGCAATGGTGGTTGATCAGATGGAACGAAAAACCGAGGTCCTGTTTACATATTGCCATCAGGCCCGAGGCTAGAGGGGGGGCTGGAAAAAAATCTGTCTGCGTCGGAAAAAACTCGCTGGTTAGCTATGCTCGCATTTTAGCCGGGAGAGAGTTTTAGTACGACATAACCTCTCAAATTCGGCTGAGAGATAGTTAATGTCGGGGGGAAACTCTTAATTTTCCGACACATTAGCCACCTGCAAGTCATAGAGGCCTAAATTCACTCTCACAGCTTCTAATTTTTGTGCACTCCTCTCCTCCTGCTTACGGCAGTCGGCGATGACCTTCGTTCATTGATTTTTTGGTGTCGGAAATTTATCTTTCTCCCCCCCCCTATATCGGCTAAATTTTGGTTTCTTAGTACATTGCATGGTGTGAGCCTGTCTTCATTAGCCCAGTCTATGCAGAAATGAAAGTTGTTGAACCCCATTTCATTTGATTTTATGTCATGTCAAAGATATTTTAAAATTGGAATTCATACAGACATGATCTGCCAACTTAACCTAAAAATCATTGTCCATGTCAAAAATTTACCCAATAAAACTAATTCCGTCAATTTATTTTATGTCCACGGGACAAAGAACCTCACGAAAAGCCCCACAAAGATCAATTGAGACACAGGATTAAACATCTGCAGAAATAATCCCGTCACTAGCGAGAAATTGTGTTGAAAGTGAATCTCATTATCGTGGAAGCTATCAACATCATAATCTCCTTCAGAATATGAACGTCAACAATCAACACATATACCTAAGTAGGTACCCTACATCAATAATAGGTTATGATTCCCAACAGTCAACAATTACTGGTACAAACAATAAACAGAGAATAATATCATTACAAGAGAGAGAGAGAGAGAGAGAGTCTGTAGTCTTTACCTGTGGCAGACAGGACCCCACTCCCTGTCAGTACAAGCTGTGGAATCGAAACCATGTCACTTGATTCGATGACATACCTTAAAGATCTTGTGCGCATCTGTTAAATGATTTGGCCACCAACCCAACCCCCTACGATTAGAAACCATAGTATATTTAGAGAGAGAGAGAGAGAGAGAGAGAGAGAGATGTACATCAATAATAGGTTATGATACCAACAGTCAACAGTACAAACAATAAACAGAGAATACCATTACTAAATACCATTAAGTTTGTTTACACCACAATCTCTTAAATACACAGTAAATAATATCATTACAAACTCTTCCATACACAACAACAACATCAATTCAAACAACATCATAAACCAATGATAATATCTGTTTCATTTCCTCGAACATCAATCATCGACCAATCAGGAACTACTTATTACCAAGTGTTTTGGCACTACTTTGTTTCGGATAAGAGAGAGAGATCGAATGGGGTTTAACCTCCACTTGACACAAACTAGGTCATTTCTGGTTTTTTTCAATACCTCGCTTGCGTGTAGTAGTCTTTAGCAGTGGGAGGAACCCGGAGGATCCAGAGAAAAGCCATGAGGTTGGACAGGCGATCCGACTCCTTATCACATACATGTTGGGAATCGAAAGCAAGCCACTTGACTAAATGACAAGTGTTAAAGGGACAATAACACTCTTGCTGGCTTGACAGGTCCAGAATTTTTTTTTTAGCCTTATTCTAACTACAAGATGTTTAAGTGTCCTACCTGTTGTGTAAATTATCCATTACAACCTATCTTACTTGTCCAGAGGGTTTGAAAATATGTTTAAATCCAAGTTGCATTTGAAAGCGCTTATGTAAGGCTTTTCCAACCACGTTACGGTATGTAGTTGAATTTTTCCAATTTTTAAAATTAGGTGTGTTAAGATGTAATTTGTATCATTTTTTAATTGAAATATTGTAAAATAGTACAAATTGTTGACCAGAATAAAGATTGGAACATATTATTCAGTTACAACAAGAGTGGTATTGGGGGTTTAACCATTCAGCCACACAGACATACCACCTGTTCGGATAGGACCCAGGTGATACACATGTAATATTTTATATCCACACAGTCTTGAAAAGTTTTGTTACCAGGGATTTTTTACTTTGATTTATCTACAAGGAATGGTTCCTGTTATTCGTCGAATGCATCACTGAGATCTAAACCTGCCTGCACTGTTATGGGGACTCTTTGGCCATCTTTTCCTAGCAAGTGTGAGGTTTAATCGTCTCCTTCTTCGGATTTGGGGGTTGGGATGCCACCTCTGGCTTAAGGCTGTGGTTTCGAGCCCTGGTGTGAGCGTATGTGGGATGGAGATAGGGGCACCCTCTCAACCTTGTGGGTTTCCTCCGGGCACTCTGGTTTCCTTCCACTGCTAAAGACCCCTACGCGCAAGCGAATTATTGAAATATAAATTAAACCATATGTTTAAAATGACCTGAAATGACCTGGTTGTAAACAAGAACAAGGCTTTGCTAAGTTATTTTTTCACTTTAGTGTTGAAATTTTTTGATATCAAATTAAGAAGAGTAAAATATTTCATTTGTCACCCAAACCTTTATTTAATGTTTGGTTTCAGAGAGAAAGAGAGAGAACTGGGGTTTAACGTCCATTCAGCTGAAACTAGGTCATTCGGGACTAAGATAGGGTTTTAATTTCATTTTAATAATTCACTTGCGGGTAGGGGTCTTTAGCAGTGGGAGGAAACTGGAGGAAACCTGAGGACCCGGAGAAAACCCACGAGGTTGGCTGGAGACCCTACTCCTTGTCACGTACAACTGGGGATTTGAAATCACGCCAGTTGACTCAACGACAGCCCATCCAACCCCCTGTTTGGTTTCAAATCATTGTTAGCAATTGTTTAGAATCAGTGGTAACTCTTGGGTTCCTGTTGTCTGTCACATAGTTTAAATTGTTCTGTCTAGATAAGGTAACAATCGTTAGGTTTACTGTCCCAAGTGATATATGATAGTTATTTGAAGGATGTTTATTTAATCCCTTCCAAAATATAAGGGGGATTTTGCCCAGGCAGCAGCGTTCCCACCTTGTCTTCTGCCCAATGTTCTTGAACATAAACACAAACGTTTTTTGTCCCATCTGAACAAGAGACTGCCTACTGACAAGGGAAAACAACACCAACAAATCTAAAGAAACTTTCTCAACCAACACAGGAATTAAAGCAAGTACTTTGTTCACTGAGCTACCGGCCTATCAAAAGGGTATTAAAGTCGAGTTCGTGTAAGCATGGACGTTATTCTATATTATAAGATCCAAGGTGGAGTACAGTATTAAAAAATTTCCTTGTCCAGAGTTCACAAAGCATTCTCAAACTTAAGTTAAGAATTTACTCAACTTTCAATCACTGTTTATGAGAAATATCTTTGATCCAGAAACACAAAACTTTGCAGATAGTTTCTTGTTGATGTATTTAATACATTAAAACAACAAAAGTTTTATAATGCTCTATGATTTTAGTTAAAACAAGAGGAACAAGTTTGAGTAAATTCTTAACTTGACTCTGAGAATGCTTTATGAACTCTGGGCCTGGATTCTCCTGTTTTTTCATTGCTGGTCTCCTGTTTTTTTCATACCTGGGGGTTGACACGTCTGAATTGGTGTAATGATTGACATTATAATCTGTTATAATACATTATAAGATCCAAGGTGTAATGTACATGTGTCAATATCTGAATGATTATATAATATATGTATATATATATACAATGACTATTATATAACAACATCATCACATGTTGTCACACTCTTCACAGTTTAATATATCATACATAATATTCCAACAAGAGAGGGAGATGAACGATTAAAGGACAATACCGATTAAAGGACAATACCGGTGTCAGTGATTACATGTTGTCATACCCTTCACTGTTTAATATATCATACATAATATTCCAACCAGAGAGGGAGATGAACGATTAAAGGACAATATTGGTGTCAGTCATTATCACATATGTGATAGAACTACTTTATTACATTTCAAATATAATTATATAACAACATCATCATATACTCTTCACTGTTTAACATATCACACATCATATACCAACCAGACAGGGAGATGAATGATTAAAGGACACTATTGGTGTCAGTATGTGATAGAACTGGTTTTAACACAGAGATCATTGCTACATTAGATGCGTAATAAAGGTTTTAACAATCGGAAGTGACGAACGCATAAGGCAAAGGAAACATGTTGTCATACCCTTCACTGTTTAATATATCATACATCATATTCCAACCAGAGAGGGAGATGAACGATTAAAGGACAATATTGGTGTCAGTCATTATCAATATGTGATAGAACTGGTTAAACACTTTTCAAATATAATTTGAACACAGAGATCATTGCTACATTAGATGCATAATAAAGGTTTTAACAATTGGAAATGACAAACGCAAAAGGAAAAGGAAAAGATGTTGTCATACCTTTCACTGTTGAACATATCATACATCAGATGATCGATTAAAGGACAATTTTAGTGTCAGTCATTATCACATATGTGATAGAACTGACTAAACACTTTCAAAATATAATTTTAACGCAGAGATAGTTGCGTACTAAAGGTTTTAACAAATAGGAAATGACGAACGATAAAGGAAAATGCGAGTTATCCCTCCATTTAACTGACTGAAGTGACGAGTAGTGATAACACTGGAATGTGTTAAAGAAGTTCTATCACATATGTGGTAATCACGAACACCAATATTGTCATAAAATACTCTATCATTATAATCATATAGGCCTTCTACTATATGTGAGCTGCTTCCACAAAACCAGACTCCTGGTCATTTTGAATAAAATAGAGCTGGCAGCATATTTGAATAGTCCACAGCCTAAACTTTCATGAAATACAATTCTTTTTAAATTTGTCGTATCATCTGAAGTTTATACTAGCTCATTCACAGCAACAGGAAGGCTTTTGTGCCTGTAGTACAAAATGGAGTTGTGCGACAAGCGCCTGGTCTTGTGGGAGCGGGTCACATTTAACATCATCCCAGCTTGTCATACAGTCGACTGTTTAATATATCCTACATCATCTGCGAATTTGTCCCAGAATACCTAAAAGATCTCATCCCATATACTCCATCCAGAATCCTGCAATCAATCTTCAAGTAAACTGCTTCTAAAATCAAAAACCAAAAACTAAGACAACTGCAGGAACAAGAGCTTTAAACTATATGCTACTCCTGAATTATGGAATTATTTGAGTAATGAATCCCTAATAAAATGCATCAACATTACCCCCCTACCTCTGTTTTGAAAAACTCTTTAAACCATTCTTTTCCGGGGTGCCTTTAAGTGTTAATTTATATATTGATTGTTTTATATGTGCTACAATCGATTGTCACTGTATATGGCCGGTTAGATGGCTTTCGATTCAGCCCAACGATTATTTAATCCTCAGAAGCATGAGGTTCTTTGGGTAATTGCTCGATAGTTTTTAATAATCACATATCTTTCATGCAATCAAATTATTCTTAATTACCCTTGTCACGTAATAAATTGACATTTTCACATCAAAAATATTGTGTTTGTTATTTGTTTTAAAGTTCCAATAGCAATTTTCAAGTTATATTTTTAAAATGTATTAAAATAAAGCCCTAAAAAAGATGAAAATCTTATTAATCCTATAATTCACTATTGCCAGTTGAGAAATTGGCAAAAATATCCTTTTCAACTTCATTTTTAAAATGTTGACAAAATCGGTGTTCAAACCAGTAAAAGACATTCAAATAATCATGTTTTGATTTTCTTAGAAAAATGAAATTTTCGCTTTAAGATTGTCTTCCAGGGCAGAGAGCACAAATTGTATTATGTTTGTTTTTTTCATTATTTTTATGTTTCGATTTTACAATTTGTGGTTGTGAAGCACGACTGAGCACCTTTTGTCTCTGTATACAAATTGTATTATGTCTGTGTATTTTATTATGTTCATTTTTCGATTTTACAATTTGAAATTGTGAAGCCCCACTGAGCACCACCTTGTGTTGGATATTCAGTGCTATATAAATGATTAATTATCAATTATTATTTTATTATCATATTCTATCTGATCATCTTTAATTCATTGTTAATTATCAAACATACATAATGGTAAGTGGATTTCACTAGGGCAATCATAGGCGTAGGGGCTTGATGACAGTTAGGGGAGCAAAGTCCAAAATGCATCCCGGAATTTCTGGTCACAGACGACGACGCTTGTCTCCTGCAAGGGCGGGCTTACCGTGTAGGGAAACTCTGCCCGCTTCCCCCAAAGAAAATTTTCCAAAAAGTGACAGCTGCAAATTCATTTTCCTGCTATTCCAAACCCCTAATATAGCTTAATCAAGATGGCTGACTTGAATTCCAATCAATCGTTTACAGTACACAGGGGGGTCGTGAGAAAATTTTAAAATCTGACTGCGGAAAACATGTTCTCCTGTTATTACGACTATCCAATCACACCTTTGCAGCTACATTCACAAATATTATTGATGCCTGAAATATATTGAACAACGTAGACTGGCTCTAGACAAAACGTTTTAACCCATTGGCAATTCAGTACAAATGTGTGGTATTCAATAAAAAGAAAAGTAAAATTAGTGTTTTATTACATCTCAGGCAATTTATTTTGCCAACTAGATGGAATTATAATTTTGTTTTTCACTTTACCCGCCTGATTGAATAGAAAGATTGCCTGAAAGTTAGGGTGGGGGGGGGGAACTACCCCATGTCCCCCTGGTTCGTACGCCTATGAGGGCAATCAATATGCCCAGGTAATTTTAGTATTTGTTTTCAATTTTTATTTATTTTATGTAAAATCCATTTAACATTTATTGATTATTCTATAACGTTACTTTTGTTCTTTAACTGGTTTCTACATTTTTTATCTGCCACATCAAATAAAAGTCAAAGGGTAATACTGTTGACTCACAGTAGCAACGGAGAGTAAATGCGCTGCAGATTAATAGTATTTCAACTCCATTCCGTTATAATTCGTTCAAATATTCTTACTGATCCATTTTTATCTGGCAATTGTACCTGGCCTAGTTTTAAGCCAGATATCTGTGAGTTTTGTTTTTTCTTTCTGATTATTGTACCACATTTGTTACAACAGTGAAGAGAATAACAGATTATACTACTTGTATCTAATTCTCAATAGTATTCACTGTAATAAAAACAATACTAAATACCATTTTACTACGCATTACGCATCACAAAAAACTTACTTCCAGTGTGCAAAATAATTGGGGCTTAATCAAAATGGGTATATGCCATGGCATGCAGGGTAAGATCTATTTGGTAATTTTAACTTCAAGTTTTGAAAAAGGTAATAAGTTGTAAACAGGACCAGCGCTAATGCCAACACTAACTCTAACCCTCGCCCTTATGCTTACCCTAACCTTAACCTACAATCTCCCCAACAAGTTTGGTCAAAGGTCATGAGTTGTAAACAGGACTAGCTTTAATGCCAACACCAACCTTAACCCTCAACCTAGCCCTAACCCTAATCCTAACCTACAATCTCGCCATCAATCGCGTGCACCTAACCTTGACGACAAATTGATTTGGCCTTAACAAAAAGATCTAGCCGCAATGCAGTATGTGCTATTAGAATATTTTTGCCTGGACAGCATCGCTATGAATTACTTTTGATTGAATTCCAATTGCCATAGCTTCCTTTATATCCATATTTGCATAAGTAGGCTACATGGGTGGACATCAGGTTTTTTTTGTCTTATACGAATAACTAGATTCTTTTCTTTGCAAGACTCTTCTTCCTGCACCAATGACAAGAGGGAAACCAAGCTGAGGCACTTTCTCTGAGAACACTTGGCCATCCTGGTTAACGATCAAAAGAGGTGAAAAAACGATTTTAAAAAATTAACATAATCATAAATTTTAGGAAAAAAGATTTCTCTGAATACCAAAGTGCAATAAAGGTTTTATTAACAATCTTAAATTCTCAAATTAGAATGGGTATCAGGTGTTCTAAACATGCCTCAGGCAAAATGATTTATTCAATATCAACGATTATAAAAATGACAATATTTATTTTGAGGGGTTTACTTCACAAACATAGTATACAACTTGTGCGATATAAAGAAAAAAACAGTAATCAATGTTGAAATTCAGTCTGTCAGGAAATACCGGCTTATATCTTTTTAAAAAAATGTTGCTAAATAAACATACACATTTAAAGGAGCTAAATGACTAATATCTGGGACATAGAAATTGAAAGAAATGGGTCGCAATGCACGTAATAATGTAATATGAATATATAAACTAATTTACATTCAATCGTTTCTGTTTTTAACGTAATTTCTAATCAGTTTCATTTGGCAAAGTCTCAACCGAATAGCAATCTCTAGTGTTAGGTTATTCCAGTCTACACCGATAGTATTTATTGAGCATGCTCTCCAGATAAGAATATGATGTCACTGTTTGATATGACTTGTGGAATATGTCTAGCCTCATTCCTCGAGTCCCTTGTCACAAATGGCGCTGAAGCACATTTTAATACATGATTCATGTACCAATGGTAAAATGATTGTTCTTTCTTAAATATTGGATATCAGAAACCCACCTTTTCCCGGTAAGATCACAACATCAATGTTGATTTAAATTGAGAAATAAATTGTGTTGCCATGTCGAAGACTGTGGATGATATTTGGAGACTTGGAGACTTTGCTACCGGTACTTTAAGTATTTTAAGTTTAACAGACGAACGACCTTGAGTTTAAAAGCCAGAAAAAAATGTTCAATATTTCTATTCCAAATAATTATACAGTAACAGATGTTTCAAACGATGAAAATAAATATCAAACTATATATTGACACATTTTTATCATTCCTGATTTAAGAAATGAAATAAGTTTTTAATATCCAATGTCTAGTACCCACTGGGTTAATGAGAGAAAAAGAGAGAGAGAAATGAAATGAAATGGGGTTTAACGTCCTACTGTTATGCACCTAACCTGGGATAATTGAAGAAGGGCATACAGTGTGCCATGAGGAATATTTTGCCCGAGCAGTGGCGCTCTGGCCTACTCTTATATAAAATTCCAACTGCCAAGGAATCTTTTAGGTGCACGCCAATGTGTATACAGCTAGGACCTTGTTTTTTTCATCCTATCCAAACTACTAGATAGCTGTCCTGCATCAATGACAAGGCGAAGACAAACCAGAAAAGAGAGAGAGAGAGAGAGAGAGAGAGAGAGATCAAGAAATAAATAGGTGGATTAACCTATTCAAGATTTTAACAGTCATATGTGGAGGAATGTATTGTCAACAACTTATTTCCTGCCACACCCACATTCCTATTTACATTGATTATGTTCTGGTATCAAACATCAGGTTTCAGGGTAATGTTTGTTTTATTCGAGTTCACGCCCCAGATTTACTAACAATGCACAGACTTACAGGTAAATATTAGGAAAAAAAACCACCTAGATATATAGGATTAGTTTTAGACTGCCATATATAGCAATATATCGGATTAGCCGTTTAGTATACACTATTATAACTGCCATATATAGCAATAAGTGTGGTTTTAATGGTCGAGAGCGAGACATTAAGTAATATATTGTTACAACAAGAGGACCGTGAGGTCCGAGTGTTTTTACAATATATTACACAATGTCTTAAGCTTGAGACCTTGAAACAACTTAAAATACAGACACTCCGCACATGCATTTACAGTAAAATACGTCATGTCAGTCTAATATTCATTGGTTGTATGTGACAAGAGTAGGGTCGCCTGTCCAACCTCGTTGGTTTTCACCGGGTCCTCTGGTTTCCTCCCCCTGCTAAAGAACCCTATGTGCAAGCGAATTATTGAAATAAAATAGAACCATATATATGTCCCAAAATGACCTAGTCGGTGTCGCAGAGATGTTCAACCACATTTCTCGATCTCTCTCTATTTTTAGGTGTCTACATGACCTATGTGCCTTGAAACTTGTGAAATGAAATAAGATGGGTTTAACATCCCACTTGCCACGTACAACTGGGGATTCAAAACCTAACCAGTTGACTCAATGACAGGCTTTATGATACAGTGCGCAAGTCCTAACCATTCCACCATCCTACCCCCCCCCATCCCACTTGCACTAACTGAGCTAATGAAAACTATTCCATGAGGAAATGTTCACCTGAACAGCAAAATTTCTACCTACTCTAATAAAAATTCACCTGTCAAGAATTATATTTACATTTCAACGACTGTATGACTGAGTGTCTACATAACATAGACTTAAACCCCAGACCCCGTTATTATGGCTCACAAATCACAGACAATGAATATGCATTATAAATAGCGAGCTTCGTTTTGAATAAATGAAATGAAATAGGGGTTTAAAATTCAACTGTACTGCAGAGACTGGGCTAATCAAGACAGGCATACGGTACACCAGACAATGTGTTATGATAGAAATTTTGGCTGGACAGGGGCGCTATTAACGTCCTCCTCTAACATTGAATTAAAACTGTCGATGGTTCTTTTATGTGCACACCCACATGACCAGCAAGCCCTCCGTCCTACATCACAGACAAGCAGGAACCATTCCGGTAAATCCTGATGAACTTTCTTAGACAACACATTTATTTTGTACCCACCGTTATTTAATCTATATAGGTATTGGAAACACACCTGGTGAATATTACCTATATCTATTGATATATATATACCACTTATACCTGTATAATATACAATCAGATACATATATATACATAACAGGTGCCCCCTGTAACTTACAACAGGTACCCTTCTTTAGATGGTACATGAGTATATTACATGTATAGTATATAAGTATATACATGTAGTATATTATCAAAATACCTGTCACCAAGGCCTCTATTGACAATTTCTTTATATATCTGCAATAAATTACTATTCTGGTTACTTTATTACTTTTATGTGTCAGAATAAAATAAAACCATGTACGAACAATCCAAACCATTAGACAAAATTTTAAATCCTAAAAAAACTTTTAATCCTCTTGCTCCATCAAAATGGAACAATGTTCCAGTATTCATCAAAGGTGCTTCTTTTATATTAAGCTTTTAAAATCTAGACTTATATTGATTTTGTGTGTAGAGCCATTAGACAAAATTTTAAATCCTAAAAAAACTTTTAATCCTCTTGCTCCATCAAAATGGAACAATGTTCCAGTATTCATCAAAGGTGCTTCTTTTATATTAAGCGTTTTAAATCTAGACTTGTATTGATTTTGTGCGTAGAAATCACATAGAGTCTACTTTAAGTGTTGAATTAGCACTATAGGAAAGTTCATATTATTGTTATACACCTATACAAAATAATGCATGACATACCAGGATAATATATATTTGGGTATCAGTAAATATGATTAGTCAATATTCAAGTTCTTTGTGTGTTTTATATCCAGACTTACAATGTACCTATGTTATATTTAATTCAAGAGAGAGATAGAGTTAAAAGTCAAACAGTGTGAGAGAGAGAAATGGGGTTTAAAGTCCACTCCACATAAACTAGGTCATTTTGAGACTAACATATCATTTAATTTTATTTAAATAATTCACTTGAGCGTAGGGGTCTTTAGCAGTGGGAGGAAACAAGAGGACCCGAAAAAACCCATGACATTGGACAGGCGATCCTCCTCCTTGTCGCGTATGGGTTTAACGTTAACTGGACTCATTTGGGAACTAACATATGGTTCAATTGTATTTTAATACTTCGCTTGCGGTTAGTTAGGGGTCTTTAGCTGTGGGAGGCAATCCTACTGTTTGTGTATACTACTCAAAAGAAGTTAAGGTTAAGGCCAGGGCTCTATAAAAGTTGAATGTGCCTGCAGGGTCATACCTACTCAAAAGGAAAGTATTCAATTTGTGCAACGAGGTTGTCATTCGTTAAACTTAACTTCCGGTATAATTCTGATACTAGCAAAAGTTGTTTCCCTTGACGATGATAAGATATTCCTGCACCGTAACTAATTCTTTATTTCATCTGATTTACGTGACAGTAAAAATTCTATAAAAAATTTAAAAAAAAAAACATTTTCTTTTTTTTTTCTTTTTAAATGTGCCTGCAATTTTTTTTTGTAAAGCAAATGTGCCTGCACACGCCGTGCGCATGTGCGCGGGAATTTCAATGTCTGGTTAATAAAACGATTTTGACAGTCTCCTTAAAAACCATAAACTGAAGCTTAAAACAAGGCTCCACAAAACTGTTTGCCTCACCTAAACGCAGTAGGGTACGACTTTTTGGAATTGATTATGTCCTTGCACGTGCACTATGCATTTTCCATGAACAGACAGAAAAGTTTTGGCATAAAAAAAAATCCATGACCATGCTGCTCTCAATTGAAATTTCAACATGGTCAGACGTCCGCTGAGTGAACTTAACAGAGGAAGAGCCATTGCGTGGCTTCAACAGGGTTTTACACAGAGGAATGTAGCACAGAGAATCGGTTGTAGCCAGAGTGTGATTGGGAGACAATGGCAGCGTTTCGGGGCAACCAATTCAATTCAGAATCGCCCACGGTCTGGTAGGCCAAGATCAACATTGCACCGTCAAGACTGGCATGTCATTCAAAAGGCCTTACGTCCTTATGCCAAAACTGTCACTGGAAATTTGTTGTGCATGCTCTCCAAAAAAAGAGTATGTAATGACCGTTTGACATGACTTGTGGAATATGTCTAGCCTCATTCTTTGAGCACCTTGTTACAAGTGATACTGAAACACATTATGGAAAACGATTCGTGTACCAATGGTAACATATTTATTTTGTCTTAAATATTGGATATCAAACCCATCTTTTCCAGGTAAGATCATAACACCAATACTGATTTAAATTGCAAAAAAAATCATGTTATCAATGTCGAAGATATTGGATGATATGGAGTTACAGACTTAGCTACTTTAATGTCAACTCGACTGAGATAGGTCATTTCGGAACTAACACATGATTTAATTTTATTTCAATAATCTGCTTATGCATAGGTATCTTCAGCTGTGGCAGGAAACTGGAGGACCCCGAGAAAACCCACGAGTTTGGACAGGCGAAACTACTGTATGTCACATACAACTGGGGAATCGAAACAACGCCAGTTGACTCAATGACAGACCTTATTATGATAGAGCGTGCATGTGTTTGAAGTTTGGAATAACCACTATACTACAGTTCATATTATTATTGTACCTGAATATATTATAATACATACCTTAATTTATATACCAATCAGTCAATTTATGTTCAGTCAATATTAAAGTTAATAACAGCTTATCGAAACACAACCACTCTTTCTAAAGTACCAACACATGTCTCAAAATGCTATATCTGGCAATGACTAAATGCTTTTAAGACCCTCCCTAATTTAAAACTGAATCCTAATGGCGTTAAAGATCTAGTACGTACAACTATCACCAAATAAAGAAATGCTAAAGTCTTTATGAAACAATATTTACACAATGTCAGAATCTGCACGTACACAGTTCATGAATTGACGTAGATATTTATAAAGCTAAAGTCAATTCCACTTCAAGGAGACGAAAAGTAATATTTGTATTATATGACGTATGTGCGTTGGTGGCCGTATCTCTGACATGTGTAGGCTACCGTAATCTGTCAATAATTAATAAAAAAGTTACCAAGGTCTTTTGTTATTTCTGTCGTCAAGCTCGATGATCAAACAGACCTCCCTCTTCCGTCGTCATATATAGCAACAGACAGTGTATAGTATATGTTTATAAGAAATGGTAAGTATAGGAACTGTGTCATGTCTATTTGCTGACGAATCAATAGACACAGATAATAGATCAAAATATACACGTCATGTGACATCATCGACAGCTGAAACACAGAACTTTTACTTCAAATATACATGTAATCGACACAGGGCCGTGTGTAGGCTTTTAAAAGTGGGGGTGCAGCAGAGTGGTGGGGCGCCTCTATAATGTTTAAGTTACTTATAGCACCATACTTCATGGGTGGCAGATTTTATGGAGGGGCATTTGCTCCTGGTCCCCATTGGTGTGTGGGCACTCTTTAAGGTGACCGACTGACCAGTGCCTTAAGAGCATTATTATGTGATCATAATCAACTGTATTATTTTATAATTGAAAGATTGTCAAATTATTTTGGGGGGTTGGTGGGCGGGGGCGCCATATTTTTCTGGGGGTGCAATGTACCCCCTGCACTCTCGCTAAATACGGCCTGCATTGACAGTTGAAAAACACAACAGAACTTTTGATTCATAATACACACGTCATCGACTGTCAAAACAAAACTAAAATGATATGAAATAAGGTTTAACGTCCTACTGTTCTGCTCCGAACTGGGCTAATGCAGACACGTATATATGCCATACAGTTTACTATGAGATAAATTTTGCACTGACAGCAGCCTGCTCTTATATCATATTCCAACTGCCAAGATTTCTATATGTGCATGCCAATGTCTACACTGTACCTCAAACTTTTGTCCTCATCTTAATGAACCTCCGTCCTTTCCCACTGTCAAGGGGGAACCACACTGGAGAGAGAGAGAGAGAGAGAGAGAGAAATGGGGGTTAACCTCCACTCGAAACAAACTAGGTCATTACGGGACTAACATATGGTTAAATTTTATTTCAATAATTCGCTTGCACGTAGGTGACTTTAGCAGTGGGAGGAAACCGGTGGACCTGGAGAAAACCCACAGGGCTGGACAGCTGGCCCTACTCCTTGCCATGTACAACCAGGGATTCGAAACCACGCCAGATGACGGAACCACACTGGAAAATCCTGTTGAGCTTTCTCGGTTTTACTTGCTGAGCCACTGTGCCTCCCCATAGTTGAAACACATAACCAGAACTGTTTCTTAAATATACATGCGAGCCAAGGTGACCCAGTGTGTCAGGCGCTGGCTCACTAACTTGGAGGTTAAATCCTGGCCAAGAAAGTACCTCAAAATTACCTGGAAGTGGTTTCCCCTGGAAAGGAACCGTGCATCTAGTTGTTTGTATGGGATGAAAAACAGAGGTCCTGTGTACACGTTGGCTTGTATGTAAAAGGTACCATTGATAGTTGGATTTCGTGAAAAGAATAGGTTTAACCACCACTGCCCCGGCAAAATCCCCTCATAAACCCCATCCTATTTTATTTCCAAAAAAAACTGCTGACACATGTACTTCAAATTTAAGCCAGGCAGTTAATTTTGTTTACTTTGGATTAGCAAATTATTTTTTTGCAAAGAAAATCTAAATTTGTGACATCATCCCAATTTTTTAATATACTTGCAAATATGTGTCCATTACGGCATTAGCCACAGGAACCCCATTTTAGGTAAACAAACTCAATGGACGAGTTAATAATCCTTTATAAAGAAAATTCATTAAAATAAAAACCTCAATTTAATCTCCCAAAAAAATTTACCGTACATGTCAAACTTGAATGAAAATAGATTTAGATTAATTGACACTCTGTCTGTCAAGTTATAATCAAATATTTGACTAATCGCAATATATATCGATGTATATATGGACCCTCCTACACCCTCCCTATATGGACTAGACTGGATGTGATCTTTATTTCATGATCTCCAATGTCTGGTGGGTTCACTTTAAGTGCTCTGTTTATTTTTGTATATCCAAGCAAAAAATAGAACAAAGCTAAATCCAAAAATAACTACATGTAAGTATTTACAACAAACAAAAAATATTTCACATTAATCTACCAGGCGCCTATCATATTGAAATGAGATGAAATGAGTATTTAGCGCATACAGTACCAAATGGATTCTATAATTGTGAAGGACACCTCACTGTCAGTTGTATTTTAGGTCTGGGGAGGAGCCACACTTATTAAAAATAAAACTTTCAAACCAATCTACTATAAGCATTTAGATATAAAATTGAGAGAGAGAGAGAGAGAGAGAGAGAGAGAGAGAGAGAGAGAGAGAGAGTGATTTATTATCAGACAATTATTATTAGAGTTTAAGAAAAACTAGGACATTTTTGGATTAACATATGGTTCAATTTTATTTCAATAATTCAATTGTACGTTGGAGTCTTTAGCAGTAGGAGATAACAGGATGATCCATCAAAAACCCAACTGGGATCAAAACAAAGACACTGGATTCAACGGCAGATCTTTATGATATAAAGCACATGAGTTAGACCATTTGTCCACCCAAATGAACTCTTTCTGAATTGGAGGGTTGGATGATCGACCGAATGGTAGGCATGTGCGCTGTATTATAAAGCCTGACAAGGTCTGTCATTGAGTCAACTGGCATGGTTTCGAATCCCCAGTTGTACGTGACAAGGAGTAGGGTCGTCTGTCCAACCTCATAGGTTTTCTCCTGGTCCTAGCCGTTTCCTCCCACTGCTACGCGCAAGCGAATTATTGAAATAAAATTAAAACCATTTTTTAGTCCCGAAATGACCTAGTTTGTGTCAAGTGGATGTTAAACCCCATTTCTCTCTCTCTCTTTCTGAATTAGTTCCCTCAGTAAAGAGTCAGATCCTTGATCCTGTACCTTTTCTTACAAAACACAGTTGGGCCAGACCAATTTATTCTCTTGTTTTATGGATCCGCCGACCTGAATTTCTAGAAATCAAAAAAAAAAAAAACAGAATTCGGTCCGATGAAATAAAAATCAACCTTCACTCCGATCAAAAAAAAAATCGTCTTCTGGACTTCTGGAACTGACGAAATTTAGTAACAGTAAAAGTAATGAAAATAGGTAGTACACGCAATATTGTCAATACGAATAGCCGCTAGCTTGTAGCGACATCATGTCGCAGAAAATTGGGATTGGGGCGACATTCAGGAATTTACCGCGACTTCAAGATTCTTGCCGAAAATATATTATTTATTGAATCCGTTTGCTTATTACTGGACAAGAGGACAATAGTCAGGACTGAACAGCTAAGATTGAGGTTATTATTTGACTCAATTATTAATTCCAGTCACTTTGAGTTGCAAGGAATATATCTTTTGTCTAATTCATACAGAAAACATCCGTTTTCAGACACAATTTTCACCCAGTATTTAGGAGCTGTCGTTTCTCATCACACCGCAAAGTAATAATTATACATGTTTCCGGGCCAAGACTTGAAAATGCCGGCTCAATTGATGATCAACACATGTGATAATGTAACGAAGTCAATGATTGGATTAGCGACAACACGTGGTAGCTTATAAAAAAAGAAATGAAAGTTGCGTCGTACATGTATGTATTACGAACGTGAGGATGGTGAGCCGTTATTTATTTTATTGGTGTTAATTAATCCGTGATTGTCATAGAAGGGTGCTAACTCTATTGGTCAGATAATTAATCAGTGTTGGACATGTGAGCTTACATGAAATGTCGATAATTCTATCTTATGCTTCTTTTTTTTTGCTCCCCTGCCCTTTACACAATTTTGGTCTTTTTTTTGTCTTTTTTTCCTTCCTGCCTTTACAGATTTTTCCAGAAAAAATCCATAAAACAAGAAAATAAATTGGTCTGGTCTTGATAAAGAAAAACTGGGAATAAAATTTGTGTAAAACTCTTCAGCATCCCTAAATCTTTATCAAGTGTTGTCGAACATCTAGACTATGAACAGATCTTAGAAATGCAGAGTAATTATGACATTACAAAATTCATTTGAGAAATTATGACATCACAAAATTCATTTGATAAAATGCTAAACTTTTGTTGAACATTTAATTGAAAGGATTTAAGGCCCCAGGGAAGGGATCGCAAAATGTAATGAAAACTTTATCTCTTTAACCATTCACTTTAAATAAATATTATTGTAACTATTAGCTTATTGCCAATGGGATACAATGTTTCAGCTTGAGAAATACAGCTAGCTTCAGTAAAAAGCATGTGATAGGTGCATGGTTTCCCCAAATGGGTGATTATCATTGGTTTGTCCTTATCTACTTATCCAATCAGCTAGGTTTGTGGACTAGCTCACTCCCCAGGCCCGATTCCAGTGGGGGTGCCTAAATTCACTCTCACGGCTTCTAATTTTCGTGCTCTCCCCTCCGTTCATTGATTTTTTGTTGTCGGAAATTTATCTCCCTCGTCCCCCTATGTCGGCTAAATTTTGGTTTCTGGCTTCGGGCCTGTCACTACTGCTCAGTTATAAAAATGTCTTTTGGTTTCCTATCACAGTGATCAAGGAAGGAATTTTTCTCACAGTAACTTATATGGTCAAACATCTATATTAATAGAAAATCCATTGTTTAAAATTTCATTTTCATTTCAGGTTGTGGGGCGCTTTTTTACCCCACCTTTGCTTTCCGTTCTGTCATTTATTCAGTTTAGAGAAGTTACTTTGGAAAATTCTATATGCATTTAATGCATGATATTGTTCATAAGCAGTTACTGAATAAATGACCTTACTTTTAACAAATAGATCCTGTTTAGTCAAATCTTTTGCAATGGGCAAGCAAACTACTAGCTTGGATATAACAATAAAAGCTGCATGGTGCTGGGGTTTAATATTTACCTTTGTTCCACCATCAGGGCTAATGAAATGAGGTTTAATGTTCCACTGCGACTAGGCTAATGAAGACAGACATATGCCATATACAATATGCTATGAGGGAAATTTTACCCAGGCAGCGGCGCTACAGGCTTATCTTATAGCCAGTGTTTTACTGGCTGCTATAGCGCGAGAGAGAGAGAGAGAGAGAAATGGGGTTTAACATCCACTTGACACAAACTAGGTCATTTCGGGACTAGCATAAGGTTCAATTTTATTTCAATAATTCGCTTGCGCGTAGGGGTCTTTAGCAGTGGGAGGAAACCAGAGGACCCGGAGACAACCCACGAGGTTGGACAGGCGACCCTACTCCTTGCCTGCTATAGCAATATGAAAACCTAAGTTATATTGAATAGTAAATACATTACCTTATTTTCTCATGAAAACAGAATAAAACCCCAATACAATCCTTTGATATTGTAAAAGCTGGTTGATGTTGATACGACAGTCTGTATAATCGACTCTATAATGAACACAATGGCTGATCTAATGAAGCTTCACAGAGAAATAACAAAATTATCCAACTCTCTAAGTAAATAGACCTCTACACACAGGGTCTCTCGTATATTCTCGATCGTATACTTAAAACATTTTGTCCGAATCTCTCAATGAATATAGATTTTTACACAACGTCTCTCGTATATGCTGGATTGTAACTTAAAACACTTCTTAGGCTAAAATTATATCCCGAATCTCTCAATGAATATAGATTTTTACACAATGTCTCTCCCGTACACAACTAACGTACGTAAATTAATTGGTGGCTAGCTTTTTTACTTCTCCGCAGGTAGCGTGTCTCAAATGTTCAGAATGTGTCTATCCTTATACTCTGGATCTTAAATTAATAAACACTGTTCATACACCAAAATAAAAAATACCGACTGAACACCAACTTCTATTGATGAGATGCTTCATGCAGCGTTTAACTTTATCGAAGACTAGCTTGTCTATGATGAATTTGTGAAGTGATAGTTTCGAGCAATTTGATTCAACTCTAATTATTCCATATATTTTATTGAAATGGATTCACATAAGAACGTTTGCATCGGACGGCTTTACAATTTATATTTATATCTAATTATTCCGAGTAAATATAAATAAGTGAATTTGAAACAAAATCCGCTGAATATTAAATTATATTATGGAGAACACTACGTATTTGTGGTCTATGCTGTAGTCGATGTTTAGTTTCAAGCAATGTTTAATTAAATTCAATTACTCCAAATTATATTTACTTATCAGGCAGACAGATATATAACAAAATTGCCGAACTCATTTAGGAAAATTCTTTTAGAAAAATGCGATAGAAATTCACTATATTTAACTATCTATCAACAGATTCTTGTCTGTTTTCCGGTACTATATTTCAACCCATACACAGATTAATGACAGGAATAAAACACAATTTTCTTATTCTTTTATGAAAATGGAACGTCTATATTACTCTGTATACCGGTACTATATTTCAACCCTATTTCAACCCGTACAAAGATGACAGAAATAAAACACAATTTTCTAATTCTTCTATTCGCAAGAATTTCACTATATTTCAATGTCCATCAACAGATTCCTATTAAGTCTGGTTATATATAAATGTGTTTCTATAATTCTCAAGAATTTCACTATATTTATGTCTATTCTTCTATACGTTAAGAGGAATTTCTTCAACAACAACAACCTATTCTTAGTCCAAATTAAACACTTCCGAGTTCACCAGACATTTTTATGGCAAATCTAAACAATAAAAATAATCCAGTGAGTGAACTTTAACATTTAATAGAGTAGGAATACGTGGAGTGTAAGAAACGATGATGCCGCCCGCCCCCGAGATATTCAATTAGAGTTATCGACAGTGAGATGAAACCATCGTGTGATAGAGATTCCCGTAATAAAACATGTGTTATTCTTCGCTAAATTAACACCAGGGCTTAAACATATATATCTCTATCGACAGGATATCAAAGGTTTAGGCGTGTGATATACTTTGTTTGTTTGGTATTAAAGCTTCTGTAAAATTCTTCCTTTCAACTTTTTTTTCTTTTAAGGTAATGAGAAGAAAATGTCGATTTATTTTTAATTTTAACCAACTTTGTGTTTATTATTAAACTAAATTAAAAAAAATTATGACCGGTTAAAAAAAAATTATTTTTAATGTACTAGTAAAGAGATAGAATGTTGATTTATTTTTAAATTTTAACCAACTATAATTTCTCATTTACAAACTATCCAAAAAACTAATTAAAAATGGATATGACCGGTTCAATTTTTCCTTTAAACTTTTTTTCTTTTAATGTACTAATAAAGAGATAAAATGTGGATTTATTTTTAAATTTTAACCAACTATATGTTTTTTATGAATTTTTCATTTACACAATGCTCAATAAACTAATAAAAAGTTGCTATGACCAGTTACATTTTTCCTTTTAACTTCGTTTCTTTTAATGTAAAAGATGAAACGCTGATTTATTTTAAAATTAAAAAAAAAATATGTTAAGAGAGAGAGAAATGGGGTTTAACTTCCACTCTACACAAACCTGGTCATTTCTGGACTAACATATGGTTTAATTTTATTTCAATAATTCACTCGCGTATAGGACCCGGAGAAAACCCACAAGGTTGGACAGGCGACCCTACTCTTTGCCGGGGCCATGTACAACTGGGGATTCGAAACAATGCCAGTTAACACAATGACAGGTTTTATAATATAGCACGCATGTGTTGTTCATTCGGCCATCCAACCCCCACGAATATGGGGAAGAAACCTGAATCTAAATTAAAAATCCAATAAATTGATAAGATCATATCAAGAATTACAAAAACAAACAGAAATCATAGTGAATAATTGATATTCAGGTTTGTTTGAATCAAGGTCATCAATAATAATATTCCATGACCTTTGAACTATCTGTGTCTCTTCACAGTTGTTTCATCCTCAGTGTTGTATTTAAATAATTAACTAACTGCCGGTGGCTATCTGTCTTTAGGTTACCTCTGGGGCTTCTGAATTCCACGTTTATACTATAAATATAATGTCTTTTTATAACTACAGTGATCGTTAAGGAATATAAATATTCTGTAATCATTTGTATTAGGGTATTTCATTTTTCACCTTATTAATTACCAGTGTTGCCCTTTAGACATTCGTAAAACAAACCCCAAAAAACTAAACAAAGAACAATCTTGACAAAATACGACTTGAGATTACAAAACTGTTACTTCTATACCATGTAAACTCTTAGTTCTTTGACGGTTTCCACCAACTGTTAATTATAAAGACCCCTACGCGAATTATTGAAATAAAATTAAATCATGTCAGTCCCAAAATGACCTAGTTTGAGGTGAGTGGACGTGAAGCCCCATTCGCTCTCTCTCTCTCTCTCATTTAGTTCTTTGCAACATTTGGCTTTTAGGATTTTTGTTAAACGTTTTTCAAGACTCTTTTGCTTTCAGGACTTTTTTTTTATAAAAAGTGGAATAAACATCTGAATCAATTTGTGAAGCTGACAAAATTGACTCCAGTTGATTGAAAGCGCTGCAATAATGTCACACAATTCTGTCAATCAAGAATGCGAGCTGTTATCCGGCTAAAGTCTCTGTAAATTTACCAAGAATAATGCAATTTACTTCCTGAATGGAACCCAACTAACGAAAAGTGCAATGAAAAGTCAGAATCCGAGCGTGATTAATGAAGATGTAGGAAAGCTGTTTACTTCCTGCGTCCACTGAAAGCGTTTTTATTCAAGGCTATAATTTAGTCGTTGTTGAAGCAGACGTAGACTCGTGTGGCTGAACACAGATTGCATTGATCTTATTAAGCCAAGGCCAAACCAATGTAATTGTTCGAACGTTCAATCTTGGGTGCACCTATCTGAGTGACAGAATCTAATCCAGCAGTTAATTGTTCGAGAGAGAGAGAGAGAAATGGGGTTTAATGTCCACTCAACACAACTAGGTCATTTCGGGACTAACATGTCTTTAATTTTTTATTTCAATAATTCGCTTGTGTGTAGGGGTCTTTAGCAGTGGGAGGAAACCAGAGTGCCTGGAGGAAACTTAATTATTCGAATGTCAATCTTGGGTGCACCTATCTGAGTAACAGAATCTAATCCATCAGTATATATAACATATCATATTTTTAATTTAGCAGGTTTGTAAACCAAGGCAGCCAAATCCCCCAACAAATGGATCAATAACAACCTGTGAAGTATATTTTATCAGAAAAAAATCAAAATTTGATTGGCCTTTTGCTTTTACTAATGCTAACATATATCATACAAAATATGTATTTATTTAGGCGACGTTTCGAAGAATATTCTCTCACCGTTTTCAAGCAAGTGAAAACGTTGAGAGAATACTCTTCGAACGTCGCCTAAATAAATCAGTAATTGCTTTTCCATAAGTATGTGTTATAGTTTAATCTTTATATTAATTAGCCTAGTTGGTGGAGAACAGTAGGTATGTACATATATAGTTTTTAATTTCGATTAAATATAAAATGGTGGTTTAACTTCCTACTTTTCTGCTTCATCCAGGTTAATTAAGATGTGTACACGGGACCTCAGTTTTTCATCCCATCCGAACAACTATACACAGTTGTCATTGTCAGGCTCTCCGTCCTGCACCACTGACGGAGAAACGACAATGAAAAATCTGTCAAATGTTTTTTTAAGAGTACATCTACCTAGTAAGACAATCTATTCTTCAGTCAATGACAAAAACTGCACAAATAAGAGAAATGATATGGCATTTAACGTCCTACTCTTCTGCTCCTACTGGGCTAAAGAAGACAGGCATACGCAACACAGTGTGCTATAACCTACTCTTATATCGAATGCTAATTGCAAAGGGATCTTTTACGTGCATGACAATGTATATACGGGACCTCAGTTTTTCACCCCATCCAAATAACAACACAGTTGTCCTTACCAGGCCTGCAGCATTGACAAGGGGAAACCCCGCCAAAATAAGAGGATTCATTGTAGACATCAAGTACTGAAGAAAACAAACATTCCAGCCTCAACACAATATGTCTGCTTGTCTAACCGACAGTCGATCAAGGGTAACAGTAATACGGCTAATGACAAAATAATTAAACGATTAGATATCGGCATCAGAATACATCTGAGCTACGTGATTAATCTCTTTGTCAATCAAGCACGGTCCGTTTGATGAGGGTTTAACATATTAACAAAAACTGTGCGGAAGAAAACAGACACATTAGCGAGTAAATGGTTAAATCCATACGTAGAGCCATTCTATACTTGATTACATGGTATAGATGAGGCTAGACTTAAAAATACACCAATCTACAGTCCTAAATACATACATGATAGGTTTTATTAGAGAGAGAGAGAGAGAAAGAGAGAGAGAGAGAGAGAGGTTTAATTTTATTTCAATAATTCAACTGCAGGTTAGGTGGTAACAGGAAGAGAGAGAGAGAGAAATGGTGTTTAAAGTCCACTCAACACAACTCGGTCATTTCGGGACTAACATATGGTTTATTATTATTTCAATAATTAGCTTGTGCGTAGGGTCTTTAGCAGTAGCAGGAAACCAGAGTGCCCGGAGGAAACCCATGAGGTTGAGAAGGTGCCCCTATCTCCATGCCACATACACTCACACCAGGGCTCGAAACCACAGCCGCGAGCCAGAGGTGGCCGGCCAGCAGGTGGTAACAGAAGGACCAGTCAAAAACAAAAGTGGGTTCAAAACAAAGCCATTGGATTCAATAACAGACCTTTATGATTTAAAGCCACCCAACTCTCTATACAAAATGAACTCTTTTTGAGAGAGATCATGAAGCTAGATACACACACGATACATAACTCAGATATTGAAGCGTCTTCATTGGCTTCCAGTTAGTGAACAAAAAATGTTTTAAAATCCTATTCATAACCTTCAAAGCCTTAAATGACAAAGCCCCTGAATACATAAAAGACCTTCTCATTACCCATGGTCCCACTAGAAACTTACGTTCAACAAAAAAAATCTATTGATTTCTGTCAATTTTGAGATAGGCTGCCGTTCATCCGCATACTCCGCCTCTTTTCTATGGAATTCATTATCCTTGTCAGTTAGGCTGGCCAAGTCTGTAGAAAGCTTTAAATCGCATCTTTTCAAACAGGCTTATTCTTGTCAGTAGTGAATGACTTTGTTCAAACTTGAAAAAGCACAATATAAACTGCCATAAAGTATTTTTGTGCTATACAATGTGAGACTTATTATTATTAATTATTAGACAAGACATGTGATAGGCTATATACAATATTCCATATTAAATTCTAGAACATCTGATAACACCTCTGATCTAAAAACATTTCTAATTCTACGACTACGGCCTATATATTGTCTGACGGGTAAGGTTTAACGTTTGGTCAATTCCACGGTCAGTCCGTCATGACTGGCACCACAGCTGTCATTTAAAAAATAGAAATAAATGGGCTATTAACTTTAAAATATAGACATAAATGGACCATTCCCTTTAAAATCTAGAAATAAATGCACCATTAACTTTCAAATCTAGAAACAAACAGACTATCCCCTTAAAAAGATTGATTCTCTCCTTTAACATAAAATGACTGACCGTCGCCTCTTTATAATACAGAAACAACTGGACCAAATAGAAATATAACAACAATTCGACCATCACTTATAAAATATAGAAACAAATCAATCATGAACTTTAAAATATAGAAACAAATCAATCATGACCTTTAAATTACAGAAACAAATCGATCATCCCCTTTAAAATCGATCATCACCTTTAAAATTAATCATGACCTTAAAAATCAATTATGACTTTAGAAATATAAAAACAAATCAATGATGACCCTTAAAATACAGAAGGAAATCGATCATCACCTTTGAAATATAGAAACAAATCAATCATTACCTTTAAAATACACTAAATATAAAAACAAATCGATTATGAGCTTAAAATATAGAAACAAATCGATTATGAGCTTAAAATATATAAACAAATCGATTATGGCCTTTAAATTATAGCAACAAATCGATCATCCCCTTTAAAATCGATGATGACCTTTAAAATCGATGATGACCTTTAAAATCGATGATGACCTTTAAAATCGATGATGACCTTTAAAAAAAAGAAACACTAAAATATAAAAACAAATGATTATGGCCTTTAAAATTTGTTTATGACCTTAAAAATCGATTATGACCTTTAAAAAATAGAAACAAATTGACCATGACCTTTAAAATTATTACATGTGTCACTTTACCCTAAAATGATGTAATAATTGTGTTGAGGATGAATACATTTTTTTTTAAAGTCTATTCCCGAGCTCAGACTTGATTAATGGCCAATGTCTTACGTTGGCCTAAGTCGGTGTTCTTAACTGGGTATCAATGTACATAAAATGTCTGAGAACAAGGATCGTACGACAGTTAGATCAATTCCGAGGGCAATGACGAACGCCTCTCACTTATCGTGGTCCGAGTAGAAGCGACAATACGTGGTATCAGTTTCTTTGTTTACAAAATTAGAGCCGAACACAGGATCAGAATTAGACTTATTGAGAAATTCACTTTGATTTCTGCTCTAAATTCTCTCCCAATATGTTCCTGCTGATATCTACTTCACTGTCCAATGAGATTAATGTTTACTTTCAATTTATAGTCTCCATGGTCACTAAGTTTTACATTCTCATCGTTTTTGTCAAGATAAATTGATCAGACAGAAGATTTAGATTTTATGATTCAACTATATGTACCAGAAAGAGAGAGAGAGCCAGAGAGAGAGAGAAAGAGAATGAATGAATGAATGAATGAATGAATGAATGAAATGGGGTTTAACGTCCTATTAAGCACCGTACCTGGGCCAGAGAGAAAGAGGGAGAGAGGGGGAGGGAGAGAGAGAGAGATTATATGATTATTATATAACAAGATCAAATCTTGTCATACTCTTCACTGTTTAATATGGGGTTTCGATGGCCGAATAGTTAGCACAAGGTCTGTCATTGAGACAAATGAGGTGCTTTCGACTCCACATTTGTACGTGACAAGGAGTAGGGTCGCCTCTCCAAATCCTCCGGTTTACCCCACTGCTGAAGACCTATGTGGTCTGTGCAAGCGAATTATTGAAATAAAATTGAACCATATGCTAGTCCCAAAATGACATGAAATAAAATTGAACAAAATGTTAATCCCGATAATGATGACCTCTCTATCTCTCTCATAATTTACATCATATTCACCCCAAAATGGTCCAGACTGGGCCCTAAATGTTAAACGACACATAAAAAGTTATGAGCTGGTTGTGCAGCTTTCTGATTGATGTTGTGTGAGACGACGCCTTATACACTGTGCAACAACAAGGTAATGAAATTAATAATGAAATTTATCAAAATCTTTTTCATCATAAATTTAAACAGTCTATGTCCAAGTGAAATATTTTTAAAGGAAACAATATTTAAATTGTCAATTGCCATGGCAACTGTAATGACTACATCAAAATACCTTTTGTTTGAATAATTCATGTCTGAAGTAAAAAAAACCCAACAAATGTTGGCTAGTTTTAGATATTTTAAATGAACCTGTAATCCATTATAACATTATTTACATTATTCAAATGGTTTTGGAATTCACGCTCTATATTTTAATTTTGATCCACATGAGATTTAACTTCTTATTTTTTCGCTCCATCCAGGCTAATGAAGATGGGCATACACCATACAGTGTGCTATGAGGGAAAATTTTGCCAATGCAGCGGCAACTGCCGAGAGATCTTTTACATGCACACCAATGTAGAGACAGGCCTTCAATTTTTTGTCTCATCCAAATGACTAGACAGCTGTCCTCCATCCTGCACCACTGACAGAAGGAAACCATGTCTGAAAACAACTTTCTAGGATTCTTTTACATGAAAAACAAGGTGTACAGGGGACCCCAGTTTGTTTTTTTCATCCCATCAGACCAGGACATGAATCCTGTGCCAAAGATGGAAAACATGGCAGAAAATCTTGAGGAACATTCTCTGCCGACACCATGATCAATCACATTACATTAACAGCTAGCACTTGACATAAACTTGGTCATTTTCGAACTAACATATGGTTCAATATTATTTCAATAATTCACTTGCGTGTAGAGATCTTTAGCAGTGGGAGGAAACCGGAGGACCCGCAGATTAATCACGAGGTTGGACAGGCGACCCTACTCCTTGTCTAGAACACACTAGGGAGCCGAAACCAGGCCACTTGACTCAATGACAGACCTTATTATACAACTCGCACATGCTAACCATTCGGCAGTCCACTTCCCCCCCCCCCCGCCAGCATCTGACAGTAATATGTATATATAAGCAACAACAATCAAAACAAATATATGTTTTAAAACTAGCTTACCATAAACATCCGTACGACAAATATGGCCTTCGTTTATATTGTTTACAATGTAACAATCATTGACATCCATAACATGATGTCATAGAAATGACTATTGATTATCTCCCTTTGTTCACGAAGGAAGTATTAACAGTTTTCACTTTGTATTTTTTTTTTCTTTCTATGAGAGAATTCCGTTCCTCCTTTCTTTAGAAAATCAATAAACATGAATTTTTTAACAGTGGAGGAGAGAGAATGGATTGTATATAACAAGAGACGACGTGATACACATTCAAAACACAGCTTGTCGCTAATCACTTATCATTAATAGACTACATGATGTTGTTTTTAATGGAAAAAAAAAAGGAGAATGAAATGTTTATTGATTAAATATATAGAACACATATCCATAGAGCCTTAAATATATGAAAAGTTAAAGATAACTACTCTTAGGTTATAAATATACAAAAATATAAAAGTTTTCGAAAAAAAGAACTACATTATTTGTCGATTATTAGCACTTTAGCTTATTTTATTAAGCTCTTCAGATAATCTACATTTTAAATATATAGACCCCCCCCACCATAGAGCCTTAAATGTATAGCATACATCCCAATAGAGCCTTTTTAAAATATACAGAAGACTCTAAATCAAAAAGGTGTTTTCAAGGTTTTTAAGTTAATGAAATTTGTCTAATCTGGTTCAATTTTATTTCAATGACAAGGAATATGCCCAATAAGACAAGATAGATGTTTAACGTCCACTTGGCACAAACTAGGTCATTTCAGGACTAATATATGGTTTAATTTTATTTTCAATAATTCGCTTGCACGTAGGGGTCTTTAGCAGTGGGAGGAAACTGGAGGACCTGGAGAAAACCCATGAGGTTGGCATGAGAGGAGAAATAAATAAATGGGCTATAAGGTCTGCTTGACTCGCATATTATTTCAATTATTTGCTTACTTGAAGAAGGAATTCAGCAATGGGAGGAAACCAGAAGACTCAACGAAAACCCATCAGGTTGGACAGGCAACCCTACTCTTTGTCACGTACAATATGGGTAAATCAAAACCACAGCACTTGAGGCAATGACAGACCTTATGATCTTAAGTGTACACAATACACCATTCGGCCACTCAAGATCACTTAAATATAGAGAAGACACCACAGTCAGTGAAATTTGTTGGTGTACATAAGTAACAAATTCCTTGCTGTACAGGCAAAATTTTCCTCATATAGCACACTGCATGGTGTAGTCCTGTCTTCATTAGCCCAGTCAGAGCAGAACAGTAGGATGTGAAACCCCATTTCATTCTTTGCTGACCCAGCTACAAGATGTTCGTTAAATTTGATAAGAAGGATTACAAAATGTAAAAGAGATATTCAGATTTTCATTATGGGAATGAAACACAACAGGCTTGATTTTGTATTCCCCAGGGGCTAAATGAAAGGGCAATGACAAACTTCAACGTAAAGTAATCCTTGAGAGTTAGAACCTGACAAAAATGGAGCAGAAATGCCACTGTCCACTAAGGAAATTTGATGACATCACCGTCTCTAAATTACGTAGGCATACATACATACTCAACTTTCAAATCCAACACCCAATGTAAAACATTAATTGTAATATATCATTATTTCATGCTTTGAATGCCAATCCCATCACACCATCTGATAATAAAGGATAAAGCACACAACCATTGCACTTTTCTCATAAAGTGCTATTTTACAATTCTTTTATGTAGCTGAGCATGGTGGGGTTTGGCACCCCAAAACCCCCTCTGGATCCGCGCCAGACTTGCACGCTGCATGACATATGTCCGCCGTCTTCATTAGACTGGTTGGTACAACAATATAGGACGCTAAACCGCATCATTTCTGTAAAGTCAGACAGCGTAAAATTACAAGGAACTTTTTATCTTCAGATCCAAGAAGTGATAGCGCCTCTTTAAATTCTGTTATGGCTCCTTAAACACTGTAGAAATAACGATCAGCCATATATAGGTGTTAAGCCATTACCATGAACCAATAAATTATGCGACCCTAAATGAAATTGGTCTGGGTTATCGAAGACAATTCACTCTTTCACAGACTGGGCAAATGGTTGTAATGATGAACTAAATGACAAGATGGCAATGTTATAATTCAGACCGAATTGAAGGGTCAAGAACAGAAGCTTAAAGTCATGTTAGTCAGGCCAGGTTTCACAAAATTTTAACAAAAGATTAAATCCAAATTTTAGTAGATACGTCAATTTTGATTGGCTAAGCACTAAAATCAATTCAAAAATATCCAATCAAATTACTAAAATTTGAATTTCATCTTAGTTAAAATTTTGTGAAACAGGCCCCTGGCCAGGAACTATAGTATTAGTTTTAGTTTTGACCACTAAAATGTCAGCCACTAAAAACCTAGTACCCAAAATATTGTCTTGCAGATAATGAGGGGTCTGACATGGGCATTTTGCTTGTTCCCCGATTTCCCATTCATTTATAGTGAATATATAGTAGAAATAATAAGAGATGTGGTTTACTCAACATAAACAAGGTCATTTCGGCACTAACATATTTCAATAATAATAAATCGCTTGCATGTAACGGTCTTTACCAGTAGAGGGAAACAGGAGGACCTGGAGAAAAGCCATAGAAATAAATGCTGTTCCCTAGCAAGCCCTCCTTCCCCCAAATGGGGGAATCCATTTCATTTCAATAACAATAATTCGCTTGCATGTAGGGGTCTTTAGCAGTAGGAGGAAACAGGAGCACCCGGAGAAAACCCATATAAATAAATGCTGTTCCTTGGCAGGCCCTCCTTCACCCATATGGGGGAATCCACAAAAAAATCCAAAGAACCATCTAGGCTAATACCAGCTCAATAGAAAGAAAAACATTCATATTTGTCTATGGTTGATTATTTCTCGGAAACGTGAATCTATAGATATAAAAAAAAAACAAATTACTAGTATCGGGGGAAAGATAATGAGGAAAATTGAAATCTATATAAAAAAATAAATTACTAGTATTGGCGAAAGATAACGTGAGCTTGACATTCATTAAATACTCATCAAAATCTCTTTCTTCTTCTCATTACAACCATCACTGATAATATTCTCATTTTATCCCAGCACACATAAATTTTTATCACAGCACAATTTAAAAAAAATTCAAATGAGGTGTAATGTCCTTTTTTTTCTGCACAGGGACAGAGAGAGAGAGAGAGAGAAATGTGGGTTTTTAACGTCCACTCTACACAAACTAGGTCATTTTGGGACTAACTTATGGTTCAATTTTATTTAAATAATTAGATTGCGGATAGGGGATGAAAACCCGTGAGATAAAACATTGTTGAGTTATAAACAGTAACAATCATTATTAGAGAGAAAGAGAGAAATGGGGTTTAATGTCCACTTGGCACAAACTAGGTCCTTTCACTTTTTCAGGCCTAACATATGGTTTAATTTTATTTCAATAACTCGCTTGCGCGTAGGGGTCTTTTGCAGTGGGAGGAAACCGGAGGTCTCAGAGAAAACCCACGAGGTTGGACAGGCGATCCCTACTCCTTGTCACATACAACCGGGAATTCAATAATTATTAGAATAATGTAATTTGGGCCGATGCTTGTGACCACTGTAGTCTGGTGAGATTGGCCAAATTTTGTCATCTTTTAAAGCCCAACAACATGTTATTGCAGTACTATATTTGTACAATCATTTATCACCATGTTTTTATTTAGATTAATAAATGACATCTTCCTCCAACCAAGAGTTGGTTTCATTAAGGGGAGAGAGAGAGAGAGAGAGATGGGGTTTAACGTCCACTCAACACAACTAGGTCATTTCGGGACTAACATATGGTGTAATTTTGTTTCAATAATTCGCTTGCGCGTAGGGGTCTTTAGCAGTGGGAGGAAACCGGAGTGCCCGGAAGAAACCCACTAGGTTGAGAAGGCGCCCCTATCTCCATGCCACATACGTTCACACCAGGGCTCAAAACTACAGCAGCAAGCCAGAGGTGGCCAGCCAGCTAGAGGTCAAGGGGCCGCACTCTGAACCTCTAAGCTTTCTCCACCCCCCCCAATAAGGAGAGGGAGTTCAGGTACAAATTGTATTCCACCGAACTGTGACCTGTGTATTCCAGTTCAACTACTCAATGCCAAAATGTTGCTCAGTGATAAGTAGTAATTGAATTCCATCCAATTTCAAAATGTGTATTCAAGTTCCATTAATAAATTCTAAAACATTGCTCAGCAATAAGCAGTAATTGTATACGAATGAAACATGACCTCTGTATTCTAGATCAATTACTAAATGGCAAAACATTGCTCAGTGATAAGCAGGAATTGTATATAATCGAACTGTGACTTCTGTATTCCAGTTCAATTACTAAATGCCATTGACACCATGTAAAGAACATATAACTTTTTTCCAATTTTGCAATGGATGACCAGGGGGTAGTGAATACTGACATGTTCAAGTTGCTAAATGGTTGATGTAGCAGAATAGAAACCATGATACTTGACTCATTTATAGACCTCAAGGTCTAAAGTGCTTGTTGTAGACCATTTGGCCCCCCAAGCCTCAAGAGAAAGAGACAGACAGGCAGAAAGTGAGAGGTTAATGAACGAGAGAGAGAAATGGGATTTAACATCACACGACACAAACTAGGTCGATTCGAGACTTACATAATATGGTCTTATTTTATTTCAATAATTCACTTACATGTAGAGGTCTATAGAAGTGGGAGGAAACCGGAGGCCCCGGAGAAATCCCATGAGGTTGGATGATATTGTACCAGAAAACAAAGTGTCTGAGATCTTAATAATTAAATCATGATCAATATTTATACTTAAATAACAAACTGATCAGAATCTATGCTTTAATTAAATTGTTACTAAATGCCTTTTAAAAAAACCCCAACAAAGCACTTTTTAGTTTTACACATTTTTATGACATTTAAAAGTCAGACTGCAAAAAAAAAAAAAAAATTCATGGAAAATTTGTAGATTATGAAACACAATGGAGATTAAAAAAGTTTTTACTTCTATTTTGATCAGCAAGATGACCAAGTATTATTTATATATATACCTATATATATTAAAGTAGATAAATTACAAGTACTTCTTTGTTTACTAAAGTAGATAAAGTACATATATATGTCCCAAGACGGCCTAAAAGTACTTTAAAATGTGATTAAACCAGTGTTTAAATCAGTTTGTGTCGTCATACCTTTTACCTTTTAATTGTTTACTGTGAAACAAAGTAGTTTTACAAATATAACTTTCCATTTATATTTTATTTTTTTGCTGAGCCTTTAAGTTTGAAGAGAGAGATAAATGGGATTTAACACTCAACACCAACAAGGTCATTTCGCAACTAACAGTCTAACACACGGTTCAATTTTATTTCATTAATTCACTTGGGTCTTTAGCAGTGGGAGCAAACTGGAGGACACAGAGAAAACCCATGAGGTTAGACAGGCGACACTACTCCTTGTCACTTAAAACCGCCAAATTGAAACCTTGTCATGTACGAGAGGGGGAAGTGAAACCCACACCCACCCAACCCTCTGAAGTTATACGTGGAAATCCAAAAAGAATGACAAATATACAGGAGGGAGAGAGGGCGGTGTTTTAATGTGGACTGGACACAAACTAGGTCAATAAGGGACTAACATATGGTTCAATTTTATTTCAATAATTCGTCGGGCTCTTTAGCAGTGGGAGACAAATATACAAAACACTATGGAAAATAATACTGCATGAGTGTTGGCCATAACCAAGCAATCGTGAAATGGCTATGGAAGAGGGAGTATGTGTTGTATTATATGGATTAACAACAATAGTCCTACTTCAAGTCTTGTGAAGACATGAAACATCATGAAAAGACAATAGTGAAAGCAGAAGAGAAGGTCATTGTCTATTTTACAAGATGAAGGCCATCCTACGAACACCCAATATCCAATAATCAAGTCAGTTTATCTCGTATTGTAGGCGTTAATGGTCAAAATGTCACAAGTTCTAAGAGAACATATGTCTAGAGTAATCTTCACATATTGGTATTAATTACATGACACAGAGAGAGAAATGGGGGTTTAATATCCATTCAACACAAACTAGGTCATTCTGGGACAAACATTTGGTTCAATTTTTATTTCAATAATTCGCTTTTGCGTACTATAATGAGTTTTATAAGCTAGAGAGAGAGAGAGAGAGAGAGAAATGGAGTTAACATTCACTCAAAACAAATGGTTTTTAAAATTTTATTTCAATAATTCGCCCGCGTGTATGGGTCTTCAGCAGTGGGAGGAAACCAGAGGATCCAGAGAGAAAACCCACGAGGTTGGACAGGTAACTCTACTCATTGTCACACACAAGTGGGGAATCAAACCCATGCCACGACCCCTAAGCACAAGAGAATATTGAAATAAATTTAAACTATATGTTCGTCCAGAAATAACCTGGTTTGTGTTGAGTGGACATTCAACCCCACCTCTCTCTCTCTCGCGATTTCGAAATATAACAACCCAACCTAACTTCTAGGTTATAAAACTCATTTTATTCCTGAACAACATTTGTATGACAAGTCTGAACAAGAAGATCAATAAATCATCATTATCATTGAAAGATGTTAGAGTATATATAAACCTATATATAAATAACCATTTCTATAATAACAGACTGGTTCACTCTTGTTTGTAAGAAGAACAGAATGGAAGGCCCTGGCAGGGAACAGTGTGGTTCGGGACAGAGGGCCTGGCAAGGAACAGACTGGTTCACTCTTGTCAGTAGCCCAGGATGGAGGGTCTGGCAAGGAACAGTGTGGTTCAGGACAGAGGGCCTGACAAGGAACAGACTGGTTCAGCCTTGTCAGTAGTACAGGGCACAGGGCCTGGCGAGGAACAGACTGGTTCACTCTTGTTAGTAGTAAAGGACACAGGGCCAAGGAACAGTCTTTTTTGCCCATGTCAGTAATACAGGACACAGGACACAGGGAACAGTGTGGTTCACCCTTGTCAGTAGTACACGATGGAGGGCCTGGCAAGGAACCCCTTAGTTCAACCTTGTCAGTAGTACAGCATACATGGTCTGGCAGGGAACAGTCTGGTTTGCCCTTGTAAGAAGTACAGGATGAAGGGCCTGGCAGAGAACAGTGTGGTTTGCCCTTGTCACTGATACAGGACACAGGACCAAGCAAGGAATGGTGTAGTCATTTGGATTGGCCAAAAGAAAAGAGGTCCTGTATTACCGTAATATTGTCAATGATCAGTTGGCATTGAAACCTCATTGCATTTCATCAAAGTGACCCACCCCCACAATCGAATAACATCTTAGTAGAAGGTCTAGATATCTCATACATATTGTGCATCACTAACAGACAGCATCCACCCCATCCCCAACAATCAAATACCATCTCAGTACAGGGTATAGTTATCTCACACACACCACATTGCTGACAGCACCCACTTCCACCCACATCTCTAAATTTACCCATATTTACAAATCAACTGGATCAAAAATAACAATATGGATAACAATTACTATGGCTGATTACTCAAGTGGTTATCGAGCCTAGGGTTCAATCCCAGCTCAGGGCAAGAACTTTATCGTTGTAAGTGAGAGGGATATTCGGTCTCCCGTCCGATCAGGCAGGTTTCCCCCGAGTTCTTCGGTTTCTTCCTGCAGTAATGATCGAAATCATTCGCACGATCTGTGCCAAGGGCCAATTTGGAAAAAGGCCTCAGGCCTAATTTGCTACCCTTGTAAAATGACGTGATTATTATTATTATTATTATTATTAACATAAATAAATAGTGTTTAAATTATGTCCCAATTACCAAATGCCACTAAACGAATATGAACTGAATGCTGAATGATTTCAAGCAAAGAGAGAGGTTCATCCATTACCATGGGTAGTACATCCCAGAGGCAAAATGAATTCTAATGGAGCCCAGAGGAAGCTCTTTCAACCTGCAGTTAAATATCTAATAGGAATATTAATACATAAATGTTTTAATTCCATTTAGTGAGAGAGACAGAAAGAGAGAAAGTTTAAGTTTACTTTACACCTAGGTCATTTTGGGACTAACACATTGTTCAATTTTATTTCAATAATTTGTATGCACATAGGAGTCTTTAGCAGTGGGAGGAAACCGGAAGACCCGGAGGAAACCCACAAGGTTGGACAGGTGACCCTTCTCCTTGTCACGTACAACCGGAGAATCGCAAACCATGCCAGTTGACTCAATGACAGAAACATTAATTTAAAGTTGAAGCTAAAACAGCCATTTTGTCACAACAACAGACTTGACATTAGTCGTGTATATGGGACGTGTGAGAAGAAATAATGATATTTATAATGAAATTTAACACATACTCACAAATGACGATGATGTGAAATGATTTAAGTAGAAATCCACTAACATATAAACATAAAAAAAACACAACATTTTACGTTGACGCTGTAGCCATATTTGTTCAAAATAAACAGTGGAATAATAACCAATTCCTTGACATTTGACAGAAAATCAAAAATATTTAAAACAAAAATTAACAATGTTTACGAGTGAACATGATTTTGAATGGTTTCAATTAAAAGCAAACCATGGATCCAATAATGAACGTAAACAATACAAGACTAAAACATTTCTGATGGAGCTGTAGCCATTTTCTTGAAAACAGACACAAGACACTGAGGGTGAATATTATGCTATTCCTGATAATGACAAGAAAATACAGATAGCCATGATGACTTACCTATCTCTGATACGGTCTTCAGTAGTCCTAATCTCACAGAATAAATTCAACAATGGATTAAACGGATTAACCGATTAAGATTAAAAAAATGGCATCCTTTTATTTTCTGTTCAACTACAAACATCTAAAAATCACAGCTTCAATTATGGCTATCTAAAGAAGATTAGCCAATGGAAAGAAGGTAGATAAATCACATGACATAGTCAAGTGTTGCCGTTCAGATCAATATTTGACAGCAAATTGTTGCTCACAGGTGCCGTAATACACAGTTGTCCCGATCGTCCAGTAACAAGACACTATCGTCCAGTAACAAGACACTATTATTTCATGAGTTCCGACTTAATGCATTCGTCAATACTCTCTCTGTATGTGTCCATCCATGACAACGTTCGATGACTCGTTCTCAGTTCTAGCTTTTTTAATCACGTGAATGATAGTGCACTATATAAGAATGACAGTCATACACGATCGTCAAGCTGAAGCCAAGCAAACTGTTAATTATGTTTTCATAAGCTGCAGGAATAGAATACGAGAACATCAATATTCCATAATGGTGTAAACTGTTTGTGGTATTGTTATCTGTCAGTGGGTTTCTGATGGCAAATAAATAACTGATTCAAATTAAGCTTTTTTACACCGTCAGCAATACATTAGCCATATTGTTAATACAAACATTTAAATGTCAAACGGTTCTGTCGGAGATTACTATCGTAACTTTCACTTTCACACAAAAAATATTCTTAATTGTCATCAAATTATTGTTTTCATTGGTCATTTTGATTCTTGATGTACACAAAACAATTGTTCATTGTTCAAAAAGTGATCTTTAGAATCCCAAGAATCAACAACTGAACTTATGATCTAAATCATACTCCCCCCCCCTTGAAATGAAATGAAATGAAATGGGATGTGACGTCCTACTGTTCTGCTCTGAACAGGGCTAATGAAGAAGGGCATACACCATACAGTGTGCTTTGAGGGAAATTTTGCCTGGAAAGCAGCACTACGGCTTACTCGTATATCAAATTCCAACTGTCAAGGGATCTTTTATGTACATGTCAATGTGTACACAAGACCTCGGTTTTCCGTCCTATTCGATCGACTAGACAGCTGTCCTTGTTAAGCCCTCGGTCTTGCATCACTGACAAGGGGGAACCACGCCAGAAAATCTGGATGAACTTTCGCAGACAATGCAGGGATCGAACTCCTTTTCTCCAGGTCTTACCCAACGCACCCCCTTGAAATATGTTGCCTCCAGTGATGTAATGCTGGTGATTATTTAGTTGATATGAATGGTTATATCGTAAATCAACTGACTTATTACATCATATTTGTAATCTTCTCATTATAGGCTTCGTCAATAATAAAAACACGGATAGGCCAAACATATTCCTACATAATTATGTTTCTTAAAGTCATCCATCTGGTCTTTTTGTTCCGTCACTCTAAAATGTACTAGTGATAGGGGAGAGAGATAGAGAAATGGGGTTTATCGTCAACTCGACACAAACTAGGTCATTTCTTGACTAACATATGGTGCAATTTTATATCATTAATTTGCTTGTGGGTAGGGGAATTATGAAGTAAGAGGAAACCAGGGGACCCAGAGAAAACCCATGAGTTTGGACAGGCAACTGGAGAATCGAAACCGCGCCAGTTGACTTAATGACAGACTTATGATTCAGCGCGCACACGCTAACCATTTAGCCTTCCAACCCCCCTCCAGGGATAGGGGTCTGAAGTATGCATTTTGTTTGTTCCCCGATGGGGGATAGGGTTGCCGGATGGTTAATGCGTGCACATTGCATTATGAGGTCTGGCATTGAGTCAAGTGGCGTGGTTTCAATTTCCCGCTTGAACATGACAAGGAGTAGGGTCGCTTGTCCAATATTGTGAGTTTTCTCCAGGTCCTCCACTTTCCTCCTACTGCTAAAGATTGCTGCGCGCAAGCAAATTATTGAAATGCAATTGAAAAGACCTAGTTTGTGTCAAGTGGATGTTAACCCCATTTCTCTATCTCTCATTCAAAAATTTGATTATTTAACATACAATTAAAGAAAATAAAACATCTACGTATAAAGATAATTCCCCAGTCCATTCAAAAATTGTACCTGATATCTATAAATGGCGCTGATTGGTTCATCTCATCAATTTTTAATTGATCATAGGTTTGTAAATATTAAACGCATAAGTTTGTAAATATTGAAATGAAATGAACCATTCTTAGACTTATCTTCCTTTTAGGGATTCTAATTTCACAATATTTTAGTTTTTAAGGGATTTAAACCCTTAAAATGACCATCAGGAACTTTGAATAAAAGTTTGACCAACCCATACAATACCTTCACTTATTTTCCTCTCTCTAATGCCTCTTTTATTCCTAAAGCGGCCCACTCACGCTCAATATAATTGTCAATAATGTTGTCAATACTTGATATTGACAATTATATTGAGCGTGTGTATGCGATATTGAAGCTTGATATAATTGATGTCAATATGATTGAAGAAATCAAAAGTCCATAGATATTTTATTGACGAACCGTCAATTTTTTTGCAACAATTGACCGTGTGTGGGCGTCATCAATAATATTGACGCAATATTTCATTTTTAGAAGTAGGTGGGGGCAAATTTCGGGCAATCTGACTTTACAGGCAGACGGGTAAAGTGAAAAAAATCTATTATATGATCTTGTTGGCAAGATAAAATGGCCGAAATCTAATACAAAACACTAATTTTACGTTTCTTTTAATTGAATAGTTGGCAAAAAAAAGTGTCCGAATATTAAATATTAAAACATTTTGTTTGGGACCAGTGTCAGTGGTCAGTGGCACTATAGCGCTCGAGATGAGCTTTAGTGTGATCGGCCACTCGGAGACTGGTCACTCGCTCGCCTTGCATTAGTCGGGTATCCGTTTTCGCTTTCATTTTAAAAAAAAGTTTTTGCGATATTCTCTTGAAATTTGTCTTTATTTCATTATGTGAAGGCCGCGTCATTTCAACGCAGGCCGGTCTGCCGTTGATATGACCCAAAGGCAAATGTGTGGATGGAAGTAGAGAGAACAGAAAACCCATGAAACTGAAGTGCTGAAAAAAGCGGGTAGAACTACGCCCAAAATCGCGATGTTTTTCGGTGGCCAGGGACAAGATCACTGCTCAGTCGATAAAAACACCAATGGTATGCCTATCATCGAAAATAATAAATCGCCTACCGACCTGCAGGGAGTTATTTCTAAAGCCAGATTCGCAAAGGGCCCAGTTGATTTGGGGCTTCCTAGGGTGCATCAGATCCTAGATCCGCCTCTGTGCAACAGTCTTATTGAACGGTTGGAGTTGACTTCGGCATAGCGTGGGATTTGGTTACGAAACCATTGGACAACTTTGGTTCGACTTTGGTGTTGCTTAACTCACGGGCTAGAGAAGCAGAAAAGCGCATTTACAATAGCTGAATTTTCAAAACTTTTCTCCGAGACCATTGATTGTTTGGGATTCAGGTCGCAGTCACCAATGGCAGGCTAATTTGGACCACATTGAAGTTGCTGTATTCAAGTGCTGAAAAAGCAGGAAAGCGCGTTTGTGGCAGTTAAATTGTCAAAATTCTTTCTCAACGGTCCCGTCTCCATGGAATTCAAATCAGCTATCTTAAAAACAGGCTATATTAGACAACTTTGAAGTCGCTGTATTCAGGGGAGAATAGCGTGAAAATACGTTTGCAACCGTCAAATTTTTCAAAATTTTCATGGGAGGGGTTGGGGGTAGGGTCCCCTACACGATAAGCGCGCCGCCGTCTATAACCCGAAATTTTTGCCCGCCCCACAAATTATCATCAAGCCTGTACGTCTATTGAACTTGGAACTGCCATAGATAATGCTAAACAAATAGTTCCGTCCATGATGGCTGCTTTGCTCAGAATGAATATTGAGACAATATAATTGAACGTGTGTGGGAAACCGAAATTTGTTTCAATTAAATTGACATCAATAATATTGACAATTATATTGAGCATGTGTGGGCCGCTTAAGGCAGTAGAAATGTACACATAACATGCTTTTAAGGAAAGGGGTACCCCGGGTGCATATGTTGGGTCTAATTCTTTTATTTTCGGCTGAATCTTCTCACCCTATATTTGATATCATACACTTATGTACAAGGGTATACTTTTACTCCATATTTTCATTTCATTGTCATACTTTCATTGTTGATTTTAATTGCTATCATCCCCAATGGTACATGGATATGTTATCTCATTATATTTTCATTATTTATATCACGTTATCCCCATATAGTATTCCATGTCCAATGTATTTTTTGTATGCATGTATGTTGATGTATCTTTATGTTTTGTATACTGTTCTTAATATGCAAATAAAAAAGTTAAAAGTTGAAGTTATCAAGTACAGCACATGGGTCATACACTGTATAGACCCTTTAAAGCAAAGCAATAGATTATCAGGTTACTCATCGAAAAAATTGACCCAAAATCTTAAAAGGGCACCACATCACAATTTGGCCAATTATTTGTTAAATTTTAAGCCCAACCCACAGTTTTAAGACTGAAATATGATTTTATTTTGTATTATTAGTGTTTATACATGTAGTATTCTTTGTTAAAAGATTTGTATTCATTGATAAATTGTATTTCATTTGATTAGCCATTTATAAATGACATTGATATAAATCATCCGTTCTTTTGTTTGTTGGTTCTTTGTTTGGTTACTGGAGTAGGGAATCAGTTTGAATGGAAGCACAAATATCATTCCGTCAATCAAAATATTTTCAAATAATTTGGTGTTGCCTTAATATTAAGCTTGATCTGTTGCACGTAATAAGCTTCCATTTCCTGTACTCATTCAGATGGGCTTGTTCTTAATAATTAATGCGATTTGATGGTTTATAGGGTGTGACTGTAACCAAATCAATAATTTATATAACTTAATGATGGAGAACTGGCAGACGATTACTGAACTCAGATTATAGGAATTAACTACATGTAGTCTATATGAAATGAAATGAACTTCTGTGCATGGTAAAGGAACCCTTGACAGTTTGAATTTGTTGAAGAATAGGTTGTTTTTTTGTACGCTGCCAGTAACCGCTGGTCGACTCCATTCATATGAAAGGTGTAGGCTCAATAAATATTAACAAACATGCACTCCCTCAACCTCAACCCCATCCCCACTTTAAAATGGCTTAAAAAGTTAAAATAATTATGTGCCATTGTTCAACCTATGACGAAAAAAGGAAAAGCATTCCACCACATTTGGCCAAATGGTTAGCATGTGCGCGCTGTATCATAAAGCCTGTCATTGAGTCAACTGGTGTTGTTTCGAATCCCCGGTTGTACGTGGCAATGAGTAGGGTTGCCTGTCTCCCCCGGTTTCCTCCCACTGCCAAAGACCCCTACGCACAAGCGAATTATTGAAACTAAATTAAAACCATGTTTTAGTTATTGTCGAGTGGACGTTAAACTCCTGTTAATCCCCATTTTTCTCTCTCTCACTTGATATTTATTGTAATAAAAAAATATTCATTGTAATAATCTTAGTGACGAGGTATAGGTTTAATTTATGGTTACTCATCTAGAAATTCCATTCACATGAAGTCTAAAGAATATTGATTAACATGACCCCTTAAACTCTTCGAAAATTGGGTCTTTTAGACATAGAAATAGTTTAACCACCTACTAGTCATTGATAAACATTTGTCAATTGGTAATTTGCCGAGGAGCCAATGGCTCACTAGCTTGGAGGTCACAGGCGACCCTACTCCTTGTCACGTACAACTGGGAATTCAATACAACGCCAGTTGACTCAATGACAGGCTTAATATAACAGCGTGCTTGTGCTAACTATTCGGCCATCCAACCCTCCGAATCAGTAATCTATTTTAACGATTCGACTATTGTATCCGTGTACGTCAATTATCAAATTTAATTCTGCTTCGCTGCGGGACGGTTTAATGGAATATTGATGTGTAATGAAGTCGATCAAATGAAGGAAGTAGATTCCATGTGAATTGAATAAATAAAAAATAACCAAGTCTAGAAATGAATACTGGTAGTTTTTATGAAAACGGTTTTAGGGTAATTTTGATTGAAGGCAATTTATACTGAATTTAACGACCAGAACTACTGAATATAACAAATAGAACTACTGAATATAACAAATAGAACTACTGAATATAGCTAATAGAACTACTGGATATAACAAATAGAACTACTGAATATAGCTAATAGAACTACTGGATATAACAAATAGAACCACTGGATATAACAAATAGAACTACTGAATATAGCTAATAGAACTACTGGATATAACAAATAGAACCACAGAATGTAACAAATAGAACTACTGAATATAGCTAATAGAACCACAGAATGTAACAAATAGAACCACCGAATATAACAAATAGAACTACCGAATATAGCTAATAGAACTACTGAATATAACAAATAAAACTACTGAATATAGCTAATATAACTACTGGATATAACAAATAGAACCACAGAATGTAACAAATAGAACTACTGAATATAGCTAATAGAACCACAGAATGTAACAAATAGAACTACTGAATATAACAAATAGAACTACTGAATATAACAAATAGAACCTCTGAATATAGGAAATAGAACTACCGAATATAACAAATAGAACCACTGAATATAGCAAATAGAACTACTGAATATAACAAATAGAACCACTGAATATAGCAAATAGAACTACTGAATATAACAAATAGAACCACTGAATATAGCAAATAGAACTACTGAATATAACAAATAGAACTACTGGATATAACAAATAGAACCACTGGATATAACAAATAGAACTACTGAATATAGCTAATAGAACTACTGGATATAACAAATAGAACCACAGAATGTAACAAATAGAACCACCGAATATAACAAATAGAACTACTGAATATAACAAATAGAACCACCGAATATAACAAATAGAACCACCGAATATAACAAATAGAACCACTGAATATAACAAATAGAATAGAACCCCCGAAAATAGCAATTGAAACCACTGGATATAATAAACAGACCACCATATATATAAAGATAGAGGGAAATGGGGTTTAACGTCCAATCAACATAAACTGGGATATACATATAGTACAATTTTATTTCAATAATTCACTTAGAAATCTGGAAGACCCGGCAAAAACTCACGAGGTTTGACAGGCGACCATACTCCTTTTCACGTATAAGCTAGGCATCGAAAACCATGACACCTGACTCAACCCCCTTCCACAGGATGTAACAAACATCTTGCAGATTTAAAATATTACAATATTCAAACAATAAAAATAATTGCATCTACTTTTTTTCCATAAGTTTCTTAACTTTTTTTTTTAAATTCTGGAAAATACCCAGCAATAATTCTAAATTTCTATCATTTCTGTCATTTTGGTCAACTTTGTACATTGATAACATGAATATTTAAACTCTGCGATATCATCAAGGGTTTTTTTTTCCGTAAGTTTCTTCTGGAAAAAAACCAGCGATTATGGTAAATTTCTATCATTTTGGTCAACTTTGTACATTGATAACATGATTCAGAAAGCAATTGATTTTTAAACTCAAGGTTTTGTTTTATAGATAGGCGATACTAAACATGGGTTTGTCACTACAACAAACAGTTTATTAAGGTCAAGATCACTCAATTACAGTTATTACGCAGATATTATCGCCAATTATTTTATGATCATTATCAGTTAAAATAAATTGTTCACAGTTGATAGAAGAGGAGTGCTGATTGGTTAGTTCATGAAAGTAATTTATGTTTCAGCTGATTTGATTTGATAAAAGAGTTTTATGAGGATGTGAGGAAAGAGTCATAAATAGATTGGATTGGAATATTCTGTTGAAAGTGGTTACGAAATTCCTGGCAGAATCAATATGTCATGGTTACAAGAATCACAGAGAACAGCAAAGAAAGATCCATGGAATGTCAATACTTTTAATTAACGATACATTGCTTTGATGACCAATAAAACATAAAATGAGAGTGAGCATCCTACTTTTCTGCTTCAATCAAGGTAATGAATATAAGGATACGCCATGCTGGGTGCCATACGAAGGGAATTTTGCACAGACAGCAGAGCGATAAGACACTGTCCCTTGCTAGGCACTCCAGCCTGCACCATTGACAGGGGGAAAATGAAATGAAAGGACATAGGAATTCTTTTTCAATTGGGCTAATAAAGATGTGAGTCTGGCCTGCACCACTGACAGGGAGAGATTTGAAACTGGGCTAATAAAGACGAGAGTACACCATGCAGTGACCTATTGCCATACAAAGAATCCAAGACGCTTGATTCCCGAGATTCACAATCCATCTCGAGATCCATATGGCTTATTTTCACTATATATTAATTTTGTTTCAATGAAGTGTTTATTTCAGTAAATTTACGAGACTGATTAATGATAAAATGTTGTTTACATCAGACTGGTAAAACTACCAGTGATTTGGTATTTTTATTCCCTACTGGTACATATTTTGAAGCCAGCGGAAACACTGCAGACCTTCTTTATAACAAGAGAGAGAGAGAGAGAGAGAAAAGGGGTATAAAGTCCAATCAAAACAAACTAGGTCATTTTGGGACTTACATATGGTTTAATTGTATTTAAATAATTCGCTTGCGTGTAGGGGTCTTTAGCAGTGGGATTAAACCAGAGGACCCGGAGAAAACCCACAAGGTTGGACAGGCGACCCTATTCAACGCCAGTTGACTCAGTGACAGGCTTTATGATACAGCGCGCACACGTTGACTATGTGGCCATCTAACCCCCCTTCTTCTATAACAATGATCTAGTATGAAAGACCAATGTGACCTTCTTTAACTGGCCGTTATTTTCCCAACCAAGTCTTGTTACAGAACAAAGTGGTATAGTTCCTTCGACACAATTGTTAAAGTTAACCCATATAGTGTTCTATTTCTGTTAACATTTTTTCTTAATTTAATCTTTAGATGTTTTTTACAGCATACCTAAAGTCGTAGGGTTAATATCTGGTTCATGGAACGTAACAGTTTGACCACCCTTGAATTAACCGATAACAAAGTTTTAGATGTCAGATTTGTGAACAGCAGTCATTCTGTATCAAATTGAAACCAGACCTCTTGACTCAAGGACAGACCATATGATCCAAAGCTCACCCGAGCACCAAAAGCCGAAAAATAAACAAAAATATGAGTTTAATTAGCTATAGATTGAGTAATAATTTGTGTAGTTTTGAAAGCTGACTATTATCAAAAGAAGTAAGAGTTATGACACAGAAGTTAAGAGAGAAATCCTGGTTTAGGTAAATACATAATATTTAATCACAGATGGCGACAATATTATATAATTCATCGCTAATATTTACATTGTGCTCTCTTGCCTTGAGAATTCTGCTGCTAGCGACTGATCTGTATCCAATATAAACATCTAACTGCTAACCAACAGAACAAACATAGAGAGAGAACAGGGGGAGGGGGTGGTGGTTAATATCCAAAACATAGAGAGGGATTATTAACATCAATGAATGAGAGAGAGAGAGAGAGGGGGGGTAAAACCAAGAGAAAAGGAGGGTAATATCCAAGAGAAAGAGAGGCGAGGGTTGGAGAGAGGGTAACATGCAAGACTGGGGTGGGGTACATCCAAGAGAAAAGGAGGGTAATATCCAAGAGAAGAAAGACAAGGGTGGGGTAACATCCAGAAGGGAGAGAGAGGGTAACATCCAGAAGGGAGAGAGAGGGTAATATCCAGAAGGGAGGTAGAGAGAGGGTAACATCCATAAGGGAGAGAGAGAGGGTAACATTAGGAAGGTAGGTAGATAGAGGGTAACATCTAGAAGGGAGAGAGAGAGGGGGGTAACATCTAGAAGGGAGAGAGAGTGTAACATCCAGAAGGGAGAGAGAGAGAGGGTAACATTAGGAAGGTAGGTAGATAGAGGGTAACATCTAGAAGGGAGAGAGAGAGAGGGTAACATCTAGAAGGGAGAGAGAGAGGGTAACATCTAGAAGGGAGAGAGAGAGGGTAACATCTAGAAGGGAGAGAGAGAGTGTAACATCTAGAAGGGAGAGAGAGAGGGGGGTAACATCTAGAAGGGAGAGAGAGTGTAACATCCAGAAGGGAGAGAGAGAGAGGGTAACATTAGGAAGGTAGGTAGATAGAGGGTAACATCTAGAAGGGAGAGAGAGAGAGGGTAACATCTAGAAGGGAGAGAGAGAGGGTAACATCTAGAAGGGAGAGAGAGAGGGTAACATCTAGAAGGGAGAGAGAGAGTGTAACATCTAGAAGGGAGAGAGAGAGGGTAACATCTAGAAGGGAGAGAGAGAGGGTAACATCTAGAAGGGAGGTAGATAGAGGCTACCACCCAGAAGGGAGAGAGAGTGTAACATCCAGAAGGGAGAGAGAGGGTAACATCCAGAAGGGAGAGATAGGGTAACATCCAGAAGGGAAAGAGAGGGTAATATCCAGAAGGGAGGTAGAGAGAGGGTAACATCCATAAGGGAGGTAGTATAGAGAGAGTGTAACATCCAGAAGGTAGAGAGAGAGAGGGTAACATTAGGAAGGTAGGTAGATAGAGGGTAACATCCATAAGGGAGAGAGAGAGGGTAACATTAGGAAGGAAGGTAGATAGAGGGTAACATCTAGAAGGGAGAGAGAGAGGGGGGTAACATCTAGAAGGGAGAGAGAGAGAGAGGGGGTAACATCCAGCAGGGAGAGAGAGAGGGGGGTAACATCTAGAAGGGAGAGAGAGAGAGAGAGGGGGTAACATCCAGCAGGGAGAGAGAGAGGGGGGTAACATCTAGAAGGGAGAGGGAGAGAGAGAGGGTAACATCCAGAAGGGAGAGAGAGGGTAACATCCAGAAGGGAGGTAGAGAGAGGGTAACATCCATAAGGGAGGTAGAGAGAGGGTAACATCCATAAGGGAGGTAGAGGGTAACATCCAGAAGGGAGGTAGAGAGAGGGTAACATCCATAAGGGAGAGAGAGAGGGTAACATTAGGAAGGTAGGTAGATAGAGGGTAACATCTAGAAGGGAGAGAGAGAGGGGGGTAACATCTAGAAGGGAGAGAGAGAGAGGGGGTAACATCCAGCAGGGAGGTAGAGATAGTGTAACATCCAGAAGGGAGAGAGAGGGTAACATCCAGAAGGGAGGTAGAGAGAGGGTAACATCCATAAGGGAGGTAGAGGGTAACATCCAGAAGGGAGGTAGAGAGAGGGTAACATCCAGAAGGGAGAGAGAGGGTAACATCAAGAAGGGAGGTAGACAGAGGGTAACATCAAGAAGGGAGGTAGACAGAGGGTAACATCCAGAAGGGAGAGAGAGGGTAACATCCAGAAGGGAGGTAGAGAGAGGGTAACATCAAGAAGGCAGGGAGAGAGAGAGGGTATTATTAAGAAGGGAGAGAGAGGGTAACATCCAGAAGAGAGAGAGAGAGAGTGTAATATCCAGAAAGGAGAGAGAGGGTAACATCCAAGAGAGAGAAAGTAAGTAAGTGAATTGCATAAAAACGCCCACAGGGCCTAAATCTAACTTAATACCTAAGTCAATCTTACAATGTAATTTCGAAAGTATGCATACAACAAAAAGAAAGAAAATAAACATAACTAGAAATATATGAATACAGAATATATTAGAGCCTTCAAATATATTAAGTGATATATAAATACATATCTACATCAGGAAAGGTCCTGTCAGGTAACATCTTCTAAATTAAGAGCAGAAAACACAAAACGGCAGATTTCGCGAGATATACACCTTGATGAAACTGTAGGTCATTTTGGGATAGAATTGTATATAAAAATTGCTTCTAAAGATTTTTGTACTTAGTGCTTTCAAGTAGGAAGTGTTTTTCATCTTCAACCACAGAAAGGGTACACTGGTTACATAACCTTATTTTTGTACCTCCCTCTTTCTATCTCTAGCTGATGGGATTGGGAACATAGTTGAAAAGACAATATGTCACTTATCAGGCCCGGATCTAGGATTTTGTCAAGGGGGAGGGGCCATACATTGGTGCAAAGGGTGATCATCAGAGTGCTGCATGCATTAGTGGTTTAGATGACCAGTCTCAATGAATCCGCGCCTGCTTTTGTGCTACTGTTGTGTTTGTTATTAACAGAGAGAGAGAAATGGGGTTTAACGTCCACTCGACACAATTAGGATATTTTGGGACTAACATATGGTTTAATTCTATTTCAATAATTCCCTTGCGCGTAGGGGTCTTTTGCAGTTGGAGGAAACTGGAGGACCCAGACAAAATCGACGAGGTTGGACAGGCGACCCTACTCCTTGCCACGTACAACCGGGGATTCGAAACCACATCAGTTGACTCAATGACATGCTAACCATTCAGCCATGCCCCCCCCCCCCCTGTTAGTAACAAAGAAAAGATAGTCTCAAGGGTTGGCGATTGAGGTTTTGACTAGCGCATATAGTTTCTTAAATTTGTGATGCTTATCATTGGGCGGAGAACATGCATTTGTTAGCAGCGAGTTAAATTTAGTTTCAAGTGAAAGTTGTCCTTTAGGTTTGGAAAGAGAGGGTAACATCAAAGACATTTCACTGACAATTATCAAAAGAGAGAGAGAGAAATCCTGGGATAGGTAAATACATAATGTTTAATCACAGATGGCGACAATTTCACATAATTCATCGCTAATATTTACATTTTGCCAGTGCTCACTCTGGGTTTCATTTTTTTTTTTACCAATTTTTCATTTTAATTTATTAGCCATAGATTTTTTCTGCCAAAAAAAAGATAAAAATATCTATTAGATTTTTCAGTAATTTTTTATTTACATAGGTGCATACAATATAGTTAAGGTTTTGAAAGAGAGGGTAACATCAAAGACAGGGGGGTGGGGGTAACATCCAAGAGAAAGGAGATGGGATTCAAGGGACTGTCACGATTTGAACAGTGTCTTAAAAACAAAAATCCAGGTATGTATGAAATTTAAGCGCCAAAATACAGAGGAAAGGTGTATTTACCTTGTCTCAAAATTTCAGCTCTTGGACACGTAACCCTTTTCAGATTTTGGGACAACTGTTTCATTGGGTGATCTGATAATCGATTCTGGTTCGTTTAGAGGTCTATACAATGAAAGACCAATGTGCTGTATCGGTACTTGATAAAAAAAGGTACATTTTACCTACACATTATTTATATAAAATAAAAGTCTGGTTTTATCCAAACAGCGCATTTGACAGTTTGTCACACCGGTCTCCATTTCCAGACATAGACTGTCAGGTTTAAGTTGTTATCACCTATGTTGAGTTAGTTGCATGAACCTAAGTTAGATGATTTTATCACAAATATAAGCAGTTTTATTCTCCAAAATATTATCAGGATTGGCCCTTTAACATCCAGAAAAGAGAGAGAGAGGGTAACACCCAAGTGAGACAGAGAGAGAGAGAGAGGGTAACATCCATAAGAGAGAGAGAGAAAGGGTAACATCCAAGTGAGAGAGAGAGAGAGAGAGAGAGAGAGAGAGGGTAACATCGAGGTGAGAGAGTGAGAGAGAGGGTAACATCCAGAAGAGAGAGAGGGTAACATCCAAGTGAGAGAAAGAGGGTAACATCCAAGTGAGAGAGAGAGAGGTTAACATCCAAGTGAGAGAGAGAGAGAGGGGTAAAATCCAAGTGAGAGAGAAAGGTAACATCCAAGTGAGAGAGAGAGGGTAACATCCAAGGGAGAGAAAGATAAGAGGGTAGCATCCAAGTGAGAGAGAGAGAGGGTAACATCCAAGTGAGAGAGAGAGAGGGTAACATCCAAGTGAGAGAGAGGGTAGCATCCAAGTGAGTGTGTGAGAGAGAGAGAGGGTAACATGCAGAAGAAAGAGAGAGCAACATCCAAGAGAGAGAGAGAGAGAGGATAATATCCAAGAGAGAGAGAGAGAGAGAGAGAGAGAGTATAACATCCAAGAGAGAGGGTAACATGCAGAAGAGAGAGAGAGTAACATCCAAGAGAGAGAGAGAGAGAGAAGATAACATTCAAGAGAGAGAGAGAGAGATAGAGGGTAACATCCAGAAGAGAGAGAGAGTAACATCCAAGTGAGAGAGAGGGTAGCATCCAAGTGAGTGTGTGAGAGAGAGAGAGGGTAACATGCAGAAGAAAGAGAGAGCAACATCCAAGAGAGAGAGAGAGAGAGGATAATATCCAAGAGAGAGAGAGAGAGAGAGAGAGAGAGTATAACATCCAAGAGAGAGGGTAACATGCAGAAGAGAGAGAGAGTAACATCCAAGAGAGAGAGAGAGAGAGAAGATAACATTCAAGAGAGAGAGAGAGAGATAGAGGGTAACATCCAGAAGAGAGAGAGAGTAACATCCAAGAGAGAGAGAGAGAAGATAACATTCAAGAGAGAGAGAGAGAGAGATAGAGGGTAACATCCAGAAGAGAGAGAGAGATGTGGGTTTACAGATCAGTAGTTTATGTTTCAGGGTTTTATTCAACATATCAAATCAATGAATACTATAGGAATGGCAGGAGAAGGAGTCTGTGAGTATGGTAGGCATGAGGGGGACCCTGAAGAAGCTAATGTTCTTACATAATTTTGGGCCATTTTTAGTCTTGGATTTTTATAAGCAAAACAAAGCATCATTTACAGTCAGTTGTTCTTTGGCCAGCGATGAGGGGTGGGGGGTTGGATGGCCGAATGGTTAGCACGTGCGTGCTGTATCATAAAGCCTGTCATTGAGTCAACTGGCGTCGTTTCGAATCTCTGGTTGTAAGTGACAATGAGAAGGGTGGCCTGTCCAGCCTCGTGGGTTTTCTTGGGGTCCTTTGGTTTCCTCACACTACTAAAGAACCCTATGCGCAAACAAAATAAAATTTTAAAAACATAGGTTAGTCCCCATTTCTCTCTCTCTAGCCAGGGGGAGAAAACACCCAGAATGCTAGCCCCCAGTCCCCAGCCCCCTGTCCATTTCTACTCAATACAAATCAATGTCTTACCTGTTATGGTTGGGTTGACCTCTGACCTTTAACTTTCACTGCCAGAGATAAAAACAAAAATAAGGTGTCAGTCAAACAAGTGCTCTATTCATTCACAAGGATTGGACCCTGACAGACAAATAAATAAACTTTCCACTAAAACCAACAACAACTTCGTTTTATCTTGTCATCTGTCATACACTTATCTGAAATAAAAAACAAAATTTATTAATAATTCATGATGTTATAAATCAAAATTCACAATAAATATTTGTGCTCTCTGTCCTAGATAACGGTCCGATCTAATTGATAAGGTCACAAGATTTAAACAGGGTTATTGCTAATCCAACCTTAACGTACCCTGGACTTAGCCCTTATGCTTATCATAACCCTAAGCTACAATCGAATTGATAAGGTCAAGAGATGTAGACAGGGCTATTGCTAATCCCAACCTTAACCCTGGACCTAGCCCTTATGCTTACCCTAACCCACAAACCTTTGCCCTAACCTTATTTACATCTCAGCGAACCTTGTGGAAAATTGAGATGGCCTTCACAGATAGATTTAGCCTTAGATAACAGCAAAACAAACAAGAAGGTGTTAAATGGAATTTTTTAAATGACGCATGAAGCGTGGGTACAAACACAGTGATTCAATATAATTCGATTTGTTTGCATTAAACATACATTATGCAAGAGCTAAATCTGCTTATTGCATGTCTTTCTTTAGGCCTTAAATGTTATATAAATTTTTAATTAGACATTTATTAACATGACAAGATCAAAATCAACTCTCAATGTCATCTGATGAGTACGATTTTCATTAGATTTGAATAAAATCAACTGTTCAAAAGGTTAATCAAGACTTTGTTTATTAGTGAAGACGATCGAGGATAGCCAAAAATAGAAATGTCATTTCCGGACTAACATATGGTTAAAAAAAAAATTCATTAGCAGTAGGAGGAAACCAGTACGGTAAACCCAAGAGGTTGGACAAGCGACCCTACTCCATTAGATATACATTAGATATAAATTAGATATACATGTATAATAATAATGTATGTAAATCATGGATGATGGTTCTCCATGTCAATGTATGTAAGTGTTTATTTCATTGTATAGAGGGGATCACGGTGGCTAAGTGGATAAGGCGCTGGTTCGCTAGCCTGGAGGTTGAGTGTTCGATCCCTGCATTGGCCGAGAAAGTTCATCTCGATTTTCCGGCATGATTTCCCCTTGTCAGTGATGCAGAAGGAGGGCCTGACAAGGACAGCTGCCTAGTCGTTCGGATGGGACGAAAAACCGAGGTCCCGTGTACAAATTGGAGTGCACGTAAAAGATCCCTTGGCAGTTGGAATTCGATATAAGAGTAGGCCGTAGCGCCGCTGCCCGGGAAAAATTTCCCTCATTGCACACTGTGGCGTATGCCCGTCTTCAATTAGCCCAGGTACGGTGCTTAAGCGTAGGACGTTAAACCCCATTTCATTCATTCATTCATTGTATAGATAAATCACAGAAGTCATAACAACATTACAATTCATATTCCATCAGCACAAAAGAGAGTGAAATTGAGAGAGAGAGAGCGAAAAATTAAGGGAGAGAGAGATTGAGAGAGATTGAGAGAGAGAGAGAGAGATGGGGTTTAACTTCAACTCAACACAAACTAAGTCATTTCGGACTAAAATATGGTTTAATTTTATTTCAATGACTCACTTAGCAGTGGGAGGAAACCGGAGGACCTGGAGAAAAACCATGAGGCTGGACAGGTGACCCTACAAGTGAAAGCAGGGTATCAAAAACCATGCCACTTGACTCAATGACAGACCTTCTGATGCAACATACCATGTGTTAATCCAACTCGACCCTGACTTCCCCATCACACCCACCCCTCCATCAGCATAAAACAAGGTGAAACAAGTATTTTCCATCAGCAATAAATATCTTTAATTCATTACATTGTTTTTATAGGATATTTATTTGTTTGTATGTGTTTTGTTGTTGTAATGGATAGTTTAGACTGTTCTCCACATAACTCCCATACATGTGTAGCATAGCCTTCATGAATTATTATAATACTTTTGTGGGAATTTGCAATTAGAAATGTAACAAAACACAAATAGTTTACATACATATGATGTTTACTTGTTTAAAGCCCCAATACCACTCTTGTTGTAACTGAATAATATGTTCCAATCTTTATTCTTGTCAACAATTTGTACTATTTTACAATATTTCAATTAAAAATGATACAAATTTCATCTTAACACACCTAATTTTAAAAATTGGAAAAATTCAACTAAATGCCGTAACATGGTTTGAAAAGCCTTACGTAAGCACTTTCAAATGCAACTTGGATTTAAACATATTTTCGAACCCTCTGGACAAGTAAGATAGGTTGTAATGGATAATTTACACAACAGGTAGGACACTTAAACATGTAGTAGTTAGAATAAGGCTAATTTTTTTTTCTGGACCTGTCAAGCCAGCAAGAGTGTTATTGTCCCTTTAAGATTGCGCTTAATGGAGTTTAAGACTGACCTCCACATCAACTCGTACATGTGTATCCTACATAACATTATATGTATAATCATTATGGACACAGCTCTACAAATATTCCTATGCTGTCACATGTATGGGGGGATTGGATGGACTTCAATATATTAAACAGAGCACCTCTTTAGTATTACAGCCTTAGTAGGGGGTTAAATAGCCGAATGTGCACGCTGTATCATAAAGCCTGTCATTGAGTCAACTGGCATGGTTTCGATTCCCCAGTTGTACGTGACAGGGAGTAGGGTAACCTGTCCAACCTTGTGGGTTTTATCCAGGTCCACCGTTGCTGCTAAAGACCCCTACGTGCAAGTGTATTATTGAAATAAAATTAAACCATATGTTTGTCCCGAAATGACCTATTTTGTGACGAGTGAACATTCAACCCCATTTCTTTCTTTACATGTATAATCATTCTGGACCATCACTGACGAATGTAGGGCGAAAGCTATCTTTAGTCTTTCTCTCCATTTCCCTTTTTCCTCCTTTTGCATGGTGAGTTTTGTTGAATTTTGGGTGTAAAATCAAAGAAAATGGTTTTGAAAATACATTTTCTGGTAGGTTTTGGTGATTTTGATTTTGAGACGGAAGGATACAAGAGATTAGAAGTTGGTTAGGTTCAAATGTGGGGCGGAAAATTGCATGTTTTATAATCTTTTCTTCCAGTTTATGTATCAAGTTTTCCATGGAGCACCTTGTACTTGCCTTTGAGCAAGAAGTTGCTACATGTTGCTCCATCTGTGGCAGAAAGCGTTCTACCCAACGAAAATTTGGGAAAAAGTTAGAGCTTATCTAATAAACAAGAATTAGCATTAAATCAATGGGGAAATCATTAGTGATCTGTGGCCTTATGGTAAATAATGTATTTTTTGTTTTTATCCAATCACAGTGTTTCTCTCCACTGTGACACAGTAAGTAAAACGAAGGCTGGTTAACCTGGATGTGCTGTGTTTGATTCTAGTCTAGGCCAAGAAAGTTCATTGGGACTTTCCGGTGTGTTACTTCACTCATATATTCTGGACATCTCCTACGCAATTTTCCAAAGGAATATGCCCAATCGACATCAAGATATGGTGAATAAAATTCAAAATTCCAAAATATTTTGACTATATTGAGTGTATAACTTGATAATAAGAGAGAGAGAAAAATGGGGTTCAACTTCAACGTCCAGTAGACACAAACTAGGTCATTTTGGGACAAACACATTGTTCAATTTTATTTCAGGCGTGTCTGGTGTGTCCGGCTAGTTTCCCCTTGTCAGTGATGCAGAGTGGAGGGCCTGACAAGGACAGTTGTCTATACGTTGGATGGGATGGAAAACCAAGGTCCCGTGTACACATTGGCGTGCACGTAAAAAATCCCTTGGCAGTTTAAAATCAATATAAGAGTAGGCTGTAGCACCGCTGCCCAGGCAAAATTTATCTCATAGCACACTGTCTTCCATTAGCCCAGGTTAGGTGCATAACAGTAGGACGTTAAACCCCATTTCATTTCATTTCGTATAATAGTGATAAACTGTTGAGTAAAAGACATAGAAATAATTATGTTTTGACTTTCTTAGTAAATTTGAAATTCTCGCTTTAATCTAGGTTGTTTACTTTTATATTTAATCCTAAAAAAAATCTGTGGTTTTTCCTTTGTCAGACATTTTTATCCCCTTGATGTTGGTGCTCAAAATTGAAAGTAGTCAAAAACTTGTAACCTAACCTTTCACAGTCATTCAGTTCACGATGTAGGTAACTTGTACAAACAGTAATTTTAATAATCCCGTAAATATATACAGGCTTGATAATTATTCACGACATAATATATACTTTTTTATCCGTAACCCTACTTGACAATATTTTAATTATTTTCCATTCACCTGACAAAAAGATATTTGGAAGGCTATATCGTATGAAAAATGTATACACACCAGTTTAATTTAAAGTAGCTAAGTCTCTATAACTCAAATTCATCCAAAATCTTCAACATTGAAAACACGATTTATTTGCCAAATTAAATCAACATTGATGTTGTGATCTTACTGGAAAAAGATGGGCTTTTGATATGCAATATTTAAGACAAAATAATCGTGTACCATAATGCGCTTCGGTCCCAGAGACTTGAGGGACAAGACTAGATACTGTCTATGCATTGCACCAAATCAAACGGCATATGTAGACTGGAATAACCAGACGCTAGAAATCAGTTTATATGCATTATATTACAGTATTATATGCATTGCAAGTAGTTGCAACACACTTTTGTCAATTTCTAGGTACCAAATGTTAGTGATCTAGCTCCTTTAAGCTACTTTACTGCGAACATGGCATAAAAGATAACTAGAATTGTGGGAAAACGAATCGTGTTGGTGTCCAATATGTAGATGCTACACCGATGGAATTTTAAAATTTTGTTTTATAATGAAGACAAATTAATGATGTTTCAACATCACAAACTATTTTTATCACTGTTGTTTTGATTTTTTCATTCTCTGTCGTATAAACAAATTTTGCTGGACATGGGATGAGTATTTGATTTACAACTGCCAAGCGCATCAGGCAGGGTAAGCTTACACTTCCGGACACCTGTTACCACTGTTGACACTTGGGATAGCCGTGGCGATAGAGAGGTGGCTTCTCACCAATGCATCGAGGGTTCAATCCCAGCTCAGGGCAAGAACTTTATCGTTGTAAGTGAGAGGGATATTCAGTCTCCCGTCCAATCAGCCAGGTTTCCCCCGAGTTCTCCGGTTTCTCCCTGCAGTAATGATGATCGAAATCATTCGCACGGTCTGTGCTACCCTTGAAGAGATTATTATTATTATAAGCGAGTCAGATAGGGTATGCTTACTCTTCCGGAGACACCTGTTACTACTGCTTGTCGTGTATTTTGTACATGGTGAATAGTCCATATGCGATTACACTATTTTGCCTATACTGTATTTTTTCATGACTTCCAATTTCGTCTAATGGTTTGGATTGTTCGTACTTGGTTTTATTTTATTTTAAAACCAGTAACCTCCTTTTTCACATCCGATCCTAAAGGCCAAATGAACCCGATGAGGTTCTGTACAATACATGATTCGACGTACATAATTTACCTTCGACCAAACAAATGTACAGGAATGAAATTGCAGACATGACAAAGTATTTTGCCTATACCGGTTTTTTGTAGGACTTCCAATTTTGTCTAATGCTTTGGATTGTTTGTACTTGGTTTTATTTTATTTTAAAACCAGTAACTTCCTTTTCACGTCCGATCCAATTTCTGTACAATACACGATTTGACATACATAATTTACCTTCGACCAAAACAAAATGTACAGGAATGAAATTGCAGACTTGACAAAGTTGTTTTATGACACTACATAATACGAGACCTGCATGTTACACGATATAGCACTAAACGTTATAACAACAAGCGACGTATTTTTATCAGCCAATCAATAGGACAGTTAAAGTAACTCCAGTAACTTTAATTACATCACAGCTCGTGGTGTGACATGTGACATTTGCATATATAGCTACTCGGTGGAGAGAACGATTTTTTCTACTATCGTGAATGTTAATATATTTCATTTGACACATGCCTTATTCAACCTAATAACTACACAGCTTGAGTATGTGATTGAAATGAAAATATAATATAATGGGGGTTTAAACGTCCTATTTTTCTGCATAAACAAACATTTTACAGAAAGCATACTTTTATTGCAATTTCTGAATGTCTGTGATAAAAAAAATATGCGATTAAAATTGATTGACTGGCGAAATTGACTGCTATGTCCTGTCTCTAAATGGGGTTTTATTACGCACTTTAAACAAGCTAGGTCATTTCGGGATTAACATATGGTTCAATGTTATTTCAATAATTCGCTTGTGTGTAGGCATCTTTAGCAGTAGGGGGGATCTGGAATACCCAGAGAAAACCCATGAGGTTGGACAGGTGACCCTACTCCTTGTCACATACAACCGGTGAATCGAAACCACACAAGTTGACTCAATGACAATGCGCAAGTGTTACCCATTCGACCATCTGACCCACTTGTTTAATCCAGTGTCCTAACTTCAAACTTTTGGAACTGAGAGTCCAAGTATATTTAATGTGGACTGCCCACTCCATTTTCTTAATTTTTAATTTCCTCCAGATTATCGATCTGTTAATTCTTTGACATTCTAAATCATGAAATCAACTGGAACATTAACGCCATTCACCAAACAACCATCATGGTTCTGCTTTTTAGTTTGAGTAACAAGCTAAACATTAACCCTATCTCTTCCCCCCCCCCCCTACCCATCATTCGCTTCATCTGATATTCGTTCGAAACCTTGGTTGTACGTGACAAGGAGTAGGGTCGCCTATCCAACCTTATGGGTTTTCTCCAGGTTCTCTGGTTTACTTCCTCCCACTGCTAAAGAACCCTACCCGCAAGCTACTTATTGAATTAACATTGAAGCATGTTAGTCCTAAAATGACCAAGTTTGTGTCAAGTGGACGTTAAACCCCATCTCTTTCTCCCATCTCTCTCTCTGTCTAATTGGTTTTGTTTACATGTGGCACAATCTGAAAAACATATCTCGGGCATTTATTACCACAAATACTGTACAGAACATTTATATGGCACTTGTCTAATTTTTTCAATTTTCTTTTAGGAATACTTGAATCTCCTTATGATCCAGGACAGTTATGATTGATATATTTTTAATTATATCCTATCAAGGTCTTCATATACACCCAGATAACAGAATTTCACAAAATAAAAAACAACAGAGAAGAGTCCTCTTTGTGTGCTTCAGAAGACAAACTGACAACACTCCTTTGTTATCAAACAGATCATTGTTGTAGTAGAGAGAGAGAGAGAGAGCAAGAGAGAAAGTAAATGGGTTAAACTCGGGACTAACATATGGTTTTTAATTTTATTTCAATAATTTGCTAGCGCGTAGGGGTCTTTAGCAGGTAGGAGGAAACCGGAGGACACAGAGAAAACCCACGAGATTGGACATGCTACCCTACTCCTTGTCAAGTACAACCGGGGATTCGAAACCATGCCAGTTGACTCAATGACAAGCTTTATGATACAGCACGGACGTGCTAACCATTGGGCTATCCAACCCCCCTTCATTCCAGGAAATTTGAAAATGCTGTGAGAGCTTTTGTTTACATCACGACTTCTCCCTCACTTTTCCATCCGACCTGTACTCTTACAATTTTTTTTTGTGTAAACAATATTTTAGTTCACAAATTTATGAAAAGGGATCAGGAAACAGGCAAGGCCTATATCATCCCTCTCCTCATACCAAGGAATATAAAACATATAATATACTGATACTATAAAATATGGTGAAAGACAAATAAATTAACTAACTCATTTACAATATATTAAAACAAATGAAGGAAAAAAACAAGAAGTGTCATTTTTATAACATGATAAAGGGTTTCTTAGATAGAATCGAATTTTGTAACGTCTGGTAACATCGAAGTATTCGTGTACTATTTTAAAGATGTTATTGGATGTAGCTTGATTTTCTATACCAAAAAGAAGTGGTTTAATTGATTGGTGGTGTGATGGTAAAAGATGTATTGTATATTTTCGTGCATCTGAATACAGTGGGCACCAGCGGAGAAAATGTTCAGAGTCTTCAAATCGATGACCACAGCTGCATGATGGATCCTCGGAGATATGTCGTAAACATTTATGCTCGAATTCTCTTTTGCTTCAGTTCAATTTCTATGCATTTCACTAATTGTGAAACGGTAGTGATTATCAATGTGTCATAGGGGCATTCCACGTCAAGTGTACACACTTTCTGACCGAAAAATGACATTTGATGTCTAATGCTGAGGTGGGATGAAAAAAAGTGTAAAAACCAAATTTCAGGCGAATCGACCCAAAAATTATGTTTTTGAGGCCAACCAAATTTTGGGCCAATCTGGTGGGCCAACAACTTTGCAACACATATAATATTTTGACTTATTTTGTTTCTCAGAAATGCTGGATACCAGTAAAATATACACTGGACCCCAAGCTCAACCCAGGTGTCATTTTCGTAAGGCTCAACCATTCAGACTCAACATAGGTGGCATTTTCGAAAACATTTTGGGACATGATCCCATAGAGATCCCATTTTCATTTTTGACATACAGGTGGATAATATTGAACATTATTTTGAGAAAAAATTGGGGTCTTCGGATTTTCTGCCCAGACAGGGTCAAAGATCAAGGTTGAAGAAATAAAAATAAAATGTGAAAACATTATCTGATAACATCGTGTAACATGCCAAATGAAAGGTCCTGAATTCCTGATCATTTTGGTACCAACATTATGATCATCAGACGGTTAGGAGGAAAATTATAGCTGTTGAATGGTCTTTGGCCCATCAGATTTGCCCAAAATTGGGTCGGCCAAAAAACTGATTCATTAAATTTTCAAACATGAAACTTCACATAAATTGTTCTCTTGGTGGGGCTAACTTTTGGTGAAAAATTGAAGAGAATCTGTTACCATGGTGTCAATGAGGTGTGTACACTTGACATGGAATGCCCCCATAGCGGTCTGTGATCCGACATTTGGCTATTTGAATATTTTTTTGGGACAGCACTGATGTTTTATATTTTAATTTAGTGTTCTTGTGTTGTGAAAATCATTTACAAGAAGGCATTCCGCTTGAAAGACAAAATAACGAGTAAATGAAGAGCTCCCAATTGTACTTGGAGCTATAAAAACATCCATGGTCTGCGGAGAGTTGAGATGGCCTAGTGGTCTAGAGTGCAGCGCTTCTACCTCTAGCTGGCCGGCCAACTCTGGCTTGCGGCTGTGGTTTCAAGCCCTGGTGTGAGCATATGTGGCATGGAGATAGGGGCGCCTTCTCAACCTATTGGGTTTCCTCCAGGAACTCCAGTTTCCTCCCACTGCTAAAGACCCCTAACCACAAGCGAATTATTGAAATAAAATTAAACCATATGTTAGTACCGAAATGACCTAGTTGTGTTGAGTGGGCGTTAAACCCCATTTCTCTCTCTCTACATGGTCTGCGATATCACTTCGATGTAAGCTGTTTTACACATACCGTTTTATACTTTTTTTATGCCTTCTTCATATGCAAATACTTTTGATTAAATTAACCGGACCATAATACAATACATAATGTATTGGAAGTCAAAATTGTAATAAACAACAACATAGAGCAATATTCTTCGGCAGTTCTCTGTGACTATATTTGAACCTGCTCATTACTTTTTGTTTGTAAATATTGTAGGCTCTCCGTCCTGCATCAAGGGGAAACCATACCGGAAAATCTAGATGAACTTTCTCGTCCAATGCAGGGATTGAACACCCGAGCTCCAGGTTTTCGAGCCAGCGTCTCCCAACTTAGCCACCCTTGCCCGCAACCCAACCAATTCATTGTTTTCAAACGTCAGGATTGTAGAATAAAGATAAATAAGATTAACACAAGAATTTTTTTTTTTTTCCAAAAGTTTATTCATATTTTATTTAAATTCTATCAGTCAGCATTCTACATAACAGTAAGAATATTTGAAAATATTACAAGTTTATTGTGACTAAATATCTACCGTGTATTTCACTAAGCTACTACAAGAATTATCATATTTTTGTAAATTTATAAGTTATCGTTATTTTTATATAAAATCTTCATAAAACAATTGATGTGGTAAAACATGATAATAGTAAGGGGATAAACTTCGGTCCCTCTCAAAGATGCATTTTTTTAACATAAATTTTTGCACGAAAAACATCATTCACAGGAACATTAAGGTTAATAATAAAAGGTCTTGATTAAGGGTTGTCTTAAGGACATTTACTTTTATTTACTTTATAACCTCTGATTTAAAGGAGCTAAATCTCTTCTATTAAAAGCTCTTTAAATCTAAGTGCTCTGGCTCCTTTAAATAAGAGGTTATGCTCCTTTAAATCAAAGTGGTTTGAGCTCCTTTAGATCAAAGCGGTGTAGATTCCCATAATATTTCAGAATTAAATAATGATTTCTATGACTATAATGATCTATACACAATTGACATGGCTTTTACTAGATACTATCATTTGCTTCTTTCCTAAATACCGGTAGATGAAACATTTTGCTCCTGTCCCAAATAGTAACATTTGCTTCTGTCCTGAATAATAACATTCACTACTGCCTAAATAGATGTAACATTTGCATCTGTCCTATACAGATGTAACATTTGCATCTGTCCTATATAGATGTAACATTTGCTTCCATCCTAAATACAAACATTTGCTTCTGTCCTAGAAACTAACATTTGCTTCCGTCCTAAATAGATATAACATTTGCTTCCGTCCTATATAAAGTAAAATTTGCTTCCGTCCTAGATACAAACATTTGCTTCTGTCCTAGAAACTAACATTTTCTTCCGTCCTAAATAGATGTAACATTTGCATCTGTCCTATATAGATATAACATTTGCTTCCGTTCTATATAAAGTAAAATTTGCTTCCGTCCTAGATACTAACATTTTGCTTCTGTCCTGGATACTAACATTTGATATTTCAGTGTTTTAATTAAGATACACAATGATAACTTTTGAAACCTGAAGACAAATCAGACTGAGTCATGTAATCAATATTTCACTATTTCAATATACATTTTCATACTGTTAAAGTATCTGTGCATGATTTGCATTTTTCTGAAATTTTCAAATCTCTCACGGCTCATGAATCCACGCTAAAATTCCATGCTCTCAATGCTAGATAGCGGGAGAGAAATGGGGTTTAATGTCCACTCAACACAAACCAGGTGATTTTCAACTTTATTTCAATAATTTGCTTGCACATAGGGTTCTGGAGCAGTAGAAGGAAACTGGGGGACCCAGAGAAAACCCACGAGGCTGGACAGGCGACAATACTCTTTGTGACGTACAACCGGGGGGATCAAAACCATGCTGGTTGACTCATTGACAGACCTTATGATACAATGCTAGACAATCTCCTGGTTTAATTTCAATCTACTGACAAACAGGCCCATCAATTTTTCAAAATATAAAGATGGCAGTCGGTTGGTTGAATTTCAGTTCATCGTACCTTTGTTATAGGACAATATTGGTGTCGGTCATTATCAGGAATTATTAGTAAGCAGAAATTCGCCCATGTATCTGTTATCACTCGTCACTTCAGTCAGTTGAGTGATAACACGTGTTTTCTTTTAGCGTTCGTCACTTATGATTGTTTAAACCTTTATTACTCATCTCTCATAGCAATAATCTCTGTGCTAAAATTATATTTGGAACATGTTTAACCAATTCTATCACAATGACTGTGATAATGACTGACACCAATATTGTCCTTAAATACTGAACCATTTTTAAACTGATATTAAGGATTCAACTTTTACAAAGGGATTCCTGTATTGGTTTATTCACCTTCAAGCGATATTAAAACTACCCAATATAGAACATCAAACATTTTGAGACTGAAAATGATTTTCAAGAATCAATTGGTGTTAATATAAAATCTTACTCCATTTTATCTGAAGTTTTATGCATTAACCAGAACACCCACAGCTTCTAGTCCAATATTTAATTTTATCATGGAATTGGTTAGATTTTTCATGAAGGTTAAAGGGACAGTCCCGAATTGAACAGAGTCTCAAAAATAAAAGTCTGAGTACGTATGAAATTTAAACGCCAAAATATAGAAGAATGGTGTATATACCCTGACTCAAAATTTCAGCTTAACATATTGAGTCGTTTGGATGTGAGCGTTAAAACAGCTTATCAGGACACGTAACCCTTTTAAGATTTCGGGTCAATTCTTTCGTTGGGTGACCCGATAATCATTTCCCGTTCCTTTAGAGGTCTACACGGTGAATGGTCCATGTGCTGAACTTGAAAACAAAAAGTAAATTTCACCGACACGTTATTTTAAAAAAAAAAAGGCTGGTTTTATCCAATCACCGCATAATGCAGCTTGGGACACCGGACTCTATTTCCCGAAAAAGACTTAGCGGGTTAAAACTGTTTGAAAACGTATCACATATATTGTGTTAGTTGCTCGGCCCTAAGGTAGGGGATTTTAACACAATTAAGCAGTTTTATTCTCAAAAACATTATCGGGATTGACCCTTTAACAATGGCAGACCCCATTTCATTTCCAGTGAGTTTCAAGAATAAGAATACAGAGCGAGAGATAGAGGTCAAATACTCCTTGTCACGTACAACCGGGAATCAAAACTACAACAGTTGACTCAATGACAGACCTTATGATATGTACACACGCTAACCATCAGCTCCCCCCCCCCCCACCAATAAGAATACAAGATTTCAAATGCTTATTCTATACTTAATTTGCTATAATTACTATCTGGCTCAGTAAGTAAGGCCCTGTGTTGGACAAGAAAGTCCCTTTAATATTTTTTCAGCATGATTCCACTCCTCCTTCATCGTCGGAACAATGCTATAGAAAAGAATTTTGACCCAACAGCACCATTTCTGCCTACTGGGATATGCAGATTGAGCACCCCGCCCCCTTCAGAGCTTACACAACACTAATGAAATCCAAATAAAAGAGGAGTTGACCATAAAAACAATTGGAATGACACTGAACATCAGGAATAAAACTTAACGAAAACATTAAAAGACAACAAATCACATTCACTAAGACATCAAATATAGGGAAAGGAATGGGTTGATCTCCAATCTCGTTCCTAGAGTCAGCCGCGGTGGCCGAAGCAACAATTTTTCTGGTTGCGAGATTGGTTGATCACATCTCATCAACACAAAACTTCAGTTATTCTGAGACTAACATATTGTAAGATTGACATCCTCCATGGATCACACAGCAGACAAACAATATTTTTTCACAATCTTTTTAGACATTTAATGAACATTCGACGTTTTGGGGAAGAAACCAGATCAAAGAGACAGACTGCCATGTTGCACATTTTGTTTCAACAAACTAGATATAACGAATTCCAAAAATGGTACTCCAGAGAGAAATAGACACACTACATCAAAAACCAAGCTTTTCGCTCTAAGTACAGCGCTGGCTAGAGAGGGGATTCTCATGTCATTGCTTCAGGAAGATGTAAATAATAGGTGTGCTTTGAAGTTAGTACTAGAAATAGTAATGAAGGGAATAGGACTATTTGAATTGTAGAGACGGAGAATGAAACACTTACTAGGTTCATATTGTACACTTCTATTTCAATAAATCGCTTACGCGTAGGGGCCTTCGGCAGTAGAAAAAACTGGAGAAATGCCACTAGGTTGGCTGGCAACTCCTTGTCATGCACAAGCTTGAGATCGAAACCAAGCCACTTGACTAAATGACAGACTGCATCAGGCCACATATAAGACCCCTTGGCAGTTGAAAAACGATGTCTAGGCAAAATTTCCATTGTAGCAAACTGCATAACATATGCCCATCTCCATTAGCCTATCAAGTACAGAAAATCAGGACATTAAACACCAATTTCATTTCCACCCTTTCAGAAAATGTTTATCACATAAAATGACATATTAATGAGCTTCTACTCTTTTCATTCAATCTTGCTGACTAATGGAGCAAGAAATTATTCCACAGAGAATTCAGACAACGGCATACGAGAAATAAATATGTCAAGAGAATAAATATTAAACATAGAACCCTGATGTAACTTGTATTGATGACTTTATGATTCAATTATAAACAAATCATGAATCAATCAAACTTCAACAAAAACATGCCCACTTCTACACAACAAAAAATTGAGTTTCGAGCACAACAAAATGTTAACAATTATCTACTTCGATTAAACAACAAAACGGTAGCTTCAGAAGACAACAACATGTCTTCCAGGATAAAAGATTGGGTTCCAAGCACAACAAAATGGCAACAAATGCACAACAAAACAATGCCATCAGTGCACAACAAAATGTCTTTCAGGATAAAGGTTTGGGTTTCGAGCACTCCGAGCATAAAAGAGGGCAACAAATGCACAACAAAACAATGCCTTCCATGCACAACAAAATGTCTTCATACACTGGCAAGTACACAACAAAATGTTGTCGAATAACTTGAATATACAACAAAATGTTTCCATCGGTGTACAAAATGTCAACAAACATTGACTTTCGTGCACACCGAAGCATCCAATAAAATGCCACAGGCCTGCATACAGCAAGAGTTCTTCAAGGATTCCTTTTTCAGAAAACTAAACAATCTTTTTATCTTAATATTAAAACACTTTCGTCAATCTAAAAGTTTTCAGAACATCTTAAGACATTCACCTTATATTTCCAAGTAAAAGGTGCTCAAACAAGTTGGGCCTAAAAAGGGGATCCAGCTTACAGTATATTGCAGCGATTTCAATTCAGAATCTCAGTAGAAGGCAAAATATTTAGTATAGTAGACATGTTGATCATTTAACATTTAGTAAAATCAAAACATTCAATTAGATTAGAAGGAGACTTTAGATAGTAAAATGGTTAAATAATAGTTCATGTCAATCTCAACCTCAGGTAAAACTCACCGGACATTTTGAAATTGGCAGTATTTCATTCTAACAAATCCAACCAATCAGTAGCCATAGGGGACGGAGCTAAACAACCGATTCACGCTGATCAATGGCTGGTGAGTTTTACCAGAGATAAACAAAGGGTGAAGTTATCTCTGGGGTCGTGATTGGGTTCATACATGAAACATGGATTCAAATGTCAATCACGGTATAAGATTATTTATTGTTAAATTCTTGGAAATGACAACCGGGACCGAGACGAGAACTCTGATTAAAATGTGAAATGGACCCCCCCCCCAACCCCACCTCCCTAGTATAATCACTGGATCAAAATTCTATTACTATACCTAATTTTTTTAAAAAAGGGATAAAATCAAAAAATATTAATATATACGAATATAATAATTCCTCAAATTGAAAACGAAAAGCCTACACGACCGGCTTAACAAATATGATATATAACACTTGTGATATTTACAGACAAGTTTCAAATATTATTTATTGATATGTATAACAATGAGATATCAGTTTTAAATCTTGTCAAGTCGGTTAATTTATTTTTGACGTATTTTGTTTACTTCAGATTAGCAATTAGCAAGATATATTACAAAAAAATTATGATATTAGTATTACCCTTAGTATTTTTACATAAGAACTGCAGTACAAATTTTACTGTTTTTAATGTACTTTGAGGATCAACTCTTGAAATGGTCTGACAAATGAGTTTTTCAACTAGTCAATTTCACACTTTGTCAGTCAAGACCGGGGAAATCTTACTGATCATGAGTCATGGTATCCATGGTACCCCTCTCATTGATATATTCAGTTTCATCATATTCAGACACAACACACAAATGTGAGAAATTGCTATCATTTTGGATCCTTACAGCAATTTCAACTATTCAAAATTCGGATGAAATTTTGGCAAATCTATATGAAGATGAGTCAAGTAGATAGATGTCCCTGTCACAGGCACTCAGTCTAACCTATTTAATGTTTAAGTTCCATCATATTCAGACAAAACACACAAGTTTGAGAATTTGCTATCATTTCCAATGTGCATCTGTGTACATTGATCACTATGGCAATGAACAACTATGCATGACTTTGACAAAATTTTAGCAAAATCTACCCGAAGACAAGCCAAGTAGATGTCCTGCAGATTGGCAAAGCAGCTATTGGTGAACGGCTGAATTGTGCAAAATCTACGCAAAATTTTGAGATTTGTATGGTAACGTATGTGAAATTGAATAAAATGCTAAAAGATAAAAAATGTACAATACGGGATCAAATGACGATCCGTTTTTAATTCTACATATTACACAGTATGTAGGATATTAAACTTTGCAAAATAAGAAACATCAGGTTGTTTATTTGATCAAACAACGCATAAACATATATATATATATATAGTAATATATTAAATATATTTAGTTATATGTGGATATATATTTATAACCTGCTTGCAAACAGCATATATATATGTACATACACAACAATTATCAGCAAAAAACATCATTATTACAAGATTTCAGGCGGCAGCTATAAAGGCCTCAAATTTTTAAAGAAAAAAAAAGCAGTGTCCCGCTCATTGTGTGCGGATTGAGAGATTAGTTGTAGTTCAATACACCTGGTGACTCCGTGACAATATCCCGCGCAAATACGACAGACATTTTTACACTTAAGATGTGTATATATGACAGCTATCACTTCAAAATATTGTCAGTGCTGTCAATTTTCCATGTATTTAAGTTTAGCTCGGAATAGCAAGAATATGACATTTTTTTTTACCATAATCCCAATTTTTCATATATTTAATTTTTTTCACTCAAAGTATAATATTAATTTATTATTTTCTAAAATTTTAAAAAATTATAAAATCTAAATTCAATGTTTGTAAATTGACCGAGATGTTAAGTTTTCCAGCCAGACTGATTAGTGAATAAGACTCAAACACAAGCCCCAGTGCGTAACCCTGTGACAAAATGTTTTTGGCTGTTGATACACATTTATAACTAACTGGAAATAATTAATAAACTTCTTTTAATTCAATAAAGATACATATTTTCGTTTTCGATTAAATATTTGTGACTTTCACAGCGTTAACAAACACAGTACAATGAACTAGGAACCAACCACTTGTGATGTCGTCATATCTAACATTTATGTTTGTCATTCAATGGCAAAATTGTCCAAAGAAAAACTATGCTAAGTTTCTTATGGATCACGCTCCATGAAACCAGTTCTAGAACCGTATCGTCCAAAGAACAAGATTCCCAAGTGTATGGAACCAGTTCTTGAACAGTATCGCCCCAGGAACAAGATTCCTAAGTGTATGGAACCAGTTCTTGAAGAATATCGCCCTGAGAACATGATTCCCAAGTGTATAAAACTAGTTCTTGAAAAGTATCGCCTATGGAACCAGTTCTTGGTTCCAAAAAGTTCTGTATGCTATTCTACCCCAAGTCAAATTAAAAAGAAACCACGGAACACCATATTTGGTATTAATACACATCGTGAATAACCATCAAGTTGAATACAGATTCAAATATTATGCTAATTGAAAAAGTTAAAAATAAAAAGCCTGATCAACTTTCGGATTCATATACACAAAAACAAACTACCAACTTTCAAATCAAGCATGCTTTTTATGTTATCATTTAAAAGGACTTTTATAAAGTGATTATTTACAAAATTAAAATAAAATGACAATGTTTCTACACAATTTAATTAAAAATAGAAAAACATTTTTATAATATTTGAGGTCAAAAGAAAGACCTGCAATAGGCTGATTTAGCACCTACATAATGCATCATTAAATTTCTGCACAGAATATAAAAATGGTTTTGAAAAAAGCAAAGATCTACATTGTGTTTTACTTGGTTTTAAAAAGAGCTATTTATTTATAGGAAAAAATTTTGTGTGGCATCTAATAGCATCATATGTGTAGAAACATTGTCATGTGGTGGCCAAGTTTTTCAAAAATGAATTAAAATACAAATATTGCTCAAAAAAAAAATAAAACCAGAAAAGTTTATAAAAGCCGTTACATTTTTTCTTATACATCCAAAGTTAAACTCTGCATCTAAAACAGCTACATTTAAAAATAATGTTTCCCATTAAAATCCCCACATAAATTCTAACACGATTAAAATCACCCAAAAACATTTTTCATGGAATACAGATAGTAGCGTCTTCTAAATCCATTTGCATCCAGATTTACATGTGGTTTGATGTTTTTTCAGGAAAAACCTGATGTTGGAATATTTTTTTCTTGGATATAAAAAAACAACCTCCATCACATTGGAAGGTTTCATTTATGGATCTTTTGGAAAAACTTTCAAGGCTGGTATATCTCTTTTTCCTTGGATCATGAATACTTAAAAACATTAACAACAATCCTGCTAGATTTGTCTCCCTTGAAATTTACTTTAACTAGGAGTTATTTTTTTGCTATCGGCGTAAGTCTGGATGAATCCCATTAAATAACAGTTTTTATTGTATAATCTATAATCCAGTTGATCCCCTTCTTTTGATGCCGAATAGCCTACTGTAATCCCAAACACAACAAACCACAAAAACATCTCTGGAAATCTTGGTAATCTGCCTAATCATATCCAAAAATATTTAAATCTGTTCCAAAATTTTCAAAAACTATTGTAGATAAAACATACACTGCTCATATAACAGCAATGAATATTAAATATGAATGAAAACACAATTAAAATTCAGAGATATACTGGTAGGTAATCTTGAAACAAAAACTGGAGTTACTTCCCTTGGAATCTGAATCCAAAACTAGAGTTACTTCCCTTTACACATGAATTGAAATCTTATGAGCTTCCAAATACCGTCCATATACTGCAAAACACAAGGCTTCTTTGTTAACCATTTATACAAGAAATATTGCATTAATCATCTGCTAATTTGCTGATCTGCTAATTTCCCCGTTGTTAATTCTATTCCTTAACCATTTATACAAGAAATATTTCGATAATTCAATTTTAAAAAACATGGATCATCTGCTAATTTCCCTGCTGTTAATCCTATTCTTTCGATGCGTCTGCTGTCAACATTTGATATAAACATTGGTCATTCAAACACCCTTGTATAAATTCCTCCTTCGTTAAGACACCGTCTCCATTGGAATCCATTTTTTCAAATATCTTAACAGTTCTTTCGCTAGGTGTATCCATACTTTGTCCCACTAATGCAGCTCCTAACATACTGTAAATAGCCTGTAAAATACAAATAAACAATATATTAAATAAGGGCATAGGCCAGTAGGCTACAGTACATATCATCAATTGTGTGAAATACACTTCCAGAAAATATCCCACATGATTCGGTATCGGAGAGAGAGAGAGAAATGGGGTTTAGTGTCCAATAGGGGTCTTTAGCAGTGGGAGGAAACTGGAGGACCTGAAGAAAACCCACGTGGTTGAACAGGCGACCCTACTCCTTGTCAAGTACCCCCAGTGAATTGAAACCACACCAGTTGATTCAATGACAGGCTTTATAATACAGCACACACACGCTAACTATTCGGCCATCCACCCCCCCCCCCCCAATCTGTACCGGTTTTTAAATCTTTGGCTATTAAATCCTAGAGCATTCCCTAGTAGATTGAATAATTGTATTCTAACTATTCGGACATCCCCCCCCCCCCATATCTGTATCGGTTTTTCAATCCTTAGCTATTAAATCCTTGAAAACTTGGCTATTTAGCCACTATCATTAACAATGGGAACATTTTCTAGCGCCTAGAGCATTCCCTAGTAGATTGAATAATTGTATGATACACAATCTTGTACAACATGTAGGTATAAACGCTACATTGACAAGTTATATGTAAATATATTGGTGTTTTCTCCGTGGTCCCTAAATAATCATGTCAGGAAGTCTCGGCAGCAGAAGTTTATGTCACTTTTGTGAAAATACGCTACAAACTCAATATAAACACATCACTTTTCTCTTTAAAAAAAATATAAAAACTTTTTTTTCGGGACAACTGGTTGAAATTTTTCACCATATTATTCTGTTTTCATTGTCTATTTCTTAACTTTTATAGTGAGAGCTAATAGCTCTTTATCTAAAATCCTGCCCTTTTAAAGGAATGTATACATACAAGGCAGTCTATATAGATCAGAAGCTTCAGCAGGTCTTGTGAAAATACGCCATTAAATTGAGTGTAGAAAAACATCACTTTTTTTGGGGCAATTTTATTCAGGGGCCTGTTTCACGAAATTTTAACTTAAGATAAAATCCAAATTTTAGTACATACTTAAATCTGATTGGCTAAGCGCAAAAATCAATCTTATACTATCCAATCGAATTACTAAAATCGGATTTTATCTTAGTTAAAATTTCGTGAAACAGGCCCCAGGTAACGAGTGAACATGTACCAAGTGCTAACCATTCAACCATCCAACCCCATATATTCAGGTAGGCCTACATGTACCAAGTGCTAACCATTCAACCATCCTACCCCCCATATTCAGGTAACGAGTGTAAGCCTACATGTACAAAGTGCTTACATGTTTACCATATGTTAAAAACTGTGTAAATCATACCACAAGTTCAGTTCGGTCACACGATTTTGTTTAGAAAACAAAGTATTTTCGTAGAATCTGTGCAAGCAATCATAACTCGGTAATTATATCATGAAATTGTATATTATGATAATTATTAATACATAACTAGAAGCCTGAAATATCTACTAAGATTACATTTACTCCTTAAATGGTTCAATGGTTAATCTAAGAACATGAATAACCCACTGTAAGAGAGGTGCGAGAGAGAGAAGTGGGGTTTAACGTCCACTCATCACAAACTAGGTCATTTCGGGACTAACATATGGTTTATTTTTATTTCAATAATTCGCTTGGGCGTAGGGGTCTTTAGCAGCGGGAGGAAACCGGGGGTTCAGGAGAATACCCACGATGTTGAACAGGCGACCCTACTCCTTGCCTTCTATAACCAGGGATTCGAAAACAAAGCCAGTTGACTTAATGGCAGGCTTTAAATTGATACAGCACACACATGCTAACCAATCGGCCAACACCTCCCCCCCTCCCAATGTGAGACAGGTTCAGCAGGTATATTGCATTGAAGGCCATGAAGCCTATAAATATCTATTCAATTATTCTTATGCTTGCATGTCCATTATTCGTTATTCATCCACACAATCCCCGATCCACTCCCCGATGCTCTACTCTAATAAACATACAGATTCATGGAATGTTATGCTCTCCCATACCACTCAAACTCGTCAGTTCGATCTGATAGACACTACACCTTGGCAGTTGAATGAAGAGTAGGCACACCTACATGGCAATCATCCATCTTTATTAGCCTAGTTGGGCTTATCTATGGAGTGTGGAAGATTTATTATACCCTCAAAGTTTCATGAACAACATGATGCAGTATTTGCTGGCATGGAACAAGGTTTAATTACATCTCATTAACTCAAAACCATTAAGTGTGAAATATGTATTACATACACACCTTAATAATTTGTATACAATATAACATAAGGTCTTGATTAACACAGAGAGAGAGAGAGAGAGAGAGAGAGAGAGAGAGAGAGAGCTGATATACTAAGATTCAGAATGAGAATGGGAGAGCAGAAAATACTGACCCCACTTCAGAATGAGAATGAAAGAGGTGAAGCATGTAGGTTAGACTGGTGGCCAGTCTTCTCCACACACCAAAAAACAAAAGAAAAAAAACGTAATCTCTAGCGACTGGGCAAATAGAGCTTCAATCTCACCTAGTAGGTCAATCTGCATTATGTAGGTCGTGTGACGTCGTGCACGTGATCACGACATATCTACAACAACGTGACCCTTAGACGGTCTCAGCATGACTGCTTTGCACCCCAGTCGAGACGCATGTTTCATGTCACGTGACTTGGGGCGTGCTTGATAACTGTCAATCATTCCAAATAAGGTAGGACGAAAAACATGGCAAGAACGTCCATTTCATTGTGAAGTTCGCAAATTGTCCAGTCTCTGGTGCTGGTTACAGGTTTACTCAACGGTTTTTTATACAAATGGAAACTAAAGTGTTGGTTTACTAAAAATGTAAAATAAATAGAAGAGACTGGGCCAGTCTGCATGTAGGTGAGCCAGGGGAATAGCTAGAGGAAGGAGAGAGATAGAGAGGGGGTTTAACATCTGTGCAACACAAACTAGGTCATTTCAGGAGCTTTCTTGTAGGGGTCTTAAACTGTGTGTGAAAACCAGGCTGATTAAAAAGGATGAAGTATTATAAAGTACCAAGTAAAATTCTTATGCTTTTCTACTCCATTTCACATCCGTCAAACACACAAAGACTTAATAAACTTTTTCAACTGTATTAAAAGGAAGCAGAATAAATACATGTACGTCTCAAAGTTCTTGAAGCATACTTAATGTTTTCAACTAAAACCGCTGATTTATGACTTAAAATGTCTGTCAACTACCTTAGTGTCTGTTCCCAAGTGGAGCAGACTGAGTTAAGATGGCCTAGTGGTCTAGAGTAGCAGGCTTCAACTTTTAGCTGGCCGGCCATCTCTGTCTTGCCACTGTGGTTTCGAGTCCTGGTGTGAGCGTATGTAGGATGGAGATAGGGGCGCCTTCACAACCTTGTGGGTTTCCTCCGGGCACTCCAGTCTCCACCCACTGCTAAAGATCCCTACGCACAATCGAATTATTGAAATAAAATTACACCATATGTTAGTCCCAAAATGACCTAGTTGTGTTGAGTGGACGTTAAACCCCATTTCTCTCTCTCTCTCTCTACCATGTATTAATCTTTGATATCCCTCAACATACAAAACTTACGCTATCTATCTACAGTTAGCTATACCTAAGCATATTTTGAGAATTTTGTTAAGTATAGATTCTGCTTCCATTAAACGAAATTGAAAAGGTTTATTTAGTCTTTGTATGTATGACAGATACAAATCGGAGTAAAGCCACATTACAAAACTGTATTCCAATTTTTGGATATGGTGGCCATGCAGGGCAGAGATCTATTCTTGAAGTATGAAGTAGATGGATTTATGTGTGCAGCATGAACCATCGATAACCACCATGTGCCTAATCTGCATACCCAAAGATATTATCATCATGTAGCATCTTAGATATTTACTGCTGACAACTCAAAAACACTTCACGGTACATAACTCACTCAGATCAAAGTATTAAAAACTATTTTTACCACCCGAGATGCGCAGACAAAGCAATTCCCGTTACACCTCAGCACCGACGTAATTACAACAACCTCTCAAATTACGTCTTTGTAAATTACCTTGGTTTTTTTTTTTTAAAGCATCATTTACTTTTCAACGATTCAGTTTCACATTACCATAAGATCTCCTCGTTAAGACATGGTTACCTCATGCTTTAGCTATAGGTATCTCGTTGTTATCCTGCTAATTTTGAGGACAGGTGTCTTCAAAGGAACTACATTTCTCTGAGTATCTAAAAATTTAAAGGAACTGAACTTCTCTGATTTATTACAGAGTATCTAAAAATTTAAAGGAACTGATGAACTTCTCTGATTTATTTCAGAGTGTCTAAACGTTTAAAGAAGCAAAACCTCTTGGGATTTATTTCAGAAAATCTATGAATTTAAACATACATTATGCAAGAGCTAAATCTGCCTATTGTAGGTCTTTCTTCAGGCCTGAAATGTTATATAAACTATTGATTAGACATTAATTAACGTATACGGACCATAATCAACTCTCAATATTTGTTGGATAATATGATCCGATTTGCTGCATAACTTTCCTTTACGATTTAATGAATGGATCATTGAGACTATGATCTTTGTCGTACCGACTTTAGTAATGATGATTGAGGCTATGTGGAACTTTCATTCCCTCATTTCTCGGTTCATAGTGGATCAAATTTGACTGAAATTTTCTACAAATTACCTTAACATTAACTACTTTTTATATTATAGTGTGAACTGCCAACTCGTTATCTAATCTCCCATAATGTATCTTTGAATGATCTAAACTTTTTTGTTTTTTTGATTTATTTTAGAGTATCTACAACTCTAAAGTAGCTAAACCTCAGAGTACCCATAAATATAGAGTTCCTTGATTTATTTCAGGGTATCTATGAATTTTTTTAACTAAACCATTTTAATTTATTTAAGGGTATCTATGAATTTTAAGGAGCTAAACCTTTTAATTTATTTAAGGGTATCTATGAATTTTAAGGAGCTAAACCTTTTAATTTATTTAAGGGTATCTATGAATTTTAAGGAGCTAAACCTTTTAATTTATTTAAGGGTATCTATGAATTTTAAGGAGCTAATCCTTTTAATTTATTTAAGGGTATCTATGAATTTTAAGGAGCTAAACCTTTTAATTTATTTAAGAGAATCTATATGATTTATATGAATATGGCCTGTTTCCTGATCTCCTGGGTCCGTATTCAAAGGTTTTCTAAAAGTTAAGTAAAAATACTTAAATTTTCCACTTAACCAAGTGTCTTACCTTAAATCGGCATTCAAAGGCTCTACTTTACATATGCTTGGCTATGTGAAAACTTAACTCCAGACTTAAATTATGGAAAACTCACATTTGCCAAAAAGCATGAATTTTCAATTTATGGAATACCCTCCACTGCCAAAAATCACGAATTTCTAACATTGCAAGCAAGTTATGCCCCCTTAAGAGCATCACTATACTCTGATTAAATTCTTAGTTTACATTATATGTACCAGGAAAATGTTTGTCGAAATATTATATTGTAACACATTACATGAAAATAGTATGATTGTAATTCTGGATGAATTATAATAGTGTGCACCCTTTGCCGGAACGGCTGTTTTCACAGACTTTTTTAAAAATCTATTTCAATACATTACAATAAGTAGTGGTAGTATAATGATGGATATTGTAAACTTTAATTTTTAAAAAATGTATCCTGAATAGAAAACACCATATTAGCCATACACAATGACGTTTGTTTTCTAAGTTAAACTGGACAAATCATACAGTGTTTTATTTTTTAAAAATCTATAATTTGAGAAATTCATAAAGATTGTGTATCTACCTACATTTTAGATTTTCAAAAGCCTGACATTGATGGTGCATTGTGTGTACGAAAGATGCATGTTGCATTATATTTTACCCGAATAAATACTACCGATTATGTTTATTTCAGAATGAGTTTGAAAAATAAATCATGCCTCGCTTCTAGCGGTAGTATAAATAATTTCTAAAAATATATAAAGCCATGTCATCACAAATGAATTTAAATTTATTATATGACAATCGTGGAAACATGATTAAGCATGTATACGAACATGATAGATGATCGGGAAAAGATACCCTTAACTATCTCGGTGGTAATGAACTTTTACTCTATTATGGCACCACAGCATCAAAGCTGCCGACTTAAAAAGAAATTTAGGGCCAGCTATGCTCGGCGACATTGTCTTTTTTCAATATGAATCCCCTAACCTTTAAAATTGCCAAACCGGACTACTACTACAGCGTTAAAGGAAGGCATTATAATCTCACTTAACTTTAAGGTACCTCCCATAGGTCACTTAAAGTTAAGTGGATATTTCTCACTTAAACTGGCCTTTGAATACCACTTAAAGACTAACACTTAAAAGTTAAGGCAGCTTTACTTTAAGGGAAAATGTGATACTTAACAGTGCCTTTGAATACCACTTGCCCTTAACTTACAGGAAGTTACGTATATTTAAGTGAAAGCTAGTAGTTAAGTGACTATCTTAGACTTAAGATATCCTTTGAATACGGACCCTGGTCTATTATAGAGAATAACATCTTATAAAAGGACATAAACTCTCTTGGATTTTTTTAATATTTTAAAATGAAATGGGGTTTAAAGTCTCACATTTTTGACCTAAGGAAATTTTTAATATATTTGATTGGATTGATCTAAGGTGTTATTCCGATAAGTGATCTTAGGGCAAGCTTTGTACCCATCCAAGGTAAGGGAAAGAATGAGAATGATTTGTACTAGGAAATTTTATTCATACTATAAATAGCTAAATTGATTTATTCTAGATACCGGTAACATGAGCAAACTTAATATGTACTAGCAAATTGAATTTATAATAATACTAATTAACTTGATTTATACCAGTAAACTTGACTTTTGCTAGGAAACTTGGTTTGTACTAACCAACTAGATTTGTACTAACCAACTTGATTTGTACTAACAAACTTGATTTGTACTAACAAACTTGATTATTTCTCACAAACTTGATTTGTACTAACAAACTTGATTTCTACTAACAAATTTGATTTGTACTAACAGAGTGAGAAAGAGAAATGGGGTTTAACGTCCACTCAACACAACTAGGTCATTTTGGGACTAACACATAGTTTAATTTTATTTCAATAATTCGCTTGCGCGTAGGGGTCTTTACCAGTGGGAGGAAACCGTAGTGCCCGGAGGGAACCCACGAGGTTGAGAAGGCACCCCTATCTCCATGCCACATACGCTCACACCAGGGCTTGAAACCAAAGCCTCAAACCAGAGGTGGCCGGCCAGCTAGAGGCGAAGCGCGGCACTCTAGACCACTTGGCCATCCCAATCCCCCGATTTGTACTAACAAACTTGATTTCTACTAACAAATTTGATTTGTACTAAGCAACTTGATTTGTACTAAGCAACTTGATTTGTACTAAGCTAAGCAACTTGATTTGTACTAAGCTAAGCAACTTGATTTGTACTAACAAACTTGATTTTTACTAACAAACTTGATTTTTACTAACAAACTTGATTTTTACTAACAAACTTGATTTTTACTAACAAACTTGATTTTTACTAACAAACTTGATTTTTACTAGTGAACTTTTTTGCATCATTAATTTGATGACTTTAATTCAACGTGTCACTGTAAAATCTATTGTCTGGCTTTCATTTTTTCCTTTACTGTTAATTACAATATTCAACTAATTCCTGGCAGGTTTCATTACCAAGGAAACAAAATCAACATTCCTTTTCTAGATTAAAGTAACTTACTGTTTTACATAACCGAGTTTGATTTAACGGAAGACAGAAAAGAGTTCTTTGTCGCTGTTGATTTGTAAATTTCCCATCATTTTGAACTCAAAGAATCTGATAGGTCTAGATAACATAATTTCAGACAACAGTAATATTTTATGCATGAGAGAATGAATGAATGAAATGGGGTTTAACGCCCACTCGACACAAACTAGGTCATTTTGGCATTAACATATGCTTGCGCATAGGGGTCTTTAGCAGTGGGAGGAAACTGGAGTGCCCGGCAAAAACCCACGAGACGAGGTTAGACAGGCGACCCTACTCCTTGCCACATACAACCGATGAAACGAAACCATGCACAGACGTTAACCATTCATCAATCCATTCTCCTTATTTGAAAGCCAACACGTACTGTGTACATAAAATTTACAATGTGCCCCAAAAGATTAAACTTTAATTCATCAAAATGCAACACACTACTTCCAATAAATGAAAATAAAATGAAATGGGGTTTAACGGCCTACTGTTATGCTGGGCTAATGGAAGACGGGCATATGCCATACAGTGTGCTATGAGGGAAATTTTGCCCGTGAAGGAGTGCTACGGTCTACTCTTATATCGAATTCCATCTGCCAAGGGATCTTTTACATACAAGTCAATGTGTACACAGGACCTTAGTTTTTCGTCCTATCAGAACGACTAGACCACTGTCCTTGTCAGGCCCTCCATTCTGTATCACTGACAAGGGGAAACTTTCTCAGCCAGTGCAGTGATCGAACACCCGACCTCCAGGCTAGCGAGCCAGCGTCTTACCCACTTAGCCACGTGATACCCCTTCTACTTGCAATAAGAACACCATCTTGTTAATCAATATATAATAATATAGTGTATATTTATAATGCACAAATTTCCATACATCTATGCATGCTCAAAGTGCCGATACTATCAATAATAATACTTGAAGAGTTATATTCAAACAGCATCTTATTCTGACAATAATAATACTTGAAGAGTAGTATTCAAACAGCATCTTATTTTGACAATAACAATATAGTAGTTAAATATCATCTTGTTATTCTGTCAATAACAATACTTAAAGGAGATAAATTGCTAACCCAATATCATCTAAAATCTTCAACATTGAAAACACGAACTATATGTCAATTTAAATCAACATTGATCTTGTGATCTTACCGGAAAAAGATGGGGTTCTGATATCCAATATTAAATACTAAATAAACATTTTACCATTGGTACAAGAATCGTGTACTATAATGTGATTCAGCCCCAGTTCTAGCAAAAGACTCGAGGGACGAGGCTAGACCCATTGCACCAAATCAAATGGTGTATATAGACTGGAATAACCATGCAGATGCTAGAAATTTGAATTCGATTGAGACTGCTGGGTTATTTCGTAGAACATATTAAATAACTGATTTGAAATTGGAGTAAAAACAAAAACCATTGTATGTTAATCAACTAATATAAATTCATATTACAGTATTATATGCGTTGCGACCCACTCTTGTCAATTTCTGGGTCCCAAATGTTAGCGATTTAGCTCCTTTAAAGAGTATTTGTCTCCGTAACAAAATCTTTAAATATCCTTATTCAGCCAAAACATAATACTTAAGCAGTCAGGTTTCTCGACAAGAACTAACGCCATAAATTATTCATTTTATGTCTCGTCAGATCTGCCAAGACCTCTTTCATTTATTCATCACTTAATTCGTAATTTGTAAAAAAAACATGATGTTGAAGTAGCAATTCAGTACGTCAACAGTCCTTTCAACGTGCTCATTTTTGTCAATGAAGCTTCACGGTAGCTTAATCTTCTTTTTGTTGACATTTTATAGAGGGGAAACATTGTGTTTGAATATTTAGATGGTTAAAGGAATTCAACCTCAGTGATTTAAGTTAAAGTATCTTCTGGTAAGCTGGTGGCAAGGAGTAGGGTCGTCTGTCCAGACTCGTGGGTTTTCTCCGGGTCCTTCAGTTTCTTCCCTCCAACTGCTAAAGATGCCTATGCGCAGGCAAATTATTGAAATAAAATTAAACCATATGTTAGTCCCGAAATGACCTAGTTTGTGTCGAGTTGACGATAAACCCCATTTTTCTCTCTGTCTCTGGTATGCTGATACTGTTGACTAATGAAGCAAGGCCTGTTAGTAATGACAATTTTTATCATTGAAATGATATAAGTGGTCATTATTATAAACTAATGGTTAGTGTACGTGTATAGCAAGTGGTTAGAGATTATACAGTTGGCATTAATTAGCAGGTGTGTAATTAACTAGCTGTAAAAAATGTCACTACTGGTGTAAAAGTGTGACTAATTATAACACCTATCACTATTGAATACACAAACCTAACCAATATAGTTGTGTATATCATTCAATAGTCACTGTTTTAACACCTTAAGAGGACAAAACACCTACTTAATGACTATGTCTGATTACTAACAATTTTAACTAACTAATACACATTATGTATATAAACTGATGACTTCGATCTATTAGTGTCTTATATTTTCATCTATAACAATTATTTGTTGCTTAGTCAACTTTTAGTGCTCCTGTGCAGATTTTATCATTGAGCCTTTCCCCCCAAAACTGTAAACAGTTAGCACCTATTGAATCGGGAGATCTAAATCTGTTTAAGTCATATTCACCAGACTTCATTGTCAGTAAAAAACTGGAATGAAAAAACTTGAACTGCAATGAATTTAACTGTAAAAGAGATAGAGAGAGAGAGAGGGAGAGAAATGGGGTTTAGCATCCACACAAACTAGGTCATTTCGCTTGCTTGTAGGGGTCTTTAGCAGTTGTAGGAAACCGGAGGACCCAGAGAAAACCCAGGAAGTTGAACCGGTCGACCTTACTCCTTGGCACGTACAACCAGGGATTCTAAACCACGCCAGATGACTCAATAACAGACATTATGATAAAGCGTGCACGCGCGCGCACGCTACCATTCAGTAATCCAACTCTCCTTTAACTGTAAGACACAGATTTTGGAGTGTAAAACAAATAAATATATAATTATGCTAAATTGGAAAAAAATCATGCTGAACTTCATCAACATTTAGCCATCTGTCACAACTTTGAGATGAAACCCTTTTTCTTTACTAATTTTAATTTAATTTTTGGCTTAACTTGTCAACAGAAATTTTTTTGAAACATTTTGTCTTGAAACATTAAGTCAGTTTATTACATGAAACGTTGCATAGTATCAAACTCAGTAATTGTGTATCCATAAAATTGTACCTTGTGTCATTTCCATTTCAGTTATAGCTTACTGCGTTGAAAAAAAAATCAAACCTTATACTATTTCGACACTGTTTTTATAATTTTCAACAGATTGTCATTCCACTAAACACATCAATATTTAAAATCCACTCAATTTAATTCTCTATTTTTGTTCCAGATCAAAGAGAAGTACGAAATTGCCTTTTAGAAAGGAATTGTGCCTCCATCTTTCAATATTATCATCAGTCCAACAAGTAATTTGAGTTGCGTTGCTTATACTAAAGATGAGTTAAAAGTAAATACTGTTTTGTCTGGCACCGTATAACTTGTTTATCCAATATCGCTACCATTTCAAAACCAGAGATTCCTATACTCATTTTTAAGTTCATCTTCAAATTGATAATAAACCCTTTCTGATAATTGCTAGTTCTTATCAAGAGAGAGCTAAGTCCTAGACAGGAGGGAGATGAAGGATTTAATACATGCACTTTAGATCATATTAAGCTCATCATCAAGGGGGGATCACGGTGGCTAAGTGGATAAGGCGCTGGTTCGCTAGCCTGGAGGTTGAGTGTTCGATCCCTGCATTGGCCGAGAAAGTTCATCTCGATTTTCCGGCGTGATTTCCCCTTGTCAGTGATGCAGAAGGAGGGCCTGACAAGGACAGCTGCCTAGTCGTTCGGATGGGACGAAAAACCGAGGTCCCGTGTACAAATTGGAGTGCACGTAAAAGATCCCTTGGCAGTTGGAATTCGATATAAGAGTAGGCCGTAGCGACGCTGCCCGGGCAAAATTTCCCTCATTGCACACTGTGGCGTATGCCCGTCTTCAATTAGCCCAGGTACGGTGCTTAAGCGTAGGACGTTAAACCCTATTTCATTCATTCATTCATCATCAAGGAAACTGATTATAACTAAGGGAGGTGGCCGAGTCGAATAAATGTGCTTAGTACAAAAGCTAGAGCCTCTAGTTTAACCAAAATCAAAATTAATGCAATCACAAATTTTTTGAGCACATCAAACTAACCATGATATACTATTCACAAATTGGCACTTGTCACACTTTGTATTACTGGATTTTTGGTTGTTTTTTTTTAAAAAAAGGTTGGCATGTCTGTGACTGGTAGTTGAAACATTAACTGCAGTTGAAGCAACTCTTGTTCAAATTCATGTAATTCCATCTGAGTTATCCATGTTTTTTGAGCTGATTGAACAACATGTAATAAAAAATACAACACACAGAGCTAGAATGTAAAACATCAAACGCTAAGTCAATAATTATTATGACACCTGCCTTCCTATATGTACTGAATTTATTTTAAAGTGGGGGGATTCTTAACACATTAAAGAGAGAAAGAAATCGGGTTTAACGTCCACCCAACACAAACTAGTTCATTTTGGGACTAACATATGGTTTAATTTTATTTCATAAATTTGCTTGCGCGTAGGGGTCTTTAACAGTGGGAGGAAACTGGAGGACCTGGAGAAAACCCAGAAGGTTGAACAGGCGACCCTACTTTTTGTCACTTACAACCGGGGATTCAAAACCACACCAATTGACTAAATTACAGCCTTTATGCTAACCATTTGGCGATCCAACCAACCCTTTTAGCTGATTAAACAACATGTATAAAAAAATACAACACACAGAAATAAAAAAAAAAGCTAGAATGTAAAACATCAAACGCGAAGTCAATAATTATTTTGACAAATGCATTCCTATATGTACTGAATCTATTTTATTTTAATTTAAGGGGGGTGTTCTCAAAAGATTAAATGAAATGGGACTTAACGGATGAAGACAGAAGTGAATATGAAAAAAAAAATGAAATGGGGTTGATTGTTCTATTTTACAGCAGCAAGACGAGCACATGTATACATTGGTGTGCATATAAAAGTTCCTTTGGCTGTTGGAATTTGATATAAGAGTAAACTGTAGTGCCACAGTCCGGGCAAAATTTTCCTAATAGCACACTGTATGGTGTATGCCCGTCTTCAATAAGCCCAGTTAGGTGCAGAAGCATAGGACGTTAAACCCCATTATATTTCATTTCATTTCAACTGTGCACGTTAACTGTACATGATTGAACCTGGTTTTTCTTCTCACCCAAAAAACAAGATATTTGCCTCAACAGGCCCTTTGTCCTGCGCCGATGACGAGGGAAAACAAGTTTAAATATTCTTAAGGGCTTTCTAGGGGAAACATCTGAAATGAACCCAGTACCTCCAGTCCTTCACCATACACAGGGATGAATGAATGAAATGGGGTTTAACGTCCTACGCTTAAGCACCTAACCTGGGCTAATTGAAGACGGGCATACGCCATACAGTGTGCTATGAGGGAAATTTTGCCCGGGCAGCGGGCAATACAGCCTACTCTTATATCGAATTCCAACTGCCAAGGGATCTTTTACGTGCACTCCAATTTGTACACAGGACCTCGGTTTTTCGTCCATCCGAACAACTAGGCAGCTGTCCTTGTCAGGCCCTCCTTCTGCATCACTGACAAGGGGAAATCACGTCGAAAATCGAGATGAACTTCTCGGCCAATGCAGGGATCGAACACTCAACCTCCAGGCTCGCGAACCAGTGCCTTATCCACTTAGCCACCGTGATCCCCCCTACACAGGGAGATACAGTTCTGTTACAGATATCATGCTTAATCACTGAACAAAAATAATACAGAAAGTTAATTTAATTTCCAGGATCATAGTTCCCAGAAGAGAATACAGAATTACACATTCCAGTATTCTGTCAATCCGGGTAAAGGCTTGACAGTATAACTAAAGGGAGATTATTCAACACATGCACATCTCATTTCATTTACTCTATTTAAATGTCTATTAACAAAATGTGCAGATCATGTGCCTAATGTTACCCTTTTTAAAGTCACTCAGATATTTTATTTAATTTAGTGTTAGCTCTGTGTACCTACAAATGTGTGATATTTTGGAATGTTGAAATGTAGGATGTTTCGGTCACAGACGGGCCTGTAGCCAGCTCATAAAATTTGGAGGGGCTACAGAATTTTTTCGGCCAGCTAAGAACTCTCCTAGGAAATCATTATTGTTGGCAAAATATTTGGTGGTGGTAATTTGATTTTTTTTGATTTTTTGGGGGGAGGGGGGCAGGTGCTAAGCCGCGACTACGGGCCGGGTCACAGGTTTTTAACCCTCTAACTCCAACCACTTAAGATTCTTTAACCCTCTGCAGACAGCACCACTGAAAAGGGGGGAATCCACACATGGGAAAATCCTGAGGAACTTTCTCGTCAAACACAGGGATTGTAACCAGTTACTTTTTATTTATAATCCTACGTGGCTGGAATCAAACCCCTTAAAATTATATTAGTTTTGAACAGGAAAAATCTCTTGTACTTCTGTTCAGAGGGGACTACTCCATCTTTTTATCAAGAAGCCTATTCATGTTCGTTAAATACCACAGAAATGTCGGCTGAAGGAAATCCACAATAAAAGTATCAAATCCATTAGCAGTTTTTCTAGACAATTTGTATCATTTCCTTGTCTCTGAATTTCTTTCGCGAATTCCAATTCGGATTTGAATTAAAAAGTGTTAGAAGCTATTAGCACTTTCACAGATTACATTACACATAAAAGGAAACATACCACGTAAAAAAATTACGTAAATATGTTGACATATTACTTAACACTCCTTCTTCATTACAGAATATAACTCGGTGAAGAACTAGGGGAATTGGAGAGAGAGAGAGAGAGAGTGAGATCCCATGACAGAATACATTCTGAGAATCTAAAATGGATGGGTCTAAATCCATTGACTGTATATGAAATAATTGAGAGGTTTTTAGATTTGGAGATCTTTGCCACCTCACAAACTACAAGCTATGCTTCTGATTGAAATGGTAAATATTTGGGACTGTTTTTCGAAAATGTTAAGATTTCTATAAAATGGGGGGGGGGGGGGGGGGGGTCCTAATGCAGGAACTTAAGGTCATAAGGTCTGTAATAGTGTCTAACAAATATTTGAAGAATTGTCAGTATTTTGGCCTCCCTCCACTATAATTCTCTACACCTAAATGAGCAGAAATACCATCTCAAGAGCTTCTGATTTTATCCAGTACTCCAGGCTAGCCTCGTCCCCACTATGGTCTAGGGAGTTGGGATGGCCTAGTGGTCTAGAGTGCTGCACTTCGACCTCTAGCTGGCTGGCCACCTCTGACTTGCGGTTGTGGTTTCGAGCCCTGGTGTGAGTGTATGTGGCATGGAGAAAAGGGTGCTTTCTCCACCTTGTTCCTTCCACTGCCAAAGACCCCTACGCGCGAAGCAAATTTTTGAAATAAAATTAAACCATATGTTAGTCCTGGAATGACCTAGTTGTGTCGAGTGGACGTTAAACCCCATTTCTCTCTCTCTCCATACGGACTAGGGGGTTGGATGGCCGTAGGGGGGCTTTAACAGTGAGAGGAAATCGGAGGAGCCTAAAAAAAACACGAGGTTGGACAGGCAACCTTACTCCTTGCCACATACAACCAGGTAATCGAAACCACGCCATATGACTCAATGACAGACTTTATGATACAGTGCACACAGGCCATCTATCCCCCACCACCCCCACCCCCGACAGGCAAGAAAAAGGTTTAATTGTATGGTTATTATTAACTTTTAATTGTTACTTTTTGTTAATTGTAACTGTTACTTTAATCCTTCGATACAAGCATCTTTAACTAATGAATTGGACATCAATTGGCTCTCAATCATGATCAGCCTTTATTGGCATGTCTTTTCGGAAACACTAGTCCAACCTATCATCCAGTGTGGAAGCAGATGTTAAACCCCAGTTAGCAATAATAGATGAGTACTGCCACTGATAGTCTGATAAAATGGTTAATTATATTAGAAAGGTTCAAGTGAATTAGGATAGCTAACTCCCATTTATCATTCTATTTTTCGCAATTTCCAGGACAGTCACACACAGAGAGAGAAAGCGAGAGAGAGAGAGTGAGAGAGGGAGATTGGATTTAAGTCCCATTTGACACAAACTAGGTTAATACGGGACTAACATATGGTTCAGGTGGTTTCGAAAACCACACCACTTGATGCAATGACAGTTCTTAAGATCTAAAGTGTATGTGTAAATCGGGTTTGACTCCACGACACAAACTAGGTCATTTTGGGACTAACATATGTTTTAATTTTATTTTAATAATTTGCTTGCGCGTAGGGGTCTTTAGCAGATCGAGAAAACTGGAGTGCTCTGAGGAAACCCACAAGGTTGAGAAGGCGCCTCTATCTCCATGCCACATACGCTCACACCAGGGCTCGAAACCACAGCCACAAGCCAGAGGTGGTCAGCCAGTTGGATCAAAACCACACGACTTGATACAATGACTGATCTTATGATCTAAAGTGTATGTGTAAGAAGGAGAGAGAGAAATGGGGTTTAACGTCCACTCTACACAAACTAGGTCATTTCAGGACTAACATATGGTTTAATTTTATTTCAATAATTCGCTTGCGCGTAGGGGTCTTTAGCAGTGGGTGGGCCTCGAGAAAACCCATGAGGTTGGACAGACGACCCTACCCCTTCCAATGTACGACCCGGGATTCAAAACCATGCCAGTTGACTTAATGACAGGCTTTATGATATCCCTTAGATGATACTAAATGTTATCTGGTATCAAATAGTTTCAAGGATAATTCATGCATTTGTTATTTCTTCAGATGCTCACGGTACAAAATGCCACTGGTAGATGGGGATCACATGGCTAAGTTGGTAAGGTGCTGGCTCACTAGCCTGGAGGTCGGGTGTTCGATCCCTTCATTGGCCTAGAATGTTTATCTCGATTTTCCGCCGTGGTTTCCCTTTGTCAGTGATTCAGACGGAGGGCCTGACAAGGACAGCTGCCTAGTCATTTGGATTGGATAAAAACCAAGGTCCCGTGTACACATTGGCATGCACATAAAAGATCCCTTGGCAGTTGGAATTCTGTTGCTGTCCGGCAAAAACTCCCTCATAGCACACTGTATGGCGTATGCCCGTCTTCAATAAGCCCAGTTAGGTGCAGAAGCGTAGGAGGTTAAACCCCATTTCATTCATTCCACTGGTAGATAAAGAGAGAGAGAGAGAGAGAGAAATGGGGTTTAACCTCCACTCAACACAACTAGGTGCAGAAGCGTAGGAGGTTAAACCCCATTTCATTCATTCCACTGGTAGATAAAGAGAGAGAGAGAGAGAGAGAAATGGGGTTTAACCTCCACTCAACACAACTAGGTCATTTCGGGACTAACATATGGTTTAATTTTATTTCAATAATTCGCTTAGAGAGGGAGGAAACCGGAGTGCCTTGTAGATAAAGACATCTCCATTTAGTTTAATAGATGGTAGAGAAAGAACCTTCCAATATCATTTTTAAAAAATCACCAATTTGTTTTCAGAAAGCCTTTCTAAACTTCCTGTTTTTGCTTTTGTTTTTTCAATACTACTATTAAACAAATCAACAACACATTTTCTGAAACAATACGAAATTCATGGCTTTTCTTTGTCAATACCCACAATTATTTTTTTTTGTTGAAACATCAAGAATTTCCTGGTTTGTCTATTACTTTGTCAGTACAGCGAACAAAAGAAATTACTGATGAAACTCATAAACAACCCAGACAAGCCAGCCCCCAGGCATGAAAAATACAGGAGAATCCACAAGATTTTTTTATTCTTCCTATGGCAATTATACTTGATACGTTTTCAAACAACCTCCGGTCTTAATTCATTAGCCCAGTTTAGGTGCAGAAAGAACATTAGGGCATTTCATTTCATTTTCAAACAACCTACACCCATCAGTCTTCATCCGTCCCAAGCTGTATTATACAGTGTCTAGATAAAACCAGCCTTTTATTTTATATAAAAATAAAGTGTAGGCGAAATTAACCTTTGGTTTCCTATTATAAACGTCTTACTAATTCTAGTAAAGACAGTTTTCTTAAAAGTGTTCTTTTACATTCTGCCTTCATTACTGATAGCAACCTCATTGCAGACATTACATTAAATATTCTTGGACAGCATCCATAGCAAGAAAGAGAGAGAAATGGGGTTAAATGTTCACTCGACACAAACTAGGTCATTTTCGGACTATCGTATGGTTTTCAATTTTTATTTCAATAACTCGCTTGCGCGTAGGGGTCTTTAGCAGTGGGAGGAAACCGGAATGCCCGGAGGAAACCCAAGAGGTTGAGAAGGTGCCCCTATCTCCATGTCACATACGCTCACACTAGGACTCGAAACCACAGCCGCGAGCCAGAGGTGACCGGCCAACTATAGGTCGAGGCGCGGCATTCTAGACCACTAGGCCATCCCAACTCCCCAGCATCCATAGCAAAATTATATGAATATTATGATTTCCCTCGTCTTCAGCTACTAAACTAAAACTTCAAACTAAATCTAACCATAATCAGGAACCAAACTGAGAACGTATGGTCTGTATAAAAACTTAATAAACTACCGCGCTTGTCACTTCTGCAGGTTAAAAATAAAAACTTCAAATTATCCTTTTCATCGCTTCGACTCAGCTAGTACAAATTGGAAATAGAGAAAGGGCGATACAAGAATATTCCACCTGACCAAAGGTTATGCACTCAATGTTCTCTTTCTACCGTTGAAGATAAATTCCATTTTCTGTTACTGTGTCCTGGATATGAAAACCTGCACTTCAGATATATCTACAATTTAATACCATCTAGTCAATTATCTTTTGAAATTCGTTTTTAATCTGCCAGATTTCCTTGCTAAGGCAGTAGCAATGTACAAAGGGGTGTATCTGTGTCAGGTTTAATTCCTTTATTTTCGGCTGAATGTTCTCATCCTATATTTGATATCATACACTTATGTACAAGGGTATACTTTTACTCCATATTTTCATTTCATTGTCATACTTTCATTGTTGATTTAAATTGCTATCATTCCCAATGGTACATGGATATGTTATCTCATTATATTTTCATTATTTATATCACGTTATCCTTATATAGTATTCCATGTCAAATGTATTTTTTGTATGCATGTATGTTGATGTATCTTTATGTTTTGTATACTGTTCTTAATGGACGTAATATGCAAATAAAAAAGTTAAAAGTTGATGTTATCAAGTACAGCGTACATGGGTCATGCACTGTATAGACCTCTAAAAGCAAAGCAATAGATTATCAGGTTACCCAACGAAAAATTTGACCCCAAATCTTAAAAGGGTTAAGTGTCCAGATAACCATTTTAGTTGTTTTGAGATGAAATTTTGAGACAAGGTAAAATACACCATTTCTCTATATTTTGGCACATAAATTCCATATGTACACAGACTTTTATTTCTGAGACTGTTAAAATCGAGATGGTCCCTTTAATACAATGAATGAATGAAATGAGGTTTAACGTCCTACTGTTATGAACTTAACCTGAGCTAATTGAAGACAGGCATATGCCATACAGTGTGCTATGAGTGAAATTTTGCCCGGGCAGTGGCGCTTTGGCCTACTCTTATATCGAATTCCAACTGCCAAGGGATCTTTTGCGTGCACTCAAATGTGTACACAGGACCTCGGTTTTTTCATCCCATCCAAACGACTAAGCAGCTGTCCTTGTCAGGCCCTCCTTCTGCATCACTGACAAGGGGAAATCACGTCGGAAAATCGAGATGAACTTTCTCGGCCAATGCAGGGAACGAACACCCGACCTCCTGGCTAGGAAACCAGCGCCTTATCCACTTAGCCACCGTGATCCCCTCTTTAATACAAAATTCACAAGTTTTTAGCACTCAAGTAATATACACAAGTCCTTTGTGAAATGATCAGCAAATTTGAAAGACAAATTAAATTATGCTCTTTCTCCATCATTGTAAAAAAGTGTTTCTGTCTGAATCGTTTCCTTGTCTTGTGTTGGTATAAAATTGGCAAAAGATGTCACATTACTGGAATCAACAGCTTTGCCAATTCTATTACGATTTTACATGTCATGGTAAATCAGATATGCCACCAGAAACTATATTGATTGTACTTATAGACATGCTGCATAACGCTTCTGTTTATTTTTTACTCTGTACAACAATACAAATGAAAATACTTTTCTCAAGGAATAACACATTTAAAATTGTCAAATTCACAGAGATGGTAATGGAACAAACCTTGTACAATTCTCCATTTTGTACGCTAAAGTACTACACAGCAAAAATGAAAATACTTTTCTCAAGGAATAACACATTTAAAATTGTCAAATTCACAGAGACGGTAATGGAACAAACCTTGTACAATTCTCCATTTTGTACGCTAAAGTACTACACAGCAAAAATGAAAATACTTTTCTCAAGGATTCTAAAATTGTCAAATTCACAGAGACGCTAATTGAACAAACCTTGTCCAAAAACTTTCTCCATTTTGTATGCTAATTTACTCTGTTATCATTACAAAATTGTTATTTATTCCAAACAATAAATATGTATAAATAGGGTGACTAGATTGATATTTATCAATAACTTGAAAACAAGCAAGACCTGTATGTGTTTCAAAACATTGTTATTAAATAATAGAGAAGTAGTTATATCCATATACATGTATACATCTTGTGTTGTGTTTTGTTATGAATAATCATAATTAGCAGTTTCAGGTCAAAGCGAGTTACCTCTATGTGTGAAAATAAAAATAGTATTGACATTTGGCCATTTTCCGTTAGAAAAATCCTCCGCATGGATGAGATTGGGAGAAAGTTCATAAATCTGTGAGCCTCATGGAAAATACAGTTTTAGTTGACATGTCTGAAAGCACCTGGACAAAATTTCGTAAAGAAGCACCTGACAAAAACTTATACATGATGACGCCAAGTTTGTTCAATTATTGCAAGTACCGGTACTGTTTTTATGACTTTCAACAAAAAACATTGCCAAAGACACATTACTGGAAAAGAAAAGCTGTTAGTGTTGATTTTATAGGCTTTAATCAAATTAGTGGTTTTACTTCAGCAAGATCGTATTTTTCTTCTAGTTAAAAAGAAAGGTAATGAATGAATGAATGAAATGGGGTTTAACGTCCTACGCTTAAGCACCTAACCTGGGAGAAAGGTAATGTAAACTTAATTATTTAAATGAAAGGAAACTTAAGTAATTTTAACGTCACACTTTTCTAATGTGGTTTGTCTGGTTTCCATGAAAACGCAAAACAATTATTAGTTTTCTAAAAAGAGATATCGATAATCCCTCCGGTAGATCGAAAGTAGAGGTTACTGTAAACATAGGTTGCCAGGCAACAAAACATACACCCACAGCAGCTAAATCATCTGGGCAGTCAACAAGAGTTGTCGCATATTTTACTTTTTCGGTAATGAAACATTTATAATACACTAAAATCTGATTAAAAGTAATAACTTATATGTGGGTGTATAAAAAGCAAAACAGTCCAGAATGTCACATATATTTAAGGCTCAATACCACTCATGTTGTAATTGAATAATATGTCCCAATCATTATCCTGGGCCCTGTTTCACGAAAACTTAAACTAAAATCCTTAAAATCGATTTTAACTAAAATCAAAATGAGATTTTAAATTTTATGCGTTTCACGTAGATCGATTGTAACTTAAAATGCAATTTTAATAGATTTTAGTTAAAATCGCTTGCCCCTGCGCAGTGCAGATTTCCGCTGCGGTTACTAACGGTGAAAGCAAATACGCTTCGAAACTGAAAACTGTTGACAGACTGAATTAACGGTTACATTATCAATAGGGAGAGTTTCAAACGTTGTAGAAATGTTTGCACGTGGTCAGAAAGTCGTAGAGAGCTGAAATAAATGAGTTTATTGTGTATTATTAGTTTCGAAAAGCATTGGTGGGTTGACCTTGAACTTGGCATTTGATTTCCTCGCAGGCTTCAATGGAAATAATGTGTATCGATAAACTAAAGCGCTTGAATTTCGTAGTTTTATAGTAATTTGGAAAAGAGAAACTATTGCGAATTTTCACAAACAAATTATGATATTTGTCACTCAAACGACTAATCTAGGCTGCAATTTTTTTGTCGTAGTTTAAAAGTATATTAATATTGAAATTAAATTAATTCGCCAAAAAGCCAATGTTCCCATACCTAGATTTGAAATGTCATTCTCATAGACACTTTCAACGATACTTTGAAAAGGCAGAAGAGTCTATCTATCTTACTTAATTAAATGATTTTTTTCCAATATTAAAAAGCTTTGGCGCCTATTTTTTTTGTATTTATGTTGTTTTATTAACGTAACTTCATTAAGAAATACCGGTAATAATAAATTTATGATATTAAAATTAATTTCAAATAAGCCTATAAAATTTTTGAATAAACACATTTGCGATTATCGATTTATCTTTATACTAATCATCATAACCCCTAAAACATGAGTAAATACTACATATGGCATGTCTGGTATTATAGGCCTTTAGGCCTTCTAATACCAAGAAATTGGCTATATTAAACGCGAAGATATTTTCTTTATAGATAAGAGTGCCCTTCTTTTCATGACATTGGATACAAATTTTCATTTAGTGTGTAGTTTACTGGAGTTTTGGGTGGGTTTTGTCTTGGAGTTCTAATATGGGGCGCCATCCAAATGCTTAAATTACCTTACAATAAAATAAACGGATGGACAGTAGCTGTATATCCCATGCTATGAAAAGAAATTGAATGAAAATTGTTTTTGTGAATGATTGTATGTTAAAATTATGTGCCAATTATATCTGTATGTCGCAATAGATCAAACAATGTAGCTCTAATCAATGTTTGTTAATGTAGTGATTTTAAGTTAGGAGAGGGTGACAGCTATCCTAAGTTACAATCGATTTTAGTTAAAATTGACCTTAAAATAGTTTTGTGAAACGCCACTATTTTAAGTTAGGATACAATTGTAACTTACAATATTATTTTAGTGGATTTTAGCTACAATGCTTAAAATCGTTTCGTGAAAAGCTTCTATCCTAAGTTAGGATGAAATTTTAGTTTACAATGATTTTAAGGTGATTTGAGTTTTTGTGAAACAGGGCCCTGGTCAACAAATTGTACTTTTTTACAATTTTCAAATAATTGATGATACAAATTTCATCTTAACACACCTATTTTAAAAAATTGGGAAAATTCAACTAAATGATTTATAAAGTCTAACGTAAACCTTTTCAAAAGTGACTTTGATTTTAAAATATTTTCGAACCTTCTAGACAAATAAAATAGGATGTAATGGATAATTTACACAACAGGTAGAACACCTAAACATCTAGTACTTAGAATAAGGCTATTATTTATTTTCTGGAGCTGTCAATCCAGCAAGAGTGTTATTGTCCCTTTTTGGGGCTGGGGGGTGAATAACCCAACGGTTAGAAAATGCGCGCTGTATCGTGAATCCTGTCATTGAGTCAACTAGCATGGTTTCGAATCCTCGGTTGTATGTGACAAGGAGTAGGGTCGCCTGTCCAATCTAGTGGGTTTTCTCCGGGTCCTCCGGTTTACTCCCACTGCTAAAAAATAAAACCTACGTGCAAGCGAATTATTGAAATAAAATTAAACCATATGTTAGTCCCGAAGTGACCTAGTTTGTGTTGAGAGGACATTAAACTCTCTCTCTCTCTCTCTCCTCCCTTTAAACTAATTCTCTGTTCTACCAAAGAACACTATCTTCAACATTAACGGAGTCGTATCAATAATGCACTATTCGTATTCTAATTGTAATAAGTAAAACAGTTAAAAAGAGATTATTAGGAATCTAATTCTCATCAAGGAACTGAGGTAGTCAACTGCTAAAGAGTTAATAATGGACTGTTTGTACTTTATTGTTAAAAACAGATTATGACGAACCCTCCATCTTATCATATAGTAATATCATTAACATACTCATGAATATTCAATAATTAAAGGTCAGAAGGTCATAGCAAAATCGGATCATTCTCACCTGCATGCATCATTGATGATTAGTTGGGAAAATCTTATTGTGCAGGTGAATTTGAATGGGGTTTAATGCACTACTTTTCTGCAACAACTGGGCTAATGAAGAGTCTGCCAAGAGGAAGAGAGAGAAATGGGGTTTAACATCAAACACACACAAGGGACTAACATATGGTTCAATTTTATTTTAATAATTCTCTTGTGCTTAGGGGTCTTTAACATTGGCAAGAAACCGGAGGACCCGGAGAAAACCCACGAGGTTGGGCAGGTGAATGTACCTTTTGTCACATACAACCGGGCAATCTAAACCCTGCCAGTCAAATTGAGAGAATCGCTGTTGCTATTTCTCAAAGCCTAGTTATTTGCCAATCGAGATATTTGAAATCCTTTGCAAACTGCTATATTCCAAGACAGAAACATCTAGTGATCATTTGACTTAACCTTGAGATCACATAACAATGCTACTTGACACAATGACAGACCTTATGATCTAAAGTGCATGCTTTACACCACTGGGGGACCACATGGGTAAGACACTCGCTCGTTAGCCTAGAGGTTGGGTGTTCGATCCCTGCATTGGCTGAGAAAGTTCATCCAGATTTTACAGCGTGGTTTCCCCTTTTCAGATATGCAGGACAGAGAACCTGACAAGGACAGATGTCTAGTCGTTCAGATGGGATGAAAAACCGAGGCCCTTTGTACATATTGGTGTGCACATAAAAGAGAAGGCCATAGCGCCGCTTCCCTGGCAAAATTTCCCTCATAGCTCACTGTATGGCATATGCCCCTCTTCTTTAGCCCAGTTTAGGAGCAGAACAGTAGGACGTTAAATTCTATTTTATTTCATTTCATTAGACAACTCAACCATCCAATTCCCCCGACTAGCCCATGACAGAAACATCTAGTGAACATTTGACCTCAGAAACACCAGTGTCTAATCAGTAGGTATTTTATAGGTTTTAGAGTATTAAAGCCTCCGATCGGATCCCCATTGTGAAATTTGACTATCTAAAAAGGAATATCAGTCCAAAAATAGTCCGACATAGACACATATAGTGAACATTTGACCCCAGGATCACAAGTTCTTAATCATTTAATTAATCGAGACGTATATCCCTGAAGTATCCCTTCGGTATAGAGTTATATGTTATTTATGGTATAACAAATCTGTGGCGGTCCAGTGATGCGGAATATCATCTATTCTCAACTCACCATCTCTTAATATAAAACCAAAGGTCAAGGGGTCAAATTAAGCCAAAGGCTGACGAACCCCCCTGGGATCTTCATCTATTCTGTTTGTAGAGAGAGTGTGAGAAGTGTTTTCCACTCTACAGATTATATTGATGGTAATATCCATATTAGGATAATAGAAAGGATTCTCATCCTCTCTCTGCTGTTTATTATCAATAGGTTTATTATCAAACAATTGAGCGTTAGATAAAGGTATTACGACCATGATCAGATTAAAATAACATTTGTCCTTCAGAAAAAACCAACACTTTTCAGTGAGGTTTGGTGATATCGGAGGCCAAGCATTAGATAATGGTATTACGAACAAGATCCGATTAAAATAACATCCTTCCTTCAGGAAAAAACCCCAACTTCTCAGTGAGGTTTCGTGATATCTGAGGCCAAGCATTAGATAAAAGTATTACAACCCGAGATCAGATTAAAATAACATTCATCCTTCATAAAAAAAAACATAAACTTTTTAGTGAGGTTTGGTGATATTGCAGGCTAAGTCTGTGATTAAGGTACATAAGCATTAGAGATAAAGGTATTACGACCAGGATCAGATTAAAATAACATCTGTCCTTCAGAAAAAAAAAACACTTTTCAGTTATATGCAGAATGTTTGGTGAGAGAGAAATGGGGTTTATCTTCCGCTCGACACAAACTAGTTCATTTCATAACTAACATATCGTTCAATTTTATTTCAATAATTCAATTGAGCGTAGGGGTTTTTAGCCCTGGGAGGAAACCAGAGGACCCAGAGAAAACCCATGAGATTGGACAGACGACTGTACTCCTTGTTACGTACAACCGGGGATTCGAAACCATGCCAGTTGACTCATTTAAAGGCCGTGTGATACAGCATGCCCGTGCTAACTATTCCACCCTCCAACTTCTCACCCCTCCAACTCCACCTAATAAATAAAAATATATTATTTACCTGAATGATGCTCTCCATTTCTCTATGATCTATCGTTCCGTTACCGTCGATATCGTACATATCAAACGCCCAATTTAATTTGTCCTCAGCTTTGCCTTTCTGAGATGTTATATTTATTGCTAAAAGGAATTCTTTAAATTCTATCGATCCACTATGGTCCTTATCGAATGATCGAAACACATGTTCACAGAAATCTTTAGGATCCCCTCCTGGGAAAAACTGGGAGTACACTTCCTTGAATTTTTCTTTCGATAATGTGCCACTCGGGCAATCCCTCTGTAAATAAAAAACAAATTACCATACATATTTCTATTATGCTAGCTGTTTACATGGTGCTGCACTGGTAGAGCTCTCTGATGCTTCCTTACAGGAGTTTTGTAAAAATGGAAGAGAGAGAAAGAGAAATGGGGTTTAACATCCACTCGACACAAACTAGGTTATTTTTGGAACCGACATAAGTTTTTAAAATTTTATTTCAAAAATTCGCGAGCGTGTAAGGGTCTTCAGCTAGTGATCCAGTGTCTTTAAATGCTGCGCCATCAAGGCTCCTATCATAGAATCAACAAGGTATTGACATAATAAACACCTACACCAAGTTTGAACGTTCTAGCTCAATTCGAAAGGTGGGGGACAAATATATTTTAATATCATCCAGTGATTTATTCCAAAGCCACAATGTAATTCTTAAAACCTCTTGATTGTATCAGCATCAATCATTATAAATTACATAAATAAATCATCAAGTCTTAAAAATAACCGACAAAATTATACACAAAAAAAAAGGTAAGGAAAAACAGCGATATATTACATGTCTGATCAATTCTTCAGCAGTGGGAGGAAACCAGAGGACCCGGAGAAAACCTACGAGGTTGGACAGACGACCCTTTATCATGTACAACTGGGGATTCGAAACAACGCCAGTTGAATTTCTGATACAGCACGCAAATGCTAGCCATTCGGCCTGCAAACTCCCCCAAACATGGAAAAAGTATGACTGAAGAGATAGTGCAACGCCAATGCCACCTGGCCTATGTCCCAAATTTCAGCCTCAGATTTTAATTTTTGATTAGCAACGGGAAAAATTTGTATAAGAAATTGCGCTGTGATACTGGTTGTCGGCAAACCTGCGTCCTGCATCACTGACATGGTGAACCACACTGGAAAATCTGGATGAACTTTCTTGGCCAATGCAGGGATCAAACACCCAACCTCCAGGCAAGCGACCCAGCGTCTCACCAACTTAGCCACCATGATCCCCTTTCAGCCTCAGGGCAGCCCTAGTGTAGCAGCAACCCCAGATTTTGTTTTTTTATTACAAATTTAATGTCCTAAACAACCCCAGACAAACAGAGAGTCATAAATATAGATATTCTTAAAATGCTTCAAATTCTCATTTAAAAACTCAATGTCCAGTTGTAAAACACTCAAAATTAAGCAGGCAATCCAAACCAAAAATTCTATGAGAAACTCACAGAACAATGAAATGGAACAGGAGTTTAACCTCCTACTGTTCTGCACCGACTGGGCTAATAAAGACCAGTAACGCCATGCAGTGTGCTATTAGGATCATTTGGCGAGGAAAGCAGTGCCAGGGCCTACTCATATATTGAATTGCAACTGTCAAGGGTTCTTTTCCGTGCATGCCATGTGTAAATGGGACTTTGGTTTTTTTTTTGTACCATCCAAATTAAATGACAAGACAACAAGGTGAGAACCGAAGACCTACAGGCTAGTGAGCCAGTGTCTTAAAACGCTGCGCCACCGAGGCTTCTCTCACAGAATCAACAAGGTATTGACATAATGAACACCTACACCAATTAGAACGAGAATTATTGTGTCCCAAAAAGTGTGACACACAGACGGACAGACAGACAGGCGTACAGACACACAGACGGACCCATTTTAATAGTCCCTGCTTTCTTCGAAAGAAGGGGGACAATAATCTATAACTATGGCAAGGATATTAAAAAAAAAATATTTTAATATCATCCAGTGATTTATTCCAAAGCCACAATGTTATTCTTAAAACCTCTCAATTTTATCAGTATCCATCATTATAAATCATATAAATATATCATCAAGTCTTGAAAACTGACAAAATTATTCACAAAAAAAAGGATAGGAAAAAAAGCGATATATTACATGTCTGATCAATTCACCAAGTCTAGACTCATCTGTGTTCAAACATGGCCAGTGATGAAACTTAAACCAAAGATACCAGAAAGAGAGAAGACACCAACAAAAGTTTGACGAGAAAAAAATGGAAGCTGAAGGCAGAAGTTTGGCTGAAGTTAAAATGAAATGGTTCAATATTTGACATTCATCCGTTTTCTGACTAAATCAAATATTGCTTCAGGGTAACAAGTAAATATCGAACTTATCAGTGTAGAAGCAGCGTTCCTTAAATTAACGATAATGGCAAGTAGTTCTTTTTTTTAAAACAGTTTATCTTGGTGACCGGAGTTCAGATTTTTTTGTTCTATTTTTTTTTTTTTTGTCAAAGAAAGTTATTACCAAAAATAACATGATGAATCGTGCTATTTTTTGATGTAAAACTGAATAATCGAAAGGAAATGAAAAAGTGGAATGAAATGAAATTGAGTTTAACGTCCTACTGTTCTGCTCCTATGTACTATGAGGGAAGTTTTGCCCAGGAAGCTGCTCTACCGCCTACTCTTATATCGAATTCCAACGGCACCTCAGTTTTTTTGCCCCATCCCAATGACTAGACAGCTGTCCTTGTCCTGCATCAGTGACAAGGGGTAACCACGCCGATGAACTTTCTCTGCCAATGCAGGAATCGAACACCCGACCTCCAGGCTAGCCATAGGCGTACGAGGCGGGGGGGCCGGGGGGGCCATGGCCCCCCCAAACATGGTCTTGTCGGGAATGAATGCTCAGTTTGTCGAGAAGCGTCGCGCTGTCTGTCGGGTTTTGAATATTTTTTAATAATATGGAAGCGAAAAGAAAGCAGTCCAGTCAATGATGAACACGTATGTCATCTGAATAGAACTAGCATGGCCTTTCACAGTGATCCTGTATATTTATTATTGGATGATGAACTTAAAAAGTGTCGTCGATTGATTAATGGATTCTGTTACAGTACAAGATAACTGTAAATTTTGCCCATCGTCTTACAGTAACTCATTAATCGCATTTTCAATTTTATATGACTTTGTTAAACTAATCAATTTATACGATTTAAGTTCCCATGCGCTTTTTGTCAAGTTAGTTGTGAGTGGTACCATATTTATACAATTAAGGGACACTTGGTGAGAAAACTGTCAAAATTTGGAAAAATTGTTTGTTGTCAAAACTGTAGGGATTGAATTGAAGTCCACACTTAATTTGATGTCAGGGCGGATGCACCACTTATATATTTAATATAACTCGAATGATATGAGTATACACTTTCTATTGCTGATATTTAATATCAATTCGATAAAAAAAAATCAAAAATATTTTCAGTACTGATGTAAATACTGCTAGCATTGAAGATTACTAATGCTTTAGCAGTACTGAAATTAGTATTTAAGATTTAAAAATGTTCTGCAGTACTTCCGTGAAAATTGAAAGAAACGTATCTACTAGATGGAGTCACAGTCAAATAACCAAAAGAAAAATCACGGCGGCAAAATGCAATGTACGTCCTGCCAACAGATAATGGACAAAGAATACTTTAAATTGCATTGCGAGAGAAAGCATGGTCACAGCACCTCTGACATTAAATTCACTAGGATATGAGAGAGTAATCAGAAAACGTTATCATCATCCTTTTCTGCTACGAAACGGCAAAATCCGGATAACGATTCTACTGATGCTGCATCATCGCGCATCAAATGTGAAATAAGTAATAATCGTTTAACTTGTTCTTCTTTTGGTATAATATAGTGCACTAGATGTAAATAAACTTGAACTAAAATGATAATTCATATATTAAAAGAATATAAGTTTTACAAGTTCAAAAAGTCTTCTATCTTGATTCTAGATCTATCTATCTTCGATATGGATAAAACCAAAATGAACTGGCAAAAGTAAATCATAATACGGAATATGTAGATTGTAAATTTGAACTCTTTTTTAATGGTCATTCATATATTAAAAGTACATAAAGTATATACAAGTCTTCTATACATCTGATATCTGTATAAAAAAAGTCTCATAAAATGAAAAATGTGGCAAAAGTAAATCGTTTGACTCGTTCTTGTTTTCGTAGTAATAGAGCTTGTATTTTAAAGATGACTTTCTACAAGTTTTAATGCTGCTACGGACATAATTTACTACCCACTCCAAATTACTATAAAGTATTCGAAATGCCTGGAAATCGCATCTACGGCCGTCTGGTTTTCAACATTTTCTGGGGGAGGCCCCCCAAACCCCCCCGTCGGCCGCTTCGCGACTCCGGCGCTCGATGGTGGACAGCTTTGCCCAGTGCTGGACTGGGCCCACTTGCCAATGGCAAGTGGGCCTAAGCCGAAAAAAAATGGGCCTAAGCCTCAAAGAAAAAAAGAAAAAAGTAAAAAAAAAAGAAAAGGTACTAAAAGAGGGGAGGAGAGGAAAAAGGGAAAGGAAAGGAAAGAAAAGCAGAAAGATAGATTTCGTTGGAAGAAACAAATTCTACCACCTGGTGAAATTATGCATAAATTCATGAGTTTAACCTCAAGATGGTGACAGCATTATAAACCGACAATCTTTCTCCAGTCACTCCCAGCTCTTGATAAGTCATTAAAACCTGATAAATGGCCCAAAACTGGAATATTTTGTGAAAAAATAAAAATAACTTCCGGGTTCGTTTTCACTTTCACTTTCGATTTTGATGACTGGAGACCAGGCAAATTGAATGAAAATTCAACTTTTTTCGTAAAAAATCCAGATTTATTTGGCCTGAGGTGCTTGGAAAATGGGTTTGCGGCTGTCTATTTTTCAAAATTTTCTGGGGGGAGAAACCCCCCCGACCCCCCTCGAGCGGTCGCGCCTTCGGCGCATTTGCTCGTGGGCCTTGTCACAGGTATGGCAAGTGGGCCTTCGGCCCACCAGTCCGGCACTGGCTATGCCGCCCAAAGCTCGCGGACTCTAAAGAAATATATTTGTCGGGAAAATATGCTGGCCCCCCCAAACAAGTTCGGTCCCGTACGCCTATGAGGCTAGCCAGTGTCTTACCAACTTAGCCACGTGAACCCCGGAAATGAAATGAGGTTTTACATCCTGCTGATCTGCACCGAATGAATGCCATACAGAGTTCTATCAGAGAAATTTTGCCATGACAGACAATTTACAGCCTACTAATATTTCGAAATCCAACTGCATAGGGTTCTTTCAGGTTTACATAGGACTTCAGTTTCGTGAGTACCTAGACACTGTCTCCGGCCATGGCTTTTTAAATAGACTGTAGTTTATTTTAGTGGACTTAAGATCAGACTTTTCTTTACAATAGATAACATTATGAATCACACCAATTTTGAAATTGTTTTATTTAAACAACTACCAATCCTATATAGGGAAAAGAATGCTTGCTTGAAAAACAAAACAGTTTTGCCAGTAGCTTATTGGAGAATAGTTTTCAAGTATTAGAGATGAGAACAACTCTGAATTTTGATATTATTATTATCAAAACAATTCTTACAAGTTCTAAAAAAAGCAACCCACAGATCGAAAGAGATAGGTTGTCAGGCAATGAAACATACGCCCATGCAGGATGACACATGTTTATTCTTATGAGGTTAACGATCAAGGGCAATAACACAGGAAGACATATATCAGACGTAATTAAATTTGATAGATTTCTAGTTCTTCCTTCTGCTACATAAATGAAACATGTACCGGTAATTGGCTGATAACTTTATCAGAAATCGTTGAAAATCAATAGGCTTTTTCATTTCATGAACAGTAACACTGTGTAGGATATGAATTTCAAATCAATCAGATGACAATCTTAGCCTCTGGGGAGTCCGCAAGATTTTTTACAATTACTGTTTTATTACTGAGCCACGTTTGACTAGACTTCTCTATTTTTATCAAGCAATATATTAATACATAAAAGGCGCTGGGACAATATATACATGTGAGAACAAAACGTGGTTAATTATTACTAATCAGAAACATCCGACCTTCAAGGAAACTGAACTTAATTCTTGGAGCAAGATGACTGAAGATTAAATAAATATAGCAATCAGACATTAATTATTGGAAATTGTTGAAATTTAGAGAAATTCTTTGTCTCCTGTACATTAAGTAAAATCAGACCTTAAAGTGACAGAAAAGGGGCTGAACCAGAGATTTTTGCAGGAGGGGGTTTGTGAGGTTCCTTTAATAGAAATTTGACAGTTGACAATGCAGGATGCCAACATAAGTAACATCAGACCTTAAAGTGACAAAACAGAGGCTGATGAAGGAATTTTTGCAGGAGGGGGTTTGTGAGGTTCCTATTATGGAAACTTGACAGTTGACAATGCATGATGGCATCATCGTCTCTAAATTATACACAGACATACATACATTCAGTATACACACTGATTTTTTTTAACAAGAGAAATCTAACATCTCATTTGACATCAATATTTTTTATGAATCAATATGATAAATTTCATTTTTCTTAACTCACATATGTCTATATCATTATCTTGCGCTTTGAATGCCAATCCCATCCAACCATCTGATTATAAAGGAATGAATGAAATGAGGTTTAACGTCCTACGCTTCTGCACCTAACCTGGGCTAATTGAAGACTGGCATTCGCCATACAGTGTGCTATGAGGGAAATTTTTACCCAGGCAGCATCGGAATTCCTAAAGGCCATAACTAGACTACCCATAAGAATTGTCTTAAGTGATTAGTAATTACAGGAAATATGTCAAAATGAAAAACCTCATTTTTTGGCAAGTGCTTATTACCACAGTGTGAGAGAGAGAACTGGGGCCTGCCTAATGTCCACTCAACACAGACTCGGTCATTTCGGACTAACATATGTTTTACTTTTAAATTTCAATAATTCAGTGGGAGGAAACCAGAGGACCTGGAGAAAACCTACGAGGTTGGACAGGCAACCCTACTCCTTGCCACGATCCGGGGCCACTTGATAGTGTGAGGTCATTAGCAGTGTTACGAAACCAGAAGACAAGGAGAAAGTCCATGAGGTTGAACAGGTGAACCATCTGCTCATCACGTAAAACCTGGACATGAAAACAACGCCACTCAATGACATACCCTTCTAAAGTGTAGGTGTTGGACCATTCGCACACCCCCCTTCCCTTTTTTTAAATACTCACCATAAAGCCTTTATACCATTGTTTTATTTCTGCTTTTTCAAAATTTGTATTCGTCTCCAAGAAGTATAAATCTTCTTTGGATAATTTTGTCTTCTTCGATCCTGAGTTCCCCATCCTATATTTCTTTTATCTAAATCTGAAAAATATAAAATAATAACTTATAGAATGAATGAATGAAATCAAATGTGGCAGGTGTGGTGCACCAGGCAGGGTAAGCTTACTCTTCCGGACACCTGTTACCACTGTTTGTCATGTACTCTGTACATGGTGAACAGCCCATATGTTGATTACACTATTTTGCCTGATTGCACTATTTTGCCTATACCGTTTTTTTTAGGACTTTGAATTTTGTCTATTAGTTTGGATTGTTGGTACTTGGGTTTTATTTTATTTCAAGTCATTCTTTTCACCATAGTGTGGTATGAGGGAAGTTCGGCCTCGAATAGTGACGGTACGGCCTATTCTTATTTAAAATTCCAAGTGTCAAGGGATCTTTTTTGTGCACACCAATGTGTATACAGGACCTTGGTTTTTCATCCCATTCGAATGACTACAGAGCTGTCTTTGTCAGCCCTCCATCCTGCATCACTGACAAGGGTGAACCATACGAGAAAAACTTTCTCAGCCAATGCAGGGATTGAACACCTGACCTCCAAGTTAGTGAGCCAGTGCATACCCACCATGAACCCCTCCCCTTAAACAGGGATGGCCTTGCATCCTTGTGATAATAATAAAGTAATTCAGAAATTAAACCCACTCCTTTTTTTCCATATTAATCTATGTAACTGCTTTATCAGATATTCCATTTATATTTAGTTATTTCATAAAATGTAATAAAGGTTAATTATGTGTTTAAACATATTTTTACCAGAAATAGAAAAGGGGTGGGGTAGGGCATGGAGGTGTACAAGAGTTGTATGGGGGATCTGAATTCATGTGTGAACAAGAAATTATCGCATGGTATGTAAAAGATTGCCCATCACTGCCCTAAAATAAACGACAAACTTACAAAACAATGGACAATAGTTTACTAATGACAACTAAATTACATCATCCTCAATTCAAATTTAAAAGTCCATTCATCACAATGTCATATAACAAGCCAACAGTGAGGCTAATGTCAGCCCAATGAAATTCCCAAAATGAATAGATGACACATATTACTTAATCGCACACATATAGGCTAAATCAAATTTGCTGGCAACTACACGTAACTGAAACCCCTAACCCCTTGATATACATGTAGTATACTGTTTGTATGCATGTGTTGAGTTCTCTATGTAAATATGTATTTTTGAATTTATTTGACTATGTCTATGTGTATATGTATGCATGCTGTCTCTGATGGACGTTTTGATGCAATAACATCTTATCTTATCTCATCTTATATAAATATGTATGATCTATAAGAACTCACAAAATATCTATAATCTATAACAACTCACAAAATATATATATTCTATAACTCACATTCAAGATATCAAATAAAATCACTAAGTACAATAACTTGGCAGAATTCATATTCCACAAAGAGATTTTAAATATCTATACTCTCGTAAACTAACAAGAAATGTATATTCTATAACTCATAGTCAAGATATCAAATAGAATAAAGTTTCTTCCTTTTACCAAAAAGTCCCAACTTATCACTTTCCACAAAGAGTTTTTAGTTATCTATAATCTTTTATAACCAGCAAAACAAATATAATCTATAACTCACATTAAAGATATCAAATAGAATACAGTTTCTTCCTTTTAACCAAATGTCACAACTTAGTACAATATCTATAATCTATTATATCTCAAAAAACAAATATAATCTATAACTCACATTCAAGATATTAATAAGAATAAAGTTTCTTCCTTTTACCCAAATGTCTCGACTTACTACTAAGAATAATATCTCAGAGAATTTAATAATCCACAAAGAAATTATCCTTAATCATGATCGGATGATGCATCATTGAAATATAAACTGGTTTCACTCGTTATTTGGAGACGACACCCTAAACACTAACGACGACACCCTAAACACCAATGACGACATCTAGACTTAAGAAAACATATATAGTCCTATATAAACATGTATACTTCACATGTACACTAGCTGTTAATATAGACATATGAGGCCAACAAATCAAATTTCTCTTGTAAGAAACAAAAGAGAGAGAGAGAAATGGAGTTTGAAGTCCACTCGACACAAACTAGGTCATTTCGAGACTAACGCATGTTTCAATTTTATTTCACTAATTTGTTTGCGCTTAGGGGTCTTTAGCAGTGGGAGAAAACCGGAGGACTCGGAAAAAACCCACAAGGTTGGATACCTACCTAGGTCACTTTGAGATCTACATTCTGAACATCCACACATATAATGACCTAGGTATGGTCCAACCTCGGGGGTTTTCTCTGAGTCGTCCGGTTTCCTCTCACTGCTAAAGACCATTAAGCGCAAAAAATTTTGAAATAAAATTAAATCATACATAGTCTATATATATATATATATACACCGTTCACCCAGTGTCCATAACTTGGTCATTTTGAAACTAACATAAACATTTAAACATATTTATATATAAGCCAGTAGGACGTTCAACCCCATTTCATTCATTCATTATATACAAGTAATTAAAAATATGAAATCTGTAAGTTCTTTACTTATTTAATTTGTTATGTTTTGTTGTATACTGTTGATGTCACACACCTCAACCGTTACCATGCCTCGTGTAATCAAACTTTATTGATATTTTTCTTCTGATGTTCGTGGAGTACTACATGAAACTTTAAGTAAAGAACTTACAAATTTCATATTTTTAATTATTTATATTTGCTCTTGATTTATTCACCGAGCACTCTGTTTATCAAATTATGCACACTAATTTAAAAAAAAAAAAAAATATGTCCAGGTAAATAATTCTCCACTTTACGTCATTCCAACATACATTAAGTCATATAAGCTGTCTGCCCTCTATAGGCGTCTTCAGATATTAATAATGTATACAAATACGGTCCCTAGGTTATGTAAAAGCAACATTCTCCATATATGACACTTTCCAATAAAAGAAAGCCTGTGTTAAAATACACTTGACAGTGTAATAAAACAAAGGGTGTTTATAAAGTTTAATAACATTATAATTTTGTCATTTTGATACTAATATATTACTAAGAGGATATGATGAAGTATGGAGAGAGAGAGAGAGAGAGAGAGAGAGAGAGAGAGAGAGAGACACCCATTTGACACAAACTATGGGACTAACTAACATGGTTCAGGTGGGATTGAAACCATACGACTTGACACAATGACAGACCTTATGATATAAAGTGTATGTGTTTGACCAATTGACCACTCTATATCCCTAAATAATGATACTAAATGTTTTCCGGTATGAAATAGTTTAAAGGATAATTAAAAGAGGAGGATAATTTTGCCACTAGCACATAACACATTCTTATTTCAACAATTTGCTTGCACACAGTAGGAAGAATCAGCGTACTTTGGTTTGGAGATGACAACCTAAACAATAACACACAGATGACATGGTCCTCCTATCGTTCACTCCTACTACACACAAGGACAATATAACATGTGTTACTATTAAAGGAAATACAGGAAGTAGTAGTGTTTAAACTTTCCCACATTTCTCATTTCAGTTATATGTGGTGACAATCTGTTTCAATGGCAGTTATATAAAAAGGAAATAAAATTGGATTTAACTTAATGCTTTTCTGTTCCATGAAGGTTTAATGAATACCAGGAGAGAGGGAGAGAGAGAGAGAGAGAGAGAGAGAGAGAGAGAGAGAGAGAGAGTAATATTCAATCAACATAAACTAGGTCATTTCGAAACAAACATATTCCATATGGTTCAATTTTAATTCACAATAATTCTCTTGGATGAAGGGGTCTTTTAGCTGTAGAAGAAACCAGAGGAACCAGAGAAAACCCACATAAAAACCATGTTAGTCCCAAAATGACCCAATTTGTGTCAAGTGGATGTTAAACCCGATTCTTCACTTAATTACTATCTAACTTCATATATCTCTTTAACCTTTTCTGTCTTAATGCATCCAGGATTCAAAATGGAACACTTAAGTGTCTAATCATAACATCAAAACAGAAAAACAAAAGCCCAACATTTCGGATTATGGAATTTCCCTGATTACAAATCAATGTAAAATTACATGAAATAAAAAGAAATCATGCAATTATAAGTCGATAAAGATTATCTTGAAACATTGTAAAATGAAATTACTTTAAGTACAGCTTTTGAGATTAAATGAGAAGAAGATTACAAATCAATACAAAATAATAACCTACAATAAAATCAAATATTACTGTAGTTATACTAAAAAAAAGGGGAGGTTTTTTTTATGAACTTGTAACAGCAACATAATCAAATAGTGTACTGTAGTTTTTCTATAAAAAAAAAGACAAAGTAGTAAATTTTACAAATGAAATGAAAGGAAATGGGGTTTAACGTCCTACCATACAATAAAATCAAATATTACTGTAGTTATACTAAAAAAAAGGGAGATTTTTTTATGAACTTTACAGCAACATAATCAAATATGTACTATAGTTTTTCTATAAAAAAAGACAAAGTAGTAAATTTTACAAATGAAATGAAAGGAAATGGGGTTTAACGTCCTACCATACAATAAAATCAAATATTACTGCAGTTATACTAAAAAAAAGGGAGATTTTTTTCATGAACTTGTAACCGCAGCATAATCAAATAGCGTACTGTAGTTTTTCTATAAAAAAAAAACAAAGTAGTAAATTTTACAAATGAAATGATATTGGGGTTTAACATCCTACTATTCTGCCCCGATCTGGGCTCATGAAGATAGGCATATGCCATACAGTAAGCTATGAGGAAAATTTGCCCGGGCAGTGGCACTACAGCCTACTCGTATATCGAATTCCAACTGCCAAGGGATCTTTTACGTGCATGCCAATGTGGACACAGGACCTTGGTTTTTCGTCCAATCTGAATGACTAGACAGCTGTCCTTGTCAGGACCTCCGTCCTGCATCACTGACAAAGGGATACCAAGCCTAAAATTCTGGATGAACTTTCTAGGCCAATGCAGGGAACGAACACCCAACCTTCAGGCTAGCGAGCCAGTGATTTTACAAAATGACAACAATTATTGAGAGTTACATGAACTCCTTGTATGAGGAATAAAATGGGTATTAATGTTCTGCATTGACTGAGCTTACGAAGATAGGAAATATACGCCATACAGTGTGAAATCAGGGAAATTTTGCCCTGACGGCAGCACTATGGCCTACTTTTATATCGAATTCCAACTGCCAAGGGATCTTTTACATATACGCCAATGTATACACGGGACCTCATTATTTGTCCCATCCGAGCAACTAGACAGCTGACCTTCTCAGGAGAAATGAAATGAAGATGGGCATACACCCGGATAGAGTCACTCAGACCTACTCTTATATTGAATTATATTTTACGTGCACTTTGTACGTCATTTTTAATTTTAAATGAGCTACATCACTATTCTTTGACACCTAGAAATTGATACAAATGGGTTGCAACACATATAATAATGTAATATTAATGTATAAAGATAGTAAGCTGGCACTGCCAGGCAGGATACGCCCACATTTTCGAGAGATGGTTAGAGAACAAGCAAAACCGAAAGTGATTTTTCCTACAATCAAAGGCTATAATTCATTAAATTACAATTTGATATGCGCAAATATCGAAAAGAATCAAGATCTTTAGGTTATAAACATGCATTTCAAGTTTCATCAAAATCGAATCAAAATTGTGACCTATACTGGGTCCACAACCTTGATATACCATATTTTAACACTATTAGAGTACAAACGGCGGCCATTTTGTCTGGCAATTATGGTACGATTTCCCTGAAATTCAAACTCAACCTTCGGTATGGTGTAACGGTGATATAGTCAAGCTTTTTTTCAATCGGATAATAATCATAACCTCCAGAGGGACCATAGGCGATTTTTCGGGCAATCAGGGGCCATAATTCAGAAAGCTACGATATGATATGCGCAAATAACGAAAGGGACCAAGATCTTTGGGTTATAACCATGCATTTTAAGTTTATCAAAATTGAATCAAAATTGTGACCTATACTGAGTCCACAACCTTGATATACCTTTTTATAACAGTATTCGCGTACATGCGGCGGCCATTTTGTATGGCAATTTTGTTCCGAATTTTTCCGAAATTCAAACCCAACCATCCTTAGGGTGTAACGGTGATATAATCAAATGATTTTTTAAATCGGATAATAATTGTGACCTCCAGAGGGACCACAAGCTAAACAAAGACGATTTTGCGTATTATCAGGGGCCATAATTCAGGAAGTTACAATCCGATATGCCCAAATATTGAAAGGAACCAAGATCTTTGGGTTATAACCATGCATTTCAAGTTTCATCAAAATCGAATTAAAATTGTGACCTCTACAGGGTCCACAACCTTGATATACCATATTTTAACAGTATTCGCGTACGAATGGCGGCCATTTTGTATGGCAATTTTTGTCCAATTTTACCGAAATTCGAACTCAACCTTTCTTAGGGTGTAACGGTGATATAATCAAACGATTTTTTAAATCGGATAATTATTGTAACCTCCAGAGGGACCACAAGCTAATCAAAGACGATTTTGCGTATAATTAGGGGCCATAATTTAGGAAGTTACGATCTGATATGCGCAAATATTGAAAGGAACCAAGATCTTTGGGTTATAACCATGCATTTCAAGTTTCATCAAAATCAAATTAAAATTGTGATCCCTACAGGGTCCACAACCTGGATATACCATTTTTTAACAGTATTCGCGTACGAACGGCGGCCATTTTGTATGGTAATTTTGGTCCGATTTTTCCGAAATTTGAACTCAACCGTCCTTAGGGTGTACCGGTGATATAATTGAACGGTTTTTTAAATCGGATAATAATTGTGACTTCCAGAGGTACCACGAGCTAAAATAGGTGATTTTTCGGACAATCAGGGGCCATAATTCAGGAAATTACGTTCCGATAGGCGCAAATATCGAAAGGAACCAAGATCTTTGGGATATAAACATGCATGTCAAGTTTCATCAAAATCGGTTCAAAATTGTGACCTCTATAGGGTCCACAAGCTAAAAACGTGATTTTTCGTACAATCAGGGGCCATAATCCATGAAGTTTTGATCCGATACGTGCCAATATCGAAAGCAGCCGAGATCTTTGGGGGATAAACCTATATTTCAAGTTTCGTCGAAATCAGGTAAGAATTGTGACCTGTAGAGAGTCCACAAACAATTGTGGACGGACGGACGGACGGACGGCCGGACGGACGGACAGGGGCGACGACATAATACGTCCACATGAAAATGTGGGCGTATAAAAACTGATTTACATTCAATCCTTTCTGTTTTTACTGTAATTGCTTATCAAGTTATGTTCGCCGAAAATACGCAACAAGTCTTTCTTTGAGTGTCTGATTATTCTAGTCTAAACTGGTAGTATTCTCTTGTGGAATGTGTTTAGCCTCGCTCATCAAGTTTCTTATTACAAATGTTACTTGAAAGCATTCTGGCACCCATTTCACGTGCCGATTTTAAAATTTTCATTTTGACTTAAATATTGGATACAGAAGCCCATGTCTTCACGGTATTAGATAACAACATCAGTGTTGATTTAAATAGACCAATAAGTCATGTTTGAAATGTCGAAGACTGTTGATGACACAGAGTTAAAGACTTGCCTCCTTTAAAGAGAGAGAGACTGAGAGAGAAATAGGGTTTAACTCTACTAGACACAAATTAGGTCATTTCGGGACTAACATATGGTTTAATTTTATTTCAGTATTTTGGCAGTGGCAGGAAACCGATTCTAGGACATTTGCCACCTAGACATTTGCCACCCGGACTTATGCCATCGGATTTATACCACCACAGGACATTTGCCACCCGGACTTTTGCCAACATGTGCCACCCAGACTTTTACCAACATAGGACATGTGCCACCCCAGGACATTTGCTGCCTGGATGTTTGCCACCCGGACAGTTGCCTTCTGGATGTTTCCCCCCCCCCCCCAGATTTTTGCCATGTAGATTTTGGTAAATCTATGAACATTTCCCATAATAATTTGAAATGAATTCTTGTAAACATTTTCATGACAGTGATGTTTTGTTTGAAGCTGCACCCCCACTCACAGATTTCCGACGTGGTTTCCCCTTGTCAGTGATACAGACAAGGGCCTGACAAGGACAGCTGTCTTAATTGTTCAGATGGTCTGAAAAACAAAGGTCCCGTGGACTCATTGGCGTGCACGTAAAAAAAACCTTGGCAGTTGGAATTCGATATAAGGGTAGGTCGTAGCACCGCTCCCTTGCAATAATCCCTTGGCAGTTGGAAATCGATATAAGAGTAGGATGTCGGTAACAGTCTAGGTGGCGGATGTCCTAGGGTGTCAGATGTCCTGTGTCAGTAACAGTTCGGATGGTAAAAATCCGGGTGGCAGATGTCCTAGAGTGGCAGATGTCCTATGTCGGTAACAGTCCAGGTGGTAAAAATCCGGGTGGCAGATGTCCTAGAGTGGCAGATGTCCTATGTCGGTAACAGTCCGGGTGGTAAAAAATCTGGGTGGCAGATGTCCTAGGGTGGCAGATATCCTATGTCGGTAACAGTCCGGGTGGTAAAAAATCTGGGTGGCAGATGTCCAAGGGTGGCAGATATCCTATGTCGGTAACAGTCCGGGTGGTAAAAAATCTGGTTGGCAGATGTCCTAGGGTGGCAGATATCCTATGTCGGTAACCTCCGTCCTGCATCACTGACAAAGGGATACCAAGCCTAAAATTCTGGATGAACTTTCTAGGCCAATGCAGGGAACGAACACCCAACCTTCAGGCTAGCGAGCCAGTGATTTTACAAAATGACAACAATTATTGAGAGTTACATGAACTCCTTGTATGAGGAATAAAATGGGTATTAATGTTCTGCATTGACTGAGCTTACGAAGATAGGAAATATACGCCATACAGTGTGAAATCAGGGAAATTTTGCCCTGACGGCAGCACTATGGCCTACTTTTATATCGAATTCCAACTGCCAAGGGATCTTTTACATATACGCCAATGTATACACGGGACCTCATTATTTGTCCCATCCGAGCAACTAGACAGCTGACCTTCTCAGGAGAAATGAAATGAAGATGGGCATACACCCGGATAGAGTCACTCAGACCTACTCTTATATTGAATTATATTTTACGTGCACTTTGTACGTCAGTTTTAATTTTAAATGAGCTACATCACTATTCTTTGACACCTAGAAATTGATACAAATGGGTTGCAACACATATAATAATGTAATATTAATGTATAAAAACTGATTTACATTCAATCCTTTCTGTTTTTACTGTAATTGCTTATCAAGTTATGTTCGCCGAAAATACGCAACAAGTCTTTCTTTGAGTGTCTGATTATTCTAGTCTAAACTGGTAGTATTCTCTTGTGGAATGTGTTTAGCCTCGCTCATCAAGTTTCTTATTACAAATGTCACTTGAAAGCATTCTGGCACCCATTTCATGTGCCGATTTTAAAATTTTCATTTTGACTTAAATATTGGATACAGAAGCCCATGTCTTCACGGTAAGATAACAACATCAGTGTTGATTTAAATAGACCAATAAGTCATGTTTGAAATGTCGAAGACTGTTGATGACACAGAGTTAAAGACTTGCCTCCTTTAAAGAGAGAGAGACAGAGAGATAAATAGGGTTTAACTCTACTAGGCACAAATTAGGTCATTTCGGGACTAACATATGGTTTAATTTTATTTCAGTATTTTTGCATGCGCATATGGGTCTTTGGCAGTGGCAGGAAACCGGAGGACCCAGAGAAAACCTTTAAGGATTCGAAACCACGCCCTGTCTTCCATTAGCCCAGGTTAAGTGCATAATAGGACATTAAACCCCATTTCATTCATTCATTCATTTGAAACCACTCCAGTTGACTCAATGACTGGCTTTATGATACAGCGCGCGCACGCTAACCATTCAGTCAGCCATCCAACCCCCTGCCTCCTTTAAATGCTGATGGACTGAATCTATAACAGCTATTTATTAGGTTAAATATGGTGATAGTCTCCTGTGTGAATAAATCAAGTTAAAAAGAGATATAAACAGGGTGTTTAATATATTTGGTCCGGAACCTGCACCATCATTATTTTATCACCGTTATAGGTTAACATGACATTAAATTAGCTAGGGAACAAATTACAGACAACAAAAGGATATAAATTAGATATGGGATTTAATGGCTGATTTTATTGCACCATGCAACTATAAGCTAATAAAGACAAGCAATTGAATACCTCTTACTTCCTTTCACCTGTGGCCTGTATCTGTTAATGTGGAATGAGTTATAATGATATGAAAAAGGATTTAATGTCTTAACTGCATGAACTAGCCAGGCAAATGACATCTTCTATAGAAGTTTAAATGAATGAAATATTGTTTAATGGCACACCAGCTCCAACCGGGCTATATTGGACCAAACATATGATGATATTTACGAGACACATTAAATGAAACCACAAAATCGTAATATACATAAATAAAAACAAGTATCACAGTCAACACTTCAATGGAAGGCTTGATCTCTCTTTAACTAAGTACATCTTATCACGCCCTTCACTTAATATCCTTCATATTTCAGCACTAATTTTAATTGGGTACAAGCCCAGTTTGTGAGCCTATCAGATTCCTCGGTCATCGCGAATATCAAGTCTTGCCCTTCAAGCTAAAATGTCTTAATGTGATAATTGAGTTGCATAGTTCAAGGTTTGTTCAATGTCAAGGTTTCCGTGGAGGTCGCGATGTCACAACCTCTGATAGGACACTACTGTTCATGTGTCTGTAAATAACATAGCTATAAGTTGGGGAATTGTGAAGTAATCTTGTAAAGTCCATATGTAAAACTCGCAGTCATTGCTTCAGGAACATGGGCTTATGAAGACTAGCTTACGCTATACAGTGTTTTAAGTAGGAAATTTTGTCTGGACAGCGTTTTTTTTGATTGAATTCCAATTATCAAATATTCTTCCTATGCACATACATAGGCTCATCTGTCAAAACAACCAGACATGGTTCCCTACCAGACCATACATCCTTCACCAAGAACAAGAAGAATACACGCTGAAAAATTGTAAGGAACTTACTTTGCGCGACAATCTTATCTCAATAAAACATTTATAAATCAAGTGTAAGAAATAAAATGAAGTTCTGTTCCGACCGACTGAGCTAATGAAGAGATGGGCATATGCCATACAGTGTGATACGAGTGAAATATTGCCCTCCAGGCTAGCAAGCCAGTGTCTTACTCAATGAGCCACAATGGTTTCCAATAATTAACAGTGAAATTTCGGGCCTACCTGCATTTAATGATGAATAGACAAGAAAGTTTCTTCATCGATAATTGATGAGAGTAAAAATAAGTTAGAAGGTATGACAATATACAATATTTTATATCATCCTTCAGGCAAGTATACATATCTTTAATTGATATCATAGTATGAGAGGTCATGGGGTCACAAGATAAAAATATGTTCTGTCCTTATTATATCATAATTAATCAATTCGAGTAAATGATTAAGAAACTAGTTAATGTTGATACGGGCTGGCATTTAGAAAGAAAATGGGAAAGCTGCTGACACTAACTAACATTCAGAATGGGAGAGGTTAAAAAAAGGACTAATATTTTCTGTCTACTACGCATGAAACTTAATACATTGATTGGTCCATTTCTAGTTGTAAAACTTAACAGTTCTTTATTAGTTAAGATAATTTTCTTTATTTTCAGTTGACGATACCAACTAAGACTAACATTCTGAATGAGAATGGTAAAGATGAAAATACTGACAAAGAATGGGAGAGCTGAAGATACCAGTATAACATCCAGAAAGAGAATGGGAGAGCTGAAGATACCAGTATAACATCCAGAAAGAGAATAGGAGAGCTGAAGATACGAGTATAACATCCAGAAAGAGAATCGAAGAGCTGAAGATACTAATTAAAGCCAACATTCAGAAAGAGAATGGGAGAGCTGAAGATACCAGTATAACATCCAGAAAGAGAATGGGAGAGCTGAAGATACTAATTAAAGCTAACATTCAGAAAGAGAATGGGAGAGCTGGAGATACCAGTATAACATCCAGAAAGAGAATGGGAGAGCTGGAGATACCAGTATAACATCCAGAAAGAGAATGGGAGAGCTGAAGATACCAGTATAACATCCAGAAAGAGAATGGGAGAGCTGAAGATACCAGTATAACATTCAGAAAGAGAATGGGAGAGCTGAAGATACCAGTATAACATCCAGAAAGAGAATGGGAGAGCTGAAGATACCAGTATAACATCCAGAAAGAGAATGGGAGAGCTGAAGATACCAGTATAACATCCAGAAAGAGAATGGGAAAGCTGAAGATACCAGTATAACATCCAGAAAGAGAATGGGAGAGCTGAAGATACTAATTAAAGTTAACATTCAGAAAGAGAATGGGAGAGCTGAAGATACCAGTATACTAATAAAAGCTAACATTCAGAAAGAGAATGGGAGAGCTGAAGATACTAATTAAAGCTAACATTCAGAAAGAGAATGGGGGAGCTGAAGATACCAGTATAACATTTAGAAAGAGAATGGGAGAGCTGAAGATACTAATTAAAGCTAACATTCAGAAAGAGAATGGGGGAGCTGAAGATACCAGTATAACATTCAGAAAGAGAATGGGAGAGCTGAAGATACTAATTAAAGCTAACATTCAGAAAGAAAATGGGAGAGCTGAAGATACCAGTATAACATTCAGAAAGAGAATGGGAGAGCTGAAGATACTAATTAAAGCTAACATTCAGAAAGAAAATGGGAGAGCTGAAGATACCAGTATAACATTCAGAAAGAGAATGGGAGAGCTGAAGATACTAATTAAAGCTAACATTCAGAAAGAAATTGGGAGAGCTGAAGATACCAGTATAACATTCAGAAAGAGAATGGGAGAGCTGAAGATACTAATTAAAGCTAACATTCAGAAAGAGAATGGGAGAGCTGAAGATACTAATTAAAGCTAACATTCAGAAAGAGAATGGGGGAGCTGAAGAAATTTAAAGCTACCATTCAGAAAGAGAATGGGAAAGCTAAAGATACCAGCTAAGACTAACATTCTGATGGAGAATGGGAGAGCTGAAGAAACCAGCTACCATTCAGAGAGAGAATGGGAAAGCTGATGATACTAAGTTTCAGAATGAGAATAGAAGAACAGTAAATACTGACCTCCATCCAGAATGAGAATGGGAGAACAAAAAATACTGACTACCATCCAGAATGAGAATGGGAGAACAAAAAATACTGACTACCATCCAGAATGAGAATGGGAGAACAGAAAATACCGACCTCCATTCAGAATGAGAATGGGAGAACAAAAAATACTGACTACCATTCAGAATGAGAATGGAAGACCTCCATGCACAATGAGAATGAAAGAACAGAAAATACCGACCTCCATGCACAATGAGAATGGAAGAGTAGAAAATACTGACTACCCTTCAGAATGGAAGAGCTGCAGCATGTAGGCTAGCCAGAAGAACAGTAAGAGGAAGGAGCAACTTTATTTCATTAACTCCACTCAACGGAATATTGTGAAAGAAATATCAGTTCAAAAATGATTAAATTCCACTATTTATCTTCACCCTATAAATGACCTAACACCTGGTAGATTTATAGTCAGGGAAAAATTTAGAGAAAATTGTTGAAACTTAACATAAAATCACTCATTTGCTGATCAGTTAAATAAAATTATACAACTCCAAGCCCAAAATATCTAGTAATGTTGTATCTTTTGTTTACCATGTGCTTTCACTGTATCACAAAGTTGATCAAAGCCTTTCAGAACACCTGAAAGAGGTCAGTAAATTTGAGATTTGCATGTTTTGTACCCGAAGAAAATTCTCTACAAACAAAATCTTCCAAGCAATTAATTTGTGACAACAAATTTGTGACAACAAAATATTCAAAAGTTTAATTATTAATGCACAAGCTTTAAGAAGATTCATTTTTGTCAAATAAAACAAGCTTAAAGTAGCTAAATCGCTAACATAGAAATTGACAAAAGTGGGTCGCAACGCATATAATACTGTAAACTGATTTACATAAAATGGTTCCCGTTTTTACTCAAATTTCAAATCAGTTTAAGTTCAGCGAAAAAAGCCAGCAATCGAGTGCAAATAACTAGCATCTGGTTATTCCAGTCTACATATACCTTTGATTTGGTGCCATGTGTCTAGCCTCGTCCCTCAAGTCTCTTATGACAACTGGGGCTGAAGCGCATTATGGTACACGATTCGTGTACCAATGTTAAAAAAAATATTTTATCTTAAATATCGGATATCAGAAGCTCATCTTTTCCTGGTAAGTTTGATTTAAATTGACCAATAAGGTCGTGTTTTCGATGTCCAAGATTTTGGAGGATTTTGCGTTACATAATTAGGTCCTTTAAAGAATTTTAATTTTTAATACACAAGCTTCAAGAAATTTAATTATTGATATACAAGCATCAAGTTTAATTTTTGATATATAAGCATCAAGTTTTATTTGTGATATACAAGAGAGAGAGAGAGAGAGAGAGAGAGAGAGAGAACGAGAGAGGGAGAAATGGGGTTTAACGTCCACTTCACACAACTAGGTCATTTCGGTACTAAACTAACATATGGTTTAAATTTTATTTGAATAATTCGCATGCGCGTAGGGGTCTTTAGTAGTGGGAGGAAACCGGAGGACCCGGAGGAAACCCATGAGAATGAGAAGGCGCCCCTATCTCCATAGTCCATACCACATACACTCACACCTGGGCTCGAAACCAGAGGTGACCGGCCAGCTAGAGGTCGAAGCTCGGCACTCTAGACCACTAGGCCATCAATAGGTACAGTTTTAACACCTTAGAGGACAAAACACCTACTTAATGACCACTGTGGTGTATATCATTCAATCGTCACAGTTTAAACACCTTAGAGGACAAAACACCTACTCAATGACTACTGTCTGATTACTAACAATTTTAACTAACTAATACAAATTAGGTTTAAAGACTCACTACTTTGATCTATTAGTGTTGTATATTATAATTTATAACAATTATTTGTTGCACAGTCAATAATATCATCATTACAGTGCATTAGTGCAAGTTTCAAGAAGTTAAATTTTTGACACACAAGCTTCCAGATGTTGCTTCAAGAAGTTCAAACAACTGAACCAAAGAGAGAAACATCACTCTTTTTGATGCATATGAATGTTTTAAAAGTGATAAATCAGCATTTAATTGGTACAATAGATATGATCTTTAGTCTCAGGCTATTTAACATGAATACACTTCTGTGTTGGTTTTTATTTACACTTATTTTAAATTGGTGTAAAACATATATATAAAACATGGGCAATTAGAGGCCTGCGGCTAAATTTACGTATTGATGAATGAGTTCTCTTATCTTGCATCTGTTTGAAACGCGCCATTTAACAATTGCTATAGATTGTTTAACAATATCATAACATAATTAACATTTATCACAGGTCGTTTAACACCACCAATGTTGTTTTAAAATATCATGGATTGTATAACTTTTATCATAGGTTGTTTGATTAGAGTGAGAGAAATGGGGTTTAAAATCCAAGACACGTAGGGGTCTTTAGCAGTGGGAGGAAACCGGAGGACCCACAGAAAACCCACGAGGTTGGACAGGCGACCCTACTCCTTGCCACATACAATCTGAGATTGGAAACCACGTCAGTTGACTCAATGACAGGCTTTATGATACAGCGCGCCCACGCTTACCATTCAGCCATCCAACCCCAGACGAGTCGATTGAGGTATTTATCATTTTGATTGAGGTATTTAACAAGCAATGATAAAAACCAATCAACAGCTTTTCCCCAACTTCATGTCCCACCAGACGACTAAAACCATAAACTCGACAAACAAATAACAAGTTAACCCCGGCAATTTACGAAACTAAATAAAGCCCGTAACTTTTATAATACTACTTTGTCCAATCAACAGCCGACAACCTATTTAGTCCTGCTCTAATTTCTAATCAAATAAATCCCATGAGGCGTGAATCGGGATGATTTTCTGCGGGGCTATTGATCTTTCGGAAATATCTCACAGAATTTCCTACTCTGCTGTGTTTACTTCTGCTTTATCCTGTTACATGGGATCAAATCTTTCTGTACGACTCACAGAAAAGATTAAGCTCAATTATGTTCAACACATATCCTAAAGATTATCGACGACCTTTGAGATTATATGGAAAATTGTATAAAGTCGACGATAATGATTTCAGCACGAACGAAAAATATTTTCCTATACAATTATCTGTGATTGATTCGGCATGTATTTTTTTAGTGAAGAGGATTTCATAGAAATTATCGTGGGTTTAATAAAAAGACTTCTTTACATAACCTTTAAAGTGAGTGAATAGGCTGCCACCAAGATTTATTCGATCTGCAGTTGTTGAAATGATCGCAAATAATAGATTTGAATTGGACTGAATCCATTACATGATTGAAAATATATCAATACTTTTTAAATTATTTCAATAACTTTATTTTTAGCAATGTAATTAAAATTACCATTACCCATTATTTTCTGATTTTATAAAAATGAAATGAAATGAAAGTTTAACATTCTAATTTTCCCCTCCATCGAGAACTTAAGAAACCTATAGAGGTACAGTGTACTCTTTTTTAAAAATTCCAACTGACAAGGGTTCTTTTACATGCAAGCCAACGTGTAAACAGGAGTTGAGCTTTTCATACCATCCAAATGACTACATGGTGTTACTGGGGAAACCACATGGGAAAATCTATTTCATTTCAAAATTGTAAGGTTTTCGAATATCTGTTGCGTTCAATAGCTAATATCTAAAAATATTAGATACAACCCAATAAAGGAGAAGGGTCGGTAGGTCGTTTTTTATTTAAATTTTTTTCCTTTAAAGTCAAATTTAAAGAGCTAATTCGAAAGATTGATCTTTTTTTGTGTGGAAATATTTGTCTTCTTTACTTGTAGGTACACAAATCAATAGGTATCGATGAAATCAGGATTTTTAGCGGGGCACGACTGAAACACGAGATGCCACGAAATTGAAATGTGAAATTCTGTCGACACATTTTTAACAATCATGCTGGTTGTGTCTTCATTTTACTCAAAAACGGATATGGAAAATATTGTTGTTATTACTAAACTGATGCTCCACAGGCATGGAGGTAAATCATTTCATTGGAATAGTCACGCATTCATCTGCAACCATTTTATTGAGAAGTGATACCTATATGATGATGATGATGCGTTCAATGATGAATGAATCAAACCATAGCCATATTAAAGGGAAATAACTTTCATGATATAACTTTTTGACAAATAAAACAAAATTAAAAGACTATGAAAAGGTGTAATAAAATAATTTAAGACAGGTGTGGTTTTATCTGGTCAGTCATGTTAAAGGCTCAATAACACTCTTGTTGTAATTGGATAATATGTCCCAATCTTTATTCTGCTCAACAAATATTCCAATAAATTGGTGATACAAATTTCATCTTAACACATCAAATTTAAAAAATTGTTAGAATAAGGCTTTTTTTTTTGGACCTGTCAAGCCAGCAAGAGTGTTATTGTCCCTTTAAAGTCAGCATTTCATATCAATAAACCATTTTATCAATTTATAATTGATTTATAAAAGGTATAAATAATGAGAAATAATTGGTAATCAAGTATTCTATCTAGTATCATCTGAAATTCACCCCTCAGGTAACTTGTTTGCGTACAATAGGGGGCAATATTTCTATAAATGATTATTCCGCATTTCAATAAACCCATCATCACCAATTCACCCCTCAGGTAACTTGTTTGCATTCAATGGGGGGCAATATTTCTATAAATGATTACTCAGAATTTCAATAAACCCCCTTATTATAAATGAGCAGAAATGATAAGTACTAAAGTATCCTTCTCCTTCATCTCATCTTGTATCATCATCAATTCACCTCTCAGGTGTATGTCTCAAGGTCACACCTTTCAGGTATTTTTCATCTGACATAGTTCATTAACTCCTTTGACAGGTGAAAACCAACTCCACTCATCCATTTCAGTAAATTCACTAGAAAACATTATATTACCCCTGTCATTCGGTAAAACTACTGGGATTTCATCTACATCACCTATTACATTTTACACTGATAGTCTTTTAGAGAGAGAGATAGGGGGGATGTCCACTTACATTTTAAAATGATAGTCCTCAGATAGAGAGAGAGAGAGAGAAAGAGAGAGAGAGAAAGAGGGAGAGTGGGGGTTGTCCACTTACCTTTTACACTGATAAGTCTTATTCAAGAGAGAATGATGGAGAGAGAGAGAGAGAGAGAGAGAGAAGGGGGGAGAGAGAGAGATTGGGTTAAATGTCCACTTGACACAAACTAAGTCATTTTGGGACTAACATAAGCTTCAATTTTATTTCAATTAATCCCTTGGGAGTAGAGGTCTTTAGCAGTCGAAGGAATTTAGAGGACCTAGAAAAAAAACAACATAAGGTTGAGCAGGGGACCCTAATCCTTGTCACGTACAAGCGGGATATCAAAATCACAGACAAGAGGGAAATAAAGCTGAAAATGTCTGGGGAACGTTTTCCGTCCGTGAATATCCGACACACAGAGTAACAGACTGATGCACCACTGACAGCGGAGGATCCCACCACAATTAAAGAGAGAGAGAAAAATAGTGGTTTAATGTCCAATCGACATAAACTAGGTCATTTCAAGACTAACATATGGTTTAATTTTATTTTTTAATTAGTTTTGTTTGCGCGTAGGGGTCGTTAGCATTGGGAGGAAACCGGAGTGTCCGGGGAAAAAGTTGGACAGACGACCCTACACCTTGTCATGTACAACCAGGGATTCGAAACCATGCCAGTTGACTCAATGAGAGGCTTCATGATACAGCACCCTTGGCTTACCATTCGGCCACCCCCCCCCCCCCCAATTAAAAGCATAGTTACTGTGTCTTAAAATGTGACAGACCTGACTTACGCACCCCTTTTAATACTCTCTTCAAAAATTCAGGGACACAAAATCGCTAAATGCTAAGGTATTTTTAACTGAACTCACCTATAATACATTAGCAGATCTTAACACCTGATCTGTTAAAATTCCACTCATGATACAGGTAACAAACAGATCCTATATAGGTGTCTTAATTACAGGTAGGTTATTCAGGCCTACCACTAACCACAGGTAAAATATATTACTGACAATGCAGTCTAAATAAACCACAAAACAAATAATACACAATCTGATAAATCAAGCTGTTTAGTTACTCGAGACAAGCACAAGACATTATTGTAAGAGACCTTGCATCAGGCAAAATAAGATGAAATGTCACCCTGACAGCTCATCAAAATACCTAGCTAAAAGGTGCACAGTTACAAAACAAACAATTTAAAATATATCAAGCGAAACCAGGTTGTGAAGAGCATTGCACGTCTTTTTTAATATTGGTGCACGTTGGGGTAAGTCTTTAATATTGGTGCTTAAAAAATGAACTGCAACCCACAAGCTCCTCGGACAATCTATGCGAACAATTCACAAAGTGTCAGGTGAAACAGGCTGTTTTTCAAACACAATCGTAAGAATTTCGAAACAGGTAAATATCCAGTTATATGTCTTTACAGCTGATAAAACAGCCAAACAGTTCTACACAAGCAGCAGATACCCCTCTGGCAATTTAAAGGGCATAGGACAGGTAAAATGTACAGGCATGTCTTTACAATTGGTAAAAGAGAAGTGTAAAAGGCACTTTATCCAAACAGCTCTAACAGTTCTACACAAATCCCAAATACACCTGAGACAATCTAAAGAGTTTTGAACAGGTAGATCTGACCAAAAAGGTGTGTGAAAGGCATTGCAGCCAAACGGCTCAACACAAACCCCGAATAAACCTCAGAAAATCCTGAACACACCTTGCGACGATCTAAAGAGTTTAGACCAGCAGGTAAAATGCAGATGTGATATAATTGACAGGTGTTACAGGTAGTTAAATCTTGGTATGAATAATTAATAGAATGTTAATTGGATGACGAGATGTTAATTAAAAACAGGTAAACATAGGTAGAGACCTACATTCAGGTATATATATAGATGCATGGTGACAAATAAAGTTACTACTATTAAATATATATATAAGAAAGAGAGAGAGAGAGTGAGTGAGAAAGAGAGAGAGTGAGTGAGAAAGAGAGAGAGACTTGCTTGTGGGGTTCTTTAGCAGTGGGAGAAAATTGGAGAAAGTTGTAATGGCTGGAACCTCAATTTAATTATGTTCTAATTCTACTTGGTCATATCTTCACGCAAGAAGAGCACAATGGCTCTAGTTTGCCTGGATGTTGTCAATTTGAGTTTTTTATTGCTTGTCTCAATAGTCTAAAATGTCTCTGCTCAATGAAAATAATTCAGAAAAATTTAACAAAATTAGCCTACTGTCGAGCTCAACATTTAATGCCCGTCTCAATAGTCTAAATTGACTCTCATCAATGAAAAAAATAAAGAAATATGTCACAAAATTAGCTTACTCTCATGCTCAACATTTTTTAGTTCAAGATTCGTTTGACGCAAGTACCATGCTTTGATCTACATCTGTCCTATGTAAAGATCAGTGATAATGCCAATAAATGAAATGAAATGAAATATGGTTTTTAGTCATTCAGTTCGATAATGCAACTCCGCCACCCACCCCCACCCCCCACCCCCCCGCCAAAATTCCCTCTCAATTAAGATTCAGAATGAGATGGCAGAGAAATGGGGTTTAACATCCACTCAACACAAGCTAGGTCATTTTGGGACTAACATATGGTTTCATTTTATTTCAACAATTCGCTTGCGCATTGGGGCCTATAGCAATGGGATGAAACCGAAGGACCGGGAGAAAACCCAAGAGGTTGAAGAGGAGACCCTACTCCTTGTCATGTACAGCCACAGTTTCGAAACCGAATGAGATTGGGTTAAAGTCCTTCTGTTCAATAATGCAGCAAAAAAGCAACAAAAAAAAACCTCTCCTGAAAGAGATTCAGAAGAGCTTGGGAGAACAATTTTATCTTTTTTTCCAATTTTAGGAGAGATTGTTATGACACTCCAGGTATTCATTCACGTGAAAGCCTCAAATTGTACTAAAAAATGTGTAGGAAAATTCGCCCAAATAAATTCAACACATACCAAAAATTCTTCAGACTTTTTCCTATCAATCCAATCACTATATCACAACGTCACACTGATATTCCCCAAACTTATTTTCTCACCTCCAAACTTATTTTCTCACCTTTAAACTTATGTCCTAGGAGTAACGAGGCAAACTGATCAATGATATCATCTTCAGCTGAACAATATAAAAAAAAAACTGATGTAAAGTCGTTCAAGCAGAAAGATTTTGAGAGAACTAGATTAGTATATGTAATGACTCTAAAGGGACTCGATGTATCAGCCACAATGGAGACATAACTTTAGAAATTCTGAAAAGACATCTATTACACACATTCATACAAATACATTATATTATAAGGGTAAATAGAATGTGTTTAAACTTTTAGACTGTTTTAAAGAGAGAGAGAGAGAAAAAGAGAGAGAGAGACACACACACACACACAATAGTTAACTGGTCAGGGCTATGCCATCCAAGATAACCAAATATGTGGCTAAAGCATGTGGTTCCATGAATAGCTGGAGAGAATAAGTGATGTATGCGATTAATAGAGAGAGTCAGAGAGATAGGGTTTAATTCTACTAGGTTATTTTGGGAATAACATATGTGTCTGAACACGGCATCTTGAGTTGGAATTGGGAATATCTAATTTTGGACTACAGACAAAAGAAGTGAAATTATTGATTTTGATCGAAATTGAGATTTAAAAAATAATGAGTCTATAAATATACTATCTATCACACAAAAGATCAAAATAGCAATACTAGATTTTAGAACACCTTTATTTGAACGTTTTGTATGAGTACCTTATTCTCAAAATCCTCGGCGAAATTAGTTATGATTCTTCGCTCGTATTGCAACGACCGCTCATTCCTCTTGCAAAATAATTGGCATTGTTGGAAGCGGAGAATCTCTGGTTTACAAATATGACCAAAGTATTGTCGATGAATTCATTTTGAAGGAATACAAAAGGGTTTTAAAACCCCTAAAACTGTAAACAAACTCGGCTAGCTGCTATGCTCCCAATACAACTCGCTTGTTGATTGGCCCAGACAATGCATGCAAAGCATTGTGTATCCGTGACCACATGGAGGCTCAAGCGGCTGATACAAATTATATTTGGGCAATGTTATGGGATATCTACATGCGATTTACTATGAGAAATGACTTGAGCAACTGTTGTTGTTGTTGTTTGTTTATAATGTCTAATATATTTTGGGGGGTTAGGATGGCCTAGTGGTCTAAAGTGTCACACTTTGACCTCTAGCTGGCCGGCCACCTCTGTCTTGCGGCTGTGGTTTCGAGCCCTGGTATGAGCATATGTGGCTTGGAGATAGGGGTGCCTTCTCAACCTTGTGGGTTTTCTCCGGACACTTCGGTTTCATCCCACTGCTAAAGACCCCTACGCACAAGCCAATTATTGAAATAAAATTAAAACCATATGTTAGTCCCGATATGTCGCATGACCTAGTTGTGTTGAGTGGACATTAATTCCCCATTTCTCTCTCTCTCTAATACACATCTCTGCTATATTGGATACCTAAACTTCATAAAAATCCCTACCAGCAACGTTTTATAACAGGTTCGTCCCGTTGTTCCACAAAACCTCTTTCAAAAGTATTGACATCCATACTAACGGCAGTGAAAGAGGGTATTCAAAAATACTGCGACAAAATATACTCTCGTAGTGGTATTAATCAAATGTGGATCTTAAAAAATTCCAAAGAATTACTTGATGGTTTGCAATCTAGATCACTTGCCTCAGTCTCATCTATACAAACATTTGACTTTTCTACCTTGTACACTAAAATTCCCCATAGTAAATTAAAAACTCAGTTGAAAGACATTATTCCCAGTGTTTTTTCATCTAAATCGGGACATGCTAGATATAAATATTTAGTTGTTAATTACAATTCCACTTATTTTGTCAAGAACCATAGTGATTCAAAAAACAAATACACAGCCATCAAGATAATTCAGATGTTGGATTTTTTAATTGATAATATCTTTGTTGAATTTGGAGGGGAAATTTATCAGCAAGTGGTAGGTATCCCCATGGGTACCAACTGTGCACCTTTGCTTGCTGATTTGTTTCTGTATTCCTACGAAGCTGAGTACATGCAGGCACTCGTAAAATCCAATAAACGTTTAGTTAGACATTTTAATTTCACTTATCGATATATCCATGATGTTCTATCACTGAATAATCCAAAATTCAGTGATTATATAGAATTCATATATCCTGATGAGCTCGAAATTAAAAATACTACTGACAGTGACAATAGCGCTTCCTACTTGGATCTGCGTCTCGATTTTGACAATTGCCATAAACTAAGTGTTAAATTGTACGATAAACGGGATTGTTAACTTTCCATTTAATAGTAGTAACATTACAATATCACCAGCTTATGGAGTGTTTGTGTCTGAGCTAATTCGTTACACGAGAGCTTGTTCATTCTATTCTGATTTTTCGAGTAGATCGAGGCATTTGTCATCTAAGCTTCAACTTCAGGGATACTTGCGAACTAGACTTATTAAAGCCTTTAAAAAGTTTTATGGTCGTCATATTGACTTGATCGGTAAATATAACATGTCTCTCTCGACTATTATTCTAGACATATTTAATTGACGGGTATACTATCTCCCTGATAATATATGTGTACTACATCGTTAACACTGTTCATCACGTGCATTTTGCATACCGATAGTTCATTGGTCTATCACGCTATTTTACCGAGATTTCGCCTAATAGATTGGATGCAGCTATGGCGGGTGTGGCGCGCCAGGCAGGGTAAGCTTACTCTTCCTAGGACACCTGTTACCACTGTTCGTCGTGTATTTTGTACACGGTGAACAGTCCATAATGCTGATTACACTATTTTGCGATATTACACATTTTTGCCTATACCGTTTTTAGGACTTCGAATTTTGTCTAATGGTTTGGATTGTTCGTACTTGGTTTTATTTTATTATTATTGTATGAAGCAACTTTACTCTAATCCTATATAGATAGCCTATAAATAGCCATTGTGTGTTAATCAAAACATCGTAAAATTAATCAACAAGCTGTTCCTGTCATTGAGTAATGTTAATCTTTAATCGCTTCTCACGTACGGTATTAAGGATTAATTGATTTATAGTTAACAATGATAAGGCCGCAGATAATCCATTATTTACTCTGAATAACTAAAGCGGCGATGATTTTACATCTCGTTTAGTCTGTTAGAAAATAATTTATAGCCCTTAAATGGAAATAAACAATATAGCCAATAACTGTCTTTTCGAAGATAATTTTATAGATTAATTACCGTTTACTGTCGCATATTGGATCTTACTATTTTCTAAAATTCTATTAACATAATGGATCGGGATAATGGGAACCACCAATGAGTCCCGATTATCGAGTGGAAAATGTATGCCATGGTTTAATTACACCGTTTCCAAAATGCGCGAAACTAAACGTAAGCATTTCATGTCAATGAAATTGAAATATCAATTCTATTCTATTTGGGAGTCATAATTTTAGGGATACCGTTACAGTACTGAAGGCTGAAAATAACAATAGACTATTTGTAAACGCAAAATCTTAATTTCAATCGTACAGATGTTGCAGCTTCTCTGATGATTTTAAGATAAAAATAAACTACTAAACTTGATTACCCGATCAACAACCTTAATCTTCCGACCACTAGCACCACGGTGCTAATTAATTAAGGATATTAACTGAAGTTAAACTCATCAAAGTTATAATATACAAACTTAGACTACTAATAGGGGTGGGCAAATGGAGGTCGAATTTTGGGAACGAGTGTTTTCTAAGGCGATTTTGGCGGCTGAATCCGAATCTGGTGAAATTTTTGTTCTGTGACGTCATTTTGAGCTGGTTTCGTGGTTTTCAAAATGGCGGCCCAAAAATGACTTTTTTTCTCATAAATACGAGACGATATTGGAAAGAGTTGTCCAATATGTTAAAATATATGTTTACATGACCGTGGATTCTAAAATTGCACTCATATTTATGATTTGATAACATCCTATATCGATATGAGGGTAATAACTGAAAAAAAGTCATTTCGAAAATGGCCATGGAACCAGCTCAAAATGACGTCACAGAACAAAAATTTCACCAGATTCGGATTCAGCAGCCAAAATCGCATTGGAAAACACTCGTTCCCAAAATTCGACCTCCATTTGCCCACCCCTACTACTAATGTATACATTGTTCTAAATTATAGGCTATACCAGGAAATGTGAATTTACTACAAACCACGCTAGTTGACGCAATGACAGGCTTTATGCAGCCATCCAACCCCCCCATTTTAGACTGAGGTTTACGTAGCATTAAATACCTAAATTGTACAAGGGCAATAAATTTAGAAGTAAAATGAAACTACTGCTAGTATCATGTTCCTACTTACGAAAGTTATTCAGAGATATCATTTGTACTAAACAAAAGGATGCCGCTTGATTAACAGTACAGTTAATGAAAAAACAATTTAAAAAATAAAACAAACGTAATTCCTAAAGCTGCTGTAATAACTAAAGAAGCTCAATTTTACTGCTATTCAAAATCGTCAACAATAGATATTTTACAACTGTAATAAGTGAAATATTTGTAGAGAATCGCACGTGCCATGGCTATTTATAGCCTCATACACTCCACCGTTGACATATTATCATAGTTCGAGACACGCAACGGAAGCGTGCACATTCGCTGTGTCGAGACCAATTTTTTTGTGCTAATATATTTACAGCTTTTTTATCAGTAAGATAAATGCAATGTTGAAAAAAATTTATTGTCAAGCATACATGTACAAAACACCCTTAAAAATTATTTTCCACCTCTCTAGTTTCAGTGAAATATCAGGTTCTCCTCTTCATAACAAACTCCCATTTACAACATTAAAGGGTCAATCCCGATAATGTTTTTGAGAGTAAAACTGCTTAACTTTGTGTTAAAATCCCCTACCTTAGGGCCAAGCAACTAACACAATATATGTGATACGTTTTCAAACAATTTTAACCCACCAGTCTTTATCTGGAAATAGAGTCCAGGGTGTCCCAAGCTGGACCATTCACCGTGTAGACCTCTAAAGGAACGTGAATCAATTATCAGGTCACCCAACGAAAGAATTGACCCAAAATCTTAAAAGGGTTACGTGTCCTGATAAGCTGTTTTAACGCTCACTTCCAAACGACTCAATATTTTGAGCTGAAATTTTAAGTCAGGGTATATACAATATACACCATTCTTCTATATTTTGGCGTTTAAATTCCATACGTACTCAGACTTTTATTTTTGATAATCTGTTCAATTTGGGACTGTCCCTTTAACACACTAATAAGGTAAAAATTGTTCAAATGTCAAACATGCATTTAAACATATATGCCTATTTACTTTTTGTCCTTTATTTATCTTTTTGAAGGTTATTCTATTTTAAGCAACATTATGAATTCATAATGGTATAAGAGATGTTTGCCAAGAGCATTAGGTTTTGTCATTTAATCCCTCGCAAAGTATTTTTAAAGTTGAATCTGTAAAGGAAAATGTGTCAAAAAATCGCTAATATTCAACACCTAGAAATTGACACAAATGGGTTGCAAGGCATATAATAATGTAACATAAATGCATATCAACTGATTTACATTCAACCGTTTCCATTTTTACTCTAATTTCAAGTCAGTTATGTTCAGCGAAATATGCCAGAAGTCTCAATGAGTGACAAACTCTAGCATTTTGTTATTTCAGTCTACATAGTAAAAATACTCTGTGACGATTTGTGGAATATGTCTAGCCACGCTCTTACAGTTCCTTGTTATAAATGGGCCTTAACGCATTATGGTAAATGATTCGTTTACTAATGGTAAAATGTTTTTTTTGTCTTAAATAATGGATATCAGATACCCATCTTTTCAACGTTGAAGACTTTAGATGATATTGAGTTAGAGACTTAGCTCCGTTAATTTCAGTATTCACAAAGACATGATGATTTGAAAATATTCGATGTCTTCTGCAGATGGAACTAACTTGAGAACATTCTAGAGTCGTTTAATATTAACCCATACATTCGTGGGGAGAATTTTATAGTCTCACGGAGCGGCAACCATTGATAGTCAGGAAGTTGATTTAAGTTGGTTTACTCCCCTGTAAAAGCATGGTTTTAACCGTCGACGGTATATGACATGAGTTTTTATTACAAGGGTGGGCTCTATTGACGGAACAACCATCAATAGTCAAAACAGCCGGGAAATGGTGTCTTTCAAATCAAAAAGACTTCAGCTGATGACGTCATGTCTATAAGTGTGGACTCTTCTGTTGATAAAAATTCAGATGTTTAGCACAAAGTAAAGACACAAAAAAGGAAGACTTCTCCGGAGGAAATTATTCGTCTGCTTGTATACAGTCGCGCACATAGATCGCTACCAATATAGACTTATACGAAATGGTCAAATTTGTTACCATGGCAACCCTAATGTGTATATTTCGGTAAATAGGCTATTATTGTTATTTTCCAAATATTTATTTCATTTTTACTGTTAATAAAAACTCACTACTGATAATTTTTATTTTTGTGTTATCTACCACATTTTATTATTTTTAGAAAAAAACATTATCACAATTTAGTGACTTCCCCCAAAAATCATATCCTATTCTTACAAAAGAGTTATCTTTCATGCTAATAATCCATATGAATTTACTCTTGCACATCTTGAGTTTTTTAATGGCAAGAAAATATCCAACATTTCATTAATGACAATATGGCAGCCATTTTGAAACCCACTGGTAATCATGGTAAAAATATGCAAAAATCACAAGTCATGTATAATAGATACACATCTGCAATTTTACAGTTGTAGTCTCATTCATATTCAAGATACCGTATTTCCTCTAATAAACGCCGGGCCTCTAATAAGCGCCGGGGGGTCAAGGGTAGTTGAGAAAATAAGAGCCGGGCCTCCAATAAGCGCTGGGTCTCTAATAGACATTAGATTGCTTTTGATCAAATGCCGTAATTCAAAAGATTCTCCGGCCCAATGTCCATGGTAAATAATGGCTTTACCCTGAATTCAATTTGCTATTAAAGAAATAAGCGCCGGGCCTCTAATAAGCGCCAGGGGGTCAAGGGGTGCTGAAAAAAATAAGCGCCCGGGCGCTTATTAGAGGAAATACGGTATGCTAGGTTTTTCATAACAGGGTCGGTCTAAAGGTTTGATTTTTACTCAATATTTGTATAGCCATCTGTATCAAGTGGTTAGCCCAGAAAGGGCTTAGCCATGGAAAATTTTATATTTCTAAAAAAATGCAAGTTGTACTTTAGTGTTAGGGTGACCCGTGCACACTACAGGAAGTTGGTCTCGACACGGCTAAGATGTGCATGCTTCACTTGCGTGTCTCGAAGTTATTTCTGGCTACCCCGCACTCTCTTTAAGTCATGGCATGTGCAGTTCTCTACAAATATTTAAAAACTATTACAGCCGTAAAAATTCTATTGTTGACGATTTTGAATAGCAGTAAAATGTAGCTTCTTGGTTACAGCAGCTTTAGAAATTACGTTTGTTTTATTTTTTTAAATTGCTTTATCATTAACTGTACCGTTAACCAAGCTGCATCTTTTGGTTTAGTACAAATAATATCCCTGAAACACTTATTGGGTTAGGCAAGAACCTGATACTAGCAGTAGTTTCATTTTACTTTTACAAGTTTTTTAAAACAATTGTTGAGTTGGCTAACATGCTAATTACTAAATTCAATTTCTTGTTCCAGCTTTGTGTTATGTTTCGTAAAAAGGTAGTCTTGATTAACCCGACCCGTCAATCAGACGTAGAATGGTTGATAGACTGGTTAAGCGAGACTAATTTCAAAACAAGGGCACGTAACCCATCTTTTACTCAAATTGTGTCTTTAACATAATTTGTATTTAAACTAATAATATATAAAATGGTTCGATCCCTTTCAGCATTACGAGGTCACTCACAAACGAAGCAAATAATCATTTCCATCACAAAAGATGATATTGCCTGCAGTTAAACAAATAAAAATATTCATATGATATGGACCAATAAATATCAAAATAACTTTAGATAGTTCAGGACAGCTGGACAATAAATAACAGATAGAACTAGTACTGAATCGACCATGGGTCCTGGGGCCTGTTTCACGAAATTTTAACTTAAGATAAAATCCAAATTTTAGTGCATACTTAAATCTGATTGGCTAAGCGCTAAAATCAGTCTAATGCTATCCAATCGAATTACTAAAATCGGATTTTATCTTAGTTAAAATTTCGTGAAACAGGCCCCTGGTGGGGCATGGACCGTCCACAACAGGGATCCCCACAACAAGAAATGTCAGTCCTATCAAATGCACTGAGTGAAGACTTGATCTGTGTGGGATCAAAATGGCATATAAAACTTTCAGCTCAAAATACTGGAAATTATTTGGGGTTTATTTGGCTTACACAAGTCTTTTACAGCGCTCGTCTCCAGATTTTGAGAGACTTGATATACAATATAATCTATAGGCTTTACCATAGACTGGTTTATCAATTACAGGTCACATCGAACCAGAGCCCTTCTGAAATGGCCTCATGGACAAATACAAGTCCATCGAACCCTTTATTTAACTTTACTTTGCCTGAAAAGTTGAAATCAGTTGTACTGGTAATTATGGTTCTATTAAACATCATTTTGAAGTTGTAATTTAACCTCTTGTTGTTCTATTCGCATCAAACATTCTCGTCCAAAGGTCTGTTTTGAGTTTTTAGCGAAAGACAAAAATGTGACTTAGATCCATCTCCCCCTAGCACAGTATTATAGAATTATATATTTGAGTGTTCCAGATTCTAACACATTATACATATATAGTATTTCAGATTCTAGCGCATTATACATATATCTTTGAGTGTTCCTAATTCTAGCACATTATACATATAACTTTGAGAGTCTAGCACATAATACAAATATCTTTGAGTGTTCAAGATTCTAGCACATTATTCATTTTTCATACCAGAACATGCTTTGGGTGTACTAAGCTCTTAGTGTACCAGAGTCTTGCACATCATAAATATCTGTGAACCATATGACAGAGATTCAGGCAGTGGCTTGGAAGATTCTAGCACATTATTCATATTTTCATACCAGACCTTGCTTTGAGTGTACTAAGCCCTTAGCGTACCAGGGTCTTGCACATCATAAATATCTCTGAGCCATACCACAGAGTTTCAGGCAGTGGCTTGGGACTAGATTAAAGGTCTAAGAGCTTAAAACTTGACTTTGCTTTGGCCGAGTCTAGCACTATACTTTGAGTGTACCAGAATCTATAACATAAATACCTATTATACTTGACAGAGTCTAGCACATTATTAATATCTATATACCTTGAGCGTGCTAGCCTACATTGGCCGAGATTGTTCAGAGTGATTTTCCGACGTGATTTCCCCTTGTTAGTAGTGCAGAACAGAGGGAGGGCCTTTAAAGGACAGCTGTCTAATCGTGGCATGCACAAAAAGATCCCTTGGCAGTTGGAATTTGATATAAGAGTATGCTGCTGCCCAGGCAAAATTTCCCTCATAGAACACTGTATGGCGAATGCACGTCTTCATTAGCCCAGTCGGAGCAGAACAGTAGCATGTTAACCCTTAACCGGTCATTATCGACTATAGTCACCACAACGTTATACAGCTAAGTGGTCATCGTCTACTTTAGTCGACCACAGCAAGAGCCTTTTTTATAAGCAGCATTTGAGTATTTAGTTTCGTATTTAATTGATATGGCCACGCATGCGTGTTAGACAGGAACTTGTCTTACCAAAAACATTGAGAAAAACAGACCTTTGTTCAACATTTTTTTAACAAAAAACGTAATTTAAAGATGTCGGGAAAGTTAAAGACTCTCAAAATGATTGAAATGCTTATGATTGACTCAGACTAGGATTATATCGACGCCGCCGATTCTGAAGAAGATATTTCTGATGAAAATAATTTAGAATGATTTGCAAATTATAGATCAAATTATTCCCTTCACTAAATATTATCCGGCAGTAGTCGATTGAAATAGGCCTTTATTTAGCCTGACCACTTGACGTCATAACGTCAAAATGACGTAGACCGGTTAAGGGTTAAACCCCAATTCATTTCATTTCATTTTGAGCGTACTAACACATAACAAATATCCTAATAACTCGCTTTGCTTTGACCATTGAAGAGTCTTGTCGAAGAGTCTTGCACATTACAAATATCTTTATACATTAAAAATATCGTTATACATGGCCCAAACTTTGAGCATACTAGGGTCTTGTACATTATTAATAACGGTACCTTAATTTGTATGCTTTGAGCGTTTCATATACTAGCAAATTTCAAATATCTTAATACCTGTTTGTGATTCAGGAATATGAATAGCCGTGGCCGAGTCTAGCACATAATAAAAACACATCGATCAGTAATTTTATTTGCTTTAAAAAAATAACCAAGAAGATTGATTATAATGTTATGTGTAACAGGTGCCCCTTCTATATTACAGCCACTACATATGACATGTCTGTTTAATTTTACAATATGATAACAATATACCTTAATAGAATCCAATATACTTATCTAAATGAGAGAGAGAGAGAGAGAAATGGGAATTAACGTCCACTCAACACAACTAGGTCATTTATGGACTAACATTTGGTTTAATTTTATTTCAATAATTCGCTTGCGCGTAGGGGTCTTTAGCAGTGGAAGGAAACCAGAGTGCCCAGAGTTTGGGAAGGCGCCCCTATTTCCATGCCACATACGCTCACACCAGGGCTCGAAACCACAACCGCAAGCCAGAGGTGACCGGACAGCTAGGCCATCCCAACCCCACTTATCCAAATGAAATGGGGTTTAACATACTACTGTTCTGCTCCGAAACTGGGCTAATGAAGAAGGGCATACGCCATACAGTGTGCTATGGGGGAAATTTGTTAGGGCAGCAGCGCTATGGAATACTCTTATATCGAATACCAACTGCCAAGGGATCTTTTACGTGCACACTAATGTTTACATGGCACTTATCCAATTACAACCATACCATCATCTATATGTATTTTCTGCAGAACAGTAAGACGTTAAACCCCATTTCATTTATATGTTAGTTTTTTTTGTCAACATGCAACAGATGTTAGAGTTGATGCATAAGAATATTTACAACTGGCCATTGCGTCATTAGATTGTTATTTATCTTAAGCTATGTTAACACAAAATAAATTAGGTTAACTGTAATAAAATGGTGTTTAGTGTCTTATTCTTCTGCATTAATTGAGCATATGAAATCCAGCATATATATGCCATAAAGTGTGGTGTGAGGGAAAGTGGTGTTTATGTCAATGCTACATCAATTTAAAACTGCCAAGGGTTATTTCCATGCACACCAATATGTGTACACAGGATTTTCATTTTTTTGTAACATCCAAAGAACTAGCCACTGTTCCTACATTTGAAAAATCAAAGAAAATTTATCATCAATTTAGAACAGCCAATTGATCATTTCCATGCACACCAATTAAGAAAACTTAGTCAAATGTCTGTATTTAAAGGGACAATAACACTCTTGCTGGCTTGACAGGTCCAGAAAAAAAAAATAGCCTTATTCTAACTACAAGATGTTTAAGTGTCCTACCTGTTGTGTAAATTATCCATTACAACCTATCGAAAATATGTTTAAATCCAAGTTGCATTTAAAAGTGTTTACGTAAAGCTTTTCAAACCATGTTACGGCATGTAGTTGAATTTTTCCAATTTTTAAAATTAGGGGTGTTAAGATGAAATTTGTATCATTTATTAATTGAAATATTGTTGTAGAATAGTACAAATTGTTGACCAGAATAAATATTGGGACATATTATTCAGTTACAACAAGAGTGGTATTGGGGCTTTAAGTCAATTGTCATGGTTTCAATGGTTTGTCTGTAAAGTCGTATTCCAATAAGTCTCCTATGGGTTTTCACTGCTTTCCTCACATTATTGGAATGAGGATAAACCCCATGTTATTCCTGAAATGACCTGATTAATGTTGAGTGTGTTAAACAACAGTGGGAATGAAGTCTGGTTCATACTATGCATCCTTGATCAGTACAGTGTATGACAGATCTAGATTACCGCCTCTACATGGATGAAATTTCATATTTTCACTAAAGATAGTAAGCTGGCACTGCCAGGCAGGATACGCCCACATTTTCGAGACATGGATAGAGAACGAGCAAAACCGAAAGTGATATTTCCTACAATCAAAGGCTATAATTCATTAAATTACAATTTGATATGCGCAAATATCAAAAAGAATCAAGATCTTTAGGTTATAACCATGCATTTCAGGTTTCATCAAAATTGTGACCTATACTGGGTCCACAACCTTGATATACCATTTTATAACAGTATTCGCGTACACGCGGCGGCCATTTTGTATGGCAATTTTGTTCTGAATTTTACCGAAATTCAAACTCAACCTTCCTTAGGGTGTAACGGTGATATAAACAAACGATTTTTTAAATCGGATAATAATTGTGACCTCCAGAGGGACCACAAGCTAAACAAAGGCGATTTTGCGTATAAACATTGGCCATAATCAGAAAGTTACGATCCGATATGCGCAAATATCGAAAGGAACCAAGATCTTTGGGTAATAACCATGCATTTCAAGTTTCATCTTAAATCGAATTAAAATTGTGATCTCTACAGGGTCCACAACCTTGATATACCATTTTACAACAGTATTCGCGTACGAACGGCGGCCATTTTGTATGGTAATTTTGGTCCGATTTTTCCGAAATTTGAACTCAACCTTCCTTAGGGTGTAACGGTGATATACCTCCAGAGGTACCACGAGCTAAAATAGGTGATTTTTCGGACAATCAGGGGCCATAATTCAGGAAATTACGTTCGGATAGGCGCAAATATCAAAGGAACCAAGATCTTTGGGTTATAAACATGCATGTCAAGTTTCATCAAAATCGGTTCAAAATTGTGACCTCTATAGTGTCCACAAGCTAAAAACGTGATTTTTCGTACAATCAGGGGCCATAATCCATGAAGTTATGATTCGATACATGCCAATATCGAAAGCAGACGAGATCTTTTGGGGATAAACCTATATTTAAAGTTTTGTCAAAATCCGACAAGAATTGTGACCTGTAGAGAGTCCACAAACAATTGTGGACGGACGTCCGGACGGACGGACAGATGGACAGGGGCGACGACATAATACGTCCACATGAAAATGTGGGCGTATAAAAACTACTAATCAGAATTTTCTTTTATCAGATATTTACTTTTCATAAAGAGAGAGAGAGAGAGAAATGGGGTTTAACGTCCACTCAACACAACTAGGTCATTTTGGGACTAACATATGCTTTTAATTTTATTTTAACAATTTGCTTGCGTGTAGGGGTCTTTAGCAGTGGGAGGAAACCGGAGTGCCCGGAGGAAACCCACGAGGTTGAGAAGGCGCCCCTATCTCCATGCCACATACGCTCACGCCGGGGCTTGAAACCACAGCTGCAAGCCAGAGGTAGCCGGCCAGCTAGAGGTCGAAGCGCGACACTCTAGTACACTAGGCCATCCCAACCCCCACTTTTCATAAAACCCAACATTAAAATTGGGCCAAAATTGAATGTAAATGTGGATAAAAATAAATAGTTAGGTCAGTTTCTGAAGAGAGAGAGAGAGAGAGAGAGAGAGAGAGAGAGAGAGAGAGAGAGAGAGAAAGATAAATGGGGTCTAACGTCCACTCGTTCACTCGACACAAACTGGGTCATTTTGGGACTAACATATGGTTCAATTTTATTTTAATAATTCGCTTGAGCGTAGGGGTCTTTTAGCAGTGAGAGGAAACTGGAGGCCCCGGAGAAAACCCATGAGGTTGGACAGGTGACCCTACTCCTTGTCACGTAAAACCGGGGATGCGAAACCACTTAAGTTGACTCAATGACAGGTTTTATGATACAGCATGCACGTGCTAACCATTTGGCCATCCAACCCCTCTGTTAGTCTCTGAAGAAAATTCACTATAAACTATTTGACTTTTAACTTTTCTATCTGTTCCTCAACCCCATAGCCTACACAACTAAATTATATTTAAATCTTTTAAATGGACTAACACAATCTCCATTTTCTAGTAGAAATATTGAAAATACCATTTTCTAGTAGAAAAACTTAAAATACCAAAATACCTGTTCTAGAAGAAAAATGAAAATACCATTTTCTAGTAGAAAAAATTGAAAATACCATTAAATTTACCTTCTGCTAAAACTTTACAACATAAAAAACAAAAACAAAATCAATCTGCTACAATATGACTAAGTTCACTTTGCTGAAAATATTATTCCGAAGTAAAATCATATGATACAGGATACAGACATGGCAGGTATCTTTTCACAACTTATTTATGCATGCAGACAGTCAATAAGGAGACGCACAAATATAAGCTTGAATAGGTACAATAAAACCCAAGTGCCTCATTGTTGAAACCCAATGAAATCAACGGAAGCCACCTGAATAGTGAATATAAATTTATGTAAAGTGTTTGCCATTAAAAAGGGGACGACCACATTTTATGTATAAATATGAAAATTGATACTCATGGTAACGGCTATACATGTTTGGGAATTAAAACCGACATAAAAATTACCATTTCGTTTTAAACATTCTTTACAGTTTTAACAACAATATGTTTTACTATGACGCAGTAAAAAATATATAAATGTCAACAACACCTGGATTTATCGATAATCTCACCGACTGGGCTAATGAAAAAGAGAGGGAGAGAGAAATTGAGTTTAATGTCCACTCGACACAAACCAGGTCATTTCAGGACTAACATATGGTTCAATTATTTTTATTTCAAACAATCACTTGCGCGTAGGGGTCAGAGGAAACCATACCAAAATGAAATCCAAACCAAGTCACTTGAGCCAATGACAGACCTTAGGATTTTGCATGCATGTGTTAAACAATTATACGTTTTATCTGGGTTCTCAATTGGCTGTTTATAGTCGACTGTAGTTGTTTGATGTTTGAAAAAGCTGATTGATGAACCGGTGAAACAACCACTAAGGTATCATAAATCCAGCCACTATGGTATCATAAATCAACCTAGTTTCAGCTCAATTACAAATTGTTAATTATTATTTGTTGATAAGAAGTCAATCAACGTGTCACCTACAATAAATACAGTAATGTGGTTCATGATCGGATGTAATTACCTAAACCTCAACGGTTACACGTTGGTGAGAATCTAATTAATTAACATGATTCGCAGTAATTAATGTTTCCACTTATTCGCTTTTGAATACCGACTGCAAAGTGGTTTTTTAACATGTTGGCCTAGGCAACGTCCTACTCACTGAGCCACCACAGCCCACATATAAGCCACCAATGGTTCACTAATGAGCCACCGAGGCTCACTTATGTTCAACCAAGCTAATCTTATAGGTACCAAGAGAGCTAAGTCACGTGAGACACAAACATGACCCCTTTTGATCGATTTTTTACAGCTGGGGTATTGAGAAGGATTTGAAGCAAACTTATGATAAATTAATTAGTTTTTAATCCAAATATATTATCAAATCACCCAGTTTGCACACAGGAATGTATCTTTAATAGCTAATCTATTTCTGATATTCAATGTTACATAAAACTAAGAAAAAAAGACAAACACAAAATATAAAACAGAAGGAACCAAAAAAAAACCCATAACAACATATGTTTCTAATTAGACCTTTCTTTTCATTTTGGAATATAGTTGTAATCAGTGGGCAGTGGACAGGAACCTGAATTTGTTGAGTGAAAGTTAAACCTTATAGATTTAATCAGTGGTCAGTGGACAATGACCTGATTAAGTCGAGTGGATGGTAAAAAAAAATAAAACCAAGTACGAACAATCCAAACCATTAGACAAATTTCAGAGTCCTAAAAAAACTGTAAAGGCGAAAAAGTGTAATCCGGCAAAATAGCAGCATATGGACTGTTCATCATTTCACTATACATGTATAAAAAATAACTTCTAGGAAATAAAACTGGAATACAGTTTAACCCCAAGTAAACAGTGACTGGGACCTTTACACACTATTCAGCAGTGAATATTCGCTAGACTGCTACAATCACTGATAAGAATGACATCAATGCAACTTTATGAGCCCCAAATATTAACTATTTTCCTCCGACAAATTAAATTCTAAAACATTTTTTTCATGTATAGAGAGAGAGAGAAATGGGGTTTAACGTCCATTCAACACAACTAGGTCATTTCGGGACTAACACATGGTTTAATTTTATTTCAATAATCCGCTTGCGCGTAGGGGTCTTTAGCCGTGGGAGGAAACCGGAGTGCCCGGAGGAAACCCACGAGGTTGAGAAGGCGCCCCTATCTCCATGTCACATACGCTCACACCAGGGCTCGAAACCACAGCCGCAAGCCAGAGGTGACCGGCCAGCTAAAGATCGAAGCGCGACACTCTAGACCATTTGGCCATCCCAACCCCCCTTTTCATGTATAAGAAAAATAAATAAAAACGTTTGAAGTATCTGTAGGTAATAACTAATTCCTCTTTAGTGTAAATGGGTATTAAAATGAGTATAAGCCACCATTCTGCAAGAACCAGTACCGTCTTATGGATAAAGCATGCGCTATTGAGCCAATGATTGACGGCTCGTGATGTGACGGCACGCGTTGAAGGCAGTCATCTATTACAGAGATCTATTAGAAGACTTTTGTAATTCTCTGTGAAACAGATTGGAATCTTTAACGTAACAAATCAATGTTGGATTTAATCAGTGGTCAGTGGACAATGAACTGATTGTGTCCAGTGGATATTAACCATCATTTCACACTTTTTGAAGTACTTGTCTACGATATGGAAGTGGACATTAAACCACAGTAAAGAGCGAACAAACGAACCAACAAACGAACTAACGAACACACAAACGAGCGATATAAAAAATAAAGCTTATATATAAATTGATTCTAACTGAAATATATTTTTTACTCCAAAGAAACGGTGACTGGGATCTGTAATGTAACAAAATCAATGTTGATCAATCTAATGCATAAACCATGTCCAAGCAGCTTTATATCTCTCGATACAATGTCGTCCAATCCTAATCATCACTCTTCCATATAATTAAAAACAATATCGAAAAATAAAACAGCATTTTATAATCAAATCTCAACATCATCGTTAAACAAAATGGGGTTTAACATCCTACTGTTCTGCACTAACGACTGGGGCACAATGAAGACAATCATACGGCATACAGTGTGCTATGAGGGAAATTATCACAAACAGTGGCGCAACGGCTTACTCTTTCGTACACAGGTCCTCTTGACCAATTCTCGTATTCAAACCCAAACAAATGCAGTAGTGCGTGGACACAACAGCTTAAAGGGATTGAATTAAACCACTCCTTTGACTGCTGCAATCAGACAGTGCCTATCATATACAAAATAATCGAAATCATGAAATTTACAAACACGAAAACTCTCCCAGTTTACAACTAGATTGATTTCCTCCTCACCTTCTCTCACACACCACGTTCTTACAACTCACTTTCAAATTATTCAATAAACGATTGGTCTGCATTGAAAGGATATATATGCATAGAAACGAAAATCCATCTTATCTTATTCAAGCAAATGCTTGAAATAAGTGTAAACACATCCTATGAATTGCCATCATGATTCATGAATACAAGCAAGTTCACTAAGAAGAAGAGCAAGCTACAATCAATGAATTTAATTACAGTTTAAACAAATGTTAAATTCTTATTTTAAGCGACAATTTTTTGTTCCTTTAAAAAACATAATTATCTTTGACATCTAAAAACATCCTATGAATACAAGCAAGTTCAGTAAGAGGAAGAGCAAGCTACAATCAATGAAAATGAATTTAATTACAGTTTAAACAAAAAATGTTAAATTTATATTTTAAGTGACAATTTTTGGTTCCTTTCAAAAAGACATGATTATCTCTGACCTATTCATTTCTACAAACGTCTCTGAATCAACCAGGTCAATGAAAGCGGGCAGTGTGGTATGAGGGACATTTTTGCAAGGACAGCCAGTGCTCACTCTGGGTTCCAATTTTTTAACTCCACTTTTTCTTTTTAATTGTTTAGCTATGTATTTCCTCCGCCCAAATTTTTTTTTTAAAAATCAGTAATTTTTAAAACATTTTTATTTACACATGTAGAACAAAACGTCGTTTTGGTAAACGAATCATACCCTAACCAAGAATTTGACGTTTCCATGCATATCTGAAAGATCTACTTTTTCCAAATGTACTGTCACTTAAAGGACCTAAGTCTGTAACTCACAATCCTCCAAAATCTTCGACATCGAAAACACTTATTATTGGTCAATTTTAATCAACATTGGTGATGATAACTTACACGGACTGATATCCGATAATTAAGATAAAATATTTTTTTTAAAAATTGGTACACAAAGTTTCCACCCAATCTTCATCTAATTCTAACTGGCTTGATTCAGGCATTGGACCAGAAAAATCTTCAAGATTTCACATCTTGGTTTAGCCTGTAAATGGTGTAGGACCAAGGGCCTGGCAATGAACCAAGGTTATAGACTGGCACAAAAAAAAAATGTGTGACAGTAGGAATTTGATGAAGAACATGTGGAAATGCCACTGTCCAGACAAAATGGCACACGACCGTCTTCATTGGCCAAATTAGTGTAAAAAAGTAAAAAAGTAAATCATTTTTCATTTCACTTAGGACTTACATCAAATTTCTACTTTCTAGACCATTGAATGGCCATGATATTGAAAGGAGTAGAGCATCTGCATTACTTAATAATCTAAGTGTAAAGGAGACTTTGTTTATCATTCCAGTAATAGTACTTGGTAATCAAGACTACCTTGTCAAAATTTCAAACATACATAACTTTTCCTAAAATAAAGTAAAATGACTGAAATTTTCAATATCTATTTTTGTACTAGTTCTTTATCTAAATTTTACATAATGCATCTTTAACTAACATAACCTCATTCATACACTTAACCCAAAAAATCTGTGAAAAAAAGTAAACAGTTCTTGAAACAAAAATTACCAGGAAAATTTCATCCATATTTGTTTTTCCTGTGATTTACAGGAATTCCCTTTTAAATACAGAAAATACGGTAATTTTTTTTTCTCAGAATATTTCCCTCCCCTTCCCATTTACATAATGCATCTTTTAGATACACAATCATCAATACAAATCAATAACAATTTGTTACTTCCTCTTTCAACTCAGTAAAACCGTAAAATCGTCTGAAAGTTCTGACTGTAAAATTGTATCATTTGGTTGAATTATCTTCCTTATGTAGACATCTCAAAACATCTTGATAAAATAACTTCTACGTGGAATACCAGACGTTTCTTTTCTCTCCTGTTCACGCTACGCAACACACAATAATGCTTTAAACAGGACAATTTTTTTGTGGCTTAAAGGAAACAAAGTTAAAAGACCACATCAAACATTACAATGAACTACTTTTCTCTGTGTAACGAATTAAGTTCCATTTCAGGATCAACTTTATGAGATGACTTTAAAGTAGCTAAGTCTCTAACTCAATATCATCTAAAATCTTCATCATTGAAAACACAATTTATTTACCAGAAAAAGATGGCTTTTGATATTAATTTAAGAAAAAACAAGCCAACAGTGAGGCTGATGTCCCCCGCCGAAATCCCAAAATAATAAGATGACACATATTAATTAATCGAACATTTATTTTTTTCAAAATATTAGCTTTAGCTCAAAATATTAATTATTGACTTAGTTAAGACATTCGCCTAATGAGTTATGTTCCAAAGTCTTGACCAATAAAAATGCTTATCGCTCCTTAGCCAAAGCAGAAAATTTGCAACATTAAACTTAGTCAAGATAAAGATAAAATCAATCTATACTCTGAGTTCTGAGTTACATTGCTATCACTTCATTACAACTAAAGTTATCGTGCCCCAAAGCATCAACCAATCAGATTTCTTATCGTTCTGCTTACCCTCAGCAGAAAAAGTTGATTAACGAACTTGGTCAGTATATCGGTGTTATAAAGCTAAAGCTATACACCAAGTGTCCTCACTCTCACTTAATCAGAACCTAATAAGCATCAACCAATCAAATTGCTTATCTCTGCTTACCCTAAGCAGAAAATGCTCACCTTCGAACCCCATCAAAATATTCACCTAATAGACACCTATGCCAAGTGTGAACATTCTAACTCAATTAGAACGAGAGTTATTGTGTTCCAAAATCTCGACCAATCAAATTGCTTATCAGCCATCTTACCAAGAGCAGAACATGCTCATTATCAAACTCAGTCAAGGTATTGATGTAATGAAACTACACACCAAGTTTCTTTATTTCACCTAATTAGAATTAAAGTTATCGTGCCCCAAAGCATCAACCAATCAAATTGCTTGCCTCTGCTTAAACTAAGCAAAAAATGCTCATCTTCAAATTCCATCAAGACATTGACCCAATAAACACTCACACTAAGTTTGAACATTCTAACTCAATTGGAATGAGAGTTATTCAGTTCCAAAGTCTCGACCAATCAAATTGCTTATCGCTCTGCTTACCCTGAGCAGAAAATGCTCATTATCGAACTTAGTCAAGGTATTGATGTAATGAAATTATACACCAAGTTTCATCACTCTCACTTAATTAGAACTAAAGTTATCGTGTCCCAAAGCATCAACCAATCAAATTGCTTATCTCTGCTTACCCTAAGCGGAAAATGCTCAACTTCGAACTCCATCAAGGTATTGCCATAATAAACACCTACACCAAGTTTGAACATTCTAGCTCAATTAGAACGAGAGTTATTGTGTCCCAAAAACTGTGACAGACAGACAGACAGACAGACGGACAGACAGACAGACGGACGGACGAACCCATTTTAATAGTCCCCTGCTTTCTTCGAAAGGCGGGGGACAAATAAACATTTTATCATTGGTACACGAATCGTGTATGAAGACTGGAATAACCAGACGCTAGAAATTTGAATTCGATTGAGACTGCTGGCTACTTTCACCGAACATAACTGATTTGAATTTTGAGTAAAAAGGGACACAACTGAATGTAAATCAGTTAATATAAACTCATATTACAGTATTATATGCGTTGCGACCTACTTTTGTCAATCTCTATGTCCCAAATGTTAGCGATTTAAATCCTTTAAGTGCAGAATGACCACACCACAAGAAAGAACAACATTTCTGTGTAACAAATTGCAGGGAATTGTTGATGGTCTCGTTCAAAAATAAAATCTTAAGATCTATATCTGCAGTCTATAACTTGAAATTTTTTTTGGTTCAACTATAATTTTTTCGGAACCACGGCTAATGAAGAAATTCGCAGGTCATGCAATGTACGTGCTATGAGGGAATTTTTGTCAGGAAGATACTTTGCTTACTGTCAAAGAAAAAAATAATCAGTATGAGTGGTTTGGAACCGGTAGCACGATTTACCCGAACAACCCAAATCTCCAATTATTTCAACTCGTATAATAATAATTTATATCTATATTTGATAATATACTGTTCTTTATGCCAAATTAGCATTTTTAACTCATTCGGTCCAGTAGTCGTGTCAAAGCGACCTAATTATCCACTGAATCTCACCGACTTACCCCGCCAGACGTTGACCTAGTTTTAAGTCAGACATCCGCTGAACGTCTTGCAGCGACATTTCACATGTACTGTTTTATTGATCAATAAAGTTATAAAAAATTGCCGATTATCTTTCCAAAAATAGCCATCTAATAAACAAATAGTTTGAACTTATGATTGCCTTAAAAAAATGTACACGTTTCAACAACGGTTTAGGTGCTAGAAGGTCACGAGTTCATGAGAAAATTCTGTTCATATCGGTCGCCATTTTAAACGGCCGTCCGCTAAGTACTATTTTATTGATCAATAATAAGAACCAAGAAGTTATAAACAAAAGTCGTTTGACTTTCCAAAAGATGTAATCTTATAAAACAATAGTTACAGCTAATGATTGGGGTCATAAAATGTTTAGTTCACAACAAGGTGTTAGATCGTAAACTCAAGTGAAAAAAATGGATAAAATTTTCAAGTTCAACACCTGCGGTCGGCTTCTTTCATGCACTGTTTTATTGAGCAATAAAGTTATATAAGAAAAACTGATTTGCTTTCCAAAAGTAAATTAGCCAATAGAAATATAGTTTAATTTTTCAACTAATGATTGAACTTTATAAAATTTACGACACAAGGCCGGATTTTGGGGGTTAGGGTCATGAACTCTGACTCTGTGTAGAAAATTATTTTCGAGGCCGCCATTTTAAATGGTAGTAGATTAATTCGTACGCTTTGTTTTATAATAAATTCTTCGTTATGGAAAGTGATTTCGACTCTGACTTAGAAGAATTTTTTTACTGGAACATATATTAGACGTAGAAATTAGCAATAATAGTATCCTGGACAACGAATTGACTGACAATTCGAGTGAGGAACAAGACGGCTACCAAATAGCTAAACTAAAATGGCGGATAATCTTTCGAGATTTTATTTGGAATGACACACCGAATTCGGTTATATGCCAATCATTTGTACGTCCAAAGCCAGGGCCAACAGATTTTTAAAACGTAAGAAGAACGAATTTAATTTTATTAGTTTATTTTTTGGATTGAATATGTTCGCATTGGTGACCGCCGAAACCAATAAATTTAAAATATCCCGCTGAAGTGAAAAAATCAATGAGATTGAGATTGAGAGGTTTGGAAAAAAAATATTCGAGGGACGTAACGGCTGCAGAAATTCGCGATTGACAACTTTATTTACAGTGCTAATCCTAAAAACGTATTGAGGACTAAAAAAAATAATCAAGTGTGCTTACTGTTTGATGCATGTGATGGAGCATAAAAATATAACTTTATAATTCGTAAACGAAGCCTCTTATTTATTTTACACAGCTCTTCGCTTTATAATAAAGAATAACTTTGTTAATATTTGGAATTTTTATTTATAAAAAAAATCCTTGTAAAGCCTGTTTTTATTTCTACGTTTGGTAATATACACATTTTTTGATTGGAGAAATAGTTTTTGTTCTATTTTGTGTTATTAGCAATAGGTGAGATTAATGGATAATCCTTTAATTAACACTAGGGATAGGGGCTATAGTCTGGTTAATTGGCTTAGGAGATTAAGCAGTAATTAACATAACTAGCTCTAGGGGTCATTTAAATCGTAAGGTTTTTGTTTCAAAAATATTCCTCAAAATGCAATTTCCAAACCAGCGTTTTCATGCAATACATGAGTTATGTCCCTTGGTTACTACTTCCAAACTTGCTTAGAAGTCGCATTTTGAGAGTATTTTGACACCAAAACGTTATGGCTGTAAATTAAATATGACAATTTGTGGAAAATATCGATATAACTCATTGGCTTGTAAGTTGAAATAATGGTGGATTTGGGTAGATTTGGGTGGATTTGGGTAGATTTGGGTGGATTATGGTAAATCGTGCTACGCACACACTACAGAACAAAGTTTTCCCCACTTGAATCATTGAACAATGCATGGGTTTTATTCTTGAACTTCTAAATGCAGTGCAGAAAATAGATTCCTACTATCACGATTTTCAAGGACGGGGATGACGACTTGTATTTGCTAACTTTCAAATTTAAAAAAAAGTCAATACAATTTTTTTAAGTGGTTAAATCAAGTTACATGGACACGAGTAGACGTGACATGAATATAAAACAGATTAAAGATACATTATGGGAGATTTTTATAGAGAGTTGGCTATTATTTATATAACAGTTCAAAAGTAGATGATGTAAGAAGAATATATTGAAAATTTCAGTCAATTTACTTTATTCTGAACATAGTTGTCATCGTTGGAATATTTGACAAGAAATGGTAGTGAAATTGGTCTTCACCTTCGCTGATCTACATAATCTTGATTATCAAGTAAAGTTTTTAATTACATGCGGAATCGCTCAAAAGCAGCCTCACTGTGTACACTCTATCATTTAGCATCAATCTAAATGACGACGTAAACATAACAGTAAATAATCTCACCATGCTGCGCCATATCTGATTTAATCAATCAGTGAAATCCTATTTAAATCCAAGCTGTAGCCGAGCCATCCGTTGGTCTACAGAGTTGGTTTTGGGCTTGTTGTTTAAATGAAAACCTAATTTATAATTTTTATGACACCTGAAGCCTAAATTAAGACTTTCAGTAATCAGATTTAGCTCTTGCATAATGTATCTTAAATAATAATATATATATCTATTCGTACTCAAAGTATATTTTAATACAATACAATTTATAATTTTTATAACATCTGAAGCCTAAATTAAGACTTCCATTCTTGCATAATGTATCTTTAATAATATATATATATTTATTCATACTCAAAGTTTATTATAATACAATACACTTACAAAAAAATAAATATGTGTCAATATAAACTTATTTTGTACACATGTTCTTTATTTTCATAACTTCTATCAATCAGATAAATCATATCAGAAATAGCAACAGCAGTCATAGAATCAACAGAAGCATTCAAATCAAATCACGAGCAACACAATATCTGCATGACGAATATAAACAATAAAAGCATGATCGAGGGTGCAAAACAAGTATATAACTTGGACCATATTTTTCTATGATTATAATTTACACACTCATGTTTTGAACCAAGGTGAAAAGGGATTTAATTTCTTACATTATTTACTTAACCCTTAAGCTGCTGAATTGTTGACGTCATGTTGTCAACTGAATTGTTTTGGGAATATGTGCATGACGTTGGGTGCAACTACTAATAGTAGGTGCAGGAGGACTGCACCACACGCAAAACAAAAAACTACAAGATAAACCTGCGGACAAGACAGAAAATAGACATTACAAAAATAAACAATTATCATATTAAGTGAATGGATCTGGGGGCCATCCGTAAGCGTCCACTGCGCTGTACAGTCCCGGGCCTGTTATAGTACAGGATTACAAAAAAGACGCAACAAAAATGCATGTTTTTTTTTGGGGGGGGGGGACCTGTATCATCACATACGTCCCCCAAATCTTCGGAATATTAGCGATAAAATTGTAAACAACCAGGCTTATGTAGATGTAGTGTAATAGACGTCAAATTATGTCAGTTCAGCGACAATAAATTCATTCTTAAACGGAAACAAATGTTCCTGGAAACAGGGCATCTGTCACACACATTGTCAGGCATAAATTCAGGCTTTGCCTGGCATAACATCTATAGAACCTATTATTTTGTCAGACACAGTGTTCCCGAAATAAAATGGGGTTTAACATCAGGCACAGTGTTCCTGAAATGAAATAAGGTTTAACATCCTACTTTTCTTCTATGTCTGGGCTAATGAAGACTGGAATATGACATACAGTGTGCTACAGCCTACTCTCACTCATATCAAATTCCTTTTGCCAATCTTTTACATGCACGCCAATGGGTATTCTGGACCTCGGTTTTCGGTTCCACCTAAACGACTTTATGTTGTCTCTGCCAAACCCTCTGCCCTGCACTACTGACGAGGAGGATCCGCGCAGGAAAATCCTGATGGACTTTCTCGACCAACTCAGGGACTAACGTGCCAACCTCTCATCCACTGAAGAACCATGGCTCCACCATTGCATAATTCCAATCTGATTAATTTGTTCAAATTGTTTTTTACTTGTATCATACGGTCTGTAATTGAGTCAAATGGTTGTACGTGTCAAGGTGTAGGGTCGCCGCCTGTCCAACCTGGTGGGTTCTCCAGTTACCTCCCATGGCTAAAGACCGCTACGTGCAAGCGAATTATTGAAATCAAGTTGAACCATATGTTGGTCCCAAAATGACTCAGTTTGGGTTAAAAGGACATTACACCCTATTTCTCCCGCTTTCTATACTTCCAGCCAGCTGCATTTTGAAAGGTCACTGTCGAGTCTTCAGAAGCCAAAACTATGCAGAAATTTATTTTGCAAGTCTGAATTTCGGTAGCCAAATAATCTCTCTGTCTTTATTAGTCCAATCAGTGTAGAAAAACAATATCTGCATGACGAATATAAACAATAAAAGCATGATCGAGGGTGCAAAACAAGTATATAACTTGGACCATATTTTTCTATGATTATAATTTACACACTCATGTTTTGAACCAAGGTGAAAAGGGATTTAATTTCTTACATTATTTACTTAACCCTTAAGCTGCTGAATTGTTGACGTCATGTTGTCAACTGAATTGTTTTGGGAATATGTGCATGACGTTGGGTGCAACTACTAATAGTAGGTGCAGGAGGACTGCACCACACGCAAAACAAAAAACTACAAGATAAACCTGCGGACAAGACAGAAAATAGACATTACAAAAATAAACAATTATCATATTAAGTGAATGGATCTGGGGGCCATCCGTAAGCGTCCACTGCGCTGTACAGTCCCGGGCCTGTTATAGTACAGGATTACAAAAAAGACGCAACAAAAATGCATGTTTTTTTTGGGGGGGGGGGGACCTGTATCATCACATACGTCCCCCAAATCTTCGGAATATTAGCGATAAAATTGTAAACAACCAGGCTTATGTAGATGTAGTGTAATAGACGTCAAATTATGTCAGTTCAGCGACAATAAATTCATTCTTAAACGGAAACAAATGTTCCTGGAAACAGGGCATCTGTCACACACATTGTCAGGCATAAATTCAGGCTTTGCCTGGCATAACATCTATAGAACCTATTATTTTGTCAGACACAGTGTTCCCGAAATAAAATGGGGTTTAACATCAGGCACAGTGTTCCTGAAATGAAATAAGGTTTAACATCCTACTTTTCTTCTATGTCTGGGCTAATGAAGACTGGAATATGACATACAGTGTGCTACAGCCTACTCTCACTCATATCAAATTCCTTTTGCCAATCTTTTACATGCACGCCAATGGGTATTCTGGACCTCGGTTTTCGGTTCCACCTAAACGACTTTATGTTGTCTCTGCCAAACCCTCTGCCCTGCACTACTGACGAGGAGGATCCGCGCAGGAAAATCCTGATGGACTTTCTCGACCAACTCAGGGACTAACGTGCCAACCTCTCATCCACTGAAGAACCATGGCTCCACCATTGCATAATTCCAATCTGATTAATTTGTTCAAATTGTTTTTTACTTGTATCATACGGTCTGTAATTGAGTCAAATGGTTGTACGTGTCAAGGTGTAGGGTCGCCGCCTGTCCAACCTGGTGGGTTCTCCAGTTACCTCCCATGGCTAAAGACCGCTACGTGCAAGCGAATTATTGAAATCAAGTTGAACCATATGTTGGTCCCAAAATGACTCAGTTTGGGTTAAAAGGACATTACACCCTATTTCTCCCGCTTTCTATACTTCCAGCCAGCTGCATTTTGAAAGGTCACTGTCGAGTCTTCAGAAGCCAAAACTATGCAGAAATTTATTTTGCAAGTCTGAATTTCGGTAGCCAAATAATCTCTCTGTCTTTATTAGTCCAATCAGTGTAGAAAATCAGGATGGTAATCCCCATTTTATTTCAATTCATTTCCAAACAATCCCTGCCAGTTTGAAATGACAATATCTCAAAACTCCATTCAATTCCAACAAATTTATTGGATAAAATTAATGCAAAGTCACTTCAGAAATGTCTTTCAAAAGTGTATTATTATGGTTTTTGCACTGAAAGAACCAATATTACATATAAATCTGACGAGAGAATGTATTTAAAATAGACGAGCCAATATACATGTTTATACTCTCTCGTCAATTCAATAGAAAATAGATTGCCGCAAAATCTGTTATTTGTGATTACACAATAGACAAGGAGACTGAGATGACGCCATCGATGAGGTTAAGTGCCTGTGTTTATTATTAAAACAGAGTGCACGTCTATAGAACAAGGATCAGGTCAAAAGAATAAAAATCACATTCATAAATGACAATTATTTCCATTTAAAGATTTGAATTGCATGTTAAAGTGGTAAAGGAAAGCAGTGTTTCTTAGTGCAATAGAATGAATGAATGAAATGGGGTTTAATGTCCTACGCTTCTGCACCTAGCCTGGGCTAATTGAAGACGGGCATATGCCATACAGTGTGCTATGAGGGAAATTTTGCACAGGCAGCAACTTAATTCCAGCTACCAAGGGATCTTTTCAAGCACGCCAATGTGTATGCAGGACCTTGGTTTTTCATCCAATCCGAATGACTAGGTAGCTGTCCTTGTCAGGCCTCCGTCTGCATCACTGACAAGAGCAAAGCACGCCAGAAAGTCGAGATGAACTTTCTCGGCCAATAAGGGGATCGAACACAAAACCTCTAGGCTAGCGAGCCAGCACCTTACACACTTAGCCATGTGATCCCCCCTAGTGCAATAGGAACATTTTGTGAACTAGAAACCTGTTTTGCAGCAGATTTAAATTGCATGGAAAAGTGGTAAAGCAAAGTAGAGTTTCACAGTGGATGAGAGATTGCGTGATTAAGAAAGGTGTTCCCAGGAAACAATAATATAATTAAGAACAATAACTCTTAACAATATTTATCAGAAAATATTACAATAGTCTGAACTATATACAACCACATTCCAAAAAGTCCCTTTAACCACTGTTTGTCATGTATTTTGTACACAGTGAATATTTTGCCTATACCATTTTTAGGACTTCGAATTTTTGTCTTACGGTTTGAATTGTTCGTACTTAGTTTTATTTTCTTTTTATTGCTTGTAGAAGATTCATTTTAAGATAATTGATAGGATTATTGTCCAGCTCTTCACCAACCATATCAGTGAGATCCAGAGACTTACTTGCACTGTTACATGGCTTCTACCACTTTCAGTGAAAGGTTTAGTTCATTCGACAAACCTCAGCAGATTCCAGCACCCTACCATCTAGCCTCGGCCCGTGATGACGTATTTGAAAAATGTTTTATCTTACAAAGATTTCAAAGTCTGAATCTATTTTTCTTTCAAGTTTATCCAATTTTCTTTAGACAAGGACAAATTTGCACTGAAAATTCTACACACTCTTTGAATGAAGCAATTGTGAGAACTGGTGCCTCATTGCAATTGTATAGGCGTAGGTAAATATCACTTACCGTCATACAGCCGAGGCTAGATGTAGGGTACCAGAATCTGCCGAGGTTTGCCGAGTGACGTTTATTCATCACCACCCATAGAGTTACATATAGAAACTTCAGTCAGCACTGATCATGTGACTCAGACTCCCATATCCACAACGTTAAAGGTTTGTGACGGAATGGAGCGACAGCAGCCATGTTAGTTCTAGAGAGTTTGAACCTAAATACCTGGATGTTCACTAAGTTAATGTCTCGATCAACTTATCTCCGAGCCCCTATTTCAAGATAAAGGTTATAGAAAAAATTTAGCATCCATGAAAAAATAAGCTAATTTTTGAAAGATCTAGTTGATAAAACAATATAACCTATAAAACAATATTCCACTAACAGTTTTTCACATATTTTTGTACAACCAAACAGAAGCAACTTGCTGGCATATTGATCATAAAAACGATTTAAAAAATATAATGGTCCTTAAAGTCAATTCCCCAGAACTAACATGGCCAACAAGTACCCAAGTCGGTACACTATAAAGCGATCAGTGCAGTTTCTATATTATATAACTCTAATGTGACCACCAGTACCTTAGAATTCGATCTCCATGCTTGAATGGAGAGAGAAAGAGAGAGAGAAAATGGGGTTTAATGTCCACTCGACACAAACCAGATCGTTTTGGGACTAACATACGGTTTAATTTTAATTCAATAATTCTCTTGTGCTTAGGGGTCTTTAGCAGTGGGACAGGCCACCCTACTCCTTGCCACTTACAACTGGGGATTCGAAACCACGCCAGTTGACTCAATGACTAGTCTCGGTCACCCAAAACCTCCTAGTCTGATTATTAGTCTCGGTCACCCAAAACCTCCTAGTCTTCAACATACAGAGGGTCTGGGACCACTCTCAATATTTGACGTAAAGCCCACTTACAACTGGGGATTCGAAAGACGGCAGTTGACTCAACGACTAGTCTCGGTCACCCAAAACCTCCTAGTCTTCAACATACAGCGGGTCTGGGACCATTCTCAATATTTGACGTAAAAGCCCATTGCTCATGCGTGGCCGGGAGTTTGGTTTTTAATGTGGCTTTTTATCCAGTCTCTTTAGCTAAGTCATGGTGTAAACATCTTTTTTAAGAGGAGTACCTCCCCTAGACGTTGTTTATGATAAGCAATTTTTTATCAAATGTTGACAACGCATCCAGACTAATATTCGTAGAATATTTTTCTTGATGACAGAGACTACTCAATGACAGGCTTTATGATACAGCTCGCGCAAGCCAACCATTCAGCCATCCAACAACACAAGCCTCTCCATGTTTGAATGTAGAGATAAACAAGCTTCTCTGATGAAGATTACAGTTTCAGTAACCGATGAAAACATCCAGCTACTGAGATAGAAGAATAGAAGAAAGAACTAAAGCGATGTAGTCAATATTCACACTGCCACTGAACACGTCTAGAAAACTGAAGAAATAACAAAAGTTACAGGTTCATTAGTAACGATTCATATTCTGTCTAAAAACACAATTTAAAAGGATGGATGTATTTCTAACTCCTACGAGTTTCAATTACATCCATAACAATTTAAAATCATGTTTTTTTTTTTATCTGCAAACAGCTCAATCCGTTAAGATTTTCGTCTAAACTTCTTTGATTTATAATCTGTCATTGGCATTAAGTGACTGTGTACATTGAAGGTACAAAGACCATATCCTGGAGACAGGATTCAGCAGGTTTATTTTCCTTTGTCAGAATGTTGGGCAGAGGAGCGCCTTGAAAGGAAGATTCCTAATCCATCTGTGCTATTAAGTGACCAAGATAATTAAGAAACATTAAACATACATTGTGCAACTGCAAGAGCTAAATCTGCCTATTGCAGGTCTTTCTTTAGGCCAGAAATGTTATCTTAATTATTAATTAGACATTAATTAACTTATCCAGACCATAATCGACTCTCGATATCATCGCTAGCAGGATTTTTACTAGATTGGAATCTGATCTGCTGCTCAACACTCATTGATGATTAAATCAAAAAATGTATAATCAAGACTATGTTTTTTTAATTGTACCGACTTTAGCAATGATGATGGAGGCTAGGCCAAAAATTCGATCGCTAAATTCTCGGTTTAGAGTGGATCAATTTGACTGAAAGTTTCTGAAAATTCCCTTTACATTATCTAGTTTTTAACTATCATAGTGAGAACTGTCATAATGTTTTTTTAATATGGAATACAATCAGAATTTTCCAGTCAGGTTTCCCCTTGTCGGTGGTGCTGGCCAGTTGAGGTCCTGGAAAGGACGAGCACCTAGTCATTTAGATGGCACTAAATCCCAAGATCAATGCATTGGTAGCATGTTAAACATTCCAGGACAGTTGAAAATCAAAACAATTTTCTTATCTTCAATAGCCAGCCTGGAAATAAAGGCACCTATCACAGACATGGTCATGCAGATGGATTTGTCCGTGTTTTTATTAATTTTATTAGTACATTCACAGCACAAGGGTCAAAATGTCAGGAACTAGTTCAGATGTGTACATTTTGCCAGGTACAACTTAAACTGTTATTTACAGGACTATTCCTAATCAGTAGCCTGGCTGGGGGAGAAAAGGAAGACATTAAATCCAGTTAACTCAAACAACATCATGTTCTGAGGTGATTTGTGTTTATTTTTTAGATTTTCCATATATCAGCAAAGGTTATTTTTATTTTGATATTCCCAGGAGCGACTGGAACTTAAAACAATTTCAACAGTGTAGCGTAATGTTGGGTTGCAAGAAAATTATGCGACTAGAAATTAACTCTCTTGGTTCTCATTATAGCTTTTTGATGTTGATGAGGATAATCTGTTAGAAAGCAACATTTTCAGTCTACGCAAAACTATACATAAGTAATATGAAATGTGGTTTAATGTCCTATTTGTCTACACCTTCAAAGGGTTAATGAAAATGAACATATGCCAAGGTGTGCTTTGACAGAAATTTGGCTTAGACATCTACGCTTCCCTCGACTTTTGAGAATTTGGAGGAAATTGACCGGAAAAAACTAAAGCACACACCAAGAGTGTGAATTCCGGACATTCTATTCAAGAGTCAAGTACCAATACTGCTCGATAGAAATTGCCATGAAACCAATACATGGCCATAGGCCATGATCAAATGGAGAGATTGCAAAGTCATATTCTAATATCCAGGGCCCAGTTTCTTGAAATTTTAACTAAAGATAAAACCCAAACTTAGTAAATATTTCAATTTTGATTGGCTAAGCACTAAAATCAATCTAATATTATCCAATCAAATTACTTAAATTTGGATTTTATCTAAGTGAAAATTTGTGAAACAGACCCCAGGAGCAAGTGTCTACTTCTCCTAGTTCTTGTATGCGATATCACTACTCCACAAGTAAACCTCTTCACATGAAATTTTATCAAGTCTTAAATCTTAATAGGACAAAACTTCTTCTATTTTCTGGGTTTGCGTTTCTGTCTACGCATAAATTCAAATACAATGTGCTATGAGGTGCTACGTACAGAGTACAGCCTACTCTTAGACTACGCAAAAGAAGTTAAGGGTCAGACCTCTTTTTTTCTACCAGGTAATTGTCTATATGCACATATCGTCGGTGTCATTCTAAAACCTCGTAAGTCCGATCAACAAAATTTTACAGGAGGAACAAATAACTTCATAACTTATCAGATACTTGACAGATTTGCTTAAAATTTCCTTTTTGTATATTTGAAGATAACCCCTATTAGATGGTCTGTCAAATATAAGTTGATGTTTGTTCATTTTAAGATTTTGACCCCCAAATCTGTTTTTTTCTTACGACATACGAGGTTTCTGAACGTTTTTGTATTAGAACTGCATGAGTTACGAGCTTTTGTATTCACGTTACCGTCGTTACCAGATATGAATTGGGCATAAAAAATGAAGGGAAATCATAAGTAGTGTATTATGCCATTCCCTTTTCGAATATCGACAGTGGGTAGGTATGGACGGCTATGTAGGTGTAGATGTAACGAAGATCCAGAAGCTCAATACCTTGATGGATATTGAAGGTATGTCTAGGTGTGCAGGAGAGTAAGATAATTAAGGGATATTACATACAGCTAGTTACATACATTGTATGTTCAGTAGAGCAAGTAAGACGAGGGGTATGGCCTACAGGTAGGTCTAGATGCGCAGTGGGGTAAGCTGCCGGGAGCGTATTGCCCACAGGATGCTCAGTAGGGTAATTACTTGGGGAGTATTGACCTCAGGTAGGTCTAGATACTCTGTGGAGTAAGTTACTTAAAGGGTATTGCCCACAGGTAGGTCTAGATACTCCGTAGGGTACGCTATTGATGGCTATTGTACACAGGTAGGTCTAGATTCTCAGTAGGGTAGGTTACTTGATGGGCATTTCCCAGACGTGAGCCTAGATGCTCAGTGGGAGTAATTTACCAGAAGAGTATTGCCTACCGGTAGGTGAAAATGTTCAGACGGGTAAGTTACCTGAGCGATATTAACTACAGGTAGGTCTATATGCCCACTGGGGTAAGTTACTTGATGGATATTGCCTGCGAGTAAGTCTATACGCTCAGTCGGGTAAGTTACTTTTGGAGGGGGGGTATTGCCCACAGGTAGGTCTAGATGCCGAGTGGGGTACGCTATTGGCGGGTATTGACCACAGGCAGGCCTAGGGCCTCAGAAGGGTAAGTTACTTGTGGTGGAAGGGGGGGGGAGTGTCCACGGGTAGGTCTAAAAGCCTAGTGGGGTAAGTCACTTGAGAGATATTGCCCAAAGGTAGCCTACCTAAGTTACCCTGCCCACAGTGGAGGAAGTTACCTGAGGGTTATTATCCACAGGTAGGTCAAGATATTCAGGTATAGGTATTCAGTAGGGCAACTTACTGGAGGTATACTGTTGACAGATAGGTCAACGTACGTGAGGGTTATTAACAACGATATGAGAATTTTAGACTGATTCCGCGAGACTTTTTTGCTTGAAAACTGCAAAAAAGATTCATGTCAGAATGTGTAAAATTTGACCAAGAGATTATTGTGGACTGTTATTTTTGCAGTGGCTTTTGTATTTTCTATATAGAAGCGTAAAACTGACGAATATGGGCACTAAATAAGATTTATTTGACGGAGCCCGGCAGTAATGACTTGGTATCGCCTATACCATTTTTTTGGTTTCTAAAAATCGATAATCTACACCTTAAAAATAATACAAGCAATGCTATTATTTACTCCCTATAAATTATGTCTGCTGTGACACATCTTTTTATAACTATTATCCTTCGAAATTTTGTCATATATACGCTTTGAGGCCTCTGACATCGTCATCGGTAACACGTTGCCGAGATACGAGCATTTAGAAAAGCACAAAATCTGGCCAATCGTGATACGAGGTTTGGTCATACGCTAATAAAATGAAAACTTTTTATCGCAGAAATCTGATTTTTTGATATATCATGTATTTTATGTTAATTTATTATTTTCTGCAAAAAAGTGATTTTCGAAAAAATGCCGACTTACGAGGTTTTGGAATGACACCGACGATATCAGATATATTTAAAATTATTGGCAGAAATCGTGTCAAAACTGGTTCACGATATCTTGACGACAAAACCCTTAACTTCTTATGGGTAGTACAAGTACATGTATATTTAAACTTATTTACATTGAATTGTTTCTGCTTTTACTGTAATTTGTAATTAGTAATGTTCAACAAAATACGTCAAAAGTCTCAATCTAATGGCAATCTACACCGATAGTATTTACTGTACATACTCTCCATATAAGAATATGCCGTCACCATTTGACATGATTTGTGGCATATGTCTATCCTCATTTTCCGTCCCTTGTTACAAATGGCTGAAACGCATTACGATTCCTGTACCAATGGGAGAGAGAGAGAAATGGGGTTTAACGTCCACTCAACTCAACTAGGTCATTTTGAGACTAACATATGATTTAATTTTATTTCAATAATTCGCTTGCGCGTAGGGGTCTTTAGCAGTGGGAGGAAACCTGAGTGCCCGGAGGAAACCCAAAGGTTGAGAAGGCGCTCCTATCTCCATGCCACATACGCTCACACCAGGGCTCGAAACCACAGCCGCAAGCTAGAGGTTGCCGGCTAGCTAGAGGTTGAAGCGCAGCACTCTAGACCACTAGGCCATCCCAACCCACGTGTACCAATGGTCAAACGTTTATATTGGATATCAGAAGCCCATCTTTTCCTGGTAAGATCACAACATCCATGTTGATTAAAATTGACAAATAATTTGTGTTTTCAATGTCAGAGACTTTGGATGATAGAGAATTAGCTACGTTTATTAATCGATAAGAATATTACTTCATAAAACAAAAAACAATTCATCATATCTTGTAAAAGTTTCCGGTTTAAAAAAAAATCTATTTTTACAGCTTCTGATTTTCAATAGCAAAGACTTTGGATGATAGCGAATTAGCTACGTTAATAAATCGCTAAGAATATTACTTCATAAAACAAACAAAAATTCACAACAAAAGTTTCCAGTTTAAAAAAAATCTATTTTTACAGCTTCTGTTTTTGACTTGAAGAGTGACAAAAGACTATATATCTACCATAGAATAACTAGACACCAGCAAGTCTGCTGTATTTGTAAAGAACTAATAGATCCATGTCTCCTCGTGTTAATCTGATGTTTTTACTCATCCACCAACACTTACTAAGACAAACAATAAGGGTTTTTTTCTAAGTTGATTTCAGACGATAAAATAAGCAAATTAGTTATAAGTTGATTAAGGTTGGAATTAATTCTGTCTTGTAGCTATAGATAGACAATCAATTCCGTTCTGAAAAGGCAGCAAATCTCTGTCTGTCTGTCTCTTCCCAGGAAGTTTTCTCCCCAAAACAATTATTTTTCCACGGTAAAGAGAAACCGTCAAACATTATTTTAGAAACTTATTATATGAAACTCTCAAATTTATTCCGTTTTGAAAAGGCAGCAAATTTCAGCTTGTCTCTTCCCAAGAAGTTTTCTCACCAAAATATTTATTTTTTCACGGCAAAGAGCAATTTTTAAACAGTCTTTTAGAACCTTATTTGATTAAAAAATTAAAATTTGTCTCCAAAGTTCAAACCAATCAGTCATTTTTTGTAAACTTTCTCACCAAATTAACAATTTACCCACAACAATTCTGTTTAAAAAAAGGATTCTGTCTTCCATTAGCACAGGTTAGGTTCATAACAGTAGGTAGTTAAACCCAATTTTATTTCATTTTGTTTTAAAAAGGCAGTAAAACTATGTTGTCTTTTCCCAGTAATTTTTTTTTTATCAAAACAACTATATTCCACTGCAAAGAGAGAGAGAGAAATGGGGTTTAACGTCCACTAGGTCATTTCCAGACTAACATTTGGTTTAATTTTATTTCAATAATTCGCTTGCGCGTAGGTGTCTTTAGCAGTGGGAAGAAACTGGAGGACCCGGAAAAAAAAAACATGCGGCTGGACAGGCAACCTTACTCCTTGCCATGCACAACCGGGTTTCGAAACCACGTCAGTTGACTCAATGACAGGCTTTATAATACAGCATGCACAAGCTAACCATTTGGGCATCCAACCCCCCATTCCACAACGAAGAGCAACCTTGAAACTGTTCAAGAAACTAACTATATGAAATTTGTCTACAACATCCGAACCCTTGACTCCAATTGGTTTAAAAGTGTATCTTTAAATTTCCTCACCACATAGTTTTTTAGAAAATTCTTTTATGAGAATTATCTAAAAAAAAAAAACAACTTAAAATCTTTTAACCCAAATTTGTTACACTTTATTGCCTATACCGATTTTTTAGGACTTCAAATTTTGTCTAATGGTTTGGATGTTCTACTTGGGTTTTTTTTTATTAATAAGCATAATCATGTTGAGTAATTTTTTCTATTAAAAGTATCGGAATAATGAAATTCGATCCACATGTGAACCTACATATTTTGATTACCAAGAGTTACAGAGAGAGTTACAGAGAGAGAGAGAGAGAGAGTTACAGAGAGAGAGAGAGAGAGTTACAGAGAGAGAGTTACACCTCCTTGAATCTTATATGCTGTTGGTTATTATATTCACTGAATATTTACTTACAGATCAGGTTTTGCACCAAGAGTAACACCACCTTCAATCTAATAAACGCTGATAACAAAATATAACCACTTGAATTTTGATTTTAAATTATTTTTTTTTACGTTTTGTTGAACAGTGAGACAGTAATGTTTATTTCTATGAAAATAAAATAATTGAAAAATAAAAGACATTTAAGATGACATCAACTCTAATAATTGTTGGAAATCCCAAAGGTATGTTCCCAATGATCCTGCATGTGAATTCTGGAACAATTTTATTCCTGTAAGTTTTTCATTTAGTGATTGCATTAAAACAAAAAATTTTCTTGCTATTTATTTATCTGACTTTGTGATTTGACTGTTTAAAAGAAAACACTTCAAATTTAAATTTTTGGGGTTAATAATAAAATTATTTAAATCTTTACCTTAATGCCATTGAACTTGATCCAACACGAAGCACATTTAAATATCATGTTGCGAATTTTATGTTAGCTTCTGAAAACCAGCACAAAATCAGTCCAATGTTTGACAGTTTTCATATATTAGACAGCATATGCCATGTCTCTAGAAAGTCTGCTACCACTTCTAATTGATATATACAAAAGTCACAAAGGCTTTTTCTAACTTACTTCATTTATAAATAGTGAAAGGTTTCATACATGAGCAGTGTATGCAACATTTCTAAACCCCCACTACCGCTTTTGATTTAAACATGATTGTCACAAAGCTGTTTGTATAATTAGATTAAAAATACTGTTTCTATATTTCCTCTGAAAAAACAATAAAAATAAAACACTTTCTATATTTATTTTTAATTGGATTTTCTTTGTTTAATTATTTACAAAATCTCCAACAAAACAATTCCGTTGGAAACCAATTCCAGAAGTTGATTTATCAAGTAACATAACGGCACACAATAAAATCCTTCATTTCCCTTCCTCTAATGAGGAGTTAAACAGTTTACAATCGGTTGTAAATTCACGGAAAGAAAATCTAAGACCAGGAAAAACTTAAAAAGAATAAACATCGTCTTTCCTTTTCCTTCGTAGCGCTTGGCGCAATAACATTACCGCACAAGTAGCTGACTGACAAGCAATATATTGATGTAAAGATTTTCTAAGCAGAGAATCTCTACACTATCATCGGATACATTGCGTTTACAACAAGACCCAGAGATCTGCCTTCCAATGTTTTCTGTCTATTAGCCAGAATGAGAATATTGATCAGAATTGAAACATGTCACTAAAACAATCGTGCAAATATCAAATCGTATTTCATTATTTAACCTTCTACTCTAATTCTATTTCCCTCTTGTTCTTATTCAATAAATGATAATATTGCCTTCTGGTCCTGTTACTTCCGAGGTCTGGTCAGAGAATCGGGAGCCATTAGGTATTATTGGAATAGGTTTTGGTAGGTTTGTGATGAGATAACTAATAAATAACTTTATAATTGCTGTTAAACTTAATATTAATCAGTTTTTTAAAACTGAATATTATAATGAACAGTATATATAACTTTATAGTTATTTTGCATAACCATACCTTTTTACTCCTGTAAATTGAATCATTTTCTGGGCTGATATTCCTTTTAGTGAATCAACTTGCAAGTTTTTGTAGTTTGCAGTGGAAAAAAATACAATGACAATCAGCTACTATAAATTGTTTTGACAAATAATTTATTTTTTTCATTTGTGTTTCTAAATTTAGCCAACATTAGGATGGATCTGACAGCTCAAGTAAAAAATGAAACTAGAATTAGAAACATCGATCATGTTTCTACTTAATGTAACGACGCAAAAATTTGACTTAAGTTTACAACTTCACTAAATCGTAATAAATCATTGTCTGAAAACATTTCATTATTTCTATTTTCACTTAAATCAGAAACGCATTTTCTCCTTATTAAGCACACGAAGTTAATGGAATCTGGTGTCCGGCAGTCTACATGTGGCTACCGTGTCTCACAAACTATTTAAATGACAGCTACTGTATCTGTCCTGCAGTTTAGATGTGGTTACTGTATCTGCACGTAGCTTCGAATTCTGTCGAGTCATGTTTAAATGTATCTTGTCTTTAAAGAAGAACAGCAACACGCTTTTGTTCTCCAATTGTTGTTCAAATGAACCAAATCGCGACTGGCTTAAAATGACAAAATCTTGGCTGATCCGCTGACAATTTCTAACATTTATTAGACAGAAGGACGGCTGAAGGCAAATTATCTAAACTGTTCAGCTCAATAAGTTAACTGAACAACTTAACTTGCTCTATTCAGAAAAATCCGTTGTCGTCGGCTACCACTTGAACAATTCATCAACAAGGAACACGCCTGTCAATTTGGTCTTGTGAGAGCCACTTTTGAGCCGAAATCAGGAACTTGAAGAGAAATAACTGTTTCGAGTCAAGAGTAATTACGAATCGACAACTTTTCAAGTTATTTTGGTCCTTGGCTGAAGCAAGCTTGCCTAATTTCCCTCCACATGAGATTCATCAACAGCAAATTATTCTGAGTTAAACATTTTGCACTGAATTTCCACATTGTTGCAAATATAGTTCCACAGAATTTCTAGAACTTCAACAAAAAATCTGAGTTATTTAATACTTTTAATATTATAATTCGATGGGAATTTGTCTGGTTGGTTACATGAAGATTTAGTTCATTTTCTGAGATTTCAGAGAGAGAGAGAGAGAGAGAGAAAGAGAGAGAGAGAGTGAGAGAAACTAAGTCACAAACTAGGTCATTTCGGGACTAACATATGGTTTAATTTCATTTCAATATAGGGGTCTTTAGCAGTGGGAGGAAACCAGAGGACCCGTAGAAAACCAACAAGGTTGGACAGGCGACCCCACTCCTATTCATTTCACTTGAAGTCAAATGACGTCTGATAGATAGGTTAGTTCCAAAATCGAATATTAACAAAAGTTTGCTTCGTATTCTCTAGCGTCATTTAGAATTGCGACAGACATAAAGAGAAGAATGACAGGCAGAGTCCAAAAATAATCACCAAGCACTCGTTGGTATAAATCGTGACTGCCAAAGTAGCCAACTAACAGTTTTTAAAATAAAAGTAAAATGTTTGTCACATGTTTGCGTTAATCCCAGAGCTTTACGATAACAGTGTCTGACATGTTCTCACTGTTACTATTAGCCCTTGTCATCCAGAATTACAATATCCTTCTGAATCTATTAGTCTGGATGACAGTTCTAGGTTGCTCAACTATTAATCATGGCTTATTGAAAATACAAACATCAATTTTTCGTCTAGAATTAGGAGATAAACACTTCCTGTTACGTATTTAGAGGGAGAGAGAGCGAGAGAAATTGGGTTTAACGTTCACTCAACACAAAATAGGTAATTTTGGGACTAACATATTGTTTCATTTTGTTTCAAAAATGTGCTTGCGTGTAGGGGTCTTTAGCAGTGGGAGAAAACCGAGGACCCGGAGAACTCAATGATGTTGGAGTATTTAGAGGGGGTTTATTGTCCATTTAACCATGCTTGAATCATTTTCGAACGATCAGAATCAAGGAAATTTATGCTACAACAGTTGATAAATGATGATACAAGAGAGAGAGAGAGAGAAATGGGGTTTAACGTCCACTCGACACAACTAAATCATTTTGGGACTAACATATGGTTTTAATTTTATTTCAATAATTTGCTTGCGCGTATGTCTTCAGCAGTGGGAGGAAACCAGAGTGCCAGGAGGAAATCTACGAGGTTGAGAGGGTGCCACATACGCTCACACCATGGCTCGAAACCACAGCCGCAAGCCAGAGGTGGCTGGTCAGCTAGAGGTCGAAGCGCGGCACTCTAGACCACTAGGCCATCCAACCCCCTAAATGACGATATAGGTGTAGCTAAAATTAATGTGCTTGCTACATGTGCTGGGGGGATGGATGGCTGAATGGTTAGCGTGCACGCTCTGTATCATAAAACCTGTCATTAAATAAACTGGCGTGGTTTCGAAACCCCGGTTGTATGTGGCAAGGAGTAGACTCTCCTGTCCCGACCTCGTGGGTTTTCTCCAGGTCCTCTGGTTTCCTCCCACTGCTAAAGACACAAGCAAATTATTGTAATAAAATTAAACCATGTTAGTCCCAAAATGACCTAGTTTTGGTATAATATCTCATCAACACCTCATGGGTTATTTTGAGACTAACATATGGTTATTTCTATTTTTATCTACTAATGACCATGTGTATCTGAAGGAGACTTCTTCCTGGTTCAGGCAAAGAAAAATTTGTGCACGACACTGTAGGTCTATCTAAAATTCAGGTCTGGACTAAGAATGGAATGGAAGGGGTTTACAACTCACCACCTCATGGCCCATTCTGAGACTAACATGGTTATTTTTATTTACTATGAACGTGTGTATTAGGTGGAGACTTTTTTCTGGTTCTGCTGAAGAAACTTGTATGTAAAATGTAGGTCTATCTAAATTTAATGTCCTCATGGGCCACTTTCAGACAACCCCCTCCCCCCCCCAATTGTATAGAATATATCATATCAATTTTATCAAAGATTTCTTATGTAATATTTGACGTGAAAATCAAAGAAATGAAAATGAAATAGGGTTTAAGCTCCTACTGTTCTGCTACTTTGAGACCCCCCCCCCACCAATCGTATAGACGATTTCTTATGTTATATTTGAAGTCAAAATCAAAGAAATTAAAAGGGGTTCAAGGTCCTACTGTTCTGCCATAACTAGGTGAATGGAGACGGGAACATTAAAGAACAAGGTTGGCCAAAGTATTTAATATGCTCTATTAAATAAGATCTACATTAATGTGAATGTTTGAGAATTTTTGATATCTGATTCCCTTTACCCTATTTAACTATCAGCCATTGTGTTTCTATTTTAAGGGCGATGGCCCTTATTTAACGATCATGAGATGGCATTTCAATCTAAACAAATTTTTTGGCCAATTTCTATACTCCAATAACAAATAGAAACTTAATTATGACAGCTAATTGAAACCAACTGGACCGATTCATTCAACTTTTAGCTAAATTTAATATCACTTAAATTTTTCTTCATCAAACTATTGTCCTTGACAGAGGTAGGTCGCCTTTTGTAGAAACACAAAAAGAAAACCTTGTATTTAAAGGGACAATATGGTAGAATGAAATTTCAAAATGGATTTTAATAGTACATTGTACACAAGTGCAGTAAAACTAAAATGAAATGGTATTTTAACGTCCTATTTATCTGCACTGACTTAGCTTACATAGATGGGGGAACGCCATTTAATGTGCTTTGAGGTAAAAATCTTTTTACTGGACAGTGGCGCTACAGCCTACACTTATATCCGATTCTTACTGTCAAGTGTTCCTTCGCATGTTCCCATTCGAAAGATCTCTGTCCTAAACCTATGACAAGGGAAAACAATGCCGGAAAATCCTGAGAAACTCTCTCGGCCAACATCGGGAAGCAAATCTGATACCTCCTGGTTAGCAAGCCATCCTGTGCAGGAGAACTGAAACCACCTATAAACAAACAAAAACCCATGAAGAGACAAATAACCAACGTTACCAGACAACAAAAGTATTAGTTTGAAAAAAGAACAACAAATAATGTTTTGCTGGACTGAGAAATCACATTGGGAGTGAAATTGTTAAACATCCATTTAAATAGTTTACTCTTTATTTCTGAGCCACTGGATATATCTTAAAATCTCATTCATCAAATATTTGATTAATTTTCAAAACGAGGGCAAACGGAGAGACAGGTCAACTGAATCCGAGAAAAAAAAAATTTAGCATTAAAATTAATATACCAGAATGTCTCACCATTGACCTGATTAATGTATTATAAGGTCCATGATCTCACATACAATGTGGAGATTCATTTCACTTGTTCCTTTGAAATATCAATTTTATTACAAACTATCTTTTACTTATAAATTAATCAAAATATAGTCGGGCATCTTCAACAATAAAAAAAGCAGGGCTTATCCCCAAGAAATATAGTAGGGCATTTTGAAATAACAAAAAATATTGTAGGGCATTTTGAAATAACAAAAATATTGTAGGGCATTTTGAAATAACAAAAAAGTATAGTAGGACATTTAAAAAAAAGAAAATTTTTGGACCATCTATAAAATGTCCCAGGTACCTATAAAGAGGAAAATCTTTCAAAAATTAAAATAAGGAAATCATGGACATTTTTAAGCGTTGACTCGATTGTCTAACTAGTTAGAATTAACAAGTATTGGGACTGGATGAAAGAATGTTGGGGCATCATGCCTCCTTTATTGTAAGTTCATTGTCTGTTTTTTTTAGTTTAATATCATAATTGTAGAGAGTTACTTGCCCCTGAATAAAAGAATCGGATTTGGACCAGTTCCCTTTCGTTTTTAAAGTTCAAAATATTGTTTTTACTTGTATTTACTACACTTGGATCTGGAAGAGTTGTTATTTAACTTATGTTCTGCTTGAAATGAGGGGTCAGCCAATCAAATGGTCTGTCAAATCGACTGTTTGACCTTTTTGCGCGAAACTGTGGGTAATAATAGCAGCGATAGAATCAAAACAAAGCAAAAATAGATAAAAAAAAAGCATGGCGGTTGCTAAATTGGTTAATCGAATGACTGACGTTATCAGGTCAAATGTCTCTTACTTGGTACCTGACGTCATAGAACATGAACTCCCACTATAACTTGTTAGATCTACATGTAGTGTAGGCCATCGAAAGTTTAGAAAAACGAAACAAAATATATTGGGTTTAATGTCCTACTTTTTATGCTCCGACTGGGCTAATGAAGATGTGCTGAGGGAAATTTGATCGTATGTTCTTCTTTTACATGCATGTTAAAGTTTTAGATCCCATCTTGTCCTCCTGATAAGGGAAGCTGTGGCTTATCCACATGGACACATTCGCTCATAAAATTAGAAAGTACACAATCAGAATATTTTTTCACTTTTGATAATCTTATACGATGATTTTAAAACTTCTGTCTGGTTGATGATAAGTAACCAAGAACTTACAATGGCCTACCAGAGACAGCTTGGCGACATTAAGTCGAATACTATTCATTGATTTTCAATTTCTTCACCCCAAATAAATAAATGAAGCATAAACGCAGTGTATGAAAAAAGGCCGACATTGTCTTAAAAATAATCTTGTTATGGCCCTTAAATAAAACCATAAACATACAAATAACGCGATGCCATGATTCACGCCAAATTTTTATGTAAGAAATACCGAGACTCAGACATCATAACTCACAATAACCCATTTAATATTCGGTCGTTACCGAAACAACAAACCAATCATCCCAATAAAAAGCTTGCACCATAATAACAAATTGTCGCATTGAGAGAACCTTATTACAAAATGAAATACAATCTATTACAGTAAATTGAGATAGGGAAAAACTAACTCATCCCTGGCGTCAAATAATCCCCAATGCATTCACATTTCCCGTTTTCTTTTATTGACCAATCAATAAACTGTATAATGGCAATTTCTGATTCTGCGAAAATGTAGATAGTTTTTTTGAGGTTTTATTTGGTTATATACTTACTCATAATGTCAATTGTGAATTGATCCCAACCTTAACAGAGAAATGGGGTTTAACGCCCATTCACATTTTTTTTTTAATTTGATTGCATGTAGATCTAGGTCTTTAACAGTGGGAAGAAACTGGAGGATCTGGAGAAAACCCACTAAGTTCAAGAGGTGAACTTACACCACAATAACAGACCTTATGAACTGAAGGACATGCATTAGATCACTCCCTCCCAGCATCATAAAAATATGTGTGTGAGTAAGTTGTATTTTAGGTCCACAATATATTACATTGTGATTAGTGAAAAAATGATTAAAGAATAATTAGTTATTTATATATATGTGCAAAAAGAGTTGGATTGCTTGTGGGGCAGACATACAAATGAATATGGGAGACAAAACAGAGATTTACATGGAAAAACATTTAGACATAGTATGTAAATATATATATATTATAAGTTGTTTTTGTCGGTCAGGTTGATTTGTCCGGTTCAATGACAGTGTGGTGCAAATCTTCATTGGAGAGAGAGAAATGGGGTTTAGCGTCCACTCGACCCAAATAGTAGATAGTTTTTTGGAGGTTTTAACAGAGAGACAGAGAGATAGAGTTTAACGTCAACTCGAAACAAACTAGGTCATTTCGAGACTAACATGTTTTAATCTTACTACATTAATTAGCTTGTGCATAGGTGTCTTTATTAGTGGGAGACAACCAGAGGACCCGGAGAAAACCCATGAGGTTTGACAGGTGATGACATAATAAGGGTTAAACAGGTGTTAAATGGGAGTTAAATGGATAATGTTGTCCTGACCGAAACATTGAACTAGTAACTAGACATTAGGCTTCATGGGCAAAAAAAAAACACATCAGAGTTTTATGATGATTAACTGAATCTGTGTTATTCGTATCCCCAACTCAAAGACTAAAACAATTCAAAACGGTGCCTGAAGGATTTACAAGTAGAAAATTAATAATATTGGAAGACGATACATGTCTCTTCACTAGCAGTAATAAGTTTATTCCTGCATAATGTTTCATATGTTGAAATATATCGGTCGTTTGGCTGGAGGAAAACGGCAGGTTTAATACATCTTCGATGCGGCCTTCGTCTTCCTAACTATATCATTTCCTTCAATGACAGTCTATAAAATTTTAATCACGGAGGGTTGTGGAGATGTGAAAAAGCAGAAAATTCTGCCATTTCTTGACTTTGTTATTAAATATAAGCGTGAAGAGAGTAATTTTCAATTTCTTGTGTCAATCAACAGGAAAATATTGTTTTTTGGTCAAGTAAATACAAGCTTTTTTGTCCAACGTAACAAAATTTACCGATGTTTGCAAGTCTTGCAGCCATGAATATATTTGTGGCTCAATATTTAAGAATTTAAGATGCATTACTTTAAAAGCTAAATCTGTCTAATGTATATATATCTCTTGTTTGACATCAAATTTTAGATATCAGGCATTATGTAAGAGCTAAATCGGCCTATTGCAGGTCTTTGTTTGGGTCTTAAATGTTATATAGACATGGTTCAATTTTATTTCAGAGAAAACCCATGAGGTTGAACATGCGACCCTACTTCTTGTCACATACAAGTTAGGAATCAAAACCTAGCCACTTGACTCAATGACAGATCTTCTGGTAAATTGCTTACAATATCCGCGTGTTGAGTGTCTTGTTCCTTGGTTTGTCTTATTAGATAGAGAGAGAGAGAGAGAAATGGGGTATAAGGTCCACTCGACACAAACTAGGTCATTTTGGGACTTACATATGGTTTTCAATCTTTATTTCAATAATTCGCTTGCGCGTAGGGGTCTTTAGCAGTGGGAAGATTAAGTGGGTCGAGTGGCAGAAAGGGTAAGGCTTACCAGGATCTACTATCAAATGAATGTAACTGGGGTTGCCAGCAGTAAGCATATATTGCACTACGCAGTCCATGAACTGTAGTGATAACGGCTTCATTCAAAATGAAAACAAACTCACAAAGGAGGTAATCCATGAAAACAGGGGAATATTTCCGAAACATTCCATTATTATTCTAGTGTAAGTTATTTTACAACAGCTTTTTGTCTGTCTTTATGATAGAGAGAGAGAGGGAGAGAAATGCGGTTTTACATCCACTCCACAGAAATTAGGTAATTTCGGGACTAACATATAGTTCAATTTTATTTCAATAATTTGCTTGCACTTAAGGATCTATAGCAGTGGAAGGAAACCGGAGAAACTGGCAAAAACCCTTGAGGTTAGACAGGCGACCCTACTTCTTGCCACGTACAACCGAGGATTTGAAACCATTCGGCCATCCAACCCCCTTCTATATGATAGAGTTCCATTCCTACTTATTTTTGTTGTTATGTGATGGACGGTAAATCTGATAAAATGCCAATATTTGGGTTGATGCTTGTTAAATCCATGTGTCTTTATGTTTATTCTAAAGCTTTACTGTCACATGACAATCTAATATTTCATGCAATATTTGTAATAAACTGTTGAAGATCTATGACAACAACTTTTTACATTCCTCAGATGAAAATGAAATCATATTGGGTTACATGTCTTTTTTTTTCTGCACCCCAACTGCGAGAAATTGGGATTAAAGCGAGAGAGAGGTCATTTCGAGACGAACACATGGTTGGACAGACGACCCTACTAGTTGTCATATACAACCATGGGTACAGGTTTAACTCATTTTGGGGGTTTGGGATGGTCTAGTGGTCTAGAGTGCCATGGCTTTGACCTTTAGCTGGCTGGCCACCTCTGGTTTGCGGATGTGGTTTCGGGCCCTGGTGTGAGCGTATGTGGCATGGAGATAGGGGCGCCTTCTCATGGGCACTCCGGTTTCCTCCCACTGCTAAAAACCCCTACGCGCAACAAATCATTGAAATAAAATTAAACCATATGTTAGTCCCGAAATGACCTAGTTGTGTTGAGTGGACGTTAAACCCCATATCTCTCTCTCTCTCTCTTAACTCATTTTAAGATTTAACTGTCCATGGTTATTTCATTTGGTTTAAAGTGAAATAAAACCAGAGTTTAACAAACATTAACCTGGCTAATGAAGACATGCGCCAAGCAGTGTGCTATGAGGGAAATTTTCCCCGGGACAGCTGCTTAACGTGTTGCCAATGGCAGACAAGCCATCTCACTTTTTCGTTCCATATAAAATTACAATAATAAAGTTTAAGGATTGCATGAGCCATGTATCTTTAGTCATTTGATATCGACACAATTTATTTCCAATCCCTCGAGTTTTCCTCAAACGTTTTCAGTATAAGTAACACAGAGTAGACAAATTACATTAGAGTGAAATTTCCTCCTTTAAGACATTTTGAAGTATCATTTTAGGTTATGGATGAAGATATTGCATGACAACAGTAACCGAGTATGCAAGTCACGAACTTACAAAAAACGCGATCAATTACAGCAAGGTCACAATTTTATATTTTTCCTACCAAGCTTTTCTTCCTTCCTGACATGAATAAATATACCATAAATGAAATTTAATTTTCTTTTTCTTTTTACCTTGATGTAAATTCAATTTACTGTCAGAGTCATCTTGTTTTTATTTCTGAAGCTGCAGTGGATCAGTGATAAAGATCTTGGCTCGCTAATCTTGATATCCTGAGAGAGTTTAGTCCTGATTTTCAGGACGGAGGCCTGGAAAGGGACAGTGCACAGTCATTCGGATGGGACGGAAAAATAAAGTCTTGTGTACACCCTTTCACTGACAAGGGAAAACCATGCTGGAAAATCTGGATGAACTTTCTCGGCCAATGCAGAGATTGAACACTCAACCTCTAGGCTAGTAATCCAGCGTCTTAGCCAAGTGATCCCTTTATCAGTGAGAGGAAATTGCAGAGAACCCGGAAAAAAACCCTAGAGATTGGACAGGCAACACATGCGTAACCATTCTGCAACCCAATCCCCTTTCAAGTAAGTATCACCGAATCGAAAAGTGATTTTAATTTTAATTTCTTTTTTCAAGTTTTATTTAAAAATGGATAATTTATTCTTAATTTTATATTCATCAGATATGGTTGACTTTACATTACTAGTCTGTCTGTCTTTACTTGTAATGTTAATATTTTGATTTAAAGAGAGAAATGGGGTTTAATGTCCACTCAACACAACTAGGTCATTTCGGGACTAACATATGGTTTTTAATTTTTTATTTTAATAATTGGCTTGCATGTGGGGGTCTTTAGCAGTGGGAGGAAACCGGAGTGCCCGGAGGAAACCCACGAGGTTGAGAAGGCACCCCTATCTCCATGCCACATACGCTCACACCAGGCAGCTAGAGGTCAAAGCTCAGCATTCTAGACCACTAGGCCATCCCAACCCCCTATTTTGATTTATAGTCTATAAAGTAATTGCCAGTTGGCTTATTGAAGAGAAACCTTGAGCAAAGATTTATACAGCTGCAATGCAGTCAGATCAAGTTGTCAGCACCTATACCTTTTTATGGCTTAAAGCCTATTAACTATTTCTATTAAATATTATGAAACTTCAACCAATGAAATTACATTTTTATTAAACTTCATTCCAACGAGAAGCTGCCAGACTTGAATTTTGATCTTCCACCATTTGATACAAGTCAACAACCTTGAATTATAGATGGCGCTGGGTAGTTTATATTTTGTCGGCACTGGAAGCCAAATGTTAAACATTAACAGAACAGTCTTTATGGGAATCAATCACTGGTTTATTAAAAAAGCACGACATTTCGACAAGTATCCTCTTATCGTTGTCAAGCACAATGACATTTACTAAACTTAGGATGAATATATGGGAGTTGCATAGTGAAGCCATGTTAAACAATTTTCAGTTCATCGTATCAATTCCACAAGGAACTTACCTTTTTATAGGATCATCTCTTTTATTGGTGATTCCTCCAAGAATCTGAAAAACATATAAAAAGCTATTTATTACAACAGACAAAGAAATCTTTTTTCTCTTTTTTTAAAATGGGGTTTAACATCCACTCAACAAAACTAAGTCATTTCGAGACTAACATATGGTTCAATTTGATTTCAATAATTTGCATGCGTCTCTCTGTATAAGATGTTCTTTCTTACCAAGCTCTCCTTCCTGCTCCACTGAAAATGGAGTGAACCAAACTAGAAAAATTTCTAGACCAACGCCAGGATCAATCGCAGTGAACCATCATCATATTCAGTGAGCCACCGGTAAAGAATCACTTGGAAAACTTTCCCAGCCAACGACAATATCAAACCAAAGACACACTATTTAGTGAACAAACACAATACCCCACATCGCCATAGACTTGATTAATCCTTCGGAAAACTTTCTCAGTCAAATGCAACAACTGGATAAATCTATTTGTTAAGGCCAACTGAATTTTCGTCAAGGTCGCTGAGATGGACCCGGAGAAAACCAACCAGGTTGGACAGGCGACCCTACTCCTTGACACGTACAATCAGGGATTCAAAACCTCGCCAGTTGCCTCAATGACAATGACAGGCTTTATGATACAGCGCGCAGGTGCTTTACCATTCAGCCACCCAACCACCCACTGACAAGGGAGTTAACCAAGCTGGAATACTTTGTAGACCAACACTGGGATCAAAGCCAGGACACCCCATTGAGTGAACTACCACCATACTCACTGAGCGACATACTCACTTAGGAAACTTTCTCAGCTAAAGCAGGGTTCGAATGCAAGACTCCCTATTCTGTTTAGTGAATCAATTCCATAATCACAGAGCCACAGGCTGGAAAATGCCTTGGAAAACTTTCTCAGCCAGCCAAGATCACACACAAACTTTCTCAGCCAGCCAAGATCACACACAAACTCTCAGAGCCACAGGCCGGAAAATCCCTTTGAAAACTTTCTTAGCCAAAGCCAAGATAAAATCAAACACACCCTATATAGTGAACCAGTTCCAAACTCACAGAGCCGCAGGCTGGAAAACACAGAGCCACAGACTGGAAAACACAGAGCCACAGGCTAGAAAGAATATCCTTTGGAAAACTTTCTCAACTAAAGCCAAGATCGAATCACACACACCCTATTTACTAAACCAGCTCCATATACTCGATGAGCCAATGTGACTCAGACAAAAAGTATCCAACTGCATGCAATAATTCTAATTAATAAATACAGTATCAATAGTTAATCGCAGAATTGAACCAGGTATCTCTTTGATGATATTATATGACCTTTAGAAAATAATTAAATTTAACTGATACGACTGTTTTTTAGTCTGTAAATTGATCGTGGATGAATCATTGTACTTATTGATATGTATATCTAATAAAACTTGTGAGATCAACGGGTAGATTTGATGAGAGAATGGTGCCGTCATTCTATGATTAGTAATTGTGTATCATAATATAGACATCTGTAGAAATGATATAACTATAGAAATGAACTGCCATTTAACATTCATAGTCCTTGCAGTGTTTATTTTGATTAGAGCAAATGCCATTCAAACAAACACTGCTAGATTAAAAGAGAGAGAGAGAGAGAGAGAGAGAGAGAGAGAGAGAGAGAGAAATGGGGTTTAACCTCCACTTGACACAAACTAGGTCATTTCAGGACTAACACATGGACTAGGTCATTTCAGGACTAACACATGGTTTAATTTTATTTCAATAATTCACATGTGCGTAGAGGCTTTTAACAGTGGGAGGAAACCAGAGGGCCCAGAGAAAACCCACGAAGTAGGACAGACGACCCTACTCCTTGTCACGTACAACTGGAGAATCAAAACCACACCTGCTGACTCAATGACAGACCTTATGATACAGTGCGCACATGCTAACCATTGGACCATACAACCCCCTGCTAGATTAAAAAACAAAACCAGGCTGGAAAATCATGAGAGTTGATTATTGGCTTATTGTCATATTAAAGATTTAAATACAGAGCCCTTCTTGCTAAAAGGAATTTAATGAAATGGGGTTTAAGATACTACTGTTCTTAATGGGCTAATGAAGACAAACCATTCTTGCTATAATAGTTCCAAAATAGATAATTCAAAATATATAACCTGTCTTATCTACACTAGAGAAATAATATTAACTCAAGACGTCGCAGTTTATTACAATTTAAACCAGCGGCTGCCAGGCAGGATACGCCCACATTTTCGAGAGATGGATAGAGAACAAGCAAAACCGAAAGTGATTTTTCCTACAATCAAAGGCCATAATTCATTAAGTTACAATTTGATATGCGCAAATATCGAAAAGTATCAAGATATTTAGGTTATAAACACGCAATTTAAGTTTCATCAAAATCGAAATTAAAATTGTGACCTCTACAGGGTCCACAACCTTGAAATACCACTTTTTAACAGTATTCGCGTACAAACAGCAGCCATTTTGTATTGTAATTTTGGTCCTATTTTCCCTGAAATTTGAACTCAACCTTCCTTAGCTTGTAACGGTAATATAATCAAACGATTTTTTAAATCGGATAATAATTGTGACCTCCAGAGCGACCACAAGCTAAACAAAGGCGATTTTGCCTATAATCAGGGGCATTAATTCAGGAAGTTACGATCCGATATGCGCAAATATCAAAAGGATCCAAGATCTTTGGGTAATATCCATGCATTTCAAGTTTCGTCAAAATCGAATTAAAATTGGGACCTCTACAGGGTTGACGAGCTTGATATACCATTTTTCAACAGTATTCGCATACGAACGGTGGCCATCCTTAGGGTGTAATGGTGATATAAACAAACGATTTTTTAAATCGGATAATAATTGTGACCTCCAGAGGAACCACTAGCTAAACAAAGGCGATTTTGCATATAATCAGGGGCCATAATTCAGGAAGTTACAATCCGATATGCGCAAATATCGAAAGGAACCAAGATCTTTGGGTTATATCCATACATTTCAAGTTTTATCAAAATTGAATTAAAATTGTGACCTCTACAGGGTCCACAACCTTGATATACCATTTTTTAACAGTATTCGCACACGAACGGCGGCCAGTTTGTGTGGTAATTTTGGCCCAATTTTTCCGAAATTTAAACTGGACCTTCCTTAGGGTGTAACGGTGATATATTCGAACGTTTTTTAAATCGGATAATAATTGTGACCTCCAGAGGTACCAAAAGCTAAAATAGGTGATTTTTCGGACAATCAGGGGCAATAATTCAGGAAATTACGTTCCGATAGGCGCAAATATCGAAAGGAACCAAGATCTTCGGGTTATAAACATGAATGTAAAGTTTCATCAAAATCGGTTCAAAATTGTGACCTCTATAGGGTCCACAAGCTAAAAACATGATTTTTCTTACAATCAGGGGCCATAATCCATGCAGTTTTGATCCGATACATGCCAATATCGAAAGCAGTCGAGATCTTTGGGGGATAAACCTATATTTCAAGTTTCGTCAAAATCGGGTAAGAATTGTGACCTGTAGAGAGTCCACAAACAATTGTGGACGGACGGACGTCCGGACGGACAGGGGCAACGACATAATACGTCCACATGAACATGTGGGCGGATAAAAAAATGTGAACAGAAGGTATAAATATTTAAAACTAATCAGAATGTACATGCATGGTTCTGATTTGTAAAGAGAGAGATTTGATTTAATGTCCACACAAACTTAGTCATTTCGGGACTGTCATAAGTTCAATTTAATAAATCGCTTACAGGTAAGTCTTTAGCAGTGAGAAGATAACAGATCTGTAGCAGTAAGAAGAAACCGAAGCCTGGAGAAAACCAAGAAAAGCAAGATCCTGATTTATAAAGAGAGAAGAGAGAGGAACTATGTTGTATCAGGACTAACATAATATCTTTATTTCATTAACATTCATCACTCCAGGAAACCAGATGTGAAAGAGAGAGAGAGAGAGAGAGAGAGAGAGAGAGAGAGAGAGAGAGAAAGAGAGAGAGAGAGAGAGAGAGAGAGTTTAACATGCACTCAATGCAAATTATCTTCCATCAGGATGCTCTTGTCTAGTTTCATTTGTCAGTTTCAAACTTTTAAGTGATAATGCCCCTTTAAGTCTACCATGAAGTTTTCACATTCACATCTCCCCCGACCCCACATGTATTCAATTAACAGCAACTTTGATTTATGACTGGTGACAAGAAAATTTGTTATCTTTTCTTCTTGAGTCAAAGCTTGGGTCGTGATTTGTTGAGACGCGGATTTTAAGATCAAATACATCAACGACGGAGACAAGTGACCAACGGAGATGCTCTATTATTGATTCATTTCTTCAGGGAATAATCCCAAAACGTCAATTGATGTAGCACCTCCAGAAATGCCACATGGTTCGTCAGATCTTTGACAAGCTGATGGATCAGACAGATTTATGCTACCGACTCAGAGTGCCTGGCTTTGTCTTAAGAATAATCCATAATGGATAGTGACTGTCGCATTGTTTTAGAGGGATGGGAATGGGATATATTTTCAATGAACTATTTAAGGGGGTGGCTATGCGAGACGTCATCGAGCCATGCTTTAATTAATTTCGATAGACCTTCTAGATTAAGATTTCATGAACCAATATTTTCAGTAACTAATTCTATTTTTTTCTCTGCAAACACCAGCACAAAATGTGCATACTATACTTCAGTCAGACACATGGTCTACAGATCCATTCACTTGATTTGATATTGTTGTTTATTTTGCTTTATATGGAGGAAGACAATTACTGATTTATACACATATAGCATGACGTTTCGTTACATATTCTCTTATTGTTTTCAATCACAAAAGATCTGTGCATGATAACGATAATAGAATGAATACTTGTGGAATCATTGTGCTATATGTGTAGACACCAGTGATTGTTTTCCATATAAATTATGTTGTGTTTAATATGTTCAATCGCTAAATGTCACTCATAGATTGTATTTGTAGTTTGTGTTTTGTCCGCATGTTTGTCTTGTCAATTTGTTTGAATGTGTGTAGTGCAGTCCTTCTCATCTACTATTTGTTTTGTTCGCAGGTGTTTCTTATCGATTGGATTGTGTGTAGTGCAGTCCTACTGCACTTACTATTATGAGACTAACTTAATACTTTTTTTCCTACAGTCACATGTCCAATTTTGCCTGGACACGGTTACATTTCAGCCTACATGTACTCCTAATCTAACTCTTAATCTAACTTTTCACGCTCAACACCAAAACGAATAGCCGACCTCTACTTAATACTATTATATTTTTCTACAATCACATGTCCAATTTTATGAGAGGAGAATTTTGCCTGGACAGTGGCATACAAGCCTTCTCTTCACCGAATCTGGGGGGGTTGGGATGGCCTAGTGGTCTAGAGTGCTGCGCTTCGACCTCTAGCTGGCCGGCCACCCCTGTCTTGTGGTTGTAGTTTCAAGCCCTGGTGTGGCATTGGGATAGGGTGCCTTCTCAACCTCATAGGTTTCCTCCAGGCACTCCGGTTTTCTCCCACTGCTAAAGACCCCTAAGCGCAAGCCATATGTTATTGTTAGTCCCAAAATGACCTAGTTGTGTTGAGTGGACGTTAAACCCCATTTCTCTCTCTCTCTCTCCATCGAATCAAACTGTCAAGGGTTCTTTTATATGCACCAAAATCAAACGGTCGACCTTTACAACCATCTCGATTCATAAATCAATAAACCAAGCACCGTTCGCTAATCTTGTTACATATAATATTTAATACGCCTCGGTGTAACCTAATTTACTGGTTAAATTATCTTATATTGGCCTGTTTACGAAACGGGCATTATCTCGGATCAATTGAACCTGATTTGATTGGCCAGAAACTAATGCCAGGCCTAAAAATAGGATGAGTCGAAAGTATTTAATCTTTATATTTTTACCAGTTACAGATGCTGGTGATAAAAGTTATTATGATTTCTATACTGTCCTTCGATTATTGTAATTACATTTATCTAATGTGTTACTCGCGCAAAAGAATAAATACTATAATACAACCAAATCAGAGAGAAAGAGAGAGAGAGAGAAATGGGATTTAAAGCCCCAAATACCACTCTTGTTGTAACTGAATAATATGCCCCAATCATTATTCTGATCATTAAATTGTACTATTTTACAAATTTCATCTTAACACACTGAATTTCAAAATTTGGAAAAATTTAACTCCATGGTTTGAAAAGGTTTACGTAAACACTTTCAAATGCAACTTGGATTTAAACATATTTCCGAACCCTCTGGGCGAGTAAAATAGAATGTAATGGATAATTTACACAACAGGTAGGACACTTATATATCTAGAAGTTAGAATAAGGCTATTTTTTTTTTCTGGACCTGTCAAGCCAGCAAGGGTGGTATTGTCCCTTTAACGTCCACTCTACACAAAATAGGTAATTTCTGGACTAACATATGGTTTAATTTTATTTCAACAATTTGCCTGCACGTATGGGGTCTTTATCAATGGGAGGAAACCAGAGAACCCAGAGAAAACCCACGAGGTTGGACAGCAGACCCTACTCCCTGTCATGTGTAACCGAGGAATTATTAAAAAGGAAAGTATTATTTCATGCAACATTTCACAATAAGAATAAGATGTTAGTGTCCCAAAATGACCACAAAGATGTTAAAATGAACAGTGGGAGGAAACCGGAGTGCCCGGAGAAAAATCCACAAGGTTGAGAAGGCACCCCTATCTCCATGTCACATACGCTCACACTAGGGCTCGAAACCACAGCCGCAAGCCAGAGGTGACCATCTAGCTCGAGGTCGTAAAATATTAATTATATAAAATATACATAATCACAATAATTATATAAAAACACACATCATAAGAAAACACCAATAATTATGTAAGAATACACATAATAAAGGTCACAATAATTATATTCCCTGACCCCACCACAATACTCATGTTGGGCTAAATTAGAGCCCCCAATTCTGCCAATTGCTTCAAATTTAAAAAACCGAACTAAAGTCCCAAATGTAGGAGGCGATGGGGAGGAGGAGGGTGCACACAAAATATAAAGCTGGTTAAATTGATTGCTACTGCTCTTTCCCGAGTTTGGAAGCTGTAATGAGGCGCGTTTTCTGCTGACCTAGAAAACTAGCGTCACTACTCTGCACTAAATAACAACTAAGTTTTTGATTGGATAAAAGTTGTGTGACCTAGAAAACTAGCGTCACTATACCACACTAAATAACCACTAAGCTACTGATTGGATAAAAGTACACAAATTTAATTATTTTCATAATATGTATTTATTAGTTTTATTTGACTTTTCTATCCCTGACATACAGGAACATGTGGATCTTTTTGGCCTTGTAGTACCTCTCACAAACCAGATAGCAAATACAGATTACATTAAAGTGAGAGAGGTTGTAATAACAATTAGATATAAATAGTTTAGAGTAGTTTATATCTTACACTTAACATCATAGTAAATAGATAACATAGTACTATATATATATCACATGGTCTTAATAAACAGGTAATATTATACTGTCTGTTACAACAGGTAATACTACATGTGGTCTGATAATACAGGTAATACTACATGTGGTCTGTTAATACAGATAATATTACAAATGGTCTGCTAATACAAGTAGTATTACACATATAGTCTGTTACAACAGATAATATTACATATTGTCTCCTTCAACAGGTACTATTACAAATGGTCTGCTAATACAGGAAATATTACAAATGGTCTGTTTCAACAGGTAATATAACACATGGTCTGCTAATACAGGAAATATTACACATGGTCTGTTGTACAGGTAATATTACACATGGTCTGCTAATACAAGAATATTTCACATCGTCTGTTGTACTGGTAATTTGTGATCGGCTCTAGCGAATACAGGCGCTTCTCGCTGGTGGCTATTTTAAGCTACGACCAATATAAGTTGCAAAATCAAATTTTTGTATGAAATGTGTTTTGGCCCAAAATAGATCGAAAATACATTTAACTTTCATCCCTGAAAAAGAGAAAGTAGAATTCCACTCCAAAATTGTATTTTAGAAGAGATTTGTCAAGGTATACGTTCAGAAGTTATGTTTTTATCCAATAAAAAGTAAAAAGTTCCACCAAAATCGGACATTGTTTTGAATTATTTCGCTTGGCTTGATTGCTAAATAACTTCTATCAAACTCCGCCCCTGACGTCAACTTTCCAAATATGGTAAATTCATGCATATTCAATAAGATTTAATGGCGCAAGGGCCAGTAGTATCGAAGCTTACAATCTGTCTAGAGCTGTTAAGAATGACCTTTTGTTGCTAGGTCGTTGTTCTTTTAAAGACGCTGATTGGCCAATCTTCCCTTGCGCATGCGCTAAGATGTACTTGTGTTTTATGGCACGAGAGAAATGGAAGCAGGATTTAAACCCATGCCATAACATTGCTTGCCTTACTTTGAGCGATATATGAATAAAGTGTGAAAATAATAATGTCTTCCGCATATTCTGCCATCCGGGAATTTGGCATTGGAGACGAAGAAGTTCTTGGTGTGTTTGAAGATTACTTTTCGGCTTCGTGAATCGTATGATGAAGGTAATTATCAATTGGCCTAGATACCTGGACAGCAAACAAACTCGGTAGGCCTAATAGTTTTAATGAAACGTTTATAAATATTTTAGTGTATCTCACGACTGTAATTATCAAAGTATCAAGTATATTTAAGTAATTAGAAACTTTCGCTGAAAACCACGTGGTAGACCTGATTATCCGGAACTTGTGTAGCCTACCGCCATATCTCAGTAACTGTGAACTGTACGACTTGTCCAGCCTATAATAAACTGTTCCAAATTACTTTAGAATTATTCGTATACGTGATAATTTTATAAATTCTATGGTGCCCTTCCCTTGCCTGTGACCAACTTTATTTGTTTATGTTCGATCATTAATCTAGTGTCAAGTGGGCAGCCAAAAAGTCGTTGTTATATCAGAGTATTTTGTGATATAGAATTGATCTGTTTACATTATTGTGTTGTGGAAAAAAGTAATTATTCTTTTATAAATGGTTAAAAAAAAGTACCCCTCCCCCCCCCCCTCGGCCTTCCCCCCACACAAAAATTTAATTTGACATCCAGTTTTCTTAGAGGGGTCCTAGGTGTGCAAAAACATAATACGTGGTGTTTTAATCCTTAATTGTTTATTTTGTTGTGGAGAAAAGTAATTATTTTTTTAACTCATTGGGTCCGTTTGCTTAAATATAAGGGCCAATTAAACCCCTCTCTTATACCGATTGCTTGAATATACGGTCCACTGCTTATTAGTGTCATATCCGAGAGACTTAAATTCGCGGTCCTCTTGATGCATTGTTTCCTCGAACCATAATTATTAAATAAAAGCCAATCGGCTAACTAAAAGTAATTAATCCAATCAAATATAGTTTTAGCTAACCAATGAACACAAAAAATGCGTACGTCACAACAAAAGTTTAGGGGTTATAAGGTCATGAACTCTGTGGTCAAATTCTTTTCACTGGTCGCCATATTGTTTTTTGTTACGTATTATCGCCCTCCGTTTCCTTACAATATCTTCATTATGGAAAGTGATACGGACTCGGAATTCGAAGTGTTTTTACCCGAAGATATTTTGGATGGTGATATCGATATTATTAATGCCGTTGGAAGTGATTTTCCCAATATTTCGAGCGAAGAAGACGAGGGTCTTGATATAAACAACGGCCAGCGATAACCAGCATGGCGGCCCGTCTTGCAGTATAACGAGTTTGGCAAACAACATTAAATCCAGTGACCAGTCGGTCATTTTTAGGGCCTGAGCATGGGCCAAGAATATATTAGAAAAGGGGAAGAACGAGTTAGATTTATTTAGTTTGTTTTTCGGATTAAATTTATACACGTTAATCGCTGATGAAATGAATCGGTACCACGTGTGACGATGCTAAAAATATGAATATGGAGAAGAATAGGAGAAACGTGACCCCGGAAGAAATTCTAGAATTTTTGGCTCTACGTGTGTTTATGAGTATATCAACGCAGCCAAGAAGTAATATGTATTGGTCGCGAGACTATTATTTCGGTAATTACTTAATAAAACAACAGTATTGTGAGTGTTGTAAACAAATGTGATAAACAGAACAGTGCCATCATTGAGTTGAACTTTACTCAGTGCTAATCATTTATAATCTGTTGTGAACTTAAATCCCAAATGGCTAAATACACACTGATAATTATTTTAAACCTATAATAATATTATATATATTTGGACTAACTTTTTTTTTCAAATTGTTGACTTAAAAAGACCTTTGAGGAAGAATTATTGACTTGCCAAAATTTATAACCTTGTTTGTAATGTGAATGTTTTTTTACTTATGTTTTTTTTATCAAATAATAACTCTGTTGTTATTTTGTACTATTGATTAAATTTTATACCATTGTAATGCCTGATTTAATATCTGCATTTGATAATATAAACATTTTTTGATTGGAATGATAGTTTTTGTGTTATTTTATATAATCTACTGTATATGAGATTAATGGATAATCCTTTAATTAGCTCCAGGGAGATAAGCTATTGTCTAGTTAATTGGCTCAGGGAGATTAGGGGTAGTTACTTAATTAGGTCTAGGGTTCAATGAGTTAAACGGTTTATAAAAAAAGACCCCTCCCTCCTATCCGGCCTTCAACACACACAAAAGTAAATCCGGGATATTTTCAAATTCAAGATGGTCGTTCGGTTCAGCTGTTGCTATGGTAACAGTCGGTGACGCTCATATTATTATGCCGCCAAAGATGTGTTATTTTGTTTAAATAAATTTTATTCACAACGGAAAAACGTAATTATTTTTTTATAAACGGTTAAAAAAACAAAAATTTCGCCATCTTTTAACAAATCAGAATGCACGATTAACGAGTCATATTTCTGCGATTCTCATAAATCAAGTAACTGTCTGGCCTGGACTGTTCGAGAAACAAATACTGACTTATAATATCTAATTATAGACAAATAAAAACACAATCTCAAACACGAAGGCTAGTTTGGAAGTAAATATTCAACAAATAATTAGGAATTTGTGCCATGTGCCTTTCGCTATTACAAACTATCGAAACAATCGATAGTTTGGTTGACTATCGCAATTTTTATCGATACTTTTTTTTTTCCATGGAAACTGACTATCGGCAGTGAAACTATCCCAAGTTGTACAGGTAATATTATACAGTATGTTACAGTATGTTTCACAAAATTTCAACTAAAGATAAAATCCAAATTTTAGTAGATACTTCAATTTTGATTGGCTAAGCACTACAATCAAGCTAAAATTATCGAATCAAATTACAAATTAAAATTAAGATTCAAAACGGAAACAATGTAATGTGAACCAGTTTATGTACATGCGACCCATTTGTGTCAATTTCTAGGTCCCAAATATTAGCGATTTAGCTCCTTTAAGTTATAAAACTACACACTTTGGACAGAGTGCATCAACAGTTTTAAAACAAATAATATACAAAGACACGCTTACGAGAATGAGAATGTGAATGAAATGGGGTTTAACGTCCTACGCTTAAGCACCGTACCTGGGCTAACTGAAGACACGCTTACACTATATTAGATGTATAGCAAGTTTTTTTTAGATGCATAATAAATGTCTCCCTTTCTATAGCTGCATTGTGAATTGTTAGCAACAAGTTCATAGCAACTTATTAAAGATTAAGCACTTCCATTGTGTATAATGTTTAAGAATTTTTTGAAATATAACATATGTGATGAGTCAAAAGATAATGATACTGCTTTTAAATACACATTTGAGAGAGAGAGAGAGAGAGAGAGAGAGAGAGAGAGAGAGAGAGAGAGAGAGAGAGAGAGAGACAAACAGGTTGGACAGGCCACACAATGAGATCAAATATTAAAATAAAAATGCAGTAAGGTTAACTAAAATTATGTACATAAGGTTTACTAAGGTTAGGAATGTATCTTTAAAAGAATATTCGCTTTAAAGTTTGATAATACAGGTGTGTTTTTAATTGTTTAATTAAGGTAGGTAGATTATTCCAGAGACAAGGTCCAATGTATTTTAAGCTATTTATATATATTGATTTATTAGGTTGGGGAATATTAAATCGAAGACTAATATTGGTATAAGGTGTATTTTAAAAAACAAGAATATTCGTTAAGTAGTTTGGGCATTTTTTATGAACTAATTTGAACAGTAAGATGTATTTATTTAAGGTGAAGTGATTTTGAATGGTTAAAATATTTAGTGATTTAGCTAGGGTTTCATAAGAAGAGAGAGAGGAAGAGAGAGAAAACCCAGGAGGTTGGTTGGACAGGCGGCGACACAATGAGATCAAATAAAGAGATAAAAAAAAATTTAAGAACTAATTTGAACAGTAAAATGTATTTATTTAAGGTAAATTGTCCACTCGACACAAACTAGGTCATTTCGGGACTAACATATGGTTCAATTTTATTTCAATAATTTGCTTGCAGCGAGAGGAAAACGGCGACCTTGAGAAAACCGATTAGGTTGGACAGGCAACCCTACTCCTTGTCACATACAACATCGGGGAATCGAAACCACGACAGTTGACTCAATGACAGAGTTTTTGGGCTTTCACCCCCCCCCCCCCATAGGTCGATTAGATATTCTGTTGTTCAGGTGAAATTTCCCTCGTAGCATGAACGGTGAAGAAAAAGGTTGATTTTAATTTTTGTCTATTGAGTACCGTTTTTTTAAGCTGAACCATTTTTTAAACTGGTTTGTTTACCCCACATGTGCATTCAGATGACAAAGTTAAACTGGTTTAACAATCCCTGTTTTTTTTTTTAAACCAGTTGAACTTAAGCATCTGAAGGGGTTATTGGATGTGGTGAAATAAAGGTGGTACTGTTTGAACTTTGTGAACAATCCTACTATAAATAGATATCATCTATCTATTACAAGTGCTTGTTTTTGTTGAGTGTTTTTTCTATTTATGTAAGATTTCATATCACTGTGTGTAAGTAATTGTTTTAACAAGAATGTTACAACAAATACCACGCCACCAATTAACGCCAACATCTTCTGTAATCAGGTTTCTGTTTATCTGTTTATCGTCAATAAAAGAAAAACGATCATCGGTATCTTTTTTAAGGGGATAAATTTAATAGCAAGCCAGTGTCACTGAACCCTACAGCAATCAAATTTAAATCCAGTGTTTTTCGAATTGTTAATTTCTTTTTCATTTTAAATTCATTCAATAAGTAACTGGATTCGTTTTTACTTAACATAGGGTAATTTTCCATTAAAGAGGTATTAACATTAAAATTGATAATCAAGCCTTTTGTTTATTATCCAAGCAGTGGTACTTGATAATCAAGACTATCTACGCTATAATCTAAATCTTACATAATGTATCTTTAACATCTGGCAAGTTTTATCATTGTGTCAAGTTGGTTTTATGAGTTAATCTCTAGTGGTCCTCATGTGTTTTCTCCGGGTTCTCCGGTTTCCTCCCACTGCTAAAGATCCCTACGCGCAAGCGAATTATTGAAATAAAATACACCATGTTAGGCCCAAAATGACCTAGTTTGTGTTGAGTGGTTGTTAAACCCCATTTCTCTCTCTCCCCCAGAAGATCCCACAGATGACCTTGATGTTAGTGAAGATACTTCCTTTAAGATTTTCCTGGTTTTTTTTACATGTCAGTTGTCCAGGATGAATGATACCCAGGGCTCATTGTGGCGCGTGGAGGAAGCAGTAGGAATTTGACAAAGAACGGGCAAAAATTGCTGGTCTTCATTAGCCCAGATGGAGAAGAAAAGTAAGATATTCATTTCAAGAATTTGATGTAGGAGCCGAGGGGGCTGGAGGGGCTCCCCCACTATCGATCTGGTGAACATTCCAATTTTTAAGGCAATGTATTTTTTGGCAAATAGTCTCAGCCCTCCCAACTGAGATTGGCCCCCTATGTCGTTGATTTATTAAGTGTATAAAATCAGAAAAATAAAGATGGAATAAGATAAAGATATAATATTAAATATATTCAATTCCAAATTCATTTCAGCTATAAATAGTGATGGGGGTGTCATACAGATTTATGCTTGTATATCAAATTATCACCTGTAAGTAGTGAGACAGAGTTATGCTTACTCTTTTTAGAGCACCTGCAAACACTTTTCATTCAAGGAGTTTGCACAGCTTTTGTATATTTATTCACAGCTATTTCTCCAGACTATCGCTTGCCAAAAATTAGCAAAAAACCCAACAAATTAAGACTAAAACCTTTCTTAAATAACTCCATGGGAATAATCTTTTGGCAAATTCTAGTTGTTAAGTGCTAATTTAGTAGCTTTCTTGGGTCGTTGTTCGTCAATGTTTTGCTTAATTACCAACCAGAAACTGAACCGTTAAATATCAATTTGATCATTTTTCATGAACCAGTGAAAGTCTGACAGACTGAATGATAAGTTGACTGATCACAGGAGAAAACAAATACCTCTCTTAGGAACCCTGTGTAAATCAGATCAGATAAATAGAAAGAGACTGGATACACCAAACCAAAACCAGACTGGAGAAACTAAAAACTTAGAGAAAGATGAGGTTATAAGGTTCATTCAACACAAACTTGGTCATTTCAGGACTAACACATGATTAAATTATGTTTCAATAGTAGTGGAAGAAAACCGCAGGACCAAGAAAAAATTCATGAGACTGGACAGGTGACCCTACTCCTTGTCAAAATCATGTCACTTGACTAAATGACCTTATGTTCTAACGGGCACTCATTAAACCATTCCGCGACCCAACCCCCCCCCCCCCTTTAGGAATTCGTCAGACTTGTCCACCACCTTTTCTAATTAGAAAGCGATTGAATAAACAATAAACAGACTGGATAAACTAAAAGCCAAGAAGACACTGGGCTTAAACCCCTAGTTGCACTCAAATTTGTAACAAATTTTATAGGATTTATGAAATTACCCAATGTCACCATAGAATTCCCCAAACGACTTTTTATGCTAATTATTATCTCTTTGACCGGCTCTAACTTTACCAAAATTTGAATTAGGTTGAACACTTACTTCCAAAATGTCTTGCTAAAAAGCATGTACTACGAATTTTCAGTTGGTTGAAAGTTTTTTCAGAGATGAAGAAACATGTGAATGTATAAAAATTAACATGTGTTTGTATCAAATTGACGAAGCTGATGAGATGTTAAAATTCCCTTCCATTCTATTCCTTTAATACTGAGATAGTCTAGCTAGCTGCTGTATAATATTTTGTTGTGGCATTAACCTAACAATGACCTATGAATGACTTGTAAAAATATTGGTGCTCGGGGAATAATTGTGCATGAGAATCTGACACCAGAACAGAAGATAAATAAGTCATATATATCGTTAATTTATGGATAATATTCCTCTCTGGGTTTCTTTTTCACATTACCCAACACAGCGATATTACCCGGTAGATATTGACCGTGATCAATAGCGTCTCTGTAGTATACGTGATCATATAAATTGTTATATCATAGACACATGGTTTTAGTTGTGGAATATATAACCAATCGAGTGAAATACTCCACCGGGAATAATAACAGTATGATTGAGAAATTTGGAGTGGTTATATATCCATTTTTAGAGAAGCTTAATTAACACAATCTCGACATAAACACACTTCAGTGGCGGCTGCATAATATTTTGCGGGGGCGGTGGTCCTTGGAAATGTTTTTTGTTTTAAAGAAAGGGTGTCAATAGCGATTTGTGACACATACCTGGACCAGAATATAATTAAATTGAAATGAATTGGGCTTTAATGTTTTACTGTTCTGCTTCGATTGGGCGTATGAAGACGGGCATACATAATAGAGTGTGCTATGAGGGAAATATTGCCCGGACAGCAGTACTACGACCTACTCTTATATCGTTTTCCAAATGCCAAGGGTTCTTTTCGTGCATGCCCATGTGTAAACAGGACCTCGGTTGCATATATGCCTATCTTCATAAAGTTCATTGGAGCCGAAAACCAACACATTAAATCCCATTTCATTTAAAATTATTTACGTTTTTTATTTCCACGGTGATGAGCTGTTCAAAACATACAAGTTACCCTGGCTGGCAGCATTACATTACCAGTGAATAAATCTCTCTAGGGATTATTACCATAATCACATAATTTAAAAAACCTTTTTAAATATTTGGTTTCTTTCTCTACGGAGAAGTTCATTTTATCGTGATAACAACGTTACACAACTCTTGAGAAATCACAATCAAGAAATGAAATTAAAAACATTTTTTAAAAATTCTTTCAGGAATTGTGAGAGCAAGAGAGAGAGAAATGGAGTTTACCTTCTACTCAACACAAACTAGGTCCTTTTGGGAATTACATATGGTTCAAAGTTCAAGTTTATTTTTTTTAAAATATTTTTAGGAATTGTGAGCGAAAGACAGACAGAAATGGGGTTTAATTTCTACTCCACACAGACTAGGTCCTTTCGGTAATAACACATGAGCGCGCACATATGGGGCTTAAGCAGTGGGAGGAATCCGGAAGACCCAGAGAAAAAACATGAGGTTGAAAAGGCGGCTATACTCCTTTTCATGTACAACAGAGAAATTGAAACCACGCCACTTGACTCAATGATGGAATCTTATCTAAAGTATATACATTAATTGAAACAACGCCACTTGACTCAATGACAGAGCTTATGATCTAAAGTGCATACATTAAACCACCTCCCCACCCAGCCCTTTAAGAATTGTTCAGACCCGTTTCAACATCGGAGGGAGCATCTATTGATTCGGGTATAAAACTGGATACATATCAATATTCAAGCCTGCTGGAAATGAGCCATCTGTCATCAAGAACACCAGACATAATTCCTCTAGTGCCTGTCAATCTGTCCGATTTCTTCTTCGTTATTCTTAGTGATATTTTAAATGCCCATGAAAATTAATCGCCTCTGAGTGTGATTTACAATCTAGTGAATGTTGAATCTCTAATTAAAGATACATTAGTTGACAGTTTAATAAAGAGTTGGCCATTCCTGTTATAATAGTTCGGAAATAGATAATGTAAAATGAATAATTTGAAACTTTCATTCAAATTACACAATTGTGAGCGAAAAACATTAGCCTTAGGTTTGACAAGACGTGTGTGATAATTGCAACTACCGTTCTAATCTATTTAAAATCAGAGAAATTCGATGCCATCAATAGTTGATTTTGGCCTAAATCAGTTAATTAATATTTAATTAATACTGTAGATAAGATTTCAGGCCTAAAGTAAGACCTGCAATAGGCAGGCAGATTTAGCTCTTGCATAATGTATGTTTAATAGAACAAAATTATTTGACTCCGATCAATATTTGAAAAGATATGATGAACTGAAATATCATAGATCTTTATGTTTTGTGAAATCTGATAGGTGTGTTTTTAATCAAATTAAATCCAACATGGAGATTTCATTTTTGTATAATAAATGATAAATAATCAATCGAAGTAAACATATTTCCGGAAAAAAGCAAATTCCAAAATGTCTCAACAGGTTTTCCAAACTCATATAATTGTTTGTATCATTTGTTTGATAAAGACAAGAGTATCCTCGTCGAAACGTTGCTTGGAATAAAAATCAGTAATTGTGTATCCATAAAATTGTACCTTGTGTTAGGTTTTCCAAAGTTCAAACAAATATTATATTATAAAACGGTACTTCTAATTTTGTTATCAATGAATTGCACCATGATGCAAAAACTGTATATGGCATTTAAAACAAAAAGGTTGAAACATTTAACATCTATAAAATTTCTTGTTGATACGCCACACGGACATAAACTCCATGTTCTGATGTAAATACAGAATAGAATTACAACTTGCAGACTAAACAATATGTTACATTTCATAAATCATAATAACATAAACTCTCGTAAACACTTTTATCACAAAATCTTTATTTTGTAAACCGAATCCATTTGTACCTGATCTAAAAGTAGTGCTTTGAGCTTTAACTTCTCCTTTGATGTTGTTTGTAAAAATATCGGTACATTACAAGTATTATTTTCTAACTCTCTAACAAACTTAAAGATGCATCATGTAAGATTCAGATAAAGAGGAATATTGAAAGTTTCAGTCAAATTTCTTCATTCTGAGCAAAGTTGTTAATGTTTCAAGACCAGCATGGTCTTGATTATCATTGCCAGTCATTATCATAAATGTGATAGAGCTGGTTAAACACATTCCAAATACAATTTTAACACAGAGATCATTGCTACGATAGCTGAGTAATACAGGTTTCCTGAATCGGAAGTGTCGAACGCCAAAGGAAAACAAGAGTCATCTCTCCATATAAGTGACTGATATGACGAGTTATAAGATATACATCGGCGAATTTATGCTGAGAAATTGAAAAGCATGAATCGTTACTTTAAACCTTCTAATCCAAATCTGAATGACTATATGTTGTCCCTTGCCAGGCCCTCTGTCCTGCGTCACTGACCTATGGACATAAGTAACACATGTCTGCGGACAAAGAAGCGGATGTTAAACTCGACAAAAACAAGTGCTTGTTCAAGAGAGTTCTACCTGTTGCTGTTTTGTCCAATATGTGTTTTAAATTAAGAGCTTCAGAACAGCTATTCCAGCTGGTAGCCAGTGCCTAAAAGCTCCTTAAATTATAATTGGGGACAGTTACGACTCTTAAAATCATCTGTATGTCAAACATATGAAAGTCGTCATCCATCCATTATTATCATCGCGTGCTTGCAAATTGCTACTCGTAATACCCATGCTAATACAAGCACGGACATGATGACACAATTACCTTAATATAGCAAACAAAAAAAATAAATCTAATCTCTATGAATGTCTTGAACTAAGTAGTTCATATTTTACACAAGAGTTTTTATCAGGTTTGTGTTGAACAGGCTTATAACTTGGGAGCCCCCAGGTGGCTCTACAAAGTGTTATTGTATCAACTATCCATTATTCATTCATTGACTTCCTGATTATATATAAAACATGTATATATAGTGAAACTCGTTAAGGTGTAGCATGGTGTAATGTAAAACGAGAATTGAAATGAAATGAAATTGAGTTTAACATCCTCGAGAGAGAGAAATTGGGTTTAACGTCAACTCGACACAAACTAGGTTATTTCAGGAATAACATATTGTTGCGCATAGGGGTCTTTAGCAGTGGGAGGAAACCAGAGGAGCCGGAAAAACCCCATGAGGCTGGACAGACGACCCTACTACTTGCCTAGTACAATCGGGGATCCGAAACCACTCCAGTTGACTCTATGACAGGTTTTATAATACAGCGCGCACGCTAACCATTCAGCCCCCCCTTCCCCATTAAGGTGTAGCGTGGTGTAATGTAAAATGAGAATTGAATGTTTAACATCCTACATCTCAGCACCAATCGAGCTAATGAAGATGTCCTGAAGTGTGATATCAGAGAAATTTTTCACGAACAGTCGAAATTAAGCGCTAACTTGAAAATGGAAATTGGGTTTAGCATCCTACATCTTAGAACCAATCGAGCTAATGAATTAGATGTCCTGAAGTGTGATATCAGAGAAATGTTTCATGAACAGCCGCTTTTCACTCACTCATCATCAAGTTCCGACCGTCAAGGTATCTTCCACATGCACCCAAAGGACATTGGTTTTTCATCCACTCCATTAGACACTGTTCCTAGGACGAAAATTTCACCAGGACAGAGTCATTTCAGCTTAATCTTCTGATTTTCATCAGTTCTTTAAGTGAACAACACTGGAGCTTTCCCGGCCAACAGGGAGAGGGGTTTTACATAGGCTAAGCCTGTTCCCCAATCCCATTCAGTTAATATGGTTTAAAATAAAAACACCAGCCGCGAACTCAAGACCTCTTGATTAGTCAGTCACAATAACTCCCTACACTGTGGAGAAAAAAAGATACCACTCTGTGAACCATAAGTTCTCAATTCAGTCATATTTGCCAATGTTACAAAAAGGAACTGAGTTCTTTGTGATATAAACATATATTAAACTCGGATAAAAATTGTGACCTGTACAGTAACCACAAACAAAATGTGAACGGGCGGGATAACGGAATGACAGGAGCGACGACAATATACATTCTCATATAAATAGTGGCGTATAAAAAGATAGTAAGCTGGCACTGCCAGGCAGGATACGCCCACATTTTCGAGAGATGGATAGAGAAAAAGCAAAACGAAAAGTGATTTTTCCTACAATCAAAGGCTATAATTCATTAAATTACAATTTGATATGCGCAAATATCGAAAAGAATCAAGATCTTTAGGTTATAAACATGCATTTCAAGTTTCATCAAAATCGAATTAAAATTGTGACCTATACTGGGTCCACAACCTTGACATACCATATTTTAACACTATAAGCGTACACACGGCGGCCATTTTGTCTGGCAATTATGGTCTGATTTCCCTGAAATTTAAACTCCTTCCGTATGCTGTAACGGTGATAGAGTCAAGCGTTTTTTTAAATCAGATAATAATCGTGACCTCCAGAGGGACCATAGGCGTTTTTTCAGACAATCAGCGGCCATAATTCAGGAAGTTATGATCTGATATGTGCAAATAACGAAAAAGAAAACAAGATCTTTGGATTATAACCATGCATTTCAAGTTTCATGAAAATTGTGACCTATACTGTGTCCACAACCTTGATATACCATTTTATAACAGTATTCGCGTACACGCGGCAGCCATTTTGTATGGCAAATTTGTTCCGAATTTTTCCGAAATTCGAAGTCAACCTTTCTTAGGGTGTGACGATGATATAATCAAACGATTCTTTAAATCAGATAATAATTGTGACCTCCAGAAGGACCACAAGCTAAACAAAGACGATTTTGCGTATAATCAGGGGCCATAATTCAGGAAGTTACGATCCGATATGCCCAAATATCGAGAGGAACCAAGATCTTTGGGTTATAACCATGCATTTCAAGTTTCATCAAAATCGAATTAAAATTGTGACGTCTACAGGGTCCACAACCTTGATATACCATTTTTTGACAGTATTCGCGTACAAACGGCGGCCATTTTGTATGGTAATTTTGGTCCGATTTTTCCAAAATTCGAACTCAACCTTCCTTAGGGTGTAACAGTGATATAATCGAACGGTTTTTAAAATCGGATAATAATTGTGACCTCCAGAGGTACGAGGAGCTAAAATAGGTGATTTTTCGGACAATCAGGGGCCATAATTCAGTAAATTACGTTCCGATAGGCGCAAATATCGAAAGGAACCAAGATCTTTGGGTTATAAACATGCATGTTAAGTTTCATCAAAATCGGTTCAAAATTGTGACCTCTATAGGGTCCACAAGCTAAAAACGTGATTTTTCGTACAATCAGGGGCCATAATCCATGAAGTTTTGATCAGATACATGCCAATATCGAAAGCAGCCGAGATCTTTTGGAGATAAACCTATATTTTAAGTTTCGTTAAAATCGGACAAGAATTGTGACCTGTAGAGAGTCCACAAACAATTGTGGACGGACGGACGGACGGACAGACAGACGGACGGACGGACGGACGGACGTCCGGACGGACAGGGGCGACGACATAATACGTCCACATGAAAATGTGGGCGTATAAAAATATATAACGAATTAGGTTAATGTTTAAAGAAATGTTTTGCTAATCAGAGGTAAAACACATTACTTTACAAATTGACTGACTGACACAAAGTTTGAAGTGAAAGCGGTTGTTTAGGGATTTGATCGCTGAGTAAGATATACAATGAACTATCATTGTCTTCATATAGATGTCAGATACAACCTTAGGCAAAAAACGTCATCCAATCAAATTTAATTACCACTGAGATTTGAACAAATCAACCAATTAACAGGCAGGATGCTGAACGATATTCATTAATAACAGTTTTAACTAGGTGAATGCTCTACCGCTTTAGTGTTATCTTCAGCTATTATCGTCAGCAGTGGTTAAAATTATATAGCTTTGGAGGCGTAGAGAATTGGTTGTTATGTTGTTTCCGTTGAAAACTGGGGAATTGGATGTAATGTTGTTATAAATTCCCTTGGTGAAATGTTGAACATCGAGTTTCAGTTTTTCAATTGATGTGTTCCTGAGTTCCTGCTTTACTCCTGCTCCCTTCTTTTTTTGCCATCTTGCAAGCAGAAGTTCTCAGTAGACACAAAAAATTAAGCCTAATGCATAAAATTCACTATTATAGTTTATCGAATAAATGAAGTGGGGTTGACTAAGTTGGAAATGAATGCACAATGGTCATAATTAAATGCACCATCATCACAATTTAATGCACAATGGTCACAATTTCATGCACAATGGTCACAATTTTAATGCACAATAGTCACAATTTCATGCACAATGGTCACAATTTAATGCAAAATGGTCACAATTTTTATGCAGAAGGGTCAAAATTTTAATGCACAATCATCAAAATTTAAAGCACAATGGTCACATTTTTTATGCACAATTGTCACAATTTAATGCACATTGGTCACAATTTAATGCACAATTGTCACAATTTAATGCACAATGGTCACAATTTTAATGCACAATCATCAAAATTTAAAGCACAATGGTCACAATTTTTATGCACAATTGTCACAATTTAATGCACATTGGTCACAATTTAATGCACAATGGTCACAATTTTTATGCACAATGGTCACAATTTTTATGCACAATGGTCACAATTTTTATGCACAATGGTCACAATTTTTATGCACAATTGTCACAATTTAATGCACATTGGTCACAATTTAATGCACAATCGTCGCAATTTAATCTTCATTAACCCACTTGGTGCAGAAATCGAGGATGTTAAACCTTATTTTATTTGATTCCCAAATTAATTTTGTTTTTCTCAGGGAACATTAGATATCTAATGACCAAATGAATGATGGTAATTCAGATGAATTCTTCATCCGTTTGTAAATTCACCTTAATTGACACCTCAATTTGATTGAATGAACCAGAAGCAATCGCAATCGCCTCTTTTCACCCACGTGATGGATGAGAAGCTATTTGCGATGCATAGTTCAACGTTTATAACCATACCAGTTAGTTACTAAAAGGAACTTTAATGCTAACTTCAAGTGGCATTTTGATGGATCAGTTTGTACTGTGCTCGGCATATTATTATCTGCAATCTACTCGCAGAGAGAGAAATTTGCAATATCAAACTTCATGGCAGGCAGTTCCATTACCCTCGCGATAATTACTTAATTTGAAAATATAATTAGGAGATAAATACTGTTTGTTTAGAGGAGAGATAGTCGACATCAACTAGGTTATTTTTGGTCTTTAACAGTGGGAAGAGTACCCTGAGAAATCCATGAGGTTGGAGAGGGGACCCTACTCGCCATGTACAAATATGGTATGAAAACCACGCCACTTGACTCAACGGCAGACCTCATGATTTAGCCTGTGTTAAAAGTATATTTTGTTTTTCATCATACAAGGAGCAGGATTGCCTCTATTATTTCAAGCATTAGAAGTAACCCTACTCGAAATGTACAACTGCGGTATCAATGGCAGACCACATGATCTAGCCTGCGTTATAAGTATAGTGTGTTTTTACATGTATGTGACAAGGAGATGTGACAAGGAGTAAGCTTGCCTCTATTAGTCTAGCAGAGGATGAGTTACTAAAGTTTGTGTTTAAAATGATTTTATGCTTCTTGGCCCGAGACTTGTAATAGAAGGTTGAAAGTAACAATTTATGCTTTCATATTTCAGAAATTATCACGGCTAAATCCATGGTAATATGTACTCCAAATATTTTTAAAAAATCATCAAAATACAAATGCTTAATTAATCTACCTGCTTCGATTCATTCTGATTTAAAATAGTCCCATCAATCTGGTTCACAGGAATTAAAGTAGTGGGCTGTCTTGTTAACACTGGGAGCAACAGATAGATGGATGGTTGGAATTTTCAATTCGTCATACCTCTGTAAATTTGGAATGGAATTGAACCATTTTTGGCCTGATATTCCCTTTTAGAGATTCAACTTTCACAATATTGTAGTTTGCAATGGATGGGCAGGGCCGGAGGAAGCAATTCTTGATTGGGGGGGCTTCCATACTAAGTCCCTATAGGCGAGAGTACTTGTGGCCAAATTATTGGGGGGGGGGTGCTAAAGCCCCCTTTAGCTCCCCTACTCCGCCGGGCCTGATGGGGACAAATAAATCATGCATGTGTTCTTTAAGGTTCATTCCGAATATATGGAATTCTTCTGTCCTTGAAACCTACTTGTTACCTGTTTATTTTAAATGTCATACCTTTAATTAACCTGTAATAAACTATAGTTAAAGATTGATTAAAGGTGATGACATTTAAAATAATAAATCTTTATTTCAATAAATCACTTGAATTCGTGGCTAAAGCAGAGGGCAAAATGGGACTGATAAAGGTGGGCATATGCCATGCACGGGACTTTATTTTTTTGTTCCAATCGAACTGTTGACATTTTTAACTTGTTAGCACTTTGACTACCCAAACTGACTGACCCAACTTACTGTTCCCTATAGCAACACAAACCACCTGAATCACATGAATAACTGTGATTTTTCCACATGATTTTGCCTTGACAGTGGTTCCTTTACAGTGGTGCATAAGTGTGCCATATTAACAACTAGGCATCATTGGTAAATAGGTGATCCGGAAAGAGTAAGAATAACCACTGTCCTTTAATAATATATAAGAGAGAGAGAGAGAAATGGGGTTTATTTCAGGACTAACATATGGTTTTTAATTTTATTTCAATAATTCGCTTGCACATAGGAGTCTTTAGCAGTGGTAGGAAACCCGGAGAATCCAGAGCCTACTCCTTGTCACGTACAACCGGAAAAATGAAACCACGCCAGTTGACTCAATGACAGCCCTAATGTAAAGTGAACTCAGTATAAAAATAACTGTACCATGGGCCTCTTATTACTCTAATTAAGGTTCTGCTAGGTGTTTATTTTTCATATTCAATTTGAGTAAAACATTTATCATGGATTAAAGTAGCTAAGTCTCTTACTCAAAATCCTCCAAAATCTTCTACGAATCGTGTACCATAATGCTACCCCAGATGGAATAAGAAACTCGATTGAGACTGCATGGCTTATTTCGCCAAACATTGAATGTAAATCAGCTTATATACATTCATATTACATTATTGTATGCGTTGTGACCTATTCGTATCAAATTCTAGGTCCCAAATATTAGCGATTTAGCTCCTTTAAGTTGTTGAAAATTTGATATTTGCCATAAAGAACTAAAGACTCATAGTACAAATAAATATACCAGTAATTGAATCATATGCACTCGATCACACATGAAAATAGAAAAATAGAAAAAACTCTTCCACTCTGGTATTATTAACATATCTTTAATCACCGAGATCTATTTTCCATTAAGAAACTGCTATCTACTCTCGATAAAAATTTTGGATTGCCTGATTGCCTAAGGGGGAAGACAAGATCTATCTGGCTATCAATTGATTAAAATTTGAACCCTGTTGTCGTGATGGGTATATACCATATATATTTCAATAAAACCACTCTACCAGAGAGAGACAGAGAGATCGACAGAGAGGTGGAGGAGGATTGTCCTGGTTGGTAGATACCATATATATTTCAATAAAACCACTCTACCAGAGAGAGACAGAGAGGAGGAGGAGGATCTAGACACAAATTCGAGACCCGGGTTATAATCGAGGCCGGTTGTATTTTTTCAGACCCGAATTTATGCTTAAAAATCTTCTATAGGAGTGACATTTTGGACAGATAAAACAAGCAGAAAGGATCGGTCTTGCAAATACGAAGGCTAAACTCTCTGTGCGTGACATTAAACAATTCTACTTCCTGTGCAGGGATTATCAATTAATGTACATTTTGACAGGGGATATTCAGTTTTTACATTAGACCCGGGTTGTAATCGAGGCCTGGGTTGTATTTGAGGAAATACGGTACATAATGTAAGATTTAGATAAAGAGCTTGCCATTCTTGCTATAATAGTTCGTAAAAAAATAAATGTAACATGGATAATTTGAAAATTCCATTCGAATCACTCTACTGCGAGAAAAGATATTAGCCTTTGAAGGTTTGACAAGTCGTGTGCAATAATTACAACCATCGTACTGGTTGTTCGAAGCTAATTCTCGCTCCTCCATTTATAAGTTAAATCAAAACATAGCTGAACCCCTCTGATCTATTCAATATCGGAGAAACCCGATGCTATCGAGAGTTGATATTTACCTGGATCAGTAATTAGGGTCTAATTAATAATTTAGAAAACATTTCAGGCCTACAGTAAAGACCTGCAATGGGCAGATTTACCTCTTGCATAATGTATGTTTATTGTACGATTATTGACACGCTGCCCGTACATAATTTGAAATAATGGTACGCCAACAACATCTGTGTTTTGACTAAAGTTACATGTGAAATGTATGTTTCAACTGTATATAGTGAATAAGGCGCTGGTTCGCAAGCCTGTAGGTCAAGTGTTCAATCCCTACATTGGCCGAGAAAGTTCATCTCGATTTTCCGGCGTGATTTCCCCTTGTCAGTGATACAGAAGTAGGGCTTGACAAGGACAGCTGCCTAGTCCTTTGGATTGGATGAAAAACCGAGGTCCCATCTACACATTAGAGTGCACGTAAAAGATCCCTTGGCATTTGGAATTTGATATAAGAGTAGGTCGTAGCGCCACTTCCCGGGCAAAAACTTCCCTCATAGCACACTGTATGGCGTATGCCCGTCTTCCATTAGCCCAGGTAAGGTGAATAATAGTAGGACGTTAAACCCCATTTCATCCATTAGTACATAGTGCAACATCTGGGTGACTATTGGTTGTCATCACAACAACTACGACAGAAAGTCAAAATTGGAGTTATTGGCACTTACACGCAATTATTGGGAGAAAATTGAACATGCATGTCAAGGCAAATTGATCATAGTTGGAAAGGGGGTTTTTATGGGGGGTTTTGTTCAATATAATCAATGTGCTTGTCAATATGGTTTGCTACAAAGTATATTTATTGGAAAAACCCAGATTCTTTGTACAAAAATAAAGACTTTTGTCCAGGGCAGCTTTTAGTGTATATCATTACAATTTTAATGTCATCCAATTAAGCCCCTTGTGTACACAATGGTGTTTTAAATTTCTCAATGTCTGGGTGAAATTCCCCTCATAGCACACTGCATGACATATGTCCGTCTTCAGCAGACCAATTGATGCAATGCAAAGGGATCAAGTAGTTTTGTAAATTATTCTGTTTGGTGCAGGAGGTAGAGAGAGAGAGAGAGAGAGAGAGAGAGGGGGAGAGATGGGGTTTTAACGTCCACTCGACACACACTAGACCATTTCATGTACAACCAGGGATTCGAACCACGCCAGTTGCCAGGCTTCATGATACAGCACACTATTCGACCATACAAAATCCCCTTGCATGAGGTAGCAAGGTCCCCAAAAGGAATTGTTTTTATGACATTCTGCTTCCATTTCACCATTACAGATACAATAAAAAAAATAGGTCGCACATTGAAAACATCTGAATAAAAACCCCTGCAACACTTTAAATCAAAATAGGTTGCAAATCATGCAAAAACATCTGCAAAACAACCCTGAAACACTTTTTAATTTAAAATTCTGCTCATACTTTAGCCCCAAAATGACCTAGTTTGTGTCAAGTGGACGTTAAACCCCATTTCTCTCTCTCTCAAAATTCTGCCAACATTGCAATTCTGTATTTAAAAATTTTGGGTGTATAAACTGGAATTAGTGTATATTTTATCAATACTTGCTCATCATTGAGTTAATTATTTCTAGCTTTCAGTGCCAATAATTTCTATTTATATTCATCACATATTGATGGCAAGTCGAAAATATTCTCATCTCAATTCACTTCAAATGATCAACAATCATACCAACGACAAAACAATCATATTTGCTGAGATTTTGTCTCTGGCACGAAATAAAACGTGTCGATGTAAGATGTGATTGAAAAGTTTAATAATTAAAATAGTCTGAAGACCAATTTTTTATGTAGATATAGACACATCAAATCAATTTAACATCCCACTATTCTGCACCAAATGGGATAATGAGAGAGAGAGAGAGAGCGAGAGAGAGCGAGAGAGAGTGAGAGAGAGAGAGAGAGAGAGCATAGATGGCTTTTATAGCAGTGGGAGGAGAGAGAGAGAGAGTTTAACCTCCACTCCACACAAACTAGCTCATTTCTGGTCTAACAAATGGTTCAAAACCCACAAGGTTGGACAGGCCACTCTACTCCTTGTCATGTACAACCAGGTAATCTAAACTACATCAGTCGACTTAATGACAGACCTTATGATACAGAGCGCGCATGCTAACCATTCTACCACATAGTACACTACAAAATGTACGACAATCTGTTTCACAGAGGTATTGCTAAAGCCTTCTTATAATTCTGTAATGATGACTGACCTTAATATAAGTTCAAGTATGCCTTTTACAAGTATGCCTTTTTATCCAGATATACTTCAAACACTTTCATTTATATATCTAATACTTCCCAAAAAAATCTTTTAGAATTTAATTTGCAGATGGAAAGTAATAAATATTGCGAGCTGATTAAGCTGCAGCGATGTCATCCCTCTCAGTGATTATAGGTGGCGTGAGTGTATGCCCGTGCAGAAAAAAAACCCTTAAAACTCAATTCAATTCATTTTTATTTTCATTTAATGAAATATATTCGAGACGGCTCTTTTTACGATCTTGTACGACATGAGAAGACAATCCAATCAATAACGTCTATCATGTAACGAAGCTAGCATACATGCCTTTAACCGTAGCATGCAACAATCAAGACTTGATCAAAGCTGGAAATTAATGTTCTGCCCTCTCCCTCCACCAGTTAATATAACACTATTCAATACTTTTAACGCTAAAACAAATGAGGCATCGATTTGACCAGAGCGAAATCAGATCAGTTTTTATCCTTTTGTCGACTAGATGTCTACCATTTAGTAATTTAATTCATTGAAAGGCATGAAATTTACCAGAAGGATGTTGGCATGCATCCTCATTTCTTCTAACAATCATTTGTTTTTTTTATTAAACCATATTTTTATTCAGGTTGACTGAATGGGATCGAGGAACTGGCTTAGCCTATGTAAAACCCTTCTAACAATTGTTATCCTGATTTTACAATTCAAGTTAGGAACTATGAAAATTGAATGGTGTACATTATTGGTCGTATTAAACAATCTGTTAAGATCATTTCTAGTTGTTGTGAAGATATTCAGGAAAAATTAACCGTATGGAAAGATTCAAATATTTGTGTGAGCAGAGGGATATCAGAATTCATCAAAATAAACAGTGAGTCCTCGATTTCATAATAATGTATTTGTGTCCCTCACCCAATAACTGAACTCAACAATTGATAAAGTGTAAAATGTCATTTATTAATCGGAGCATAATAAATGACTAGAAAACATTATTAACTAAATTATTAATTATATAAAATACACATAATCATAAAAAACACAATGACTAGAAAACAGTATTAACTAAAATATTAATTATATAAAATATACATAATCACAATAATTATATAAAAACACACATCATAAGAAAACACCAATAATTATGTAAGAATACACATAATAAAGGTCACAATAATTATATTCCCTGACCCCACCACAATACTCATGTTGGGCTAAATTAGAGCCCCCAATTCTGCCAATTGCTTCAAATTTAAAAAACCTAACTAAAGTCCCAAATGTAGGAGGCGATGGGGAGGAGGAGGGTGCACACAAAATATAAAGCTGGTTAAATTGATTGCTACTGCTCTTTCCCGAGTTTGGAAGCTGTAATGAGGCGCGTTTTCTGCTGACCTAGAAAACTAGCGTCACTACTCTGCACTAAATAACAACTAAGTTTTTGATTGGATAAAAGTTGTGTGACCTAGAAAACTAGCGTCACTATACCACACTAAATAACAACTAAGCTACTGATTGGATAAAAGTACACAAATTTAATTATTTTCATAATATGTATATCTGCAAAGTGTCAAATCAATCCATAAGCATGCTCAAAGTGCAATGGAGGGAGAGAGAGAGAGAGAGAGAGAGAGAGGGAGAGAGAGAGAGAGGGAGAGAGGGAGAGAGAAAGAGAGAAGAGAGGGGTTAACATCCACTCCACATAGAACTCGACACAAACTAAGATATTTTGGAACCAATATATGGTTCAATAAATTGCTTGCACATAGGGATATTTAGCAGTGGGAGTAATAAAAATAAGATAAACCCAAGTATGAACAATCCAAACCAGTAGACATAATTCGAAGTTCTAAGAAAAAGATATAGGTTAAATAGTGTAATCAGAAAATGGACTGTCACTAAACAGTGGTAACAGGTGGCCGGAAGAGTAAGCTATTACGAAATGAGAGGAAACTAATAAAAAAAGCTCCACGCACATTATGATAGACCTTATAACCTAAAGGACACACCATAGAGCATTCAGCCACAATTCTCATAGTATTACTAAAAGAACAGGGTCTTCAATTGTGTCTTACACGGTAACAGTTGATATCCTTGACTAATCAACAAATAACTGTCATATAAATGAAAACATACGACTCTAATAGCAGTAGGAATCAAACCCATATAGCACCGGTCACCTCACTGATGGCTATTGTGCAACCAAGATCATCCTAATTAATATCATTTTAACGACTAATAGATTAAAGTCTTCAGTCTTTATACATAATGTGTATTAGTTAGTTAAAATTGTTAGTAATCAGGTAGTAGTCATTTAGTAGGTGTTTTGTCCTCCAATGTGTTTAAACTGTGACTATTAAATGATATACACCACTATTGTCCAGGTTTGTGTATTCAATAGTGATGGGTGTTATAATTAGTCATGCTTTTACACCAGTAGTGACATCTTTTACACCTAGTTAATTACACACCTGTTAATTAATAACAACCAAATAATTCTGACCACCATGATTTAATGACAGAACTTGTTGAATGAATTAATGAAATGGGGTTTAAGTCCCACTATTATGCACCTAGCATAGGCTAATGGAAGACGGGACAGAACTTGTTATTACTAAAATGCCTAGCTTCATTAGTCAACAGTATCAGCTTACCAGTGAATTTGAGAGAGAAATGGGGTTAAACGTCCACTCAACACAACTAGGTCATTTCGGGACTAACATATAGTTTAATTTTATTTCAATAATTCGTTTGCGCGGAGGGGTCGTTTAGCAGTGGGAGGAAACTGGAGTGCCCGGAGGAAACCCACGAGGTTGAGAAGGCGCCCTTATCTCCATGCCACATACGCTCATACCAGGGTTCGAAACAACAGCCGCAAGACAGAGGTGCCCGGCCAGCTAGAGGTAGAATAGCGGCACTCTAGACCACTAGGCCATCCACCCCCCCCCCCCAGTGAATTAGAAGTTTCACAGATTTGCACAGCTAAATCATAACATTATTTAGGAGCAGCTACAGTAAAACTTTGGTCACTAAAATGTTTCAATTTTGATTGTGAACGACAAGAATGTTCTGTTTATAACATCTTAAGTACTGATTTGGTTATATTGTAGTAGTTCAGATAAATAGCTTGGCCCTGTTTCTCGAAATCTTGACTAAAGATATAATCCAAATTTTAGTAGATACTACCATTTGATTGGCTAAGCACTAAAGTCAATCTAATATCATCCAATCAAATTACTAAAATTTGGATTTTATCTTAGTAAAAATTTTGTGAAACAGGTATCTGGGTGCAAGATTCCGCAGACACTGGTATGTGAGGCACCGGGCCTTATAGTTGATGCAGGTGGGAATAGGGAGCCAATGTAAAGATTGTAGGACAGGTGTTGAGTGAGGTGGAGATCATCTTCAATAAAAGGCTAAAAGGCTTAACTAACGTACATCTTATCTAGATGTTGTAAAACTTGTGGCAGTTGTATCAGGAACATGGGTGGAGATATGATTCTGGCTGGTGTATTCTGTATTTTAAAGAGTGGTTTGATTAATCCCAACTGTATATTCTAGACACAACTATGTTGTAGTGATTGTACTACAGATTTGGTGGAATCAATCATGGACTAATTAAGACAGGCATGACAATAATTTTTTCCAGATAGCAATTTCTCGCCTACTCTTCATCGAATTCAAATTTTAAGGATTCTTATACGTTTACTCTGTCTGGGCAAAATTTCACCCTCTAAAGTAAGGTGTGAGCATATTATAAAAAAAATAAAATAAAATCTCCCAAAACTATCTGAGAAGACAATCATGGATATCATCCACATTTGATCGCATTATACAGGACCTAACAAGGACAGCTGCACGTCTAGTCGTTTGGATGGGACGAAAAATCAAGGCCCCCCGTGTACATATTGGTGTGCACGTAAAAGATCCCTTGGCAGTTGGAATTCGATATAGGAGTAGGCCATAGCGCCGTTACCGAGGCAAAGTTTTCCTCATAGCACACTGCATGACTATGCCCATCTTCATTAGCCCATTTTAAGAGCACAACAGTAGGATGTTAACTCATTGACCCCTAGAGCTAATTATGTTAATTACTGCTTAATCTCCTAAGCCAATTAACCAGACTATAGCCCATACATGTATCCCTAGTGTTAATTAAAGGATTATCCATTATTCTCACCTATTGCAAATAACACAAAACAAACCAAAAACTATCACTCCAATCAAAAAATGTTTCTATTACCAAATGTAGAAATAAAAACAGGCTTTACAATGATATTTTTTAAAATAAAAATACCAAACAATAACAAAGTTATTCTTTGTTATAAAACGAAGAACTATGTAAAATAAATACTAGACTTCGTTTATGAATTTGAATTATAAAGTTATATTTTTATGCTCTATGCATCAAACAGTAAGCACAATTGGTTATTTTTTTAGTCCACAATAAGTTTTTAGGATTAGCACTGTAAATAAAATTGTCAATCACGAATTTCTTCAGCCGTTACGCCCCTCGATTTTTATTTTTTTTCGAACCGCTCAATCTCAATGTTCAATTTAACAGCGTGATATCTATTGGTTTCGTCGGTCACCAATGCGAACATATTCAGTCCAAAAAATAAACTAAAAAAATCAAATTTGTTCTTACGTTTTAATATGTCTGTTGGCCCTGGCCATATAACGGAAATCAGTGTATCATTCCAAATAATATTGCGTAATTATGCACCATTTTAGTTCAATTTGTAATTGGCTATTTGGTAGCCGTCTTGTTCCTCACTCGAATTGTCAGTCAATTCGTTGTCCAGGATACTATTATTGCTGATTTCTACGTCTAATATATTTTCCAGTAAAAAAATCCTTCGAATCCGAGTCGGAATCACTTGCCATAAACGAATAAACTATTAAAAAAACAAAGCGTACAAATGTTTAATGCCACTTAAAATGGCGGCCTCTGAAAATTATTTTCTATGGAATTCATGACCTTAACCCCCAAAATCCGGTGTTGTGTCGTAAATTTTATGACCTCAATAAAATTCAATCATTAGTTGAAAAATTAAACTATATTTCTATTGGCTAATTTACTTTTGGAAAGCGAATCAGTTTTTCTTAAACAACTTTATTGCTCAATAAAACGGTGCATGAAAGACGCCTACAACTTGGAAATTTTCTCGATTTTCTTCACGTGAGTTTACAACGTAACACCTTGTTGTGACCTGGACATTTTATGACCCCAATCCCTAGTTGAAACTATTGTTTTATGGGATTACAACATTTGGAAATCAAACGGCTTGTGTTTATAACTTTTATTATTGATAAATAAAACAGTATATAGCGATCGGCCGTCCAATATGGCGACCGATATGAACAGAATTTTCTCGTGAACTCGCGACCTTATAGCACCTAAACCGATGCTGTGACGTGTACATTTTATGACTCCAATCATAAGTTTAAACTATATGTTTACTAGATAATGGCTTTTGGAAAGTCAATCGGCAATTTTTTATAACTTTATCGTCAACAAAACAGTACATGTGAAATGTCGTTGCGAGATGTTGAGCGGATATCTGACTTGACTGACTTGACACTAGGTCAACGACTGGCGGGGTAAGTCGGTGAGATTCACTGGCTAATTAGGTCGCTTTGACACGACAACTGGACCGAATGAGTTAAACTCCATTTCATTTCATTTCACATTTGATCGCATTATACATGTGGTCTGACAAATTACAGCAAATACTAAATAATGTAAAACCAAATAAAGTAACACAATAACACCTGACATAAAACCTCATCATAAAATCAAACATGTAGATTCATTAACCTGGGAACAATACATAAACCATTCTAACACAGCATTAAACCCATTTATTGTAATTAGAGTATCTGGTTTCAATTACATACCAATGGCAGAAATAACAAATAACACAATAGGGTAAACAACTCTAAAACAGCTATTTATAATCCTAAAATAGTGTAAACATGATAATAATTGTACTTCATTAGAGAGAGAGACATACAGAGATAGAGAGGTTTATAACCCTAAAACAATATAATAATTGTACCCAATTAGAGAGAGGGGAAGAGAAAGAGAGAGAGAGAGAGAGAGAGAGAGAGAGAGAGATTTATAACACTAACACAATATAATTGTACTCCATTAGAGAGAGAGAGAGAGAGTTTGATTTATAACCCTAACACAATATAAATGTACTCCATTATTTTCTTTGTACCTACATATTTTTCTATTGTGTGCCAAGCTGCCAAAATATATCAAATCAATCTTCAGGAGAGGATAACATAACAATGACAAGGAAAACTATAATAATGGCTTGGGTTCTTTCATTTTCACTATTTCATCTGGTTTGGAATTTTAAAGATACATAAACTAATATTTCAGTGCAAATTTGCAGAATTAGTAAAAAAAAAAGAATTTCATCTACATTAACTCTTAATTTTAAGCAGCTGGACAGCCAGAAACTGGTGCTCCTGCTAGTGTGCCTTATTTGGCAGATAATTAACCCTTTAGCAGCTCAACTGGACGAAATGCAACTGACACCCCCACCCTCATCCAAACTACAAACTACTGTTCCCTCTGGAGCCTCAAACTTGAAGAGACTAAGAGAGTAATCAAGTTTAATGTTCACCCGACACAAACTTCACTATCTTGGGACTAACATATTGTTCAATTTTATTTCAATATATCGCTTGTGCACAGGGGTCTTTAGCAGTGGTGAGGAATCCAAAGGACCCGGAGAAAACTAACAACGTTGGACAGGCAACCCTACAAGCGGGAATCGAAACCATGCCACTTAACTCGATGACAGACCTTGTGATTTTACGTGCATGCGCTAATCCACTAGACCACCAAACCTCACCTCAAGTTGGCATAGTGTGACATGACCAGCAGTGAACTATTTAAGGGAGAGAGAGAGAGAGAAATGGGGTTTAACGTCCACTCAACACAACCAGGTCATTTCGGGACCAACATATGATTTAATTTTCTTATTTCAATAATTCGTTTGCGCATAGGGTTCTTTAGCAGTGGGAGAAAACCAGAGTGCCCGGAGGAAACCCACAAGGTTGAGAAGGCGGCCCTATCTCCATGCCACATATGCTCACACCAGGGCTCGAAACCACAGCCGCAAGCCAGAGGTGGAACTATATAAGGACTGTATCTAATTGTTTGCATGTACCAAGTACTACACTATACAAATTTGATGATTTGGGGTGATTTTGGATGATTTAAAGTGGATTTTACAAATTCTTAAATAAAGATTTAATATCAAATAATATGTGAAGGAAATTAGTGCTAGATACACAAGACTAAATGATACCCAGGGTTACAGTGTAATGTAAAGGGTTAATATATTATTATCTCTGAAAATTTTAGAGATTCATAAAAAGAGAAAAATTCTGCTATCTGTAAAGATATGTCTTGGAATGAAACAAATCCTATCCTATTTCACAAATTCCATTTACACTAAATTGAGGATGCTAGTCCAATAAGGTGAACAAGTGCTGTTGTTTTGAAATAAGATCATTTGATCATTTTCAAATAAATCCATTTTTAACAGATTTTCTTAACAATTTGTACATTTTTATCACATTATATGTCAATTTTAGTGTTCTTGCCTAAAAATATTTTGCAGATTGTGTTAAATGGAACTTTTCCCACTTTATTGATGTAATATTTTCATTTATCCGTCAATTTCTGAGAAATCATGCTTTTTAACGCAAAACAACTCTTTCAACAAAGAAGTACGAGAGTCTTTAAAACAAATCGTTGCAAAACTATAAATATCCTATTTTAATCCAGAAACATAGTTTACCTCCATGCGTTAACAACCTTACAAATGTTTCGAGAGTGGTTATTCATGTTAAGTGAAATGTTTCTAAATAAAAACAGATTGTGTTACTGTGGGAACTAAATCAGGCGAACACGCCACGAAATACCTGTACACAACAATTATACCTACTTGTTAGAAAAAAACAAACAACTACATGTAGAAAATAAGTCAACATGTTATATTCTATTTATCTAATAGTTAGTACAGTAAGAGCACCAGGGGTTGAATTGCCGCTGTATCATGAAGCCTGTCAATGAGTCAACTGGCGTGGTTTCGTATCCCTGGTTGTACATGTTAAGGAGTAAGGTTGCCTGTCCCAACCTTGTGGTTTCCTCCCACTGCTAAATACCCACCCCCCAATGCGCAAGCGAATTATTGAAATAAAATTAAACCAAGTTATTCCCGAAATGACCTAGTTTGTGTCGAGTGGACACATTAAACCCCATTTCTCTCTCTCTCTCTCTCTAGTAGGAGGACCACACCAGGCAAAAAGCATAAAAAGCAAGCAATACAGTGAAATAGGGTTTTAACATCCAATCGACACAAACTAAGTCATTTCGGGACTAACATGATTCAATTTAATTTCATTAATTCGTTTGTACATAGGGGTCTTTAGCAGTGAGATGAAACTGGAGGACCCAGAGATAATCCACGATGAGGTTGGACAAAGGGCCAAGCTGGGAATTGCAACCACGCCACTTGACTTCATGACAGACCTTATGATGCTCCACAAATAAACAATTAAGACAACCCTGTGGACAGAGAGAGAGCAAGAAATGAGGTTTAACATCCACTCTACAAAATTTAGAGACTAGCATATAGTGTTCAACTTTATTGCACTTCTTCAATTGCATGTAAGGGTCTTCACCTGTGAGAGGAAATAGAAGGACCGAAAGAAAACCCATGAGATTGGACAGGTGATCCTTCATACTGTCATGTACAAGTGTGGGCTCGAAATAAAGGCCATTTTAATATCCCCCACCCCCTTCAACTTTATTTCGCAAGGGATTAAAAAAGAAAGATAGAAAAGGAAATCCTTTTCAACACTGTAATTCCTTATAATTACCTGGTTATAAGGAGAAGACAGAAGACGTTTATAAGTTGTTATAACATTTGTCTAATCTTTTTGTATTATATTAGCCTAGTTTCAGCAGAACTGTAAAGAAAAGTTACTTAACTTTTCTTTTATCAAGAGTGAATTTAGAACTCAATTCAATTTAAATAATGATTCTAGAAAAAAATGGAAATACTTAACAAACATTATCGACCACAGTAAGTTATAAATAGGCCAATATTGATAACTAAGTGAATGTTACTGTTTTGCTGTATGTATAAATATGTATAATTTATATTAATCAGTGGTGGATCCAGGGGAGGGGGGGGGTGCAAAATTTATTTTGAAAAAAAATTGTCACTTTATTTCTTTTAGAACTATTGCCCAGAAGATACCTCAAAATAGTTTTACCCTCTTTGGACATCCTATGCCCCCCTTCTAGTGCTCCCGGCTTTGGTCGACCATGCTTCGCACCTGACCTCTTTTAGTCACCCCCCTGGAATAAATTCTGGATCCAACACCTATATTATATGAATATTGCTACTATTGTATTTTGCTTATATTTTTCTTAATGTAGAAATTATCTTTCAGTCAATAAAATGTATTGCAAAAAAGTGTAGGACTTATATAAGCCCTATATGAAATAAAGAACTTCAACCTGTATTGTAATCCCTTTGTATTGTACATTGTAGTAATGTTAATATAATAATATAAGTTTACACTAATCAAACTTAACTCAAATAAGTTAAATTTGTAAGGTTAAGCTTAGTATTTAGAAAAGAAAAATTTTATACGAAGAAAAGAACTACGAAGTAAAACTACATGAAATTAGTCTTTAAAGATGCATTATGTAAGATTTAGATAAAGAGCTAAGAGTTAAATAGTAAAAAAAAAACAGATAATGAACAGGGAATAGTTGAAAATTTCAATCACGTTATTGTCATTTGAAGAAAAGTGTAGTCTCGATATGTCATTGCTACAGTTGTTACACGATAATGAATTCTTAATTAGCAATTGTGTATCAATCTACTGAAAATCCGATTCTCTAGAGTTTGGGGATGGGCATGTGAATAAATGTCTAATTAATGATTTATATAGCATATGAGGCCTGAAGAAAGATCTGCATTATGCAGATAAACTATTACATAATGCATCTTTAAACTTCCCTTGTTGTAGAGAGAAATGCCTCTAGGAAATTTTGTAAATCCAATCTACAGGCCGGCTTCTTTTACATGGACGCACAGACATCCTTTTTTTTATTCAAGGTAAATAAATTTCCATTCCTTAAAGCAAGCTAGCTCACATAATTTAACAGTATTTATTAGTAAAGAACAAATGGAATATATAACTTCTCTGAAGGTAGAACCCCCTACCTCCTCAAACACTACACAGAAATCTTTTTTAATCCTATCCCCACATCCATTTGCTTATCTGGACTTTGAGGAAATTTGTACCCCCCCCCCCCAAAGCAAACAGTCTAACTAATACCAAGAACCCTTTGGTTTCCATAGATCTTGGTCAGGTAGCAATCATGAATGTTTGATTTGAGTGAAAAGTCAAGTTTTTGTAGTCAAAAACCCTGGAATTATTAATGAATAACTTTTAGAAATTAGTTTAACCTTAATCTAATCATAGAAAACCAGCAAACAAGAAGATCTTGTTAAATCTATTCAAAAACCTGTTGTTGCTTATATGGACTGTGCTAAAATTTGTGAGAAACAAAGCAAGGTAGTAAAAATCTAAACATGTTCAAAAACAGTGGAATCATTTATAATTTAGAAATGACTATTATGACTAACATTATCTAATCATAGAGAAAAAAACATAAAAATTTTGTTAATCCAATTCAAACAATTTTTCCTTTTATGGGGACCAAGTCTAAAATGTTTATAAACAGTTGTAGAAGAAATTTAGAAATAACTCCAATTTACCTGAATGTAGACCCCCCCCCCCCCCTAGAATTTTTTTGGTTAATCCAATGATAAAATTTGCAAGAAATATTTTTTCCTTTTAGGGGGATTAAGTCTAAAATAAAATATGCAAAAACAGTGGTAGAATTAATTAAGAAATAACTCAAACTTACCTGACTGAAGTACAAAAAAAACCCAGAAAATTTTGTTAATCCAATGAAGAAATTTGCAAGAAACGGGCTAAATTGTCTAAACTCTATGAAACAATGATTTGATTCCTGCTACTATATCCAAATGTAAAAGTTAAGACTAAGAGAGAACTGGAAGATTGACTGTTGGAATCAGTGGTTAAAGAAACTCAGTGATACAATAGCTGTAAGACTCCAAGCCTCGACTATTGGCGGCGAATCCTCTTCTCTCTAACTGAGCATGAAATTGAAAGCAGAGAGAAAGACAGACTGTTCCAATAATCTATAGCTGTATGTATGTTGTGCTGAGAGGTTCGCTGATTTTTACATGGAATTCTTATGTTTGGGTTAATGGAGCTAACAAGTTAACTCAAAAGGGAGCGGCAGACTTATCCCTTCTATATCATATAAAGGGACAAGCCGCCATAGATTTAGAGTTTTAATCCCTTAATTCAAAAGAAGTCTATATGTGATGAAGTGGTAGTCTGATTCCTTCTAGTATAAAGGAACAACTAAACCCTAAATTTCAAACAAGTTTATACAAAAGGGAATGTTATTTTAATTTGTCAATGTAAATGACCTGGGCCCTGTTTCTCAAAATCTCAACGAAAGATAAAATTATCCAATCAAATTACTTAAATTTGGATTTTATCATAGTTAAAATTTCGCAAAACAGGCCCCATGCCTCAAGTTCAAAAAGTATTCTCAGATTTAAGATAAGAATTTACTCAAATTAACTAAAATACAACCCCTTATAAAACTTTGGTTGTTTTGATGTACGGTTATCAAATACATCAATAAGAAATTATCTGCAAAGTTTTGTGTTTCTGGATCAAAGATATTTCTCATAAACAGCTGATTGGAAGATGAGTAAATTCTTAATTAAAGTCTGAGACTGGGGCCAGCTCTTTTCAAACATGTAACAGATGACAAAAATTCTATTTGTGTTTTAAAAGGGCATAATGCCATAATATTTATCTTTTATATCCAACATTAAAAACACCAATTACAACTCAATATTGGTCCTTTTCAATCAATATTGATGTCATCTTACAGTGAAAAAATTCCCTCCTGATATTCAATAGGAAATCTGGCATGGCTATGGAATATTAGAGCTTTGGGACTGGAACTACAAACATTTTAGTCGAGAACCGCCAGTTGTCTTTAGTATTCAACTACTTCATCCGCTTCAAATATCAAGGGATATCTCAACCAGGCTTTTAATTTCTAGATTTCTCGTCGGACATTTTTAGTTGGAGTTTAAAGATCCCAGAATTCAGTGACCAGAATTTGTCATAACTTATCAAAATGTTGTTCATTGAACAAGTTTAATTCGGTTAACGGAAGCAATAATAGGGTTGATTGAAGTCATTGTCTTTTTCCAGAAACACAGTGAAAAAGCTTCCATTCCCTTTAATATTTATAGACTTCATCACAAAAAATATTTCTTGATAATTTTTTAGTAGCGGATAATGGAAATAAGGTCAAAAGACTTTCATTCCCTTTAAAGGGACAATAACACTCTTGCTGCCTTGACAGGTTCCGAAAAAAAAATTAGCCTTAATCTAACTACTAGATGTTTAAATTTCCTCCCTGTTGTGTAAATTATCCATTATAACCTATCTTACGTGTCCAGAGGGTTCGAAAATATGTTTAAATCCAAGTTGCATTTGAAAGTGCTTACGTAAGGCTTTTCAAACCATGTTACGGTATGTAGTTGATTTTTTTCAATTTTAAAAATTAGTTGTGTTAAGATGAAATTTGTATCATTTATTAATTGGAATAGTGTAAAATAGTACAATTTTATGACCAGAATAAAGATTGGGATATATTATTCAATTACAACAAGAGTGGTATTGGGGCTTTAATATCAACAGATTTCATCAGAACATATTTTTTTGATAATTTGTTCTGTAGCATGCATATAAATCATACACTGAATAACATTTATGATTACCAGAAATAAAAACAAACATATATAGCTACACCTACTCAATGTTTTATATTTAATTCACATACCTGCCTTCAAAGTTCATATCAATAATATTCTTCAATCTACATATATACAGTATGCCTTCATTTATTCAGTAGAAATTCAAATCAAAACTTTGGAGAGAGTTTATATAGGCCTTTGCCTGTTGTTCAATCCATTTCCGTTTATAGAATAAATATTGTTTAAACTAAATCAAAATCTCCATGTTATTTATATTTCCATGGCCAAGTTTAATAAGTCTACTAGGGGAATACCCACCCTTACCCTTTTTAGAAGAAATGCAGACATGTTCGACTGAACTTGGGTTAAATTTACCTTTTCCTAATCGTCATGGTTATAATTACTCAGTAAGTCATGGCACTGGCTCACTAACCAGGAGATTCAGAGTTCCATTACAGTGTTGGCTGGGAAATTCCCCAAAAGATGTGTACACATCGGCGTGGGGCTACATGCATAACAAATGGAAACCATGCAGTTGACTCAATGACCATTTCTACCCACCCTCATCACAGTTTTAAAACAAAGACTATGACTCAATGAGAGACATTACAATGTAAGACAGAGAGAGAAAGAGAGAGAGAGAGAGAGAATGAATAATTGAAATGGGGTTTAACATCCTACGCTTAAGCACCTAACCTGGGCCAATTGAAGACCGGAGAGAGAGAGATAGAGAGAGAGAGGGTTGACCATTACCATAAGGGCAATAAGTAAAAAATACTGTCAACAGAGAGAGAGATTATTTTGGCACTAACATATGGGTCAATTTTATTTCAATAATTTGCTTGCGTGTAGGGGTCTTTAGCAGTGGGAGGAAACCAGAGGACCCAGAGAAAACCCACAGAGGTTGGACATGTGACTAACTTCTTGTCACATAAAGGCTGGGAATCAAAACATCACTTGACTCAATGACAGATGTAATGATATAAAGCAAGCGAGTCAAACAATTTGAACATCCTTCATGAGAGAGAGAAATGGGGTTTAACATCCACTCGACACAAACTAGGTCATTTCAGGAATAACATGGTTCAATTTTATTGGACAGGTGACCCCACTCCTTGTCACGTACAACCAGATAATCGAAACCACAACAGATGACTGAATGACAGGCCATATGATACAGCACACACTTGCTAACCATACGGCAATTCAACTCCCCACCACCCTTCGAACAGTTATAATTAACATTTATGAAACACACAAGGGTGATTGCTGCATCCAAATCTATAAATTCAACAAACACACAGTGAAATAACTTGAGATATAATTATCGGAAATGCTCCCTGGAGAAAAATATCGCATTGATTAAACAATACAAAATTGAAGATTGTGCTATGGTAAATTCAGAAAATCGTTTGTCAAAGTTTTGCTAATTTGAAGGAACATTTATTTGTATTATGCCAAATTACGTCAAATTTTTGACAAGATAAATTTGAGTTTATATAGACTAAGGAATAGATAAGGAAAATAATCTGGACACATATTTACCGGCATGAATCTGCTGCAGAGCTTTAGTTTCATTAATTAATATTTGACAGTCTTCACTGGCAGGCTGAGAAATCCACTTCACATGCAAAAACAACTCCCACATTCTGGTGTTTTGAGTAATTATGCCTTGAACCCTTCCACCCCAGAGAGAGAGAGGAAGAGAGAAATGGGGTCTAAAGTCCACTTAACACAAACTAGGTCATTTCGGGACTGACATGGTTTAATTTTTTTTTCAATATATTGCTTGCGCGTAGGGGTCTTTAACAGTGGGAGGAAACCGGAGGAACTGGAGAAAACCCACGAGGTTGGACAGGCACCCTACTCCTTGTCACGTACAACGAGGGATTTGAAAACACAAAGATAGTAAGCTGGCACTGCCAGGCAGGATACGCCCACATTTTCGATAGATGGATAGAGGACAAGCAATACCGAAAGTGATTTTTCCTAAAAATCAAAGGCCATAATTCATTAAGTTACAATTTGATATGCGCAAATATCGAAAAGAATCAAGATCTTTAGGTTATAAACATGCATTGTAAGTTTCATCAAAATCAAATTAAAATTGTGACCTCTACAGGGCCCACAACTTTAATATGCCATATTTTTACACTATTCGCGTACAAACAGCGGCCATTTTGTCTGGCAATTATGGTCTGATTTGCTAGAAATTCGAACTCAACCCTCAGTAGGGTGTAATGTTTTTTTAAATTGGATATTAATCGTGACCTCCAGAGGGACCATAGGGGATTTTTTGAAACAATCAGGGGCCATAATTTAGGAAGTTACGATCGATATGCGCAAATATCGAAAGGAACCAAGATCTTTGGGTTATAACCATGAATTTCAAGTTTCATCAAAATCGAATTAAAATTGTGACCTCTACAGGGTCCACAACCTTGATATACCATTTTTAAACAGTATTCGCGTACAAACGGCGGCCATTTTGTATGGCAGTTTTTGTCCAATTTTCCCGAAATTCAAACTCAACTTTCCTTAGGGTGTAACAGTGATATAATTAAACGTTTTTTCAAAACGGATAATAATTGTGACCTCCAGAGGGACCACAAGCTAAACAAAGGTGATTTTGTGTATAAACAGGGGCCATAATTCAGGACGTTACGATCCGATATGCGCAAATATCGAAAGGAACCAAAATCTTTGGGTTATATCCATGCATTTCAAGTTTCATCAAAATCAAATTAAAATTGTGACCTCTACAGGGTCCACAACATTGATATACCATTTTTAAACAGTCTTGGCGTACAAACGGCGGCCATTTTGTATGGCAATTTTGGTCCGATTTTTCCGAAATTTGAACTCAACCTTCCTTAGGGTGTAACGGTGATATATTTGAACGGTTTTTCAAATCGGATAATAATTGTGACCTCCAGAGGTACCACGAGCTAAAATAGGTGATTTTTCGGACAATCAGGGGCCATAATTCAGGAAATTACGTTCCGATAGGCGCAAATATCGAAAGGAACCAAGATATTCGGGTTATAAACATGAATGTAAAGTTTCATCAAAATCGGTTCAAAATTGTGACCTCTATAGGGTCCACAAGCTAAAAACATGATTTTTCGTACAATCAGGGGCCATAATCCATGAAGTTTTGATCAGCTGAGATCTTTGGGGGACAAACCTATATTTCAAGTTTCGTCAAAATCGGGTAAGAATTGTGACCTGTAGAGAGTCCACAAACAATTGTGGACGGACGGACGGACGGACGGACGGACGGACGGACGGACGGACAGGGGCGACGACATAATACGTCCACATGAAAATGTGGGCGTATAAAAAATCAATGACAGGCTTTGTGATACAGCACACACGTGCTAACCACTCAGCCATCCAACCCCCCTTATAACCTTAGACATTTCCCTTTTTTTTTTCTGACCATAAGAGAGTAGAGTAGGCACATGACTTTCTTGTGTAAAAATGAACATTAATGTAATTAATGTAATTTGTGTTTTTTAGCCATTCAGAATGTTTCATGTATTTACTGCGGGATGGTAATTATGCTAATGAGCTGATTAATATTTACCGCCACTTTAGTCATTGTTTCAACGCACTGCCAACCACCTAGACGTAGATTAATTTGTGAGAGAAGAGATAGTTTTAAATTGATAAATACTATATATGTTATAATTTTCATCGGTGGTTGATGGTTTGACGGAAGAATATTATTTTCCTAGCTAAGTAATTTGTTTTTGCAAGTTCATTTGTTGTGTTGTGTGATAGTAAAAGTCTCTTCCTTTAGTCGTGTTCGTTGTTCCGCCATTAGTAGACAGCCTCGTTCTCATTTCCTTTGTTCGCTAAAGGTGGTCAGTGCCATAATGGCCTCGTCAGATTCTGTGCCGTTATTTAGTGTGAGTCGCAACATTCAACACTCTTTTTCAGTTTCCCGACCGATTAATGTGGCTATTTTTGGCACTTCGTATGTTAAGCGGTTAGCGGATCACATGGCATTATATGACGATAATTTAGGTTTAGACTACCGTTTGTGTGTTATTCGCTGTTGGGGGTATGGTGGATTACGTGTGAGGAATGATCCGCACGGTCGTTTATTTAAAAGAAACGATCGTTTTTCTGGATCGGATTTGGTATATCTTCATTTAGGGTCGAATGACTTATCTGATATACACAGTAGCCCCGTTCAAACGGCGTTGGATATTACATCGTTTGCTGGTTATATTCAGAGTGGTTGGGCGCCAAAATGTGTCATAATTTCTCAGTTGTTGCCGCGGCAGACTGTTCCATACGGAAACTACAACAACAATATTGTCCAAACCAACAATGCCCTTATGCAATTTTGTCAAGATGATCCCACATTGAGTTTTTGGCGACACCGAGCTGGACTTTGGCAGCCAATCACATACCCATATGCCAGAGATGGTATTCATTTATCCCCAGAAGTGGGCAACCCTTTGTTTTTAGCAAGTATACGGGATGCCATTTTACGCCATATCCGTTGGTATTGTTTGGTAGGTTACATAATTTATATATTGCATGAAATTATAAAAGATAATTTATAGGTTGCATGAAATTATAAAAGATTTTGTATGTTGCATGAAGTCATTAAAATACGGACTGGAAACCATCTTTCAACAAAAAGTTGCATGCAGTTATCAACAAGTGGCCTTGACACTATCTTGGTATGTGTTGCATGCAGTTTCACTATGAGGCCTAGTTTTGTTATTGGTATACCAGTTGCTTGCGTGGCCGTAATATTGAGAAAAAGTGGCCTTAGTAAAGTGCATGCAATTGCATTGCATTGCAGTGATGGAAAAAGTGGCTTGGGATCTATCTTCATATACAAAAGTTGCATGCAGTGATTAAAAAGTGGCATTACTGTTATCTTTATCATAAGTTGCATGCAGTTCGTAAATATTGGCGCTGATGTTTTCATCTGTATAGTCAAATATTCTGTTACTCTGCAGTAGTAGTTATATTGGTGTTAAATATTATATTTTAGGATAATGCCGAAACGGCGTGAAGTTGTACCAAATGAGTCAAGTGACAGTGATGAAGCTCCGGTTATGTCGTCAGCTGAAGATACATGTAGATTAACGGACATATTGATCCGAAAAATGATGGACAGGGGTCTAATTTTTAACCAAAATCAGCCGCCTAAAACCAAAAAACAGAACACATCAGCAACAAATACTATGGGAGCTGCATCCACAACTGCAAGTGAAACTGTAATTTCATCACAAGCCTCACCCTCACACCCACCACTAACAACATCCACTTCAGCATCAAATAGCATGCCAGTATTTACTACAACACCATTCCATCTACCGCCTGTATGTAGACAACATCATCATCATTCAACAACATTAACCCATCAGTTTTAAATTTGAATGCAGATCAACTTTTGCACCATCCAGGTATGGGTCATACTACCCAACCAAGTTTGTCTTTAATGAGTAATATTTTGCCTCAGCAACCAGTGGACATGTCCATATCAAGACATGTACCTGATAAAATTAAACAGGATATCTGGGCAAATAAATACATTGATTTTTCAGTGCTGTTACCTGGTGGGAATGTGCCAACTCAGTTAGCAATCAACATTTCTGAGTCAGGGGAGGAACCTGTTTTTAAGCTTTCCTCAAATCCCAAACCTACAAAAAATTTAAATTTTGATCAGTGGCAACGCGCTTTTACCATTTTCATGGACGTTTTCATCCAAAGAACGCCCAATTTGGCGTCTAGTTTATTGACATATAATTCATTATTAACTGAGTTGACGTATGGTTCTCAGGCCTTTAATTTCTATGATTATCAATTTAGGTTGTTACGGCAATCCCAAGTGTTACCATGGGATCAAATACATGCAGGGGCCCATCTCAATAATTCCATACAAAGACCTTCCCGTAACACATATGCTCCATCTTCTCATTCCAAAAGGGTCTGTTATGCCTTTAACTCTCAGCAGGGCTGTTATCGTCCCAATTGTAATTTTTCACACGTTTGCTCTAAATGTGTACAATGCTTTGCTAAAACACGCAGAAATCAGTATTCTAATTCGCCAATTCGTTCAGTGTTACCACCCAGTAATTTAGTAAATAATCCTTCTCTTCCTGCATCTAAAGTGTCTATACCACAACCTATTACTCCATTTAGCCCACCACAATCAATTTCTATTCCCCCACCCCCGACGGGAGTCAAATCACAGTCCCGCTATTCATTTCGGACCACCAGTGCAAGCAACAAGCGAAATTTCAACGCCTATTAGTAAAGGTTTTCAGATTCCATTTACAGGTCAACGAGTATTTTCAGTGGCTCGTAACCATTCTTCATGTTTTAGTCATATAGAGATGTTAGTGAAGAAGATCAATAATGAGTTGGCTCATGGTCGTGTTATGGGTCCATTTGCATCCCCTCCTTTCCAGAATTTGCGATGTTCCCCACTGGGGGTGATACCTAAACCGGAGCCTATTAGCAAAGGTTTTCAGATTCCATTTACAGGTCAACGAGTATTTTCAGTGGCTCGTAACCATTCTTCATGTTTTAGTCATATAGAGATGTTAGTGAAGAAGATCAATAATGAGTTGGCTCATGGTCGTGTTATGGGTCCAGAATTTGCGATGTTCCCCACTGGGGGTGATACCTAAACCGGAGCCGGGTGCATTTCGCTTGATTCATGATTTGTCATTTCCGCTCAATAATTCTATTAACTCAGGCATATCTGAAGAGTTCACTAAAGTGCAGTACGAATCCATAGACCAAGTCGTTGATATTGTAAAAACCAAAGGTAGGGGGGCGTTAATGGCTAAGGCTGATATTCAGGATGCCTATCGGTTATTACCAATTCATCCAAATGATTATGAGTTGTTGGGATTTACAGTTCAATTAAATGGGGAGTTATTATATTTTGCTGATAAATGTTTGCCCATGGGTCTTAGCATGAGTTGTCAAACTTTTGAAAGATTTAGTTCATCTTTACATTGGGTTATGGAGGCCAAATATGGAGCCTCCATGAGTCATATGATCGATGATTTTTTCTTTGTTGGGTTTCCCAAACTCGGCAGATTGTTTACATTCACTTCAAAATTTTCTTGCTTTATCAAAATATTTAGGTATTCCTATTAAAGATTCAAAAACAGTTTACCCGGTGACAACAATTACACTTTATGGCATTGAAATAGATTCGGTTGCGATGATTAGTCGCCTTCCTTCGGAAAAACTTACAAAAATTTGTTCAACTTTAAACAGTTTGCGTCATAAACGAAAAATCACTTTGAAAGAATTACAGTCGGTACTGGGATTATTAAATTTTGCTACTTTGGTCGTGGTACCTGGTCGTACTTGTTTGCGGCGCTTATACGATCTTACCATAGGCATTTCAAAACCCCATCACAAGATTCGTTTAACCAATGCGGCTAGATTAGATTTAAGGGCATGGTCCCAATTTATGACTGATTTTAATGGTTGTTGTATGTTTCTGAATGATGCTTGGCTCAGATGTTTTAAAGTTATATTCTGATGCGGCTACTTCCAAAGGATTTGCTGCTGTCTTTGGTTCTAGATGGTTTGCAGCAGAATGGCCTTCGGCAATGGTTGATTATAGTATTAATGTTATGGAATTATTTCCGATTGTGTTAGCAATTGAACACTGGGGTCAGTTGTTACAAAATCATAAGTTATTATTTTTTACAGATAATGAATGTGTGGTATATGTTATTAATAAATCCACTTCCAAATGTCCTACAATTATGACGTTAATTCGACGTTTAGTGTTAGCATCGATTAAATTTAATGTTTTGATACGTGCAAAACATATTCCAGGAAAATCTAATCTTGTTGCTGATTGCTTGTCTCGATTCCTCTTTCAGGAAGCAAGAGAGTGGGCACCATGGTTGGATCCTACTCCTCAGATATTGCAACCAGAACTTTTGACGATTTGACTTCATCAGCTTATATGTTAATAGGGCAAGCGTTATCGTTAAGTTCACAGTCCTCATATTTAAGGGATTGGATCAGATTTACAGATTTTTGTACATTGTTTTCTTTAAATCCAGTTTCCTATTCCAAATGTTGTTATTATTAACTTTTGGCTTTTCTCTTTGAATCAGGTTATGCTTCAAGCACTATTGCTTCTCATGTATCAGTCATTGCATTTGTTCAAAAATCCTTAGGTTATCCTGATACTGTTAATTCTTTTATGGTAAAAAATTTGTTAAAGGGTATAAATAAGTTACATGTTCCATCTGAATCAAGATTACCAATTACGCATAAGATTTTAGTTCAGTTATTGCAAGCAGTTCCCTTAGTTTTTACATTATTATCTCATCAAATTTTGTTAAAATCCATCTTTGCTTTAGCTTTTGCAGGCTTTTTTCGGCTTGGCGAATTGGTACTAAAAACCGGTTTTGATAAAACAAAAATAGTACAAGCCCAACATGTTCAGTTTTCGTTTTCAAATAACCTTGTGCAAACGGTTCAAATAGCTTTGTATTTTTAAAAGCACAAATCATCTGCTACACCGATAAATTTGGTTATACAATGCTCATGTCTTATATCCACAATTAGTTGTGCTGCTTGCTTATTGTTAGAATATTTCCGAAGTTCTCCTCATGTAATAGGCCCCTTGTTTCAGTGGCCTGATGGTTCAGCTGTATCATACCAATTTTTAAATTCCAGACTGAGTAAGTTGATTGATTTTGTGGGTCTGGATAGTTCTCGCTATAAATTGCATTCATTTCGTATTGGTGCTGCTACATCTGCTTTTCTTAATGGTCATTCGGAAAATGGGGCGGTGGAAGAGTAATGCGGTTCGCTCTTATATAAGGTTACCTAACTTAAAACTTTAATTAGCCATAGTCTCATTTGTGCATCATTTTGATCTTCTTCATAACATCTCTACGATTTTGCGTATTATTAATTTCATTTATATGTAACTTATACAGTATTTGTGTTTATATATGTGTGTATCATATTTTTCATTTTAATTGTCAGTGTAGGCTGGGTTTTTAGAAGTTGCTTAACATTTCCATTAATGTCCTTCTATTATGGATAATATGATATATGTATTTCTGTTAGCCTGTTGCATTTCATCTTTAATAATTGTTGTATGATTAAGGTTTGTCATATGCATCTTATAGTGGAATTGTGTTTTCATATGTTGTCATATCTTCATTTTACTTGTCAGCGTAGGCTGAGGTTTGGCGGTTATAACTTGTGTCAACATCTATATTGAAATATGTTTCTATGATCATTGATAATATCTATGTGCATGTATATTTTACTTGTCAGTGTAGGCTGAGGTTTGGCGGTTGTAACTTGTGTCAATATCTATACTGAAATATGTTTCTATGACCATTTATAATATCTATGTGCATGTATATTTGTTAACAAATTATTTCTCAATTCCTTTTACATGTATTTGATAGGATAATTGTGTTTTATATATATTTGTCATATTATCCATTTTACTGGTCAGCGTAGGCTGGGTTTTTTGGGGGGGTTGTCTTAACATCTCCACTAGATTTGTTCCTCAGATTACTCATAAATATGTATCTTTGTTAGTAACTTGAGTTGTGTAAAAGCCCTTTAGGCAACATAGTTACCCCTTTTTTCATTACATCCCAAACAATTGTTGGATTATTAAGATCTGCTATGTATATATAATATTGTAATTGTGTTTTTCATATATTTTGTCATACAATTTTTAGGCATGTTATGTGTCAGCGTAGGCACAAAATTTTCTTCTAAATCTTCTAACAAATTCATTGTATTGTGTGCAAGACCATCGTTGGTGTGTCCTTTGTTTTGCCAGATATCCCAGACTGAGGGCGTATCAGACTGGTCTCTGTTTGGCGGATTTTGGGCGGATTATTTAGCCAAACAATTACTTGATATGTGATTTATTTTGTTATTTGTGTAAATTCTTGTATATATGTTATGCTATAAATTTGACGTCATTTATATATTCATTTAATAAATGACAATTTCACACCAATACAACGGCCTTGTGGTTATTGGAACGGGAAACACAAATGAACATTAATGTAATTAATGTAATTTGTGTTTTTTAGCCATTCAGAATGTTTCATGTATTTACTGCGGGATGGTAATTATGCTAATGAGCTGATTAATATTTACCGCCACTTTAGTCATTGTTTCAACGCTCTGCCAACCACCTAGACGTAGATTAATTTGTGAGAGAAGAGATAGTTTTAAATTGATAAATACTATATATGTTATAATTTTCACCCTCCTCCACCCCGTTCTCCACCGGTGGTTTGTATATCAAATGTAATTGTATGATTTTCTTATTTACGTATATTCTTGTATATATGTTATGCTTTTATTTCGGATTTGGGGTGGATTATTTAGCCCAACAATTACTTGATATGTGATTTATTTTGTTATTTGTGTAAATTCTTGTATATATGTTATGCTATAAATTTGACGTCATTTATATATTCATTTAATAAATGACAATTTCACACCAATACAACGGCCTTATAGTTATTGGGACGGGAAACACAAATAAAATGGGGTTAAGCGTTCTACTGCTACGACTGGGATAATGAAGTTGGGCATACGCCATACAGTGTACTATAAAGGAAATTTTGCCCAGACAGCAGCGAATTCCAAAATTATCAGCCAAAAAAACTAGGATGTTAAACCCCATTTCATTTTACTTTGTCTGCCTACTTAAATCAAACTCTATAATAATATTGGCCAACGCAATACTTCAACACTTGCTACAAATCAAAAAACTTGTCGTTAGATCTCGCCCACTCATCCCAATGGACATATTTACTTTCAGATTCAATATTTTAAAAAATTGACATTTATCATTTTCTATCTGAATGTCATTCAACCCACCCACCCTGGTTTGAAATTCTGAGAAGTGTGAACACATTCCAACATCGATCCTTTTCCATCTCTTCAGAGTGAACGAGTTGTTATTGTGTCAAATATACTAAACTGCGTTTGGTACAGGTAATTAGATAAATAATACAACATGAATTGCAGTCGAGACGTTTGCAAATTACAAATTGTTTCTTGGTACAGTTACTCATAATAGTGTTAGTTTCTTCAGAGTGCTGAGTACATGTAATACATTTCTTACTGTGTGTATAAAATCCTGGTGTCTCTAGAGCTTTAGGTACCGGTAGTTTCTAATAGAATTATTATCATGAACAGAATAACAAAACACATCACTTTATTAAATAATTCACTTTAAAATAGAAACAGCGTACCGACAAAGACTTAATGAACCGTTGTACTAATCTATAATAAATAGCACAATCAGCGAGAATTTACAATACACACATGTGCAGTCATACAAACTTAATGTGATAAATTCAGAACTTATTCAACTGAGAAATACACTAATCAATTGACTACTTGTAGAAACTGTGGGTGATTTGCATTTTGTCTGAATGCGAGAGAGAGAGAGAGAGAGAGAGAGAGAAATAGGGTTACACATTCACTAGTCACAAACTAGGTCATTTCGGGGATTCGAAACCACACCGTTGACACAATGACAGGCTTTATGATACAGCATGCAAGTACTAACCACACTAATATTCACTTAAAATTATTACTAATTAATGAAATAAAATGGGGTTTAACGTCCTACTGTTCTGCTCCTAAACTGGGCTAATGAAGACTGGCCTAGGCCATACTGTGTGCTATGAGGGAAATTTTGCCCAGGCAGCGGAGCTATGGCCTACTTTTATATCGAATTCCAACTGCCAAGGGATCTTTTACGTGCACGCCTACTAATTAATAGAAAAATAATCAAAGCTAGATAATCTCCTGGCTTGCACTCAATTGGTTTTAAAAGAGGTCTATCAAAACAGGCATTGAAAATTATACATGGAGGTGGCTTTTTTTGAAAATATAATGCTTATCCGTAGATGCCAAATTTATAATAAAATTAAATGAAATGGGGTTGAACAGTCTACTGCCAAGTTTATAATGCATTATGTAACTACTGAATGGAATTGAACCATGATTCAACTTTCTACTTACGTTATTTTCTATGAAAAAAAAGTCATCTCAATTATACCCCCTATCCGACCCATTACAAAACAGAAAAATAACCACATTACTACTTTTAACGTAGAGGTCAATAACCCATATTTCTGCCTGTCAAAATGTTACGCAAACGCAAACAGAGAAATAATTCTATTCATAACATCAGGCAACCACATTAATACCTTCTTCACTGAGGGCATTAGCCCATATTACCGTCTGTTGAAATGTTACGCAAACGGCAAACAATAAATCCATTAATCAGTTAAAAACGGTATGGTATGGACATAGATAGTTGTGTTTTATCTTAACCAAAGTGTAAAAGGTAAAAGATCAGAGTATCCACGTTATCTTGACTTGTAATTGACATCCATCAGTAGAAATATCTACTCTACGTCTCATGTTACAACATGTGGAAACCAGACTATAGTATACCATTTTCTTACTTTATAACAGAGAGAGAGAGGGAGAAATGGGGTTTAACTTCCCCTCAACACAAACAAGGTCCTTCCGGGATTAACATACGGTTTAATTTTAGTTCAATAATTCGCTTGTGTGTAGGGGTCTTTAGCAGTGGGAGGAAACCAGAGGACCTGGAGAAAACCCATGAGGTTGGACAGGCGACCCTACTCCTTGTCACGTACAACCGGGGACTCAATGACAGGCTCTATGATAAAGTGTGTACATGCTAACTATTCGGCTATCCAACCCGCCTCCTTATAATAATAATGATTCTTATAATGCATTAAACTCCATAACTGAGACACTGAGTCATTTTGGGACTAACATGGTTCAATTTTATTCCCGACATTTTCATGTGCATAGGAGTCTTTAGCAATGAGAGGAAACCGTAGGACAAGGAGAAATCCGACTAAGTTGGACAAACAGGGGATCAAAACCCTGCAACTTGACAGACTTTATTATGATCCATAACCCCCTTAAAAATTCCAGAAAAAAATGTCTGCTTTCAAACATACAGATTTTTAAATGAAATGAATTGAAATGGAGTATGCCTGTCTTCAATAGCCCAGTCGGTGCATAACAGGAGGATGTCAACCTCATTTCATTCAAACAGAAATGCACAACAGATTCAGTTTTTGAAGTCAAGTGGTTTATGTTTCTCTTGATGGTTTGTCTGATAATTCTACAGACGTCCTTTATTCAGACATATTAGTCATTATTTCCTGTTTACAGGGATCTTAACTGGCTTGATGTTTGAAAAAGCCGATTGATAACACAATGGACCAGCCACTATGGTATCGTACATCAATCTTCTTTCGGCTAAATCACAACCGGGTAATTATTGCATGTTGATTGAGAAGTCAATCAACTTAATCAACTTGCTTGTAGGCAACAATAACAGTTATTCCTTAGCACATTTAACGGTAATTTTGATAATTGGTAAAAAAACAAAACAAGCTTGCTAAAACAGTAAGTTGCCTTTGTGAAACCAAGCCATGTGGCAATTGAAGACAGTTTCGACATCGATAGTGAATTTCGGGAATCGCGCGTTTATCGACGCTCCGTACACATTCCAGGTAGATTTTGAAGATTTCACTTTCACTTATATCTAAGTCATTGAATATAATCCCCGGATTAAACATCGAATATCGCGAGAAACAGTCATTACTAATACTATATATATATTTCAGACAATCTCCAATGCCGAATCCTGATAGCATGTGACATGCATTAGTTGGAATTGACCTAATTTTGGCTGGTTGGTTTCAAAATGGATTAAAAACCCAGGTGCAACATCAGTCCTTCAAGTTTAAGTGGAGCTTTGGCTACTGCTCCTCTAGACGCACCTCGAATTTCCTTTCAAGACTCCTGCAAATTAGCTAATTAATTGCGCTCCTAAATATTGAGATAAATAAACTACTTTCAGTTTTTATTTATCTTTAAACAAACAAGACTAAAGCATAAATACAATTTGGCTCTCCTTAACAATTAAGAAGAGTTTTTTTCACGGGAGAGGTTTCTCACTTTCGTAAATGACAGGTACATTTTATTGCTCCCGCACAATTTTATAAACGTCAAGGACGGATATCCTATTTTTATATCTTGAACAGTATTTATGAGAACAAAAAGAAACAAAATAAATAAATAAAGATATGTATGTCTGGATATTTTCCATCATGTAGACGCTTCAAATTCATGGTAATAACACGCTAGTGAAAACAAAATTCTTAAGCAATGAAATGGGATTTAACCCTTTCAGACTACACTTTTCAGAATAGGAAAGTACCCATGGAATCCAATTAATTTGCAAAATTTGGTTAAATTACTGCTGATTTTCATTTCATGGTAATGTAAAATATCCAGTGAGCATGGCATGTGAAAACTATGTTTTTTGGGGTTAAGAATGGTCAATGTACTAAATACTCAAATTTGGATATGAACACTTCAGTGGTATTCCAACAGTTACCATGACAACAACAGGGAAAAAAGGAGAAAAATGTGAAGTGAAACATTACAATTTTAAAAAAGCTTTAATCTCTATGTAAACTCAAACTATATGTTAAAATTTATCACAGAATAATTTTTCAACATCAGAGTAGCAATAATAAATGTAAAATGTGAGAAGTTATGAGTAAAAAAATATAAAAAAATATAACCAATTTTACAAAAATATAGCTTTGACAAATTTCATGAAAAACATCAAAAACCATTCTAATAGGTATCTGTCAGATATTCATTCAAAGACATAAGTAGTGCACATACTTACTCCTATTGTATGAATAAAAAAAAATAATTTCAGGTATTGAGGGGGAATGACTAAATTTTTATGGTTCCCATAGCAACAGATTTTATAAATCATACGGTTTCCAACACAAGGGATTCGGCATTTGCCGTAAAGACATCGGGAAAAGATTTGTTTACATTAGCAATAGCGATATCGCCGTCTATATTTTCCTCGGGTCACTGTCAAAACAGACGTATTCATCGCTATCCCGGTCTAAGTCACTCTCGACGTCGTCATCGCTTTCCAAAAATGACGGATCTGCTAAAATTTCATCAACAATTGTTTTAGCCATTTAATAAAAGATCGAAAAAACGCCTGGATAGTTATAAATAAACCAGAGTTATGTCCCCTATCAGAAATGTCAAAAGGTCAAGGTAAAATTTTCCCGAAACTTTCAATTTCTCCAGGGTACGTAATAATACGTACAGTAGTCGCAATGGTTGTTTATTTTATGACGTAATATAACGTATTGTAGTCTGAAAGGGTTAAATCTTACTTTCCTGCCCCAACTGGGCTAATGAAGCCAAACATTTGCAATGAGCGACACGTTAGAAATGAACTGAAATGGAGTTTATAATGTCCTCCTCTTCTGCATCAACCGGGCTAATGAAGAGACACTTCATTATGAAAGCAACAGACATCAACAAATTCTTAAAAGGAATTAGGTAAGATAGTCGGGTAAAGATAAGCCAAATGGAGTGGATACCTAGAACAAATTGCAACAGAATTTTTCTCGATGGAATCTGGTAGAGGGGTACCTAAAGGTCTCCCAAACAAAAATCGCCCAAAATAAAAAGATAGGTTTTCGAGATATTAGCATAAATCCAATATGGCCGCCGCTGGCACCACAAAACTCCAATATCTCGGGAATGGTTGAGTTTGGAGGGTGTAAATATATTACGGGTAGATAGGAAAGTGGTACAGATGACACAGAAAAACATAGCTAAAAGACGTTACTGTGACGTCATACCGTCATGCGGCCAATAATTAGCATAAATCCAATATGGCCGCCATTGACACCTTAAAACGCCAATATCTTGGGAATGGCTGAGTTTGGTGAGTGTAAATGTATTACGGGTAGATAGGAAAGTGTTACACATGGCACAGAAAAACATAGTTTAAAGACGTTACTGTGACGCCATACCGTCATGCGGCCAATAATTAGCATAAATCCAATATGGCCGCCATTGAAACTTAAAACTCTGTTATACCGGGAATGGATAAATTTGGAAAGGTAAATGTATTACGAGTTGATAGAAAAGGGCTACCAACGAACTATAACAACAATGTCAGGCGACTTTCTTGTGACGTCATAATTAGCTCAAATCCATGCGTCAGACGGTCATACGGCCAACAATTTGCATAAATCCAATATGGCCGCTATTGACACCTTAAACGCCAATATCTCGGCAATGGATGACTTTGGAAGGTATACACGTATTACGGGTAAGGTAGATAGGAAAGTGTTACCAATTATTACAGAATCAGAAAAAAAACCATTGCCAAATGATGTCATCGGGACGTCATACATCCAGTAATTAGTATAAATCCAATATGGCCGACATTGAAACCATAAACATCTAGTTTCTCGCGGATGGTTGAGTTTACAGGGTGAAAATGTATTACTTGTATCACCTTGTCAAACAATTCATATATTTCTTGAATATTTGTATACTAGTCATCATTTTGTAAAGGTTTTAACAGGAATATTTTACTTGGTTTCTGATAGACCTGGATTCTGGATTTCAATAATGGAATGCAGTACAATTCTCGAGCTAACAATCCTCCCTTTTGACGAGTCACGGCGTTTATTTTGGGCATGTTCAAAACAAAAGCCAAGATTCTGCGATCTAATACCCCCGGCTGACTGATCGAGGTTGCGTCCTTACTGTGATGCTACGGCGACGGAAAATGGTCGCAAAGCCCGTCAAGATCGCTATAAGCGCCGTAAAATGGTGGTGGAAATGCCAGATACCGTGCTGCTGTTTCCATGGTCGGGAATGATCGCCTAGTCACGGTCAGATCGGATGGCGTCCTTATAGCGCTGCAGCGACCGTACAGCGATCAGATAATGCACAAACGTGAACACGACAAACGAAAATGTACACAAATATCGTAAATTTGAAAAAAAGTATTTTTACACATCATTCCAGGGCAGACCGCAGAACCTTGGCGTTTGTTTTTTAAACATGCTCAAAACAAACGCCGTGACTCGGCGATCATTTGCGAACATCGAGACGGCAGCGCAATATCTGGCGTTTCCATCACGCTTTTAGCGATCTTGACGGGCTCTGGGGCCATATTCCGTCGCTGTAGCAGCGTAGTAAATGCGCCACCCCGGTCTGACGGGGAAAGGACACGACTTAATTCTTTCAAGTTTGTAAATTTTTTGGACATTTTCTCGCGTCGTGTTTTCGTTTACCGGCGACCTTGTAAATTTTCTAGTCGAAGCAGCGCAGTAAGGAAGCGACTCGGTCTGACGGGGGCATAATGAAGATGAATGGTATTTTTATATACATTATAAACAACAGTGATATTTTGGTAAAATCCTTACCATTGTCAAAATATCCATCAACTTCTATCTGTTTATGATATGTGTTTGATAGACCAAAAAGAGAAAGTTCTCCCCCTGGTTTTTGCCCGGTGCCGCGGAGCTAAGGGGGGTTTAGCCCCGGCAATAATTTAAAATATTGAAAAAAAAAATATCGCCAAAAGCTCAAAAAGGTTATTGGGGGGGGGGGGGTGCTTAGCGGGGGCGGTCACATTGCTTGAGTTATTGTTAGTAGCCCCCCCCCCCCCCCCCCCGACGGCCCCTGGTTTTGGGAGAATGGGGATGCTTATTCCATATTTTGGAAAGAAGTTCAGAAATTAGGGGGTTATGCAAGAGGGTGTTGAGTGAAATTTAGCATAACTCATTCTGATATTCCCAGCAGGTATCATCCATGCTTTATTGAGAACGAGTAACATAGAAGTCTTGCAAGCAGTTTAATAGTAGATGAACTAACCTGTAGTTTTATTTTATGCAGTTTTAAGGTTCCAATGGCAGCCATATTGGACTTATGCCAATTGTTGGATTATGACGTTATAACGTACCGTCATAGATTATGCTTTTTTTATTACTTGGTACCACTTTTATATCTACCCCTAATACATTTACATCCTATAATATTTAGTATAAAAGCAATAACAATCCCGAGATATTGGAGTTTTGAGGTGCCAATGGCGGCCATATTGGATTTATAATAATTACACGAAAACCTGTCTTTTTATTTTGGATTCACTCCAATTGTTACCCGTATGACTAAAGACGTCACAAGGACGTCACCGGCATTGTTTTTCTAGTTCTTTGGATGCACTTTCATATCTACACGTAATACATTTACCCTACAAACTCAGCCATTCTTGTGATATCAGAGTTTTAAGTTTCAATGGCGGCCATATTGGATTTATGCTAATTATTGGCCGCATGACGGTATGACGTCACAGTAACGTCTTTTAGCTATGTTTTTCTGTGTCATCTGTACCACTTTCCTATCTACCCGTAATACATTTACACCCTCAAAACTCAACCATTCCCGAGATATTGGCGTTTTAAGGTGTCAATGGCGGCCATATTAGATTTATGCTAATTATTGGCCGCATGACGGTATGACGTCACAGTAACGTCTTTTAGCTATGTTTTTCTGTGTCATCTGTACCACTTTCCTATCTACCCGTAATACATTTACACCCTCCAAACTCAACCATTCCCGGGATATTGGCGTTTTAAGGTGCCAATGGCGGCCATATTGGATTTATGCTAATATCTCGAAAACCTATCTTTTTATTTTGGGCGATTTTTGTTTGGGAGACCCTTAGGTACCCCTCTACCAAATTCCATCGAGAAAAATTCTGTTCTAGGTCATTTATTATTTTTACCGGACTAAGATTGGAGAGAGAGAAATAGAGAAATAGGGTTTAACGTCCACTCAACACAAACTAGAGAGAAAGAGAGAGAAATGGGGTTTAACGTCCACTCAACACAAACTAGAGAGAAAGAGAGAAATGGGGTTTAACGTCCACTCAACACAAACTAGAGAGAAAGAGAGAAATGGGGTTTAACGTCAACTCAACACAAACTAGAGAGAAAGAGAGAGAAATGGCGTTTACTGTGCACTCGACACAAACTAGGTCATTTCAGGATTAACATATGGTTAAATTTTATTTCAAAAATTCCCTTGTGCGTAGGGGTCTTTAGCAGTGGGAGAAAACCAGAGGACCCAGAGAAAACCCATGAGGTTTGACAAGCGACCCTACTCCTTGTCACGTACAACGGGAGATATGAAGGTAAGATTGGATTATAAAAAGCTGATAGCTCTCGCTATATTAGTTGAAAACAGATAATGAAAATAGAATATGCTAAAAATTTAAGTCAAATTACTTCACTCTGCAATGAGATGTTAGCGATTCAATTTTAGACTAGCCTCTATCGTAATTACTACAATGGTACAATAATAAACAAAGTCTTGATTATCCATTTTTACGTTAAATCATACATCATAAAATGCATTCAAATCTACTAAATATCATATGGTAATGATGGCAAAGAGAGTAGATTTTATGGTCTGGATAAGTTAATTTAGATAACCTGTCATAGGCAGATTTTATCATGCATGTTTATTTATGCTTCTTATTTTCCTGAACATCTGGTATCACCTTTCATAGATACAAGCAATTCACATATAGCTGACCATTTCTGTTGAGGTTTTCGTACAATCAAATTCCTTTTTTCTCGAAGACAAGCAATTGACAGGGAAATCTCCAGACTCTGACAAGTCACAGCGCCATCTAAATAAACTATAATCCAAAAGACGTCTTTCCCGGGATTGTGATTGGAAAATAATGAAGATTATCAGTAGGAAATCTGATTACACTGTCCGAGTATCCCTCTTTTTGTTGGAATTATCTAAAAAAAAAAATCCCCAGACAGATGAATTTTAGACTCGGAGACACTTGGAGTAATTAAAGAACGAAAGCTTGTCATAAGGTGATAGCGCTATCATAGTTTACTTCTAGAGGGTTGTCGAATACTAATAAAGACAGTGAATGGTATAAATATGCTAATTTTGTCAGATTATAAACGTAAATAACGTTCTATTTCTATATCTGTGTTGTCATTAAGCCTTCTTCTCTTCCATCAACAACAGCATGGTCAACTTGATCCTAACCCAAACCAATATATCACTCTATTGCCTGGATAATAAAGACTATAAGTAGTGTTTCAATCAGGAATATATTGGATATCTCTCAGATAATATAAAGTTTTATTCACAGCTACAATATCTTAAAATTTAGCAGTTTAAAGGCATACTCCCTTATAAAGATGGGCATATGCTATTAAAAGATAGGTTTTATTTTGTTTAAGCAGAAAATGCTCACCTTCGAACTCCATCAAGGTATTGACCTAAAAAAACACTTACACCAAGTTGGAACATTCTAGTTCAATTAGAAAGAGAGTTATTGTGTCCCAAAAAGTGTGACAGACAGGTGGACAGACGGACAAACACATTTTAATAGTCCCCTGCTTTCTGTGAAAGGCAGGGGAAAAAAAGATAAAAGTTGAATAACTTGTGATAGTTTGATTTAAATTATTCATGAAATTAAGATCGATACAAGGCTTGGCTATTGATATAATATTATCTGTCCGATCGTGATGGAAACTTCTTTTGTTTTCCACCAGGGCTGGAAATAATCGTTTTAGTTGTACCTGACAAAAACGCAGGCAGACCGCGAATAATTAAATTTCGCATAGAGATGACTTGATGACTGTTCATATCTATATTTGTATTCAGCAGTCACTCAAGGGAATTTATTGTGAATGTTTACTTACAAGGGTATGCAGCCGAGCAGAAGTGGCTGCAAGAACTAATTCTACTGTATATGATTACTATCAACAAAAAAAGAAATGAATTCATTCGTTTCTCATTGATCAGGCAAATTTAGTCCTGAAAGAATGATTTTAGTACATGTAGTACCATGCTGCACAGAGAACCATCTACTTTATACTTCGAGAATAGATCTCTGTTCTAAATGGCTGCCATATCAAAAAAATAGTATACTGTTCTACTCCGTTATACATCTGTCATACACACAAAGACTAAATAAACATTTTCAATTTTATTAAAAGAAAGCAGAATAATTACAAAACAAAATTCTTGAAGTATACTTTTTATAGTGTTTTCAACTAAAATCATTGATTTAGAACTTTGGTCAACTATTTTAGTGGCTGTTCTCAAGCGGAGCTAACTGTCGACAGGCAAACTAAGTTTAGTATGATTTTCTACCTGATAATTATAGAGAGAAAGAGAGAGAAATGGAGTGTAACGTCTACTTGACACAAACTAGGTCATTTCGGGACTAACATACGGTTTTACTTTATTTCAATAATTTTATTGCGCGTAGGGGTCTTTAGCAGTGGTAGGAAAGCGGAGGACCTGGAGAAAACCCACAAGGTTGGACAGGCGACCTTACTCCTTGTCTCGTACAACCGGGGATTCGAAACCACACCAGTTGACTCAATGACAGGCTTTATGATACAGCACGCACATACTAAACGTTCGGCCATCCAAACCCTGATAATTAGCCAATCTCTAATGAACCACTAGTACCTGACATTTTGAACTTTCGACCTGACACTGAAAATTGACATATCTACATGCTGTATTCCCTACAAAATGACAAAACCTGAATTTCATGACAGGTGCCTTATTTCTAGGATTAACAGCACGACTTAAATTCATTGATAATAGCTCGCTGTAGACATGCACATTAAGCAATAAGCAATATTCCTGGGAAAATGGCAGAATTCAACCCAATCTGATCTATATTTCATTTCTTGTTTTTTATTCCTTCGATGGCCTACATGAAGATCTGACCAGTTTCAATGGAAGGTCGTGTCAGGTGTCATACAAGTGGCTTTTGACCTTATGACATCAGGCATTGATTAATCAACCAACGTTGACATTTCTGGTAGTTTACCCAAAGTTCCAAGTACCTTACACCAAGAACTCGCCGTTACAGACCGTTTCATTATCTAATCCCTCACTTCAACCAGAACACAACTTATAAAACAACTCTTCCAGATCCTAGTGTAGTGAAAGAGAGAGAAATGGGGTTTAACGTCCACTCAACACAACTAGGTCATTTCAGGATTAATATATGATTTTAATTTTATTTCAATAATTCACTTGCGCGTAGGGGTCTTTAGCAGTGGGAGTAAACTGGAGTGCCTGGATGAAACACACAAGGTTGAGAAGGCGCCCCTATCTCCAAGCCACATACGCTCACACCAGGGCTCGAAACCACAGCCGCAAGCCAGAGGTGGCCGGCCAGCTAGAGGTCGAAGCGCGGCACTTTAGACCACAAAGCCATCCCAACCACTCCTAGTCTAGTAAAGACGAAATTTTGAACTATAAATATGAAATGTAATTGGATCTGTATTTTAATCAGATTGCATCCAGCAGTACAGGCTTTAATAATTGCCTAAATTGTTTAATTCTACAATTCCAAGCATTTGTATCCATTTTTAGGCAGAATGTGTTGGCATCTAAACGTATTCGTGGAAAGGTATAGTTCAAACAATATTTGGGGGAATTTTTAACTGGATGTTTACACATAAGCCAAGCAATGGTTTTTGCCCATGCATAGTTAACTATAACCTCTGACCAACGAGGTCAGAAAAGGTAAACTGGTTTGGTTTGAAGTAAGTATGAATGCCAGGGATATTAAACCAGTTTAAATATAAGCGCCTGAAAAAGGTATTAGACAAGAAACCTTCTCTCTCTAATTCATCGATGACATCAATATACGTCGAATCACCAGATGTGTCACCTGGTCACTTTGTGACTGCAGATTGTCCTGATTGGATTTGTGGAAGCAGAGATAAAGAGAGAGAGAGAGATACAAAGACAGATAGAGAGAGAGAGAAATGGGGTTTAGCATCCACTTGACATAAACCAGGTCATTTTGGGACTAACAAATGGTTTAATTTTATTTCAATAATTCGCTTGCGAATAGGGGTTATAAGCAGTTGGAGAAAACCGGGTTTACCGGAGAAAACCCACAAGGTTTGACAGGCGACCCTACCCCTTGTCACGTACAACTGGGGATTCGAAACCATGCCGGTTGACTCAATGACAGGCTCTATGATACATGCTAACCATTCTGCCATCCACCCCCCTCCCCCGGTACAGTGTGCATCAGGCACACTAACTGCATATTGTATGTGATATGACAGCTGTTAAAGCAGAAGTTAAACCACTAAGGTAGTAGTATAGTAGTGTAACTACAGATCTTAATGTTATAGCAATACTTAATATGGATAAGGAGACGAGCTATGAAGCTTATATTAACCCGTTTCCAAATGGTAATAAAACAAAATGAAAATGGCATGTCTAAATGGCATAGAACATGTACTAATTTACATAAGAATAAGTATAATATTGTGTCATCATTATCTTCATTGTCAACTTCAGGATAGTGTGTGTGTGTGAGAGAGAGAAAGAGAGAGAGAGACAAATGGGGTTTAACGTCCACTCGACTGTGTCATTTCGGGAATAACATGTTTAATTTTATTTCAATAGTTCGCTTGCGCGTATGGGTCTTTAGTAATGGGAGGAAACTGGAGGACCCTACTCCTTGTCACGTACAACTGGTGAATCGAAAACCACATCAGTTGACTCATTGACAGACCTTATGATACAGCGCGCATATGCTTACCATTCAGCCATCCAACCCCCCAAGCTAATCCAGTTGGGCTTATTGTATCCATGGGTGAAGACTGAACTCTACTGGCTTAAAGTATAACCGTTTTTAAAACAGGTTAAAAAACCTAAACCACTACAAACAGGACCATCCAAATAAATTCAACAGAACCTGGAGTTATCAAGAGAGAGAGGGAGAAATGGGTTTAACGTCCACTCGACTAAAACTCACGAGGTTGGACAGGCGACCAACTCCTTGTCACTTACACCCGGCGATTCGAAACCACGCCAGTTGATACAGGCTGTATGATACAGCAAGCACATGCTAACCATTCGGCCATCCAACCCCCCTTGCAGTAATCAAAGAATTGTGTTGTTTCAATCTGTCAAAGAGAAGCTTAAACAAGAGCATTAACCACCATAAGGTCAAAACAATCTGCCATGTTAGCCATTAATTTTATTTATTGCAAGATTGACTATCAATCTATAGTTCCATTATAAATGAAATATGGCAGAAATTCTTTCGTAATGAGAGAATGGATTGACTCTTGAAATAATCGAGCAACACTGATAAGTTAAATGCATCCGTAGATGATACTGGAGAACTGTACAACCAAACACAGAACTAGAAGGAACAAAAATAATTGCCAGAGGCAAGAAATGAAATGTGATGGGTTTAATGTCCTACTTTTCAGCATACACTGGGTTAATGACAATGGTTATATGCCACTTAATATGTTATAAGTTCAATCTTGCTATGGCAGCAGTGTTACAACCTATTGGATTTCCATCAATCAGGTGCTACCAATGATTTCGATGTCCCGTACGAAGGACTGGATACCTTTTCTTGCCAACCTCTTCGTCAAGTCTAACATCAGTTTGGTCTGGTATTTTGTTCAAGGATGGCACCTGCAGAGTTGACAAGGAAAGCTTTCTAGTCATTTGTATAGAACCAAAAAAACAAGGATCATGCAGTGAGTAAACTGCATGTGAAATTCATAAATCCCCTAGTGCGTGTGATATCCCTGGCACCAATTTTTAAAACCTATCTGGCAACCAAGTGAAAATTAATAAGTGTTTTTGTTGAGCTGCCAGCCTTAATTTTAGTAAATGTTATTACGTGTTATCAATATTTAACAGTATAAAAATTGTTATAACGTCATTTTTACGTCATTTAATTCACCCACTGGGGGCATGACGTCAAAACATATCCACTTCCCAAAGGGTTAACTAAACTCTATTTCATTTGATTTTCTTGTTCTGCTGTGAAGGAATGCACATTTCTATATATGGCTACCATTTATTGCCAACTGGAGAGATAATCTTAACATTGTAATGAAATACATATAAGTAAAACATCTTCCATTACATGTTTTTTAAAAAATAAAAGTTAAAGGAAATTACAAGTCTGAAGTCGTTTAACCATAAACTCCAAACACGGAGATCTCATCGTCCTATTCATTCACGTCTCAATTCTTTGACAGAATAATTTCCTCTACAAAAATACAGATAAATGTTAACCACAAAGAGCGTTTTTTTTCTCTTACGATGTTTTATCTTGATGTAAGGAAAATTATTCAGATGTTTCATGGGGAAAGTTGTCTGAAATTAAAGTGATTTTATCGAAAGGAAAAGAATAGAATTGAAAGTCTTGTCGACATTTTGATTTAGTCAATTTATATTTGAAGACACTTTATTTATTTTCATTTATGTGCAACGCAAAGTGGAGAATGCGAGGCTGACCTTAAATATATCTTTGTTTCACCAAACCCGACCCACAATCAAGGACAAGGGTCTGTAGGTCGTTTTTTTTTTTAAAGTTAAATTTGCAGAGCTGATTCAACAGATTGATCCTTTTTACGGGTAGAGAGAGAGAGAAAGAGGGTTTAACGTACACTCAACACAACTAGGTCATTTCGGAACTAAAATATGGTTTTAATTTTATTTCAATAATTCGCTTGCGGGTAGGGGTCTTTAGCAGTGGGAGGAAACCGGAGTGCCCGGAGGAAACCCACGAGGTTGAGAAGACGCCCCTATCTCCATGTCACATACGCTCACACCAGGGCTCGAAACCACAGCCGCAAGCCAGAGGTGGCCGGCCAGCTAGAGGTCGAAACGAGACACTCTAGACCACTATGCCATCCCAACCCCCTTTCTGGGTAGAAACATTTGTCTTCTATACTTGTGGGCACTAGCGAAAAATAAATTGCCATAGACCGATTATCCTGTGGTATGACTCCGTTTAGAATGACATGTAGATGTGATGTACAATTCAAAGACATCGCCACAAAAGAGTGATCCAAGTTTTCCCTTAGAATGATAATTAGGGGATAAAATGTCATTAAACAATATCAGAATTCAAATTAAATCAGTCACAGAAATTTAATTAAATCTGATCATTTTGAACACTAAATTAATGATAATTACTACCTAAGATTACTCAAGCTAAGTAACATCGTAGGAGATAAAATGTCATTAAACAATATCAGAATTCAAATTTAAATTACTCACGAAAATTTAATTGAATCTGATCATTTTGAACACTAATTGAATGATATTTAGTACCTAAGATTAATCAAGATTAGTGACATCGGAGGAGATAAAATGTCATTAAACAATATCAGAATTCAAATTAGTCACAGAAACTGAATTGAATGTGATAATTTTGAAGACGAAACAAATGTTATTTATATACTAAAAATATCTTAAAATTGTCGTTTATTAGGTTGTTCATCGTCTAAAAAATTTGAAAGTAAGAATACAACGAAAAAAGAACTGTTGACATTAATTCTATTTCTAAAGGTCAGACCTCTCATGAGATAGTTTCCAATAAATTCACTGCATAAACAAAATGGCTGATATTATGAATAATGTCAGACTAGAGAAAAGAATTTGTAAAGAAAATGATTGAGATCAAATTCTATTGCGGGGTGAGATATTAATCAACATTAGTCAGAATACGTACGAGACGTGGGTTATTCTGTCTTGAGTCAACAACTCCATGTTACATCAGCTACCGATATGAATACAGTTCTCGCTGATACACGTCTTAACAATTAATATAAAGTATATATATCAGTCCTTCACGTTTATAAAATTGTGTAGGAGTCATAAAAAGCTCCTGGCCTTTTCAAAACTGAGAAACAGCCCCCGTAAAAAAAACCTTCATAATTATTAAGTAGAGTCAAATTGTATTTATGCTTTAGTCTTGTTTAATATGTCGTGAATATGTTTCGTGAATATGGTAGCATCAGATTTATTATCATGGAAACCGATAGCTCGAATTTATGCAGTTTGAAAATAAACGAAAACTGAACGTAGTTTATTAATCTCGTATTTAGGAGAGCGATTGAGCTAATTGGCAGAGGAGGCTTTGATGACCCTTGCGAAGGAAAGTCGAGGTGCGCAAGCTCACCTTAAACGTGAAGGACTGGATATACATCATCAATATCCCCCGCACAACAGTTATTTGAGTGCCTAGAACCCAGGGGCCCGTTTCGCGAAATTGTAACTAAGATAAAAATCCAAATTTTAGTAATTTGATATAATATTGGGATTGATTTTGGTGCTTAGCCAATCAAAATTGAAGTATCTACTAAAATTTTAATTTAATTGAGAAACATGGCTCAGGAATCAACTAAAACATCTTGATATCGTGTAAAATGTCAGTCCCGGTTTAATCCATCAAGAGAGATCGTGAAGTCATTTTCAAAGGGAAATGTTGGTGATATAACTCTAAATTAATCTTATGTTTTTATTGTCTTACTCATAAATGAAATTATAAATGTAGGTTGTTATTCGTTATTGATCATTGCTTGATAAAGATACCTGTAAGAGTACTGAAACGTTGCATGTAATAAACTAAAGGAGCAGTAAATCCATAAAGTTGTGTTATTATTAATGTCATTTATTTATAATAAAACAAATAAATGACTAACAAAATAGGCCTACAATAAACATTCATCAGGATGACTAGCCCAACTTTTTAATGTGGCAGAGTGGGGTAGTGATCATAAGGCCATAGTTAATTAATTGTATGTTTTTCATGTCTGTTTTCATTCGTAATAATTACGCACTTTCTTAATAATTTAGTTAAATTCAGTGAGGTCTCAAATTCCTCCTGCAAAATTGTAAAACTATTTTTGCTTTCAAGTATGAACAATCAATTGACACACTTAAATCCACAATTTATCGACAAACATGATTTCTCTCTCAACCGCCAAAAATGGTCAGGCCCCGAGTTCACAAAGTATTCTCAGGCTCTTAAGAATTTACTTTCAATCACTGTTTATGAGAAATATCTTTGATCCAGAAACACAAAACTTTACACATAGCATCTTATTGATGTTTTGATATACATATAAACAGCAAAAGTTTTATAAAAGGATATAGTTTAGTTAAAATAAGTCCTCCATCAATTTTGAGTAAATTCTTAACTTTTGTCTGAGAATGTGTTGTAAACTTAAGGTCAGTTCTGTGCGTAATTCCCAAGGAAAAAAGAAGTGATTCAAGATCATCCTTTAAATAAAACTATTTGATCTTAGATATCAGAAGCTGATGTGAAAGATCATCAGTGAAATCGGATAAAAGGCCCCATCAACTTCCCCAAGAAGACGAAATATTTGATATTTTACCAAGGAAGTAATCAGAAACGATCCAATCAATACTAACTTGTCCAAAATACCCAGCTACTAGACATACTTCACAGGTCAAAGGTCATTCTTTTAATGTTATTGGCCGTTTCTTTACATTATCCTAGGACTTATCAACCACATAGATCAATCGAGTCTGTATCTAAATGGCCGAGAATTAAATTCGGAATATTGATTTATAATAAAAGGGCGATTAATTAATCTTCTATGTTCTTGTATCATATTATTTTATTTATTTATTTTCTTATACACGCAATTATTAATTTTCTTTTATTATTTCTTATCATTGTTTGCATTAATTGAGTTTTGACAAATTATATGATATCAAAACTACTTGTAGTCTGTCATTAAGTCAACCTTGTGGGTTTTCTCCGGGTCCTCCGGTTCCCAACCTACTTCTAAAGGCCCCTACAAGCATGAGAATTATTGAAATAAAATTAAAAACCATATGTTGGTCCCAAAATGACCTAGTTTGTGTCGAGTGGACGTTATAGGAGAGGTCCAAATAATCATACTTAAAAGCTAATCTTCATTTACTGAAAATAGGCTCTTCTGATAAATTGAAATAATATGAAATGGATTTTAACGTCCTACTTGCTATTCTGTCTTCATTCGCCCAATCCGTGCTGAACAGTAGAGAGAGAGAGAGAGAGAAATGGGACAAATATGGTTTTATTTTATTTCAATAATTTGCTTGTAGGGGTCTTTAGAAGTGGGAGGAAACCAGGGGACACAGAGGTTCGACAGATGACCCTACTCCTTGTCACCTGAAACAGGGGATTCGAAACCACGCCAGTTGACTCAATGACCGGCTTTATGATACAGCACGCAGGTGCCAACCATTCTGCCACCAAACCCCCCGTGCCGAACAGTAGGATGTTGAACCCCATTTCATATCATTGCATTGTGTGACTAACAAGAATTTCATTTCCATCATCAAACAAATATATCCTTAAATCTCGGAAAATCTACTTCTAATTAGATCCCTCTTTAAAATATTTAACGAGTATTCCTGAGCCAATTACAAAAACGATGATTACTCATGTCTCTGCAGAATCATCAAAAATTTATTTTTCGAGAGTTCTTACGTTCATATTATAATTAAGCGTAAACAACAAAGGAGATCTGGGAAGGTAATCAATAGCATGCAAATAAAATGTTCCGTAACTCAATCTAACATTATAAATAAATTATGCGGCAATAAAACAATTCAAACTCGAAGGAACCATAAAAGAGATATTCCATACAGGAATTCACGAAAGGCTGCATCTTCGTATTAGTGGAATTAAAATAAAATAAAACCAAGTTCGAACAATCCAAACCATAAGACAAAATTTGAAGTCCTAAACAGTGGTAATATCTATAGGAAAAGTGCCTAGTCGTTCAGAGATCCTGTGTACACTTTGGCGTACATGTAACAATCACTTAATTGACTGTTGGAATTTGAATAAGAATAGGCTGCAGTGCCGCTGTCCGACAATAAATGTGCTTGGAATTTCAATATAACCACACTAGAAGCTTAGTTTCTTAGTTTCACAAAGGGCTTATTCCTTGTCTACTTCATAAGAAATAGACAATTTATATTAAGTAATTTTGAAATAGACAATTTATTTTAAGTAATTTAGAAATATACAATTTATTTTAAATAATTTTGAAATAGACAATTTATATTAAGTAATAGACAATTTATGTTAGTTAATTTTGAAATAGACAATTTATTTTAAGTAATTTTGAAATAGACAATTTATATTAAGTAATTTTGAAATGGACAATTTATGTTAGTTAATTTTGAAATAGACAATTTATTCTAAGAAATTCATAAGGCTGTCAAATTATCGAACTGATGCTTTCTACATGTACCTTCCGTTTTGCATAAACTTAACCGTTGTTTACTGCAGAAGCTAGAGAGCAAAAAATGGTTAGATAATAAACAAAGTCTCAATTATCCATTTTTTACGTTAAATAATCCATCACAACATCTATTCAAATCCACTTACTATCGCAGACAAAGGATGGCATCGAGACTTGATTATGCTCTGGTAAAGATAATGAATGTCTAATTAATAATTTAGGTAACATTTCAGATCTAAAGAATGAATGAATGAAATGGGGTTTAACGTCCTACGCTTAAGCACCGTACCTGGGCCAATTGAAGACGGGCATACGCCATACAGTGTGCTATGAGGGAAATTTTTGCCCGGGCAGCGGCGCTACGGCCTACTCTTATATCGAATTCCAACTGCCAAGGGATCTTTTACGTACACTCCAATTTGTACACGGGACCTCGGTTTTTCGTCCCATCCGAACGACTAGGCAGCTGTCCTTGTCAGGCCCTCCTTCTGCATCACTGACAAGGGGAAATCACGCCAGAAAATCGAGATGAACTTTCTCGGCCAATGCAGGGATCGAACACTCAACCTCCAGGCTAGCGAACCAGCGCCTTATCCACTTAGCCACCGTGATCCCTAGATCTAAAGAAAGACCTGCAATAGTCAAATTGAGCTCTTGTGTAATGCATGTTTAATTTCCACTCGACATGTGTCTTTATAAACCTCCACTGCAAGGTTGGACTACTACAGAAGCACGGTCAATTTTGAAATAGAAATAAAATGGGGTAATGTCCTACTGTTCTGCTCCTAAACTGGGCTAATGAAATCGGGCATACGCCATACAGTGTGCTATGAGGAAAATTGTGCCCAGGCATTGTCTAATCTTATATCAAATTCCAACTGCCAAGGGATCTTTGAAGTGCACGCCAATGTGTACACAAGACTAGACATGACTAGACAGCTGCCCTTGTCAAGACCTCTGTCCAGCATCACTGACAAGGGGAAACCACGTCAGAAAATCTGGCTGGACTTTCTCGAGAATGCAGGGATTGAACACCCAATCTTCAGGCTACCAAGCCAGCATCTTTACCCACCTAATTTTGAAATAGATAATTTATTTTTATTAGCTGAAATGTCCCTTTTAGTAAATCATTGTAAGGCTGTCGAACTGAGATGAAGGAGAATATTCTCAGATCCTAGTCAGTTAATCAGATCTTTTTCATTAACAATGATGTAATCACGGGATGAGTAAGAAAGGTCAAAGGTCATTATGGGTATTAGTCCTAGATGTCCACCAGACTCAAGGGAATTTCACAATGTGAATCAATGTAAGCAATGATTAGTTACAATTTATCAATATTTACCCATTTAGGTGCCAGACGCAAAAATTACAAATAACATCCAATCATAATTGGTAATTAGATAATAATTTTTTTTGCTCAACCAATAAAATTTGATCGGATTGAAGTTGTAAAATGGGCAAGATTAAGGGTTGGCTTTTCAGGCTGTCGCCAGGGGCACTGATATTAAAGTGACTTCTCAAACACATGCAGCAGTCCTTATAAACCAAAATTAACCTTGTTCGTGATAAGCAGAAAATATTAAACTTGGAAATGTTTAAATCAGAATGTTGTTTTCCATTTAAGAATCCAGATTGATGTAATTTTGTACATAAATATAAAGACAAGTCACAATTTTGTTATTCCCTTCAGAGAGAGAGAGAGAGATATATAGAAATGGGGTTTAACCTCCACTTGACACAAACTTGGTCATTTTGCGTCTAACATATGGTTTACTTTTATTATTGTAATAATTCGCTTGCGCGTAGGGATCTTTAGCAGAAGGAGGAAACTGGAACCTGGAGAAAACCCACGAGGTTGGGCAGGCGATTTTCCCTTCAGAATCTACAGACATTCGCTTTAAATCTGTGATTTTAATGATATCTAAACATGCACAATATCAACACCTTCATTTTACTCATTCATTAATTACAAGTTTTTTTTACAGTGCTTTCATCTTTATTACTTGATTAATTCTCTCCTGTTTCTGGCTGAGGATCAGTTCTCAGGAGCCAATTCAAGATTGAGTTAATTTGTGTAAAACTTGCAAAAATGTACGGCAAAAGTGACGGACAATATCTCAATGTTCCAGTTACCTCCCTTAATAACCCAATACAAACAAATATTAAAGGACCGAAGTCCGTAACTCAAAATCCTCCAAAATCTATGACATCGAAAACACGAATTATTGGTCAATTTAAATTAACATTGATGATATAAACTTAACAGGAAAAGATGAAGTTCTGATATCCGATATTTAAGATAAAATAATTTTTTTAACATTGATACACGAATCGTGTACCATAATGCGCCTCAGCACCAGTTGTAATAAGAGACTCGAGGGACGAGGCTAGACACATTGCACCAAATCAAAAGGTGTATGTTGACTGGAATAACCAGATGCTAGAACTTTGCCCTCGTTTGAGATTGTTGGCTTTTTTTGCCGAACATAACTGATTTAAAATTAAGAGTAAAAACGGAAACCCTGGAATGTAAAACCGTTTATATACATACATTTTACAGTATTATATGCATCCACCTCCTTTAACCCAAACTATCAGATATCAATCTATTCCTGTAGAATAATCATCCAATTTTACACAAAAATGAGATAAAAGTAAATTTATTTAAATAACCGTTTTTTGGGGGGGGGGGGGGGGAAAATAAATTAGAAGACCTCCAGCTGGCAGGGTGCCCCTCATATCTGTAAAATTGGCTTGTTAAAAACTGATACAGACGAAATGGCCTTAAGGGCGTTGACATGTGTAACCTATGGTAACTTCGCAATTAATTTTATGTTTTTTTGAAACTCTGTTCCACATCAATTTGGTATGATCATTAAATAGACATCTGAAGCTGTAATTTAAGTCATAGTTTGGGCACATATCTCTTGTGGTTTTAATGTTATTAAATTTTGAAGTCGGCTTAAAAATGATCAACTTTCATCATAAATCTAAAGAGTTCGCAGTCTTGCCTGATCCGAATTAAATAATTTTTGGCATGCAAATAGCTCAGCTAGTGTTTAATCAAATAATGGGAGATTTTTTTCATGGTGCCAATAAAAATGCCAAAATTCCAGAAAATCAAAAGATTTCATAGGTCGTTATGTAAACTGGTCTGAAATAAAATGTATTTGATATAATCACAATTGGTCTCATAGAAATGTTCCTCCGAATATAAGCTTCAATTTGATGCCAAGTTCATTTTTCATCGTTTTCCTTAATTACAAAAAAGGTATGTTCGAATCATACCGTATTCGTGTAATAATTAATGTTCAAAACAAATTCCGATACTATTTTTAGATCGACCAAGGTCAAGGATGCCCTCCCTTTGACTGACAATCCTGACTTATACGGCAATGTTTTTTGGGGATAAGGAGACAGGTACTAAAGTATCACCAAGAATAAGGTTTGAAAAGTTAGTGGGAATCTTAGACATGACAACACCTTTGAACTGAAATGAACTAATCTTGACTACATTTTGGGTCGTTTTGGATAAGGCGAAATTTGGCTGTTTTGACTATCTCCAATTTATTTTCGTTGTATGCAGCAGATGCCAAATGTTGCAAAATCATTAATTGTACCTGATTCAAAACTTTTTTAATTTGCAATGACAAATTGTACCACAGACTAAAAAAAAAAATTTCAAAAAAAAGCAAGACTCCATTGTACATCATTCAAAGTTCTCAAATCTGCAATGGCATAAAAACAAAAATTAAAATTAATAAACCGAAAAGCAAAGTTTTCAAATCTGCAATGGTGTAATGTTAATAATGTAGCTAAAACAAATTGAAAATAAAAAATAAAAGGCTAAAAACACATGAAAATAACAAACGAAAAAAAAATGACACGTTTGTAATATTTCTCGAGAAAATATATTATACTGGAAACATTATTATTCCTCCTTGTCTGCTTCAACTGTTCTCCGATATATTTCTGAGATATTAATTTAATAAAATCTATGTTGGTTTTCCCCCATGGAAGAACGAGAGATAATATTTATATTAAAGATTTATCTCAGCTTTCCCTCTAATAAGAAATGAAAGAAATGAAGGCCATTTTTACATCTCACATTTTGAAGTTGTTCTTGATATGAAAGTACAATATTATTTGTTCATAACAAAACAGATAACGAATGGAATGTGAAAATAGGAATTTGGCCATGGCAGCTGCAGTGTCTACATGAATGAAATGGGATTTGAATGTCTGGTCATTTACAATCTGACATCTGGGTATTTGATTCCAAAGATTAATTGTGTAATGTGAAAAAAATAATTTTGCCAGGGCAATTTCCTTTAAAATTACAAATGTTAATATTTTTTTAGGAACACAACAGATAAGATAAACAGCATATTAAACTCTTGGTGCATCATTTTTCTTTTTTGAAAGGATAAAATTTGTCCTGACTTTTTAACGCTAAAATAATTGATTATTTGATTTTTACAAAAAATGAATACATCAATGGTTGATAATCTAACTGCTTTGATTCAGTGGGGTTTTAAAAAAAGGGACAAATTGACAGATTTCAGCGATGATTATAGATGGTACTGGTGATTGACCTTATTCCGCTTTTATCAGCTTCAAGGATGCCGAATGATGACAAATTTCAAATTCCTTTAATCTTTGTAAATACTGAAGGAAACTGGACCATTTTTGGACTGATGTTCCTATTAGAGATTCAAATTTCACAATCCCTTAAATGATTTTTTAATGAAAAAGTATAAAATTGCATCAAAATCAAACCAAAGTCAGTAAGAAAACGAAACAGAACATTTGTGCTCTTCAGAGAGTGGAGATGTTTGTGGATCTTAACTGACCCAGATATTGGTTTTTAAAAAACGATTAAACATGCATTATTCAACAGCTAAATCTTCCTAGTGCAGGTCTTTATTTGGACATGAAATGTTTTCTAAAGTATTAATTAGACATTAATTAACTGATCCAGGCCTTAATCAACTTTGGATGGCATCAGATTGCTCCGATATTAAACAGATTAAAACGTTTCAGTGATAAATCAAATATGGCGGTTCCAGACGCTTCAAGTCTTAGCTTTGATCAACCAGAACCGTAGTTGAAATTATTGCACACATCGACTAAATCTTCCAATGCCAATATCTTCGCTTGCAATAGAGTAATTTGAATGAAATTTTCAAATTATTCATTTTACATCACCTTCGTTCGAACTATTATAGCAAGAATGGCTAGTTGTTATCTATATCTTGAATAATGTAACTTTAATGGAGGGGGGTGGAGTGAAAATTGCACAGATGGTGGTTTTCTCACAATTACCGAAGTCTTCTTAAATATCGGACAAGATGAGCTTAATATCAGATATCAATATTAAAGATTGCTTCCGGGGTACAAACTGTCTATTTTGACTAAAAACATATTCAAATTGATTTATCAAAGATTCGTCTCCAATCAACAGCACGCTTGGGTGGCAGAACGGTTAAGGTCTGTCTTTGAATCAAGTGGCATGGATTCTATACCGTGTTTGCCTGTCCAACTTCGCGTGTTTTCTCCAGGTCCTCTGTTTTCCCTCCACTGCTGAAGATTCCTACATACAAGCGAATTATTGAAATAAAATGCCGCCATATGTTAGTCCTGAAATGATCTAGTTGTATCGAATTAACCAATGATTTCCAACTTTAGCCCTGATCCATAGAAAAAGAATAATATTTACTATTTCCCCGTCTTCAATAGAAGGCTTGATCTCGCCTTAACCACTTACATATCTATTTCTTTTTCTGGGCCAGCTACAGTGTGTTAGGTGTTACGATTGGACAATGCTAATTGGTCACAAGTAAACACAAAAAGCGCAAATGTTCGGGAATTGTCCAGTATTGTTGTAAAACTCGCGGCCGTTGCTTCAGGAACATGCTCTTTCCCCCCACATTTTAAGTCTATATTTTGGACCAATAATTTCAAACTTTAGTCTACTCCATATTCCGTAGCAGTACATGACACTCTAAATTCATCTGCTTCTAGGAAAAGAAAAAAATATGTCCTCCACCCCCAACTTTTAAGTCTATATTACGGACCAACTTTAGTACCTATGCTCTGTAATAGTATATTACACCCTAAATTTTTAAGTCTATATTTCGGACCAACTTAAGCTATGCTCTGTAATAGTACATGACACCCCGGGTTCATCTCTGCTTCTAGGATATATCTTCCACCCCCAAATTTTAAGTCTCTATTTCGAACTAACTTTAGCTACATGTATGTTTTGTAATAGTACATGACAACCCAATTCATCTCTGCTTCTAGGAAAAGAAAAATGCATCCTTCCACCCCCAAATTTTAAGGCTATATTTCGAACTAACTTTAGCTACATTTACTTGACACCCCAATTCATCTCTGCCTTCTAGGAAAATAATATTCATTTGGCAGTATTTAATGACATGTAATCGTGCTTCAGAAATTGACACCATGATTCATGTCCTGTGTATTTCTGACCAATAATTCAAACTTCAGCCATGCTCCGGAATCGGGGATCTTATTTCAGTCAAATTTGTCAGTCCTGACAGACTGGCATTTAAATTGACACCTGACAAATAGACTTGTCAGTCAAATTACATGCAATTAGGCATTTCAAACTAATTAACCATACAATAACAAATGAATGGGGGTTTAACCTTCAACTTTTCTGTACTGATGGGAGCTGATGAAAGAGAGAGAGAAATGGGGTTTAATGTCAACTCAACACAACTAGATCATATCGGCAGGCCCGAAGCCAGAAACCAAAATTTAGCTGACATAGGGGGGGCGAGGAAGATGAATTTCCGACAACAAAAAATCAATGAACGAAGGTCATCGCCGACTGCCGTAAGCAGGAGGGGAGGGGAGAGCATGAAAATTAGCAGCTGTGAGAGTGAATTTAGGCCTCTATGACATGCAGGTGGCGAATGTGTCGGAATATTAAGAGTTTCCAGCCGACATTAACTATCTCTCGGCCGTACTAAAACTCTCTCCCGGCAAAAATGCGAGCATAGCTAACCTGCGATTTTTTTTCCGATGCAGACAGAAAAATTTCGACAGGAACGGCCATGGGGCGCCCCCCCCACTAGCCTCGGCCCGCATATCGGGACTAACACATGGTTTAATTTTATTTCAATAATTCGCTTGCGCGTAGGGGTCTTTAGCAGTGGGAGGAAACCGGAGTGCCCGGTGGAAACCCACGAGGTTGAGAAGACACCCCCTTCTCCATGCCACATACGCTCACACCAGGGCTCGAAACCACAGCCGCAAGCCAGAGGTGGCCGGCCAGCCAGCTAGAGGTCGAAGCGCGGCACTCTAGACCACTAGGCCATCCCATCCCCCCTAATCAGATTGATCTTTAAATTACCCAGACTAATAAATGATATACACCACGTTTGGTCAAATTCGTGTATTCAATCGTGATGGGTCTTCTAATTAGTCACACTTTCAAATTAGTCAGATTTCAAGTGCCAACTTTTACAGCAAGTTTACACACCTGCTAATTAATTATTACTGTGAAACTTTCCAACTTTTTATAGATATTAATGAAATGAATGAAATTTGGGTTTTCTGCACCAACTGGGCTAATGACGACAGTTCTCCATGCTTTACACACCTGCTTATTAAGTATTACTCTGAAATTTTCCTTTTTCACCAATCTTAGAAATGAAATAAAACTTGATTTAACATTCTACATTTCAGCTGTTTAAGCAAAATGTCCCTCATAACACACTGTATGTATGGCAAATACCAGTCTTCATTAGCCCAGTTTCAGCACAAAAGTAGGATGTGAAATCCAATTTCATTTCATTTCATATCATTAAAAAAGATAAGTTTGAAATCAAAAAATTTAAAAAACAAATCCAAACTTTTTGTCACAGAAACAAAATATTAGAATCATAAGTAATGGATTTTTCAGATTAATTTTTTTTTTCCCTCAAACAATTTATCAAAAAAAAAAATGGCAATCTAAAAGGTAGGTGTGTAATGTATCTTGAATCTATCAATTGCACCTGATGTTTGATATATTGGCTCCTTTCATATAGAATAATATAAAGAAAGAGAGTTCAATGTCCACTAAATACAAAATATGTCATATTGGGACTAACACAATTTTATTCCAATAAATCTTTTGCTTACAGCAGTGGGAGAAACCAGAGTACACAAAGAAAATCCATGAGGTTAGACAGATGACAATACGCCTTTAAATTTTGAAATATAAAAAGGTGAATTCAAATAGAATGTGGTTAAAACCAGTAGGGTGACCCATCATAAATAAATATCTCCAAATATCTTGACAATTACACCACAATATCTATATATATATACCAAGCCTCAAATCAGTTTCACACAATTATATTCACTAAATAAACGATCATGTTGTATTTAATAAGCTAATGACCATTTACTCATATGAATACTAGACTGAAAACTGGTTCCAAGTGAATAATTGTGAGAGCGCCTGATCTTAAAGTAGCCTGTGTGTTTGTAGCCTATTGTTTACTAGCCTAATTGGAAAATAAATGAATTGGTTTGAGGGTAGGCCTATAAGGCCCTAGATGCGAAATTTTCTATAGCATTCTTAATTTCTTTTGGAAAAGGATTTTCTCTGTCTTGTAATTGTCTCTTTGGTATCAAAAGGTGTCGTAAATGCCGTCAAAAAAGGTTAAGGTCAGCCATCTTTTTGAAGCAGAGACAGACTTAAGGTTGGTAAGCAAGCCCTATACCTTGCTTGGGACTTGTGCTTAGATTGGGTATGTTTAAGAACGAAGTTGTGCTTAAGTTTTTTCTTGCAACGCATAATTACGTTCTTGTGCTTACAATGAAGTCTACTTAAAATCTTAGCACAAGGCCGGTATTAAGAATTTTCTGGGAACACAAAATAAGGTAAGTTTACTTAAATGCAAAGTCAACTAAAATCTAAGCACAAGAACGTGCTTAAGAATTTTCTAGGAATCAGGCCCTGGGCCGCCTCCCACGAATGTAGGGCGAAGGTTAGTTTTAGACTCTCTCTCTGTTTAATTCTCTTTTTCCCCCTTATGCATGGCGATTTTTGTTGACTTTCTGGTGTAGAATTGAAAAAAAAAAAGGGTTTGAAAATACATTTTCTGCAAGGTTTTTGGTGAATATTCATGATTTTGAGGCGGAAGGATATAAGAGTTGTAAGGTTGGTTATGTTGAAATGTAGGGCCTGAAATTGCATGTTTCTTGTCTCTACTTTCAGCTTGTGTATCTCAATTTTTTCATGGTCAACCTCATACATGCTTTTGGGCAAGAGTTTGCCACATGTTGCTCCATCTGTGGCTAAAAGCGTTTTACACAACGAAAATTTGGTAAAAAGTTAGAGCCGGTCTAAGAGACGAGAATTAACATTAGAGTCAATGGGGAAAGAATAAGTGACCTGTGGCCAAACCAAAAGATGCAGCTCCTAACGGTACAGTTAATGATAAATCAATTTAAAAAATAAAACAAACGCAATTCCTAAAGCTGCTGCAATAATCAAGAAGCTAAATTTTTCTGCTATTCAAAATCGTCAACAATAGATTTTTTATGGCTGTAATAGATGAAATTTTTGTAGAGAATTGCACGTGCCATGGCTATTTATAGACGCAAAGAGAGTGCGGGGTAGTCCGAAATCACATTACTAAAGTGTACACATTACTCATTAATTAGCTGTGTACAGACCAACTTTCTGTAAAGTGCACGGGTCACCGTAAAACCAGATTGAAATAGATAACATCCTAAATTCAACCTGAAATTTTATCAATTAGTTTCTCAACCAAAGTGTTGACACAAGCCAAAAAGTCCCGCCATCATGTAAAGAGAGCTAAGCTTACATAAGGTCACACCAATTTGAATTTGTGATTTTCATGAACATCTATTAACAATTGTTTTTCTTCAAAAGTATTGAGCAATCAAACTATACACTTAAGTTTCATCACTCTACGCCAAGTAGCTCAATTAGAAGGAGAACTCCATCAAGGCATTGACCTAATAAAAACACCTACACCAAGTTTGAACATTCTAGCTTTTAAAGAGAGTTATTGTGTGTCCAAAAAGGTGTGACGAACAGACAGACGGACGTACAGACGGACGAACCCAGTTTAATAATCCCCTGCTTTATTTAAAAGGCAGGGGACAAAAATTAAGGTTTGAATTGTCAATATAAAATGTCGTTCACGAAACTATGGAATCTTATTTGTGTATCGGATCAAGACCCTGAACAACTAACAATAAAGTGATTAGGCCTAAAGGGCAGGTCACTCTAACCGAATGTTTCAATGACTTGATTTATACAAAATTAATTCGTTTGTTTGCCCCATCATGCAGATCATGTTATGTACACTGATATCTCATGATTGGTCAATAACAGAATTTTACAATTTGTCAAAAGTCATTAGCAGACATGTACGGCTATTGAATAGGTTTCTATCAATATCATTACACCTCCTATCATCACTTTGCGATATTGCGTGAAAATATTAAATCGATAAGATTGTGAAAATTAATCTTTTTTTATTTTTTAATATCTTCTATAAAATCTTTCTACAATTTTCTGTTCATTAAATAATATTACTAGAAATGTCATGAATACATGCAACAGCAATATTAATATCAAAAAAAAATTAAATAGCTGTGGCTTCTTTTGTTTAGCTTCTCTAGAATTTATCTTTTCTTACAACGCTCTGCAATTTCCTTCCTATCAGATAACTAAAGCAACTTGTTTTCACATCTAATATACGCAGCTATCAAACAGAAAATAAATTGAAACTATTGGGAAAATTATCTCAATCCCAAAACATATCTCAAATTGTAATTTGAACCTGTACATTTGAAAAAATACAAATATTATATACAAGACAATTAGCCAATGACGCAAAGTGCATCCTAGCAATGGTTGCTATGCAACAGCATAAATGTGTTAACACTGGTGAAATATTTTCATGTTTTTAAAGTCATTGATCCCTGTTGTGCAGCTTAGCTTAAAAGAGAGAGAGAGAAATGGGGTTAACGTCCACTCAACACAACTAGGTCATTTCGGGACTAACATATGGTTTTAATTTTATTTCAATAATTCGATTGCGGGTAGGGGCCTTTAGCATAGGGAGGAAACCGGAGTGCCTGGAGGAAACCCATGAGGTTGAGAAGGCGCCCCTATCTCCATGCCACATACGCTCACACCAGGGCTCGAAACCACAGCCACAAGCCAGAGGTTGCAGGCCAGCTAGAGGTCGAAGCGCTGCACTCTAGACCACTAGGCCATCCCAACCCCCCAGCTTAGCTTGAAGATATATTATGTAAGATTTAGAAAAAGAGCTGAAACTAGATAATGTAAAGGTTATTTAATGAAAATTTCAGTCAATCTGATCCACTATGAACCGAGATATCAGCTTTGTGCATTTCCGTCTAGCCTTGTTCATCATTACTAAAATTAGTACCTTAAAAAAAAGCATAGTCTCGATTATCCACTGTTTTGATTTAATTATCCATAAGGGTTAGCAGCATAATGCATGTTTAATAATCCATACTCAAATATACTTAAATTTACATGTAATTAAAGCGAGAATTTCAAATTTTCTAAGAAAATCAAGACATAATTATGTTTATGTTATTTGCTCAATACGTTATCAACTCACAGAGCGCATATAAAAAATTCCACAGTACTGAAACTGCTTTAACGCGTGTTTCAAATGATATTCTTTTATCCCTTGATAACCAAAAATGTATTCTTTTATAATTGTTAGACCTGTCTGCTGCCTTTGACACAGTCGACCACAGCATTCTTTTAAATCGTCTTTGTTTTAGATTTGGTATTAATAAATCTGCTCTTAATCTTTTAGAAAGTTATTTAATTGGTAGGCAGCAATGTGTTGGTTTAAATAGTAAATTTTCTTCTCATTGTGTTTTAAAATCTGGCGTTCCCCAGGGTTCTGTCCTTGGTCCTATTTTATTTACGTTATACACCTCACCACTTGGGGATATAGTTAGAAAATATGATTTACAATTTCATCTATACGCAGATGACACCCAATTATATATTTCTTTTTCACCTAAAAATCCAGATTCTTATGTCAGTTCAAAAGTTGTTATTGAAGAATGTATATCTGAAATTAAATTGTGGATGTCCAAAAACTTTCTAAAATTAAATGACGATAAAACTGAATATTTATTAATTGGCCCAAATAAACAATTGTCAAAAATTGGCTGCAAATCTCCCATCCTAATTGGTAATAGTAAAATTAATCCCTCGTCATCTGCACGTAATATTGGTGTAATATTTGATATGAATATGAGTATGGAAGAATGTATATCTGAAATTAAATTGTGGATGTCAAAAAACTTTCTAAAATTAAATGACGATAAAACTGAATATTTATTAATTGGCCCAAATAAACAATTGTCAAAAATTGGCTGCAAATCTCCCATCCTAATTGGTAATAGTAAAATTAATCCCTCGTCATCTGCACGTAATATTGGTGTAATATTTGATATGAATATGAGTATGGAAGCTCAAGTAAATTATATATGTAAATTGTGTTTTTGTAATATAAGAAATATTGGTAGAATACGTAAATTTATCTCCTTAGACTCCACAAAAACACTTTGATCACTTCTAGACTGGACAATTTTAATTCATTGTTAGCTGGTCTTCCAGCCAAACTTTTAGATAAACTTCAATGAGTCCAAAATACAGCTGCACGCCTTATTACACGCATTAAAGATAGTAAGCTGGCACTGCCAGGCAGGATACGCCCACATTTTCGAGAGATGGATAGAGAACAAGGAAAACCGAAAGTGATTTTTCCTACAATCAAAGGCTATAATTCATTAAATTACAATTTGATATGCGCAAACATCGAAAAGAATCAAGATCTTTGCTTATAAAAATGCATTTCAAGTTTCAACAAAATCGAATTAAAATTGTGACCTATACTGGGTCCACAAAATTGATATACCATATTTTAACACTATAAGCGTACAAACGGCGGCCACTTTGTCTGGCAATTATGGTCCGATTCCCCTGAAATTCAAACAACCTTCCTTATGGTGTAAAGGTGATAGAGTGGAGCATTTTTTTAAATCGGATAATAATCGTGACCTCCAGACGGACCATAGGCGATTTTTTGGACAATCAGGGGCCATAATTCAGGAAGTTATGATCTGATATGTGCAAATAACGAAAGGAACCAAGATCTTTGGGTTATAACCATGCATTTCAAGTTTCATCAAAATTGAATCAAAATATTGACCTATACACTGGGTCAACAACCTTGATATACCATTTTATAACAGTATTCGCATACACACGGCGGCCATTTTGTATGGCAATTTTGTTCCGAATTTTTGCGAAATTTGAACTCAACCCTCCTTAGGGTGTAACGGTGATATAATCAAACGATTTTTTAAATCGGATAATAATTGTGACCTCCAGAGGGACCACAAGACAAACAAAGACGATTTTGCGTATAATCAGGGGCCATAATTCAGGAAGTTACGATCCGATATGCGCAAATATCGAAAGGAACCGAGATCTTTGGGTTATAACCATGCATTTCAAGTTTCATCAAAATCGAATTAAAATTGTGACCTCTACAGGGTCCACAACCTTGATATACCATTTTTTAACAGTATTCGCGTACGAATGGCGGCCATTTTGTATGGCAATTTTGGTCCAATTTTTCCGAACTTGGAACTCAACCTTCCTTAGCGCGTAACAGTGATATAATCAAACGATTTTTTTAATCAGATAATAATTGTGACCTCCAGAGGGACCACAAGCTAAACAAAGGCGATTTTGCGTATAATCAGGGGCCATAATTCAGAAAGTTACGATCCAATATGCGCAAATATCGAAAGGAACCAAGATCTTTGGGTTATAACCATGCATTTCAAGTTTCATCAAAATCAAAATTAAAATTGTGACCTCTACAGGGTCCACAACCTTGATATACCATTTTTTAACCATATTCGCGTACGAATGTCGGCCATTTTGTATGGCAATTTTGGTCCAATTTTTTCGAAATTCGAACTTAACCTTCCTTAGGGTGTAACGGTGATATAAACAAACGATTTTTTAAATCGGATAATTATTGTAACCTCCAGAGGGACCACAAGCTAAACAAAGGCGATTTTGCGTATAATCAGGGGCCATAATTCAGGAAGTTACGATCCGATATGCGCAAATATCGAAAGGAACCAAGATCTTTGGGTTATAACCATGCATTTCAAGTTTCATCAAAATCGAATTAAAATTGTGATCTCTACAGGGTCCACAACCTTGATATACCATTTTTTAACAGTATTCGCGTACGAATGGCGGCCATTTTGTATAGTAATTTTGGTCCGATTGTCCCGAAATTTGAACTCAACCCTCCTTAGGGTGTAATGGTGATATAATCAAACGGTTTTTAAAATCGGATAATAATTGTGACCTTCAGAGGTACCACGAGCTAAAATAGGTGATTTTTCGGACAATCAGGGGCCATAATTCAGGAAATTACGTTCCGATAGGCGCAAATATCGAAAGGAACCAAGATCTTTGGGTTATAAACATGCATGTCAAGTTTCATCAAAATCGGTTCAAAATTGTGACCTCTATAGGGTCCACAAGCTAAAAACGTGATTTTTCGTACAATCAGGGGCCATAATCCATGAAGTTTTGATCCGATACATGCCAATATCGAAAGCAGCCGAGATCTTTTGGGGATAAACCTATATTTCAAGTTTCGTTAAAATCCGACAAGAATTGTGACCTGTAGAGAGTCCACAAACAATTGTGGACGGACGGACAGACGGACAGGGGCGACGACATAATACGTCCACATGAAAATGTGGGCGTATAAAAAATATGATCATATTACCTCAATTTTAAAAAATTTACACTGGTTACCTATTTCTTATAGAATTGATTTTAAAATTTGATTGTTAACTTTTAAATGTTTGAACAAATTAGCACCTGTTTATTTATCTGATCTTTTAAATATGTATATACCAGGGCGATGTTTACGCTCTTCAGATGATAATCTTCTTTTAAAGCCCAAATATTAAAAACTGTTAACTTTTGGCCAAAGATCTTTTAGTGTTCAAGCTCCAGCTTTATGGAATAAGCTACCATATGATATTAGGTCCTGTAATAATGTTAATAATTTTAAGAAAAAACTAAAAACCCATTTATTTCTTCAAGCGTTTTAAATGTACCTATCTTGTTTTGTCCTAGTATTGTATTGTTAATTTTATGAGTTTAAAAATTGTAATTATTTATATCTGTACCATTGTAAAGCACCTCTGAACACGTGTATGTGAAAGAGGGGCTATAACAAATGTTTGTAATAATAATAATAATTATTAGGCCTATACGACCATGGGCATTATTTCCTACCCTTAAAATTTATGACACGGGAAATAACGACACAATTACCTCCCCTGTTTTGCTATTGGCAACAAGGGGCAGCCATTTTCCAATGTTGGAATTTGAAGTTGAAAATGATATTTTTGCCAATTTCTCAGCTGGTAATAGTGGATTTTAGAGGATCTTTAACAAGGCGGGACTGTTTATGGATACCATGTATTTTAAGGCTTTTTTTTAAATCAATTTTAAAATATAACTTAAAAATTTGAAATTGTAGCTTTAAGAAAATAAATCCACACAACAACGCTTTATAAGTATTGCATGACTTTCACTATGAAGAGACTTATGAATTCACTTCACTCCTGTATGCAGAGGCTATATTTAATATTAAAGATGGGTTCCCAGCAAAGTATTTATCGGGTGGTCACTTCCAATAAAAGTATGGCAAATGTGGTATATATGGAAAATATAGACACCCAATCTTACTAGAAAAATACTGGATTACGCGAAAAACGCCCATGTGGCAAGCACTGGGCAATATTGTCAGGGAATCCCTAACTGTCAACCCGACAGGTTTTGCTAGCTTATTGTCTGCTGGCTTAGGTCAGGGAGCAGTTGTTATTTCTTGCTAAAATGGTTAGGCGGTTTTGGGAACATTGCGGGTTGTCAACGTACAAAGGACTCAACAATTAAATGGCAGAAAAAGAAAATTAAGAATTTACTTAGGCCTCAATAAGTATGGTAAATTTACAGTAGTTAATGATAGATACATTCTGAAAAATGGACCCTCCCACAATGAAGCTAAGTTGGCAAAAATTGCGTCTAACAACAGTTTACTTATAGCTATAGGTATCCACGGTGAAAACAAAGTTTTGAAAGGGAATTGAAGCAAATTTTTGATAAATTGGTTACTTTGAATATGGTTTTAGTACAAATATATCATCAACTCACAAAGTTTGTACCCGGGAATGCATCTTTAAATAAATACATTAGATTTGCATGTATGGACTTGAAATGTTTTGTATAAATAGAATGAAATCTCAAATGAATACATGTTGAATTCTACTACTATAAACATGTATATATAGTAGTAGTAAGTAGTTTTTCTATATAGATTTGAAAATTAAAATATTGAGAAAAAAGCAAATCATTCATTATGCTGTGTTTCTTTCGTTAATATTGTAATTTTCATATGTACAAGCTAAGAGCAGATAATCGATTAGAATTTTTTAAATATATATTTATATAAATCAATCATTGCACTGTACATTCAGGTTTACCGGTTTAGCGTTATAATTTATTCTTAAGAATCTAGATACAGAAATCATAATCTATGTTGATTTATTCTACATTTTATTTTTTAACTGAAATCAGCAAATCTCATTTGGTTTATTTTATAAAGTTATTTCTTTTATCGGTTAGATACCGATATTATAACCAGAAAAAATTGAATAAACTTATTTCGTTCTTTATATACATTACGACTCAATGATTGGGATTAGAGATACGGCCGTGGCATGTCCCTCGTGACAATCCAAAGTTAAGTTACTATCTAAGGTAATATATAAAATCTATTCTAAAACATGTATCACTAATGTGCAGTAACGAAGCCAAAGAAAGGCAAGAGGGATTAGCATGCAACAGCCCTACCTTTTAGACCTGATCACCTAATCCGAGAAAGTAGGAGATTATTAAAAGGGTCTGCTAATCAAAGAAAGCAGGCGACTATTAAAAAGGGTCTGTCCGACTCTGTCAATCACTTTTCTGGGGACATATTAATTTGAGCTTGGTGGAAGTGTTTATTAGGCTAAGCAGAGAAGAACAATATCATAGGTCAAGGCTTTGGGACATGCTAAAAAATGAAATGAAATGGGGTTTAACGTCCTACTCTTCTACACCTAACCCGGGCTAATTGAAGACAGGCATACGCCATACAGTATGCTATGAGGGAAATTTTGCCCACACAGTGACGCTACAGCCTACTCTTATATCAAATTCCAACTGCCAAGGGATCTTTTACGTGCACGCAAATGTGTACACAGGATCTCGATTTTTCGTCCCATCCAACTGACTAGGCAGCCGTCCTTGTCGGGCCCCCGCATCTGCATCACTGCAAGGGGAAATAAGCCAGAAAAACGAGATGAGCTTTCTCGGTCGGCCAAGGCAGAGATCAAACACCCGACCTTTGATGTTGGATTAAAAAGAGGCCCATTGATGGTAAGTGCAGGCGGACAGCACCACACATGAACAAAAACATAAGACGAAAATCTCTGAAGAGAGAGAGGGAGAGTAGAGAGAGAGAAAGAGAAAGAGAGAGAGAGAGAGGGTTTAACTCCACTCAACACAAACTAGGTCATTTCGGGACTAACACGGTTTAATTTTATTTCAATAATTCGCTTGTGAGTAGGGGTCTTCAGCAGTGGTAGGAAACCGGAGGACCCGGAGAAAACCCACTAGGTTGGACAAACATATGGACAGGACACATTTATCTTTTATCCCAATGAGAAAACTAGAAAAAATCATAACACAATTCGTTAAAAAAAAAAACTCAATTTTTTTACATGTATAAAAACAAAACCCTGCATTATCTTTCCTTGCTGTGAACAAAAATGATATATACACAACATGCAAATCAATTTCACTGAATAAAACATTTTTTTTTGTCTATAATTACGTCGAATGAAATTTCACTCGAGGCCACACGAGTCAGAATCTCTGTTCTTCAAAAACACCTGTATAAATTTCCTTCATATTTCTTCAGGAAAAATAATTACTTGGTTGTGTTGCTCTAAAGCTTTAAGGTCCAAGTCCAAATTTTTAAAGATTTTCAATTGAAAACAGGAGGACTAGTTATCTCGATCCTGCGCCCTTGAACTTGTTTGGAAGACTTAAAGGGACTGTCCTGAATAGAACAGAGCCTCAAAAATAAAAGTCTGAGTCTATAAAATTTAAACGCCAAAATATAGAAGAATTGTGTATATACCCGGACTCAAAATTTCAGCTCAAAATATTGAGTCGTTTGGACGTGAGCGTTAAAACAGCTTATCTGGACACGTAACCCTTTTAAGATTTCGGGCCAATTCTTTCGTTGGGTGACCCGATAATCGATTCCTGTACCTTTAGAGGTCGACACGGTGAATGGTCCATGTGCTGTACTTGATAACAAAAGGTAAATTTCACCGACACATTATTTTTATAAAATAAAAGTCTGGTTTTATCAAATCACCGCATAATACAGTTTGGGACACCGGACTCCATTTCAAGGTAAATTTCACAGACACATTATTTTTTATAAAATAAAAGTCTGGTTTTATCAAATCACCGCATAATACAGTTTGGGACGCCGGACCCCATTTCAAGATGAAGACTGTGGGTTTATGTTTTTTGAAAACTAACACATATATTGAGTTAGTTGTTCGGCCCTAATGTAGGGGATCTTTATGGATTTTAACACAAAGTTAAAGAGTTTTATTCTCAAAAACATTATCGGGATTGACCCTTTAAGGAAAAACAACTTCTTGGAATATCAATGCAGGGTTCAATTTAACCAGTATCGCATCGCAAAAAGCGATTCAAATCTCGGTAAAAGCGATAGAATTATTTTATTGATTAGCCAAAGTTTGCTTTCAAACTTGTAAAGTGCGATTCATTATAATTTGGATGAAAAAACTTCATATATATCCACATCATATTCAAATGATGTTAAGTTGTGGTTAGGTCTATAATATCTTTTTTTAGCACAAAAATGTCGAATACGGTACCAAAAACGGTCAAACGTAATCAGTCATGAACCGCGAGAACGAAACAAACTGAAAGTAACACAGAAATGCCACTGCGCACGCGCAGCACATATAGTCGTGTGTATAATGCAAACAGGACACAAGTCTTCAAAGTTTGATATGAAGATAAATATAAAATTATCGACAGCATAAATCTCACATTTATTGTTTTTAGACCATCTCTAGCAGCATTACGGACCGCAGAATTGTGACGTAAATGTTAATAATAATAATAACTAACTTCCCAGCTAGCAACACTAGCGCCCCCTAGAATATTGTTGTGTATAGAGTTACCATATAACGATATTTTTGTAACACGTGGAATTATCAATATTGCTACACAATAGCATTGGAATACGTAATCTTTTTAATTTTTTGGTAGGCTTAGTTAACTCTTCTCTAGATTTTATTTCTACAATTACCACCAGGTCGTAATACCGCTATATACAAAATTGTACTGCATCCTCCCCCCCTCTCAACACGGTCACGTAATTTGTTGATGATTTACGTGGGTTCTATGCTGTTTTTATTTATATGACACTTGATTGGATTCGAAGAGCAGTATTTTATATTAATTGCGCCTTTTTCGAAGGTCATAATAATTTTGTTTACATTGTGCGTGACTGTAATAGCGGTAAATGGCTTTGTTCTAGAAAATTCTTATGACCGGTAGACAATATGTGATTGACTAAGAATGGACCGCTTAACGTCTTTGATAAGATTCCCAAATATCAATTCTGCACTGGCCGAACAATTTTATAGTTACATAGTGGATGTCGATTGAAGACATGTTTGAAAATTGGGTTTTGAAAAAAGTCTTTTTTCCGGCGTCAAAAATGACCGTCAGATCTAGTTACGGTCAATTTCCATAGTCCTCAATGCCGATCGTCATATACGACTGACGTGAAACTTATGCTCCAAACATAGAGCAATACCTTTAAGTGTTAGGCCTACATGTACATGTAAATTAAAAATAAAACAAGACTAAAGATTATAAATTAATTATAATATTGTTAATTTATCAGAATTGCACATTTTTGTGCTGTACGGTTTACTGCTCCTCAAATCTGAGCAAATGCTATTCAAATTTTGAATTGATTAGCCAAAATGTGAATCTGTCACAAAAATTTGCTACTCATTGGTTTTAGACTAAATTGAACCCTGTATCAATGGTACTAGTCAGAAGATTCATACTCTGATCACAGTAGCTCAGCAAGGCACAGTGGCTACTCCCTGTAAACTTTGTAGAAAAACCCTTGCCTACCTCTACTAGCTGTGGTATGTTAAACATTAAGCATATAAATCAGAAAATAAAATACTTTAATAGTTTGATGTTTGTGTAAAGTTTTAAAAAGATTTCTTCGAACAGATAATGAAATATGCTCTAGAAATGAAAGCGGGACAGAAGGAAGATCATCAAAATATAAAATAATAGGTTGATGAATGTAAAAGTGTTATAAAGGTATCTTGAACAGTTTCTGAGATATGCTCTAGAATAATGATTATATACCAAAATCCAATTCAAGTGGAAACAGAAAAATGATTAAATCCCAGAAATTCCGAATAAGCAAAAGGCACAACTAATATAATAGGTTAATGTTTGTAGAAAGTTTCATGAAGATTTCTTGAATAGTTTACGAGGTAAGCTCTGGAATCAAAATTCTTCATCAAAAACTAAGTCAAATTTGTTCCATAAACACCAAAAATATGATTCCCAGAAACTCCTAAATAGCAAAAGTCACAACTACTGTAATAGGTTGATGTGTATGTGAAGTTTCAGAAAGATATCTTGAACGATTTATGATATATGCTGCGGAAACAAAATTGTACATAAAAACTAAGTCGAATTTGTTTCCATGGAAACATAAAAAATATAAATCACAGAAATTCCTAAATAGCAAAAGACACAACTACTGTAATAGGCTGATGTGCATAAAAATTTTCAGAAAGATTTTCACATGATCTAAGCGGCTATTTATTTAGCCCGACCCTGAAGAACAAAAAACCAAATTGGTATTGCCTGCAGACAAATATTTTTCTGAGAAAAAAAAATAAATCTGAAAGATCTTCATTGGCTTCCAGTCAAAAGAAGGATTAATTTTAAACTTCTTTGTATAGCTTATAAATGCCTTAATGGAACAGCACCCACTAACCTAAGTATCCTGCTTACAAACTACAAACCACAAAGAACTTTCAGATCGCAGAATGAATACCTTTTAACTGTACCAACCTATAAACTTAAATCATTACAGCTTTCTCCTACATAGTACCAACTCTGTGGAACTCTCTTCCTTTAGGAATTAAGAATTCCAAGAGCTTGGAACCTTTCAAGTCATAATTATACTTATTTACTCTATCATGCTAACTTCTTCAATTATATGTATATGTGAAGAGCTGACAATTGCGCCATGAGCATACACGAATGGAATATGCGCATTATAAATACACACTATTATCATTAAAAACAAATATCTTCCCATCTTTCTTTTTTCGTTGAATGAACATTTCAAGAAACCATTACAATACATTTCTGTCTACTAAATGATATGATTGATAAAGCATGGAGCACATGTACACGGAAATTAGGTTATTATTAAATTCCATGGAGACTTGCTACAACTACCGGTACCGATTCATCTTATCTTGATCAATCCATAAATATATATCTGACTTCTTTCATCTTCTGCTCAACAAATGAAATCAACACACAGTCAATATTTTCAAAATCAGAAAAAACAAAAACAAATAAAGCAATCACTTGACTACAACTAGAAGATTTAAAGATACATTATGGGAGATTAGATAAAGAGCTGGCAGTTTGCACTATAATAGTTAAAAACTACATAATGTAAAGGGAATTTGCTGAAAATTTCAGTCAAATTGATCCACTCTGAACAGAGAATTTAGATATTGAATTTTCAGCATAGCCTTGAACATCATTACTAAAGTCAGTACGATAAAGAAACGTAGTCTTGATTATTCATTTCATGATTAAATCAAGAATGAAAGTTGAGCAGTAAATCAAAACCTAATCCAGTAAATATCGCAGGCTAGCGATGACATTGAGGGTTCATTATGGTCTGGAAAGTGAATTAATGTCTAATTAATAATTTAGATAACATTTCAGGCCTAAAGAAAGACATGCAATTGACAGATTTATCTGTTGCATAATGTATGTTAATAACATTATTGCTACTTCAAGAGAGAGAGAGAGAGAGAAATGGGGTTTAACATCCACTTGACACACACTAGGTCATTTCGGGATTAACATATGTTTTTAAAATAATATTTCAATAATTTGCTTGTGTGTAGGGGTCTTTAGCAGTGGGAGGAAACCCACGAGGTTGGACAGGCGACCCTACTCCTTGTCACAAACAATGACAGGCTTTATGATACAGCATGCACATGCTAACCATTTGGCCATCCAACCCCCCTATTGCTACTTTAACAAAGACTGGTTGTGGACATTTTTTTTAATATAAATTTTATATTGAAATTTCCACTTTAATTGAAAGATAACATGATCAATGGATATAACACCTTACGCTTCACAGACAAAACAAAATAGAATAATATCTCATTCAAATAGAGAAAATGATTAAAAAGAAGACTCTGACTCTGTCATCAATATATTGTGCCCTTGGACATGTTTTTTTAAAGTTCAGGGATAGACTGGTAATCGACAACCAAATACCAGTATTAATATAATAATAATAATGCTTTTATTACACAACTGCATGATATACACGAGTATGGTACAAAATACAATAATAAACCTTCAAAGAACATAGAATAAGGTTTACAGAGGTTTCTAGAAGTATATTAAATTATATTAATAATGCTTGCGCAAGGTATATATTAGGCCTTATAAAGCAAATGGTATTTAATGTCTATTTTTAAACATTTCATATATGCATTATTGATTCAGTAACAATACATGTTAACCCTTTAAGTGTGACGTTTTAAAAACGTTAACTACCCCTTATTGTGTAATTAAATTCATGAAAAACATCACTGTTGGACCATTCTATTCCTGAATACAAAAGACAGTAAAGGAACGTTAAATAGAGTTGTCTCTTCAAGTTCCAAGCGTAATTTTATGTCCTGCACATGTTACAATCGTATGGTTGGGAAAAATACTTCTAAGACGTTATATAACGTCCTACGCACACTGCGTGACAGTTGTCCATATAACGTCATACGCAGTTAACGGGTTAAAGATGGTACTAGGATAGACAATAGCTGTGTTTTAAAGAGACTATCCCGATTTGAACTGGGTCTCAAAAGTGAAAGTCTGAATATGTATGAAAATTTAGCACCAAATGGTGTATTTACCCTGTCTCAAAATTTCAGCTTAACGTCAAAACTGTTTATTAAGATTTCTGGTGAATTTTTTCATTGGGTGACCTTATAATCGGTTTCCCATCCTTTACAGGTCTATACAGAGAATTTCACCTACACATTATTTTTTTTCAAAAAAAGGCTGGTTTTATCCAGACACTGTACAATACAGCTTGGGACACCGGTCTCCATTTCCAGATGAGATGAAGACTGACGGTTTATAGCTATTTGAAAACTGTCTTGTCCGCAGGTTTATCTTGTAGATTTATTTGTTTTTTTATTTGGTGTGTAGTGCAGTCCTCCTGCATTAACTATTAGAGTAGAGTTTTAGCCCTTCGTACTGCAGAATGTTCTCGTTGTCGGGCTTTGCTCCTGTTAGCTCACTACATTTATTAATTTTTTTTTTTTAGCTTTTTCCGAGTTTCTGTCCGGGTTATCGCCCTTATTGTTAAGATTATTTGACGTTCTAACACCTGACGTCAATTTAGTCGGGTAAAGATAAGCCAAATGGAGTGGATACCTAGAACAAATTGCAACATAATTTTTCTCGATGGAATTTGGTAGAGGGGTACCTGAGGGTCTCCCAAACAAAAATCGCCCAAAATAAAAAGATAGGTTTTCGAGATATTAGCATAAATCCAATATGGCCACCATTGGCACCTTAAAACGCCAATAACTTATGAATGGTTGAATTTGGAGGGTGTAAATGTATTACGGGTAGATAGGAAAGTGGTACAGATAACACAGAAAAACATAGCTAAAAGACGTTCCTGTGACGTCATACCGTCATACGTCCAATAATTAGCATAAATCCAATATGGCCGTCATTGAAACTTAAAACTCCGTTATCTCGGGAATGGATAAATTTGGAAGGTAAATGTATTACGAGTAGATAGAAAAGGGCTACCAACGAACTTTAACAACAATGCCAGCCGACTTTCTTGTGACGTCATAATTAGCACAAATCCATGCGTCAGGCGGTCATACGGCCAACAATTTGCATGAATCCAATATGGCCGCCATTGACACACTAAAACGCCAATATCTCGGCAATGGGTGACTTTGGAAGGTATAAATGTATTACGGGTAAGGTAGACAGGAAAGTGCTACCAATTATCAAAGAATCAGAAAAAAAACATTGCCAAATGACGTCAACGTGACGTCATACGTCCAGTAATTAGTATAAATCCAATATGAAACCATAAACACCTAGTTTCTTGCGGATGGTTGAGTTTACAGGGTGAAAATGTATTACTTGTATCACCTTGTCAAACAATTCATATATTTCTTGAATATTTGTATACATGTCATCAGTTTGTTAAGGTTTTAACAGGAATATTTTAATTGATTTCTGATAGATCTTGATTTCAATTATGGACTGCAGTACAATTCTTGAGCTAACAATTCTTCTTTTTTGACGATTTTAGGGACTGTGGTATCAAGTATGCATTTGGTTCAGGTTCATGGTAATCGTTGGGTTGGAACAGGGGCGGATAGGGGCCGGGAACCGTCCCGGGCTCCAGTGTCGGAGTGGCCCCTTTTACTGACCGCGGAGTCGAGACGGAAGGTCCGGGGCTATTCCCTTGAAAATTTAGAAATATGAACCAAATAAGCGATTTGGTGGCATATCTGTCAAATAATATATCTCATAAATCGATTAATTTAGGCCAAAAAGCCGACCTTACAACCATCGCCCTGTGAAATTATCATATCGTTATATTATGAAACATTATTCAAGAGCTAAATCTGCCTAGTGCAGGTCTTTATTTGGGCATAAAATGTTTTCTTAAGTATTAATTTAGACATTGATTAACTGATCCAGGCCTTAATCATCTTTGGATGGCATCAGATATTAAACAGATTAAAACGTTTCAGTGATAAATCAAATATGGCGCGCCCAGACGCTTCGAGTCTTAGCTTTGATCAACCAGGATCGTGGTTGAAATTATTGCACAGGTCGGCCAAATCTTCAAATGCCAATATCTACGCTTGTAATAGAGTAATTTGGATGAAATTTTCAAATTATCCATTTTACATCATCTACTTTAAAAACTAGTATAGCAAGAATGGCTAGTTCTTATCTATATCTTGAAAAATGTAACTTTAATTAACGTACGGGTTAATAAAAAGAATGTTTAACACCAGTTTCAGGAAATCTTCTCGCAGACTTATTCAGCTAGCAGTACAGCTATCATCAAATTTTTCTGAGGCCTTAAAATTGAATTGTGCTTTTTGAGTTACGAACCATCGACAGACGTTTTTGGTGTATCCCAACAAACAGGGTGCAGGTGACTTAATAATCAGTAAGTTTTCGGGCGACAGTGTCATTCGGAATGCCCATTTTCCGGCAACAGTGATATTCGGAATGCCCATTGCAGGATTCCGAATTGCAGCCCGCACCCAGCACACCGGCCCAAAAAGTATTTTATATCAGCCCATTCTAGACTCGAGTGATGGCGTGGCGGGTCGTTAAAGCCACCAGCCACATACAACATGATCCCCCCCACCCCAAATAATGTTCAGCAGAATTTTTTATTTAATAAGAATCGGATAAATAAAACCCAAAAAAAAACAATTTTTTGTCCCACCGGCCCTAACTACGAATTTCAACTTTTGCGTTCGTGTCGGGTGAATTAGTTAACAAACTTGGCAGGTCTAGTTCTGGTGCTTCTGTCCATGTGTCTCTAGAAGGGTGGTTAATAATAATATTTGAGTCACTAAATATTGGATATTACATTCTTTAGAGTCAAATTCTACGTGGCTGCTACGGCGATGGAAAATGAGTTTAGAGCGCATTAAGATCGCCATAAGCGTGGTCACCATGGTCGCCAAAAGAAGAATTGTTAGCTCAAGAATTGTACTGCAGTCCATAATTGAAATCAAGATCTATCAGAAATCAATTAAAATATTCCTGTTAAAACCTTAACAAACTGATGACATGTATACAAATATTCAAGAAATATATGAATTGTTTGACAAGGTGATACAAGTAATACATTTTCACCCTGTAAACTCAACCATCTGCAAGAAACTAGGTGTTTATGGTTTCAATGGCGGCCATATTGGATTTATACTAATTACTGGACGTATGACGTCACGACGTCACGTTGACGTCATTTGGCAATGTTTTTTTTCTGATTCTTTGATAATTGGTAGCACTTTCCTATCTACCTTACCCGTAATACATTTATACCTTCCAAAGTCACCCATTGCCGAGATATTGGCATTTTAGGGTTTTAGGGTGTCAATGGCGGCCATATTGGATTCATGCAAATTGTTGGCCGTATGACCGCCTGACGCATGGATTTGTGCTAATTACGACGTCACAAGAATGTCGCCTGGCATTGTTGTTAAAGTTCGTTGGTAGCCCTTTTCTATCTACTCGTAATACATTTACCTTCCAAATTTATCCATTCCCGAGATAACGGAGTTTTAAGATTCAATGACGGCCATATTGGATTTATGCTAATTATTGGCCGCATGACGGTATGACGTCACAGGAACGTCTTTTAGCTATGTTTTTCTGTGTCATCTGTACCACTTTTCTATCTACCCGTAATACATTTACACCCTCCAAACTCAACCATTCATGAGTTATTGGCGTTTAAAGGTTCCAATGGCGATTTTTGTTTGGGAGACCCTCAGGTACCCCTCTACCAAATTCCATCGAGAAAAATTCTGTTGCAATTTGTTCTAGGTCATTTTTTATTTTTACCGGACTAATTGGCTGACTATCGCCATTGAAGAGACGACCACTTACAAGATCGGTCGCATTTTTTTATTGTTGCGTCTTTTATGTAAATCATTTTAGTGAAGCCTGTACCAAGACAGGCCCGGGACTGTGCAGCGCAGTGGACGCTTACGGCTGGCCCCCGGATCCATTCAGTTGATTTGATAATTGTTTAGTTTTTGCAATGTCTGTTTTCTGTCTTGTCCGCAGGTTTATCTTGTAGATTTTTTGATTTTTTATTTTGCGTGTAGTGCAGTGCTCCTGCATTAACTATTAGAGTAGAGTTTTAGCCCTTCGTGCTGCAGAATGTTCTTGTTGTCGGGCTTTGCTCCTGTTAGCTCACTACATTTATTTATTTTTTTATTTTTTTAGCGTTTTCCGAGTTTCTGTCCGGATTATTGCCCTTATTGTTAAGATTATTTGACGTTCTAACACCTGACGTCAATTGGCTGACTATCGCCATTGAAGAGACGACCACTTACAAGATCGGTCGCATTTTTTTATTGTTGCGTCTTTTATGTAAATCATTTTAGTGAAGCCTGTACCAAGACAGGCCCGGGACTGTGCAGCGCAGTGGACGCTTACGCCTGGCCCCCAGATCCATTCACTTGATTTGATAATTGTTTAGTTTTTGCAATGTCTGTTTTCTGTCTTGTCCGCAGGTTTATCTTGTAGATTTTTTGTTTTTTTATTTTGCGTGTAGTGCAGTCCTCCTGCATTAACTAATTGAGTTAGTTGCTCGCCTCTAAGATAGGTGATTTAAACACAAATTTAAGCAGTTTTATTCTCCAAAATATAATCGGGATTGGCCCTTTAAGATATCAACAACCTTATAGTATGTTCTTTGAATGGCATTTAGTAACTGGATAGAATAACAACAAAACACATACTTGTACTTATGGTAAACAGCTACTAGTGTATTTAAGGCGATGTTTCGTGGAGTATTCTCTCTACGTTTTCAAGTTATTTGTCTGTATATATTTGCCTCATACCTGTTTTGATGTATTAGCTTGATAACGTAGAGAGAATACCCTACAAAACGTCCCTTTAATACACTAGTAGCTGTTTTCCATAAGTATGTGTTTTGTTGTTGCTAATAGTAGTAGTGTTCATTTTAAAGATGCATTTGGTATAAATGGAAATATAGAGACACACAGTCTTACAAGAAATATATTGGATTCCCTGAAAAAAACTCATGGGGGTGTGATAGGACAAAAATGTAAAGGTATCATTATCTGGCAACCTTGCTCTCTGCATTGTTACATATGGCCAGTGGCTGATTAAGGTCCACCAAGGCCTGAGGCGGCAGATGCTGGAGGGTCTTTAAGGGCCTGTTTAAAATGGTGTGGGCCTAATTAATTTTGGGTCAGGGCCTATGCTGGTTCCTGTTGGGCCTAAACCACACCTGTTTAAACCATATGCGTTTTTAATCGTATCAGACAAATTTAAATTTTTTTTTTTTAAAATTGTTGGGCCTGAGGCTGCAGCCTCATCAGCCTCAATGATAATCCGCTACTGCATATGGCTAGCGGTTGTGAGGATGTAGAGATGTAAATTTGTTCAAATAAAAAATAACTAACCTTCATTATGTCCCACGTACCAGCAGACAGACAGCATCTTCAACTATAAACAAATTCAAAAAGAAATTAACGTTTATTTCACAACATATTCCTTTATATATTTTTTTTTTTTTGGGGGGGGGGGGGGGTGTTAGATCTCAAGGTCTGTCATCGGTGCAAGTGGTGTAGTTTCGATCCCCCATTTGTGGCAAGAACTAGGCCCAACTGTCCAGCCACATGGGTTTTCTCTGGGCCCTTCATTTTCCTCCCATCGCTAAAGACCCCCCAAGTAAATTATTGAAATTTTAGTCTCTCCATCAACGGGGGTACTTTGTAGTGTAGGTCTACCCTTAAACTCCCAAGAACTAACACTGAGAACACTTCAATCCTTGAACCCCATCCTACTCCCCAAAAGAAAACTGGATATTCTAACCTGGAATTCCACCCCCATTCCCCCGACATAACACTGGCTACTATGGCCATGTATCTCATCCCACTCCCCAACAGAACACTGGCTACCGTGGCCTTGAATCCCATCCCACTAACCAAAAGAACACTGGCTACCGTGGCCTTGAATCCCATCCCACTCCCTAACAGAACACTGGCTACTGTAACCTTGAATCCCATCCCACTCCCCAATAGAACACTGGCTACCGTGGCCTTGAATCTCATCCCACTCCCCAACAGTACTATTCTAGCATTGAATCCCATCCCACTTCCCAACAGAACACTGGGTACCATAACCTTGAATCCCATCCCACTCCCCCAACAGAGCACTGGGTACATGAACCTTGAATCCCATCCCACTCCCAACCAGTACTTTTTTAACCTTGAATCCCATCCCAGTGTTCAAAAGTACTACTCTAGCCTTGAATCCCATATTCTAGCCTTAAGTACCATAACCTTAAATCCTGTTACCCAACAGTACACGGAGTACTGTGGCCTTCAACCCCTTCCCACTCAATGAGTACTTAACTTAAACCCCACGCCATTCCCCCAACAAATAGAACACTTGTTATAACTCCACTGTTTATTATTTTAATCTTACCTAATGTCACTTCCATTGATGTTTTAATCTTCTTAGCCCTGTTCTTAAACACAACTTGTTGTTCTTGGTCATTCTTCTTGGTCATGTTCTTGAACACAATTTCTCGTCCTCCTAGACTTCGAACACAATCTGTTGTTCATATAGTTTTATTTTAAGTTCTTCTTTTTCGTACCTTTACCTTTTTATCTGTGTACTCTAAATTTCTATATAGATCTAATGTCTGTGGATTTGGGGAAAATTTTAAAAACAATATTTTGTTTTAGTAGATGCATGTCTGAATGTGGATTGGGGAACAGGCTGTCAATGTGTATCTGCATTTGGATTGGGAAACAGACTATGCCACTGGCTACATTGATGCATGTCCAGACTAAGTATAAATGTTTTGTTTATATAAAATAATAATGAACCGTAACATTATTATACATTTTCTTGTGATGGGAGGTGGGGTGGGTGGCAATGGGGCTGAGGGGGTAAGAGGGTAAAAATTTCTATCCACATTCTGTTAAGGAAAATTATATGCAGGCAATCCTTAACCTAAAAAAAAAAAGATTTTCTGTGGACATTTGTACTTGGGGAAATGGGATAAACGGAGAAAAGAGGGGGGGGGGGAGTCATCTCAGTATGGAGTTTATAAAGTTAGGTAGGTGGGCGGGACCAAAATGAGCTTTTTATGTTTTGTGTAACAGTGATAATAATTGTGTAGTGTATTAGTGTTTTATTGTTATTGTCATTTATATAATTTTAAAAAACTGTACTTATGTTGAGCACCTGGAAACATCTGACAGAATTGAAGTGTCTATGTTATATAGTCTATTATTTTATGAAATAAGGATTTTCTATGTTTCCTTTCCCTGTACAAATAATTTTTACTTGGTCAACACAGACTACCATTTAAATAACTACGAGAACGAAGCTAAAAACATTGAGATATACTGTGATGCATTTGTTTTTAGCTATGATTGGATGATATGAATTAGTTTCACCTGGCAAACTTAATTTTTTTATTATTGCGTGTAACATCTTAAAAATATGTTAATTCTATACTATGGGACTAATTATAGGCTACCCATACCCAACCAAATGCAGTAAAACATCTTAATTTGTTCATCTGCACCACTGACACATGGACCTAGTCGGAAAATCATGATGAGCTTTCTCGACCAGCGCAGGAATAAAACTTATATAGAACCTCCACGTAGCAAGCCAACATCTTACTCACTGAGTCAACGTGGCTGCCACAGCAAGGGAGGGGAAGTTTGCATACACCTGTAATAGGATCTTTATCAGGCCAAGCGGAGTGGGGCAACGGGCAGGGTCCCCCCCCCCCCAATAATTTGGAAACAAGTACTTTTTTCTCCAGAAATGCATAATTTGTATGGTGGACCTCTTTCTTCTGTCAAAGCCAGAGACAGATTAAATCCAATATGTGCAACAGACACAAATGGTTTATACAGGTGTGGTAATTAACTTTGATTGACAGATTTAAAAATCATTTATTGACAGCGTCTCTCCTCTGGTTGTTTCGGGTAATGACAGTTGTTTTTGGTTGTTTTGGGTAAATCTATGGACTGTCTTCTCCGAGTCTGGTCGATTTGACACTTGGACTTGGGATTTGAAGAGGTACTTTTACTCATTATAGTCGGTTCCTCAAAAGTAGAAAAAAAACACAGAACACGAATATGACAAATGGAGACCTGACCGGGAAATAACTGAATATGTACAATGCTTGAAGTATGTTCAAAAATTTGTGAGTGTTTAAGTGAATAATGCGTGAATATATTCCATATTTGTGTATTATTTCTGTTTAAAATTCCTACCTGAAATCACATCCACAACTTCCGCTAGTGAAGATAACAGGTGCGTGCGCGCGCACTAATTACCAGCGCCGTCTGTTTCTAGCAGGTGTAGGGGAGGCAATAATATAAACACACTTTACAATCTTGTTCCATTTTCATTATTATTTCTTTGTTTAAAGGGAAAAATTTGATGGGGTTGTCTTTAGTTTATAGGTTTAAATCGTCTTTTTTACCTATCCACATGACGTGCTCAGTTAATGTGATTTTGACAGCTCGGCACTAGCGATATAAGGGAAGCAACTCTGTTTAAATGTTAAAAAAAGAGGATTAAGACCACATGTATTTTATTTGACTCCTCACAACTTCATTAAAATGTACATGTATGACTGGTTACTCGAGCAACGGGACAGGAGAATTTTGCCTAGACAGCAGTATTTCTACCGTTTCATCTTAGAATTTAAGCTGCCAAGATTTCTTTTGCATGCATGCCAATTAGTACTTACAGTGATGAACCTGCATTTCCTATATAGATTTATGGTAGATAGAATCTGTCCAGACTTATTAGCTTATCTGTATTGCACATGCAGTAAACAGGGGCGAATCACTGTGAATCTAGCTAGTGATAAGAAATGAGATGGAATTTAACATCCTACTTCTTCAGAGCTACTGAAGACCATCTTCAATAGAAGGCTTGATGTCGCTTTAAAACCAAGTCTCATGTTTTCAAGCTAAAATGCTGACTTGTTTGTGATAATCGAGTTAAGGTTTCGTGGAGGTCGCTATGTCACGACATCTGATTGGATGCTACTGTTCATGTGTCTGTAGATAATATAGCTATAGACGGGCATACGAGTTCGATGACAGTTGGGGGGAGAGAGAGAGAAATGGGGTTTAATGTCCACTCAACACAACTAGGTCATTTCGGGACTAAGTTATGGTTTAATTTCATTTCAATAATTTGCTTGCGCGTAGGGGTCTTTAGCAGTGGGAGGAAACCAGAGTGCCCAGAGGAAACCCAAAAGGTTGAGAATGTGCCCCTATCTCCATGCCACATACGCTCACACCAGGGCTCGAAACCACAGCCACAAGCCAGAGGTGGCCGGTCAGCTAGAGTCGAAGCGCGGCACTCTAGACAACTAGGCCATCCTAACCCACAGTTGGGGGGGGGGGGCAGTTTGCTATGGTGACCAGGGCCCGGTTCCTAGAAAATTCTTAAAGTAAGAACAAAGTCATACTTCACTTTTACTTACGTAAGAATCTTATAAAAATACTGTTCCTAGAAAATTCTCAAGACCATTCTTACTTAAGCACAGGTCAAGTACAAGTCTAAGCACATTGTGACTGGTAAAGCTTACCATACACTGAGACTACGATGCTCTTTAACGTCATAAAACAACTTTGGTATGCGAATTACGTCATAAATTTGTCGTCTGCTTCATTGTGGTTGATTTGGATGCGTTTGACATGTCCTACACATAATTATAAAATGTGCCAAAAGATATAAAAAAAAACCAAACAAACGCAGACACATACAAACTAACTGAATAATTTTAAGAGCGCCTGATCTTAAAGGAGCCTGTGTGTTTGTAGCCTATTGTTTACTAATTGGCAAATAAATGAATTGGTTTCAGGGTAGGCCTATAAGGCCCTAGATGCAAAATTTTCTATAGCATTCTTAATTTCTTTTGAAGAAGGATTTTCTCTGTCTTGTAATTGTCTCTTTGGTATCAAAATGTGTCGGAAATGCCGTCGAATAAGTCTACGGTCAGCCATCTTTTGAAGCAGAAACAGTTGGTAAGCAAGCCCTATACCTTGCTTGGGACTTGTGCTTAGATTGGCTATGTTTAAGAACGAAGTTGCACTTAAGTTTTTTCTTGGAACACATAATAACGTTCTTGTGCTTACAATGAAGTCTACTTAAAATCTAAGCACAAGGCCGTTCTTAAGAATTTTCTTGGAACACAAAATAAGGTAAGTTTACTTAAATGCAAAGTCGACTAAAATCTAAGCACAAGAACGGGCTTAAGAATTTTCTAGGAATCGGGCCCTGGCATATGGCTCCCAGGCACATTGAAACAAGCTATCAATCAGAAAAAAAACCAACCAAAAATAATTATCTTTTTTCTTTATAAGCTTTTTTTCTTTATATAAAAGACATTTATTTTTTTTGTATACAATGACATTCAATTTAATATTAACAACAATTACATCATATAGTAAGTATATATATATACAATTGCTAATAACTAATAATTTATATATCAGCCAACCTAATTGAACTTTCGTTCTATAAGAAAACCTATTGGAATTTTGCTTCCTTTAAAATCGGTTTCCTACTTGCCGTTTGAAAGGATATTCAGAACAAAAAGTCAGTAAAATTTGATAATCTTTTTTTTAAATAAATAATATTGTTTGCATCCCTTTAAAATGATATTTTATATGATGTATGAGCATCACTTTAAAAATCAACAAAATAAACTATATATAAATATAAACAATATAAAAAAATAATATCTTACATTCAGGACAAGCATTTTTCTAAAATCACATATATTAATATCATACTAAACTAATGCAATCTATCTACCATGAACACACACTAAGCTAGTTGACAGACATTTTAATTCAAAAATTTTAGTCGAAAACACTATACTTCAAGCATTTTAAAAAGTATTTTACATTAATGACAAGCATATTTTCTAACATCAATACTATACTTCGAGTATTTTAAAAAGTATTTTACATTAATGATAAGCATTTATTCTAACATCAATATAAACACTATACTTCAGGCATTTTAAAAAGTATTTTACATTAATGACAAGCATATTTAAACTTATGCTGCCTGTCTGAATATTTCTAACCTTTCTAAAGTTAAGTCTAAATAAAAACATACAATGTTACGTAAGCCCTAATTGGATTTGTATTTTTCTTTTGTTTCAAACTTCTTTTAAAGGACAATGTGTCTGTCCACCATTGGATTTTAATTTGTTTCTAACTTCTTTTAAAAATTCCCACAATGTCTGTCACCCTAACCACTAACCCTAATATTGACCTAAAAAACAGTCTGTATAAGGATTACATTTTAATATGCTGTGTAAAATACCCTGACCAGATTTACCTACTTAGTTCCAGTGGGTCCTCAGATATCCGTGGACCCTTCTAGTCCTAGCAGGCCTGGAAATAACGGTTTTAGATGTACCTGACAAAGTGACAGGTACTAATAAAATAGTACCTGACATTTTCAACTCAGTGCCGGACATGTATTAATAATAGCAATAAAAAAGACAAATCAGTGCCTTGCAAAATGACAGACACCAGAGGTTTTGTTTCAGACAAAACTTGAATCTGTGCCTGACATTGTCAGTGACAGGTGCCTTATTTCCAGACTTGCCTTCCAGACGAATGGCCTACTATTCCTATTGGTAAATCCGGCCCTAGTATAATGCATATATGAGCTCTTCTACAAAACCAGTCTCTATAGATATATATATGAAACGTTAAAAACACAAAAATATAAAAGTTTTTGAAAAAAGAACTAGATTATTTGTCGATTACTAGCACTTTCGCTTATTTTATTAAGCTCTTCAGATAATCTACATTTTGGTAATATATATATAAAGGTTACATTATAATAAGCTATATATAATGAAGCACTATTGGTGTTTTAATACATATACTGGTATAAGCTTTTTTAGAACACAAGTGTTTATTTGAACTAAACCAAAACATCATCACTATTATATGAAAGCAATAGTGTATATTTTTGAAAACTATATTTTAAACATACATTATGCAAGCACTAAATTTGCCTGTTGTAGGTCTTTCTTTGGGCCTGAAAGGTTATCTAAATTTATAAATTGGACATTAATTAACTTATCCAGATCATAATCAACTCTCAATGTCATGGTTTGCCTACGATATTTACTAAATAGGATCCGATTTGCTGTTCAATCGCAAAATTCTCAGTTCAGAGTGGATCAATTTGACTGAATTTCCAGCAAATTGTCTTTACATTATCTAGTTTTTAACTATTAAAGAGAGAACTGTCAGCTCTTTATCTATATCTAATCTTACATTATGTATGTTTAATTAATGGCAAGTTTTATCTCTAATGACTAGAGTTTATAAATTAACGATAGCACAGGTACTGATGTTACAGCTACAGATAATAATAATAATAATAAAAATAATAATAGTAATAATAATAATGATATGCTAAAATATATATAACAAAAGGCTGTAATGATTAAATACTAAATTAATAATTTGAACACTTAATTATGGCAATGGCTGAATGGATTTATATCTATCAAATTATGCCAACAAAAATACACTATACAAAATATAAACTGAACACATCTATATATAAAACATATATTGCTAGGCAACAAAATATAAGCTGAAAACATTTATAAACATGTATGTCCAGCCAACAAATACAGTCGAGATATACGATTCTGAATGGGTTTATGGCCGAGTTTAGGTTATAAAGTTTTCGACAGATTGGGCCCTGATATTGTTGGATATAAATACTGACAAATCATTTAAAAATAAATGCATAATGATTAAAATGTAAGTTTGATTCGGCACAAAATTAGTAGCAAGTTAGTACCGGTAATAGAAATAAATATTCTATCTAAAATTATGTTAATTAGTTCTATTGACAAAGTACTAATGTCAGTCCCGGTGGCCCCTCCCATTTTTAACAGATAAAATATTTCAGTTGGCGGAAAATAATATATAATTAATTTTTTATATAAAATTAGGCTATTCGATTTATGATATGAGGCCTCTCTCCAAATCCACACCCCTTAAATTTAAAGTTAGTAATAGTTAACAAAACCCCTATTCTATCTAAAATCAGTACCAAATTTTGAAGAAGAGAGGTGCTATAGGCTATTCTATTTATGATATGAGGCCTCTCCCAATACACCACCCTCTAATTATAAGTTAGTAACAGTTAAAAAAATCAGTACCGGATTTAGAAGAGAGGCGCTAGGCTATTCCATTTCTGAGGCCACTCTCAATACTTTACACTCACAGCAAGAGAAAAATGAAAGTCTGTGAAGCCTATAGGTAAATTTGACACTGCCTTGAGCTTTGAGTACTGGTCGAATTAGACTACCTCAGAGTACTAAGTTAGTATTTTTACTGGTTGAATGAGACTACCTCAGAGTACTAAGTTAGTATTATTTACTGGTCGAATGAGACACAAATCTGAATCGTTATCAAAATTATCACCTGCCGCATGATCATTGTTGGTATTTATATTCAACGAAAGATCTGAAAATAGATAATTAGGATTTATCAGTCTCAATAATAAAATAATGACAAAAAGGGGGGAGGGAGAGAGAGACACACACACACACATACATAGAGAAATGAATAACAGAAGAGAGTGGGAAGGGAGAGAGAGAGAAACAGAGACAGACAAATACTTGAGAGAAAGATGTCATGGATGGACAGTTTTAATTTTAAGGCTATTAAAGAGAATGTCCCGTTTTAAAGACGCATTATGCAAGAACTAAATCTGCCTATTGCAGGTCTTTTATTTGGCTTTCGAGCGGTTGGATGGCTGAATGGTTAGCACGTGCTGTAACATAAAGCCTGTCCAACCTCGTGGGTTTACTCTCGGACCTCAGGTTTCCTCCCACTGCTTAAGACCCCTATGCGCAAGCGAATTATTGAAATAAAATCAAAACCATGTTAGTCCCCAAATGACCTAGTTTGTGTCGAGTGGACGCTAAACCCCATTTCTCTCTCTCTCTTTTGGCTTTCAAAGTTACATAAATTACTAATTAGATATTCATTCACATGACATTCCCCTCAACTCTAGAACATCAGGTGGCTGTGATTTTTAATGAATTAAAACATGATTGCCATTTAATAATTTAATTTAAATGTAAATGTGTATAATTTACACTTTGTTTATTATCGTAGAAATGGTACTCGACAATCGAAACTGTTTAAAACTTAATATTAATATTTTTCATTATCAATTATGGCAAGAACTATCAGCTCTTTATCTAAATCTTACATAATGCAAAATTAAGTTTTTCATCAAGGAGGGAGATTATTTCTAATATTAACATAATACAAAGTAAAATACATAAATATACTCTACAATTAAATTATAAACTAACATTTCAACACAAATGGATTTTTCTCGAATACTGTATATAAATATATATATATGTAAAATTAACAATTTATCACATTATAAAAAAACAATGGAATTTCACATCCAAATGAAAACATTTCTCAAAATCAATACAAAATAAATTGATTCTAAAATAACCAAAAATACATATTTGCAAAATAACAAAAAAAAAGAACACATTTAATATATTATTTGGAGTTCTTCATCTCTGGATAACAAAGAACACAGCAAGAATACAGCACAAGTGCAATCGGAGCACCGCAAGAAGTGGCGACGGCGCCAGATTTGTCACTATAGGGAGATTTCCCCCATTTTTTTTTAATACACAGGGTTCAAATTGGAAATAGGCTCCTGGTGCTTGGACATTGCTTTAAATGAAAAGGACATAATATATTCATTTTTAGATTTCTTAAAAAGTCTGTTGGGTGCAAATAGGGTAGGGCACATGCCTTCTTCTGGCGCCATCATTGCTTATCAATAATTTTATCACAATACTGTCCATGAAAGTTCATAGGTTAATTACATGTTAGTACTGTAACACTGACCTTTTGTAACTTTTCTAGGTGGAAGGAGAAAGATAATACTCAGTGATAAGGTCATATGCCAGGCGCTATGAATATAACGATAGTTGGCAACCGTTTCGGCAAAGGCAAATAACATGGCTCCAGTGGCTGCTATGACAACACCAGGCAACAGGAAGAATAAATATCTACGCCAAGATGGATAACAGCCTTTTCTGCTTTTACATCGAAGAGCCTAAAAAACACAAAAATTAATACAAAGTAGGCCTACAAGTATATAATTATAAATTACCCCCCCCCCCCACCAAACCAGAAATTTAATCACATATGGAGATCTATGAGGGGGTTAAAACGTTCACTTTTTTGGTTAAACCCAGAATATCCTAAACAATACATATATTTACAATTTACTCTACCCCTCCTCCAAGCCAGAAATGAAATCACATATGAATATCTATAAGGGAGTTAAAACGTCCACTATTTTGGTTAAACCCTGCATAGACTAAAAAAACATACAAGGTATACAATTATAATTTACTCTTAAAATAAAAGAGACAGAGAAATGCGATTTAATGTACCCTGTTGATTGTGGTCTGGATAAGTTAATTAATGTCTAATTAATAATATAGAAAACATTTCAGGCCTGAAGAAAGAGGTGCAATAGGCAGATATAACTCTTGCATAATGTACGTTTAAGTATAGAAACTCCCACTAAAACAGCACAACTATAGTGAAATCAGCTTGTTATTTGTTGTTCATGGTGAATTTTAAGTTTACACTGGTGGTTTAGCAGCATTTGCTGACACTAAATAATTAAAAGAACTTACCCAAGACACAGCTAAGAGAGTCAAAGCGACAGCTCCAGGCACTACTATAACTAACAGACTGGTACGATCGTACAAAACACCGATCACCAGAAACAAGGGGGCAGCCATTTGCAATAATACTGTCATTGGTTTGTACACCTTGGCCATAGCAACCACAGTCACCCATAATGAACAAACAGAGCCAAGGAAATCACAGAAACTAAGTACGTTATATTTCATAATACATAGAGTGTAGACATCTTCACGATCGCCATCACAGGCATGATAAAACTGTAACGATAACAAAAACATAATATTCATTTCCAAGAATAGAACATGACAGGCATGATAAAACTGTAATGATAACAAAAACATTTATATAAAGAGCTGACAGTTCTCACTATAATAGTTCTCACATCCTACTGTTCTGCTCCAACGATTTAAAGAAGTGTGCTATGTGAAATTTACTTCAACAAGAATAAAACATGCAGAAAGATTTATATAAATGGAATGAAATGGGGTTTAACATCCTACTGTTATGCTACGAGGGGATTAAAGAAAATAGGCATACGCCATACAGTGTGCTACGTGGAAATTTTGCCCTGACAGCGGTTCTACAGCTTACTCTTATATCAAATTCCAACTGCCAGGGGATCTTTTACGTGCATGCCAATCTGTACACAGGACCTTTGATTTGGGTCCCTTTGAAACGTCTATACGTTGTCCCTTCCCAGACGCTCAGTGTTGCACCACTGACAAGGGGGAACCACACTGGGATCAAACAATCCTGGGTCATCCATGTTAGTGAGCCAACGTCTTACTCACTGAGCCACCATGGCTCACTGCTATGTCAGTGGTGCAGGACAGAGACCCTGGCAAGGAACTATGTCCGGTCATTTGAAGGAGACAAAAAACGGAGGTCATTTGTAATTGTCATGAACGTTACTAAACAGTTGGTGGTATTCGGGCAAAATTTCCCCTCATAAATACAACAACTAAACCCTTTTTTTCTTTCGAAGCCCTTGAAACTACATCACTGATATGGGGAAACTTGTCTGGGAAATTTTTAGGAACTTTTTAAGCCAACATCGAGCCCACAATGCTCCCTTATATTTGATATAAGCCAACTTACGGTAGAGAAGAACATGTTGTATGTATAAACTAGAGCCTCAACGTAATATCTTCTTTTCAATGCTAAGAATATCCCTGGTATAAAGAACAGGTTGCTAAGCGTTAGCAAAAGTACTTCTGTGAGTTGACTGCCAACAGAATATGCCTCCTTGTTATCTGTACATCCGTAACCACGCCAACCTAAAATTTAATCAAAACATAATAAATAGAGCATCTATAAATTAGTGCTGGCACGATATGTCATCCGTAAACATGCCAACGTAAAATTTAATCAAAATAAAATAAATAAAACATCTATAAATTAGTCCTGGCACAATATGTCATTGAATTGATGATCACGATGCACCTTCTTAAGATTCGCGTTGTAACATCAACACATGTGCCATGATGGAAGCTTTTATTCGAGTCACGTAATACATTAGCATATAGTGAGCAGGAAATAGGGGTCGTAGGTTAAAGGTCACAGGGGTTATGTTTATAATATGACACAGGTATTGAATCGTGAGCTTCTGAATTGATTTATTACGACTCTTTATTTTTATGGGGTTATTTTTGTCGTTCCAGTAACTAATCTGTCACTCTTAATTAAATACTCTTAAATTGTTTTGGTCCTTATTTTGATCCATATGAAGATCGTTAATAAAACAGTTTTATTTTTTTGACTTCGCCATAAAAATATCAATTTATTCTGGTAATGAATCGTGATACAAAACATATTGTATGACTTAAACCGCAATATGAATCTTTATGTTCTAATTTTGGAGGTGGTTTGGACGGCCGAATGGTTATTACTAGCGTGCTGTATCATATAGCCTGTCATTAAATCAAAAGGCCTGTCCAACCTCGTGGGTCCCGAAATGACCTAGTTTGTATCGAGTGGACATTAGACCCCATATCTCTCTTTCTCTACTTTTGGATAAGGAAAGAAAGTAAAAGTGGTGGAATGTCTCGGTAACGGATGTCATATAATTACCGCTTACTCTTCTCGAATTCGTCAAGGGTTATTTTACATGCACACAAATGAGTTTTTTTTCATCCCATTAAAAGAACTAACCCCTTTTTTTCCTTTCCAAGCACCCGATATCATATCATTTCATTTTATATTGTTGATATAACTTTGACTGACCTGCCGAGCAAACACAAGTACTGTAAACAATAAGACTAGGACTGTTGATATACTCTTTACATAAACCACGCCCACTACAGCCACCATGGTAACAGGTTGTCGTGGTAACAGACACACCAACTTCTGCTGTTGCATTTATACACGGTTCTATATTAATACTGAAAGTAGAAAACAAGATGAAAGTTTTAAGTTATTTCAATAATTTACTCGCATGTCTTTATCAGTGGTGGGAGGGGGGGGTGGTGGATGGCCGAATGGTTAGCATGTGCGCGCTGTATCATGAAGCCTGTCATTGGGTCAACAGGTGTGGTTTCGACAAGGAGTTGGGTCGCCTGGTCCTCCCCCCAGTGTGTTTTCTCTGGGTCCCCTGGTTTTATCCAACTGTATAATAGTTCACTGATAGAGACCTGAACCATGATCCAAAATGGCTACTTGGTTACTGGTTCACTGTATGCTTGTACTCACCTGGTATCATTTCCAGTATAACAGTCGACCGACAAAGACATGAACCATGTTCCAAGATGGCTACTTGGTCACTGATCCAAGATGGCTTCTTGGTTACTCGCTTGTACTCACCTGGTATCATTTCCTGTATAACAGTCAACCGACAAAGACATGAACCATGTTCCAGGTTGTGGGTAGGGATAATATAAAATTCCTCCATACTTAAAGCTACTGTTACTACACAGACTGTTGTCTTGTTGCTGGATCTCCTCGTTACTCATTAACATAGGGATATAATTCTGGGATATGTAACCGCAGACTCGGGTATGCTGGACTGATTTGTTCTGAAAAAAAAACATGAAATGAATGAGAGAGGGAGAGAAATGGGGTTCAACGTTCACTCGACACAAACTAGGTCATTTCGGGACTTACATATGTTTTTAAAATTTTATTTCAATAATTCGCTTGCGTGAAGGGGAGGAACCAGAGAAAAACCCACGAGATTTGACACGCGGCCCTACTCCTTGTCACGTACAACCGGGGATTCGAAACCATGCCAGTTGACTCAATGACAGACTTTATGCTAACCATTCGGACATCCAACCCCCCGAAATGATATTAAGACGGGCATCCACCATGCAGTGTGCTATGAAATGAGGGCCTATTCTTATTTCGTATACGGTTCTTTTATGAGCACACCAATGTGCATACAGGACATCTTTCTTTCTTTTTTATTCCCATCCAAATGATAAGACATTTTCCCAGCCAGATGAAACAATGCTGAAATAACATCGGGATCGAACGCCAAACCTGCTTATCAGTGAGCCAAGCCTTTTACTCATTTAGCTAGTGTGGCTTTCCCAACTGTAATTAAACAAAAGAAAGTACCAACCAATGAAGATGTTTGCTGCGCTTAGTCTAAATGGACAATAATTAATTAAGTCAAGGCATTAATTTAATGGCCATCTTAAGTTTACATTCTACCTCAATTAAAAGCAGGGGTTGGATGACTGAATGGTTTGCAAGTGCGCGTTGTATCATGCGGTCTGTCATTGAGTCAACTGCCATGGGATTGCCTTTTCAACCTTGTGGGTTTTTTTCAGGTCCTCCTGTTTCCTCCAACTGCTAAAGATCCCTGCACGCAAGGGAATTGACCAGCCTAACTAGAAAATGTTCATCTTCACTTAATTAACACCTACACTAGAAGGAATTAAATGAAATGGAGTTTAACGTCCTACTCTTCTGCACCTAACCTGGGCTTATTGAAGACGGGCATACGCCATACAGTGTGCTATGAGGGAAATTTTGCTACGGCCTACTCTTATATTGAAGTTCAACTGCCAATGGATCTTTTACGTGCACGTCAATGTGTTCACAGGACCTTGGTTTTCCATCCAATCCGAATGACTAGGTATCTGTCCTTGTCAGGCCCTCCTTTCTGCATCACAGACAAGGGGAAACCACGCCGGAAATTCGAGATGAACTTTCTCGTCCAATGCATACACTATAAGGAGTGTTATTGTGTCGTAAATAGTGTTACGGACAGACATATTTTAATTGTCCGCCGTTCCTTTAAAAGGCAGTGGACAAGAAAACTATCCCAGCGGCTGCCAGGCAGGATACGCCCACATACAAGAGTTGGACGAGAACAAGCTAAAAAGAAAGTGATTTTTCCTAATATCAAGGGCCATAATTCACAAAGGGTGTTGTTCACAAACAATTATGGACGGACAGACCTCTGGACAGGGGCGACAACAATATACGTCCACATGAAAATGTGGGCGGATAAAAAACATATAATGTAACATACCAAGGGAGCAGAATTCAAGGCTAATTCTAAACTCAGAGTTCCTCCTATATCAAGACTCGGCTGAACATCGAATGGCAGAATATTGACAACATCTTTTGTAACATTCAATTTGATTGGATGAATTGTATCGTTGATGATATATGTGAATGCTACGTTAAAATCATTATTGAACTGTAGTCTGTCCAATGTTTTATAGTAGATACAACTGGTTGTGTTCGTGACGTTTTCTTCATGGCTAATACATTCTGAAATTATACAACAATGAGATGTTTGACTTTGATATCAAGAGTGGCATTGTCCGTCATCTCAGGGGAGATAATTTAAATTAAAATCAAGGGAGATAACTTAAAATATTCTACCTTTGACTTCGATATCAAGAGTGACATTTACAGTTGAATTGTTGCTTGTTTGTAACCCAAAGCGGTGAGCCAAATTAATATCAGGGGAGGTAACTGTATATTGACAAGGAGCATTATCTGTTGAACAGTTGACTATATTTGGTAAAGAAGAGTTAAGAAGTTGATTAAGGTAAATAATCTGAACATCATCACAGTCAGGTTTACAATCATTTAACGACAGCGTAAACTCATATGTATCTTGTTTAACATCAAATCTGAAATGAGAACATGTGAAATAAAATGGGGTTTAATGTTCTACTGTTCTGCACAGAGAGAGAGAGAGAGAGAGACATGGGGTTTAACATCCACTCGACACAAACTAAGCCATTTTGGGACCAACATATGGTTCAATTTTATTTCAATAATTCGCTTGCACATAAGGGTCTTTAGCAGTGGGAGGGAACCAATGGACCTGGAGAAAACCCACGATTGTTGGGACAGGTAGCCCTACTCCTTGCAACATACAACAGGGGAATAGAAAGTATGCTAGCTGACTCAATGACAAACTTAATGATACAGCGCTAACCATTCGGCCATGAAGCCAGGCATATGTTACACAGTGTGTTATGCTATGAGGGGGATTTTGCCTGGTATTCCCACTAAGACTGATTAGAAATGAAATGATATGTCGTTTAACCTCCTACTGTTCTACTCCAAAACTGGGCTAATGAAGACGGGCATATGCCATACAGTGTGCTAAAAGGAAAATTTGCCCAGGCAGCGGAGCTACAGCCTTCTCTTATATCGAATTCCAACTGCAAATTAATGTGAACACGGGACCTCGGTTTTTCTTCCCAACTAAACAACTAGACAGCTGTCCCTGTCAGGCCCTCCGTCCTGCATCACTGACAAGAAAAACAACGCTGCAAATATGGACAAACTTTCTCGACCAATGCAGGGATCAAACACCCGACCTCCAGGCTAGCGAGCCAGCCTCTTAACCACTTAGCCAGACTGATCAGAAACTTATAAATGGATACTAGGTATTACAGATGAACTATGATCCTGATTAGAAACTTACTTATTTTTATTTATTATTTATTTATTTATTTATTTTTCCAAGAGGCATATCAAACATGACAATAGACGGTGATAATATATAGTTACATGATAATAAGATAATAATAATAATAATGTGAGTTTTTATTGAGCGCTCATTCCATTACAAAAAGATGAGAAAGTTGTGATGAAAGAAAGAGTAATATGTCATGAATGATCAGTCTTTTGAGGACAACCCATAAAAACCTGCTTAAATTAAAAATTGCTTTATTTCCGATGGGGTCCTTACTTGATATGTGTTACAGATGAACACTTGTTGTTCTGACTGAGCTTTATTAAATACTTACGTGAGATGTGTTACGGGTTGTTCTTACTGAAGTTGATGATACACTTACTTGATATGTGTTATAGAATTAGTGAGTGTAAGATGAGTAGATCGTGAGGTAGGTACTGGTAGATATTGAACATCTTCAGGTGTATCGTATGCTAGAGACAAGAAATATCTACAACTACTTGACAGACCCTGAAAGAGAGAGAGAGAAATGAGGTTTAATTCCATTCGACACAAACTAGGTCATTTTGGGACTAACATATGGTTTAATTTTATTTCAATAATTCCCTTATGCGTAGGGGTCTTTAGCAATGGGAGGAAATCGGAGGACCCGGAGAAAACCCATGAGGCTGGACAGGCGACCCTACTTCTTGTCACGTACAACCAGAGATTCTAAACCATGCCAGTTGACTCAATGACAGGCCGTATGATACAGCAGTAAAGTAGGACGTAAACCATATTTCATTTAATTTCTTTTTCAGAAAGTATCAAGAGTATAATTAATACAACCATGCCACTATACATTCGCTTCTGTAGACAAATAGCTGTTATGTTCACAATGACAGGTACGTGTAGTTGATATGGCGAACATCAAAATAAAGCGATAGAAATGAAATAAAAGGAAAGGAAATGGGCTTAACGTCCTACTGTTCTTCTCTGAATCAGCTAATAAAGACAGGCATAGGCCATACAGTGTGCTATGAGGAAACTTTTGCGCAGACAACGGCGCTACAGCCTCATCTAATAACGTATTCCAACTGCCAAGGGATCTTTTGCGTGAATGTGTACCTCAGTTTTTTTATCCCATCCGAACAACTAGACAGCTGTATTGATAAATAAATACATATATATTATGATAAAGAAGAATACTTACACTTTGAACAATTTTTCCCTTCTCTGAGTCTGAGGGTCTGTAACTAGCACTGTACCACGAGCCGGGACGCGGTGATGATATGTTTAGGAATTGTGATGTGTTATCAGGCTTCAGTGTCACACGAGTTTGATGACTTGCATCCACGTCAAAATATTTAGGATATGTTTCGTTATTTGGATTCAAGGAAGGAATGCTACCATATTGTAAAACTCTGGAGAGAAAAAAATTGTTTCAAAGTTAAAAACGGTGTAAAAACAGGTATAATATATATTTTACACTTAAGATTCCTTCAAATGATAAACTCTGTAAAGATGCATTAAGTAAGAGCTAAATCTGGCTTCAAATCAACTCTTTATTCCATCAGATGGCTTGGATGTTCAATCATTTAAATGGATTAGACGATCTGCATCATTTAATGAGTTAAATTCGAAAATCTGGCCTTTTTTTATTATTTTAGCAATGAAAGGTATGACTGGCCTTTATTTCAATAATTCGCTTGCACTTAGGGCTTTTTAGCAGTGGGAGGAAACCAGAGAAAACCAACGCGGTTGGCTATCCACCCACCCCCCTAAATCTTACATAATGCATCTTTAATGCGAAGAAATTTATGACTGGAATGGAATAGAATGGTGTTTTGATGTCTTGACAAGACAACCCTTTGTTCATTTTTAGACAAACATACGTTAACATGTAATGTGGAATAGGCAAATTTTGTCCAGGGAGCGATGTTTCCACCCGCTCGTGTTTCATTACCAACTGCCAAGGATTCTTTATGTATGTTTACTCAGATAGAATGTCAGCTTCTTTGTTGCAGGCTGGCCTCGTACAATCATGGGGGATCTTCTCGGGGAGAGAGAGAAATGGGGACACAAACTTGGTCATTTCGGGACTAACATATGGTTTAATTTTTTTTTCCACGCCAGTTGACTCAATGACAGGTTTATGATACAGCACACAAATGCTAACTATTTGGCCATCCAACACACACACCCTACCCCACCCCCGGATCTTCTCAGATCAGGCCAAGATTTAACATCGGGTATAACTTTGTACTTTTCGTCACAAATTGGGCTAATGAAGATGGGCATATGCAATCTAGAGAGCTAGGAGGGACATTTTGCCTGGACGAGGGCAATTTGAATTCCAAGTTAAATAGGCGAATTGCCCCCGACCCGTCAAGGCAAAATGTCCCTCCTAGCTCTCTAGATTGTGCACCACTGACAATAGAAAACCTGGCCACCTCTTGGTTAGTGAGCCAGTTCCTTACCAGCTGAGCTACCATGGAGCTCCAGAGATTCAAGGACTATTTCTATTTCAGAGTTCATACCTTGACTCTATTGATAACTCTGATATATTTGCACACCACTACGATTCATTGTCAGAAGAAAGTTCTCCTTTTACTTACACATAAATGGGCACTTCTTCACAATTAGTTGGGTACCGCCTTGGTCGAAAATCCCATATAACTTGCTTGGTTCCTGGTGAAATGTCATACCTGGCAAGTTTGACATCGCGATAAATACCGTATGCTTTAATTTCCTCTTCTGCTATCCATCGCAAAGAAGAGCAAAAATCTGCAACAGAAACATTTTAAAATAAATATAGTACATAAAATGAAAGAGAGAGAGAGAGAGAGAGAGAGAGAGAGAGAGAGGAAATTTAACCTCATTTGCTTAATCGTAGGTGTCTTAAAACAATGGGGGGAAACCGGAGGACCCGGAGAAAATCAATGAGGTTGGACATGTGAGCCTGCTCCTTGTCAGGTATGAGTGGGGAATCGAAACCACGATCCTTGACTCAGTGACATACCGGGTACCTTATAATGCAAAGCAACATTCGACTACCAAACCTCCTGATACATGTCTCCTACTGTTCCTAGAAACTCAAAAAGAAAGGGTGCTCATCTGGCTAAGTGGGTAAGGTGCTGGTGTTCGATCTCTGCATTGGCGAGAAAGTTCATCTTGATTTTCTGGCGTGGTTTCCCCTTGTCAGTGATGCAGACGGAGGAAGAAAGATTTTTGGATATAAACATATATTTTAAGTTTCATTGAAATCAGATAAAATTGTGACCCGATTGTAAGAGAACCGTATCAGTATTAAATTCCACATTAATGACAAAAACTAACGTTTTTCAACACACATCAATAACAACAAATTTGTACATTATGAATTCAATATTTTTGTCTTACTTTTTGTTTTGACCCCTCTGACTTTATAGTCTACCGTTGATTACAGATTAATCATCCACAAGTCAAGTGTACTAATGTGTTGTTATTGATGTGTTCCCATTTCAATATTGTTCACAATAAGAAGCAAAATGAATAAGATATATTTACAGGATCATTTTGTTGAAGTTGAAACTAAGTGATGAGTGATGCGTTTTCTATGGCGCTCAGTATATTTTACCGTAATCAATAACATAAACATATACATGGCTATAAAATTTATCTTTATTCGTCAGTTTTGAGATTATTGATCTATCAGAACGATGTAGCAATTGATACTAACCTCGAAAATACAACGAAAATAGAAATAAGGATATAAAATGTCTCTTCATTGCGTAAGTTTCATGGGTTGGCGGATGTCATGACGATTTATTATTTTTGGGTTTAGGGGGGAACATTTCGTTGGTGCTCAAATGGTGTCGTTTATCTAGAGTGTGGACTTGGATAATACAAGGAAAAAAGATCGGAAATCGTGATTCCGTGTCAGTCAAAACTTCTTTTTTTTCGCGTGTGAATTCTTTTATTATTATTATTATATAGCTTTTCGATTTTTCAAGAGGAACATTTAGAGAAGGCATATCTCAGCTGAACAGAATTGGAAAACCTTTGTCCAGTTTTTGGACGAATCATAAACGGTGTAGATCATATTTGTTCCCGAAAAATATTATCCTAAACATATCGCAACATGCTTGGTGGATTTTAAAAATCGCTACATGCATGTAGCCGATATGTAAGCAATACCAATATATATTTGTTCATATATATGCTAAAATAATGTGAAGTCTCCTCATTATGTAGGATGAACGGATGGTAATCCCAGGCAACTCGCTCCTAAAGCTACATCTCCATTGATAAAGGAAATGGATAGAAAGGGGCGGAGGGGATGGGACTGAATCATCAATGACCTTGGGGGCCTGCTGGATTTGTCCACCGATGGGCGATAGGCCAGTCGGGTTCGATGTGGCATAGGCGTACGCAGGTCATGTTACCGTCCAAAACAAATCAAGTTACCCATACAACTAAAATACTAACTTGATTCAGTGACAGACCTATGATCTAAAATTATGTTGAATGTTGAATAGTTCCAAACCACTCATACTGATTACTATAGTCATACACTGTAGAGAAGTAGCTATAGTGTGATTTGTACCTATAGGGTGTATATAACGAATACCTGACCACTCGGACCAAAGACCACTTGGACCAATTGATAGACCACTCGGACCAATTGATAGACCACTCGGACCAATTGATAGACCATTCGGACCAAACTCGCACCGATCATAGACATAAAAAAAAACCAACAAAAAAACAATATAACTCTGCCAACGCCGGTCCCAAGCACAGTTTCAAAAGGAGGAAGGTTATGCTTGATGGTACAAATAAAACTAAGTACGAAACAGCCAGGGTACGAAATAGTTGACGTCAGAAGTAATAAATATGAATATTTGCTGTTATGTACGGACCCATACAAAGGCATCTAGCATATTAAAATATTGATTAAATTGTTGAAGTAATAAAAAAAAATTTTTTTTATGTTCTTGTCAAATACGGAAAACATTTCGCTTGGTCCGAGTGGTCTTGGTCTGAGTGGTCTGGAAACCCTTTATAACAACCAGCCTGGTGTGATTTGTATGAAACTCAGTAAAATTCTAATTATGTCAAGATATCTAATAGAAAGAGGTTAAACTCTGCAGATACAGTGTGTTAATTAACAGGGGTGAGAAATTGACTAAGGGTGATTTAATTATTGCTAGGAGTGAAAATCTGTGCGACAGTGTGTTTTTTCTGTACTGGGTGTGTTAATTAACACACTGTCGCACAGATTTTCACCCCTAGCTATAATTAAATCACCCTTAGTCAATTTCTCACCCCTGTTAATTAACACACGGTATCTATTAGAATTTTACCGAGTTTTGTAGAAATCACACCAGGCTGGTTGTTATATACACCCTATCGGTACAAATCACACTATAGCCACTTCTTAGTGATCCTCATACTGATTACTATAGTCATACACTGTAGGCTTATGTAGAGAAGTGAGACGTCAAAGCCCCATTTCATTTCTGTTTCTTAATATATATTATATTTTCTTTCCCTTTTCAGAACGCAGCATGAGAGCACTTTTACGCGAGACAGTGGATGGTTTTATCTTCTGGAGTTTTTTCCAGGCTCTGGGACCTATGATATGGTTTTACCCACTAAACGACTTAGAAATTACTGGGTATGAGGCGTTTGCAGGATTTTGGTTCCTACCAGTCATCTGTGGCATTCCAGGTGTATTATCTTTATTCCAAAATAAATGGATGACTTTGATTCTTAGATTGATATCTGTTGGATGTTTGTCGTCATTCCAAGCTCCGTCAACTCTGTCGAGGCTGATCATTTTAGCCGCAGGAGCAGGGGTATCCATGTTAGTCTTTACCGTACAGCTTTCTCACAAAAACAAACAAACTCGTTACTTTTATTCCAGAAGTTTAATTTTCGGTCTTTTTGCTTTGTTATCCAGTCGTATTTGGTTCCTTACATTTATACCCACTTGGTGGTCGAACAACACAAATAGTATTGTCATTGCCTTAGGAGTCATCGTTTCTTTCGACCTGTTCATATCACAGGAGGACATCAAACAAGCCAAGGACGTGTCAGAAGATCCATCAAAATGTCCGAATTGGCTTTTCTTATCTCTTGGAATGGGTAGTTTGTTGTTTTGCACCCATTGGTGTTTTGGAGAAGTGTCCATCATAACGAGATGGGTCGTCAAGGGCTATCCTGATTTTGGACCGGCGCCGGTTCCATGGGGGGCACCTGTTCTTGTGGCACTGTTAGTGGGTGTGTTTTTGTCGGATTATCCAGGACTCAGCGGTAGTTATCTATGGTGGCTTGTCGGAAGTGGAGCGTTTGCTGGTCTGTATTACCTCCCTACGTGGCAAGGTTATGGTGCGGGCCTCGTCCTTGGTATTTATGTAATGACAATCTGGCCCCGCCTCATCCACGGCCTCTCAAAATGTTCACCAGCAAGATCAGCTTTTGTAACTATGGCAACTTACATTTGTCAAAACCTTTTTTCCGTTTGGACGATTGCCTACAACTTTGTTCCAGGAGGTGTGTACACACGAGAAGCGACAAGTTATTTGATTTTATCAGTTATGTTTTTTATTTTATTGGCGTTGATTGCCGACAGACACACAACAGATTTGTTTAACGGAATTGAACTCTGTCATAGAAAATCAAGCAAGGCGTGGCTGATAATTTTGGTTTTGATTGGATTGAGTGGAATCGGCTACAGGCATAAATTACTATCCGAAAAGTTATCAGCACCAAAGCCATCCACAAAACAGTTTAGTTCTGCAATATGGACATATCATTTCGGTTATGACAACAGAGGATGGCCTAGTTTGGAACGATCAGCAGATTTTCTTAATAAAACAGAAGCAGATGTCATAACTCTCTTAGAAAGCGATGCTTCAAAGATATTCTTGGGAAATAATGACCTTGGGACGTGGCTCGGAGAAAAACTGGGAATGTATGTCGATTTTGGAGTTTCAACTCGCGATCACACCTGGGGTAATCTTATTTTATCCAAGTATCCGATAATTAGATCCGTTCCTCACATGCTTCCATCACCGCATGGAGAACTGGCTCCTGCAATTACAGCGACCATAAACATATCAGGAACACCGGTTGACTTTGTTGTGACACACATGGGCAATGATCGGGATGTAATAGACAGAAAGCTGCAAGCTGAATTTTTAGCTAAAGAGTTACACAAGAGCGATAATCCTGTAGTTTTCATGGGTTACGTGACGTCGGAGCCATTCAGTCGGGATTACGTGAAATTGATCAGGAATGGTAACGTGAAGGATATCGACAGCTCCGATTCGGATAGATGGTGTGAGTATATTATGTATAGGGGTCTTGTGAGACTTGGTTACGCTCGAATAACTCACGGAGGATTGAGCGATACAGAATTACAGATGGCCAAGTTTCAGATACCCGACAATAAAAACTATAAAGATAACAGTAAAACTGAGACCAGAACAAGCAAGGTTGATCGGAAAATTTTATTTAATTCATATTTTGGTTCATTTTATCCTTCTCATGGTTATTTTGAGGATCATGGCTTCCACATGAGCACACCAAAATATTTTTTGCCATAATATTGTCACAACAGCATAGTTGATTATTTGTGGTGTGTGTTTTATTTAACGTCCGCTCCCACCAAAGTGAAATAGCAGACAATTTTGTGGTGTGTCCTACCACAAATTATTTATATTAGAGGACTAAATCTATTTGTTAAGGCCAGCTGAATTTTTGTCAAGGTCGCTGAGATGTAAATAAGGTTAGGGCACATGATTGTTGGCGAGATTGTAGGTTAGTGTTAGGGTGATCGTTAGGGCTAGGGTTGGGATTAGTGCTAGCCCTGTTTACATCTGGTGACCTAGGGTTGGGATTAGTGCTAGCCCTGTTTACATCTTGTGACCTAGGGTTGGGATTAGTGCTAGCCCTGTTTACATCTCGTGACCTAGGGTTGGGATTAGTGCTAGCCCTGTTTACATCTTGTGACCTAGGGTTGGGATTAGTGCTAGCCCTGTTTACATCTCGTGACCTAGGGTTGGGATTATTGCTAGCCCTGTTTACATCTAGTGACCTAGGGTTGGGATTAGTGCTAGCCCTGTTTACATCTCGTGACCTAGGGTTGGGATTAGTGCTAGCCCTGTTTACATCTTGTGACCTAGGGTTGGGATTAGTGCTAGCCCTGTTTACATCTTGTGACCTACAAATGTATGACGAAAAATTGAGCTGACCTTATCATTAAGCACTGACCATATTAGAGATCACAAATGACTGGAAACTTACATGTAAGGCTGGCCATCTTTATGATGATGACGGTCTACATTAAATTTAGAATATTAGGCCCTCGAGTCACTTACTTTTTATTTTTATACACCCACATTAACATTCCAGTATTATGTCATCATCTCGTATATATTTTGGTCTGTCCGTCAATAATTGGCTTGTGAACAGATGTGAATGCGATAGTAGCGTTTTTTTTTTAATTTTCAGCTCCCACCCTCGACTTACAGGTTTTTTTTTAAAATTTAGATAGAAGCAATGCGGTTATAAAAGAATGAACCCTTGAAATTAGATTTCTTCAAGGAGCCTACATGTAGATCCTTATAACATTTGCTTAACATCAAGTCTTCTTTTCAAATAAGCTGTACCGGTAGTTGAGACACAGCTGCTATGTGGCCATCTTTTGAAATAAAAGGACCGAAACTGCCTGAAAAATAGCTGCTTCTTGTATGCAAAAAGTGTAAAAGTATTTAATACCAAGGTTTTGGACACTCTAGAAGTCACAATTTTGATACGATTTTGATGAAACTCAAAATATATGTTTTTATCCCAAAGAGAGAGAGAGAGAAATGGGGTTTAATGTCCACTCAACACAACTAGGTCAATTTGGGACCAACATATAGTTTAATTTTATTTCAATAATAACCTTGCGCATACGGGTCTTCAGCAGTGGGAGAAAACCTGAGTGCCCAGAGGAAACCCACGAGGTTGAGAAGGCGCCCCTATCTCCATGCCACAAACGGTCACACCAGGGCTCGAACCGACAGCCGCAAGCCAGAGGTAGACAGCCAGCTAGAGGTCGAAGCGCGGCACTCTAGACCACTAGGCCATCCCAACCCCCTTTTATCCCAAAGATCTTGGTTCCTTTCGATATGCACGCATATCGGACCATAACTTCCTGGATCATGGCCCCTGATTGTACGAAAGATTGCTACTTTTTTGGAGCTTGTTCTCTGTCCATCAGGGGATCACGGTTGCTAAGTGAATAAGGCGCTGGTTCACTAGCCTGGAGGTTGAGTGTTCGATCCCTGCATTGGCCAAAAAAGTTCATCTCGATTTTCCGGCGTGATTTCCCCTTGTCAGTGATGCAGAAGGAGGGCCTGACAAGGACAGCTGCCTAGTCGTTCGGATGGGACGAAAAACCGAGGTCCCGCGTACAAATTGGAGTGCACGTAAAAGATCCCTTGGCAATTGGAATTCGATATAAGAGTAGGCTGTAGAGCCGCTGCCCAGGCAAAATTTCCCCCATAGCACACTGTTGGCGTATGCCCGTCTTCAATTGGCCCAGGTTAGGTGCTTAAGCGTAGGACGTTAAACCCCATTTCATTCATTCATTCATTCTCTGTCCATCTCTTGAAAAATGTGGACGTATCTTGCAGGGCAAACGCTTGTTATTCTTTTGTGGGTAATGGGAGCATTGCAAAATATTCAAATTAAAATAAGGTTGGCTTCCAGTTCTCCCTATATCAAATGTCAAATTAAACAATTGTTAGTGATGTCATGAATGCGACATTTAACTTCATGTGGCATTCAGAAGGAGGGAATAATTACTGACAGTGTTATTGCTCCAGATAATTAAAAAATTATGTGAAATTTACAAAAGAATAAATAGGCGACTTTGCAACTTGGATGTATTTTTTGGATGGGTCTTTCACTTGTTTAAATGAAGCGAGAATAACCATGTATGTGTTCTGTTTTAATGACAAAAATAATGATTTGTTGGTAGGGCATGTATATTGCTTGTACTAAATGAGGTTTTACAAAAACTCTGTATTAAACTTTAAGCTTTAATTGAAAATGTATCAAATGTCAAATTAAGCAGCTGTTAAGTGATGTCATGAATGGGACATTTAACTTAATGTGGCATTCGATTCAGAAGAAGACAATCGTTACTGACAGAGTTATTGTTCTTGATCAATTTAAAACATTATGTGCAACTTAGAAAAGATGCAACTTTGCCACTTTGGATGTATTTTTTTGTTGTGTCTTACTTTTTAAATGAAGCGAGAATAACCATGTGTTCAATTTTTAAATGCCAAAAATAATAATTTGTGTAGATTGCTTGTAGTTAAACTAGGACAACTAGGATAACCTGTGTGCCAAAACTAATAATTTGTATATTACTTGTACCAAAAAATCTGTATCAAGCTTTAAACATAAACTTTTTTAACACACTAGTCTAGTCTGATTTTGACAATTCTAGTCGAAAACACAATGTATATTTTGATTAAGTAGTATTTATTCGGCTTTCTTTTTGATATGTAATAAATTGAAAATGTTTATTTAGTCTTTGTGAGTATGACACTTATTAGAACTGCATAATTTATCAGTACACTGTTTTTGGCAAATTGTTGTTGATTCTGATTCAGATTCCATTTCCATGTAATGGAATTGAAAGTGTTTATTAAGTCCCAATCTGATTAAAATACAGGTCTATTGTTTCGTTTTTGTATAATTTCGATGGCCTCTATAACATGAAGATCTGACCAGTTGTAGTGAAAGGTCGCGTCAGAGGGTCAATGGTCATACGAGCGGCTTTTGAACCTATGACGTCAGACATTGATTAATCAATCAGGTGGACGTTTCTAGTGGATTACCCACAGCTCTGTGCACAGCACTCCAAGAACTCACTGTAACAGACCCTTTTATTGGTTAATTCCTAGCATCAACCAGAAAGCCTGTTATATAACAATTCTTCCAGATCCTTGTGTTGTAAAGACAAGTAAAACAAAATTTTGAACTATAAAAAATGAAACGAAATAGGACCTGTGTTATAATCAGATTGATTTAGTCTTCCAGTGTGTAATGGAACTAGAACTGAATAATTTGTAAATACACTTTTTACACTATAGAAAGTTCATCTCGATTTTCTGGCGTGATTCCCCTTGTCAGTGATGCAGAAGGAGGGCCTGACAAGGACATCTGCCTAGTCGTTAAGATGGTACAAAAACTGAGGTCTCGGTATAAGAGTAGGCCGTATCGCTGCTGCTTGGGCAAAATTTCCCTCATATGCCCGTCTTCCATTAGCCCAGGTTAGGTGCATAATAGTAGTACATTAAACCAAATTTCATTCATTCATTCAATGTGGGTAGTTACTTGTGTTCAGAGTGCCTATGTGTGTGAAAAATTTGGGAGCCACGGTGGCTAAGTGGGTAAGATGCAGGTTCGCTCCTGGTGTTGGCCTAGAAATATCATGAGTATTCGCTGGTGTGGTTTCCCCTTGTCAGTGACCAAATGTGCTGGATGGAGGGCCTGACAAGGGCATGCAAAAGATCCCTTGTCAGTTGGAATTTGACATAAAAGTATGTCATATAGAGCCGCACACTGTAAGGCATATGCCCGTCTTCATTTTCCAAGTTCGGTGCAGAACATTAGGGCGTTAAACCTCATGTCTGACCACACCCAAAAAATGAAAGGAAATGGGGTTTAACGTTCTACTCTTCTGCGTCTAACCTGGGCCATTGGAAGATGGGCATATGCCATACAGTGTGCTATAAGGGACATTTTGCCCGGGTAGCGGTGCTACGGCCTACTCTCATATCGAATTCCAACTGCCCAGGGATCTTTTATGTGTACACGGGACCTTGGTTTTCCGTCCCATCTGAACGACTAGACAGTCTTCTTGTCTGGTCCATCTGCATCGCTGACAAGGGGGAAACCACGCCAGAAATCTAGATGAACTGTCTTGACCAATGCAGGGATCGAACACCCCAACTGCTCATGGAGCAGTAATTTTCCAATGTTGAAATTTGAAGTTAAAAATAATATTTTTGCCAATTTCTTAGCTGGCAATAGTGAATTATAAGATTAATAGGATTATTCTTTAACAAGGTAGGACTGTTTATGGATACCATATATTCTAAGGCTTTAAATAATGTATATAGCATGTAGTGAGTAGGAGGAATGCAGGGAAGATTAGTGTTCTTCACTAAATGTGTTGTCCTCGATAAATAAAGTTATTATTATTATTATTATTATTTATTTTAATAATTTAAAAAAATATAACTTAAAAATTAGAAATTGTAGCTTTAACATTATTACAGAATGTATTCATATTTTTATATTTAATTTCATGTTTTTGTAAACAGCATAATATTCAAAATATCTGAAGAGGATTGCAAGATGAACAGGCCTAGCCTCAATCTCCCAAACAGAGTTGTCTTCCCTTGCGTGGAGAATGGCCTAGCCTATGTGAAATCCCTTCCAGTCAAGTTGTTATAATCCTTGACTCGCATTGATTTTTGTGTTTTTCAAGCCTTTATATCTATATGTATTACTTTGGTTATTTCTTAATCGATTTTGCAATACTAAAATGTGATTTAATAATAGAGCAAAATAAAATATTAAAATGAGTTCGTTTATCCAACTGTCACATTTTATTGGGGACACAATAAAATTACTTCTGATGAATCTTGGTGTATTTTGGCGGGGTTCCCCTTTGTCAGGGAAGCAGGACGGAGAGCACGACAAGGACAACTGTCTAGTTGTTCAGATGGTACGAAAAGCTGAAGTCCTGTGTACACATTGGTGTGCACGTAAAAGATCCCTAGAGAGTTGGAATTCGATATGAGAGTAGGCCGTAGTTCCGCTGTCTGGGCAAAATTTTACTCATAGTACTCTGTATGGCGCATATCTGTCTTCATTACTTTCTTATGATAGGTATGCACTAAAAACGGTATTGCCTGAAAATAGTCATCGGGCCGGAAAACGGCAGAGGAAACTAGCACTAGTAGCAGCAAAAACGCATTGGCGACCGTCAAATAATCCAAAATTTTCTTGGTGGGGGGAGGCATTCGCCCCTGAAAGAAAACCAGCGCCGCTATCTTTAAACCCGAAATTTTTCGGGCATCCCTAACTGTCATCGATCCCTGACAAAACACTAATTTTACTTTTCTTATAATTGAATTCACGAATTTGTCCTGAGTTGACTATGGATTAAAACATTTTGTCTGGAGCCACTCTACTTTGTGCAACATTTTTCGTAGGATTTCGGTTACAAAACTATTGAGTTGCTTACACGGGCTACAACAGCATAAAAAGTATTTGCGGTGATTAAATTTTCAATTTTTTCTCCGGGAGGGTGAGGCCTCCATACCACGCGACGATTGGTCGGCTGTTTGGAATTCGGGTCAGTCAGTTTAAATTGAAGATGCTGTATTCACAGACTGGAATATAAAGAAAATATAAAAGAGAGAATTAATGTCTCAGTATACGGAATTTAGTAGTAAGTTTCACACAATTGACTTGGCGCCAAAATGGCTACCCCCCATATCGACTGGTTCAGTGCTTGTCGATCGAAAAAACCCAAATCGAAACCTGATTCAAAACAATCCAGTAGTAAAACTTTAGCGTCATCAGAATTGCAGCGTAATAAATTGTCTGTCTTCATATCAAATTTGTCCAAACCACACTTACAACAAAACAAAAGTTGAATTTCTAATAGGGTGAAAATTTTCCCCAACATTACCTGTCTGCTAGTTAATTTGAACTGAACGAATTCTACCTCCAAACCCGAGAAACCGAGGAGATAATTCTTCGATTCAATAAAGTTTTCTATTCCAGACTGGAAAAGAAAAGCTTATATTTGACCACTTTGGAGTTGCTTTGTTCACCGGCTTAAATAGCAGGAAAACGCGTTTGCAGAAGTTCCATTTTCAATATTTTCTCCTAACGGTCCCGTCTTCGAGGACTGTAAACGATTGATTGGAATTCGAGCCAGCAACCATAATTTGGCTATATTAGACCACTTTGAAGTTGCTTTGTCCACCGGCGGAATTAGCAGGAAACGCGTTTGAGGCAGTTGAATTTTCAAAATTTTCTCCTAAAGGTCCCGTCATCTAAGACTGTAAACAATTGATTGGAATTTGAGCCAGCCACCATAATTAGGCTATATAAGAACACTTTAAAGTTGCTTTGCTCACCGGCTGCAATAACAGGAAAACGTGTTTGCAGTCGTCAAATATTCCAAAATTTGCTGGGGGGGGGGGGGATACAAGGTCGCTGCTGTCTTTAAACCCGAATTTTTTTCGGGCGATAGGGTTCTGCCCCCCCCCCCCCCTAACTGTCATCCAGCTCCTACGCCTATGAGGTAATGTATATCTTTGATCGGTCAAATTTGGTTAGGTAGGCTACCATTTAGTTAAGTAACTGCTGGGGCAGAATTTTTAAAAGATAAGACTCCATATATGCGATTTCCTGGCATCTGATCTTCAAATATTACACACAACTCCCACCCTATTTTCAGTGGTTTTTTGTCTGCAAAATCATCAGGAACAGATCGGTAGTCTACTGCCTGATAAAAAACTGAAAAAAGTCCGACTGAAGGAAAGACACGTGGTTTTAAGGAGGTAGTGATTTATGAAACAAGGTTTAAAATTATTTTTCATAGATGAGCGTAGTTCATTTTTAGAATATAGTCATGCTGATGTAGAAATCTCGCTCACAGAATTTTACCTGTCTCTTGGTAAGTGAACCCTTGGAAAATATATATTCTAAGGGCTCACTTTTCAATGTTAAGATCTGACGTGCGATTTATGGCTTGACTTGGGTATTACAGGTTGAGATGAACGAAACCACATTTCAAGTGCAGTATTTCTGCTTCTGTTTGCGATGGATCACACATTTTAAGAGCGCGGCGTGTCGGGTTGAAATGATGCCTTTCTTGATTTGACTAGGATGGTTTAATTAGAGGAATAGTGTATGTATGGATAAACTGTGGTGGTAATTTTATTATCTACTCTATTCACCAGGGGTCGGTTGCTCAAAACTAAGTTATTTTAACGATCCGTTAAACTCTAACGGACATATCTTGGTAACGTGTTGTTTGTTAACTTTCCCGAAATTTACTACATTAAACACTGTAGAATACTTTATTTTTTATATTAGAATTAATCCGTAGGAAAAACTTGCACCACAGAATGTTTGGCGCCTTTATTTTCAGCAACAATCTTTCTCTCCGTTAAAGTTGCTCAAAGCTCCGTTACTTTTAACGATCCGTGGCCAGTTGCTCAAAGCTCTGTTATCTTTAACGATCCGTTAACTTTAACGGAGAGAAAGATTGTTGCTGGAAATAAAGGCCCCGAACATTCTGTGGTGCAAAATTTTAGTACAGATTTATGCTAATATAAAAGATAAAGTATTTTATAGTGTTTTCTATAGTAAATTTAACGGAAAGTTATCAAACAACACATTACCAAGATATGTCCGTTAAAGTTAACGGATCGTTAAAGATAACGGAGCTTTAAGCAACTGGCCCCCGGTAACATGGAGATAACGGATCGTTAACTTTAACGAAGAGAAAGACTATTGCTGGAAACCCCATTATACGCGTGGTTAACTTGCCGTTATATTTAACGGAGGTATTGGGCTTTGTTATATGTTAAGGCCTGTGTACACTACCAACATTTTTACAACATTTCTCCAACATTCCTTGTTGCAACGCCGTGTTGGAAAAATGTTGCCAAGTGTATACAGAGAAAATAATGTTGTAAAAATGTTGGAGAATTGTTGGAAATTTGTTGCAAAAAGAATTGTCTGGTCAATTTTTTGTTACAAGTTTTTGGTCGTGTTGTAAAAATGTTGCTAAGTGTGCACAGAGCAAAACCAGTTTTCCAACATTCTTACAACATCTAATTGATCATGTGATCTACCTGAAGTCATGTGACGAGCCCTAGAGGGACAAAATGGCATCCTCCTTTGAAATGTAATTTGTAGTTTCTAATAAAACTTATTCTGCAAAACAAACTTATGTTTTACTGCATGATTGATATTTCATGAAGGGTTAGTGCAGAGGAATCATTTCCATAGGAGTCAAAATTCTGTGAATTTTACACCCTCTCGGAACGTATTATTCTCAATTCAGGAAAATAGAACTTATCTTAGCACTACCCCTGCCATGACTAGGAATCCCCCTTGAACATTGTCGCATGTGTTCATGCACTCTTTGGCCGAGGATACTCACCTGAAGCAAGGAACCGGGGGGTCAGTGCAAGTCTTTCTGCAGCAGGTATAGATTCCCTTAATTGGGTGTCTTGCTTTGCAATAAGGGGTGAAACCTTAGCAAGGGGTTCCTCAAATGCCCCCTCATCCATTCTCAGAAAGTTCTTATAGGAGGGCTTATCACTCATCCTCAACTCCCTCAGCAGGCAATGGTATGCTCCATGCTGCTGCCTCATTTGGATCCACGGCCTGGTCCATGGTCTCTTTCACCGCCTTTGCCGTCTTGACAAGACAATTGCCAAAACTGTGGCAGAAGCAGCCAAAACACATGTGCTCTCCTTGAATTCATCCATGATTTTCCCACCCAAAAATAATTTCCCGCTCTGTTTTACGAGAAACGTCCAACATATATTCCCAACATATTTGCATCAAATTGCCAACACTCTTATAATAGTGTACACAGGGCATGTTGTAAAAATGTTGTAAACAATGTTATTTTCATACTAGTTGATAATAAGGCCCGTGAGGAACTGTTAGCGAGACATCGTTCGCTCAGAGACAGTTCATAAAGGAACTAGTTCTTATCTATATCTTGAATAATGTAACTTTAAGAGCGCGGCGTGTCGGGTTGAAATGATGCCATTCTTGATTTGACTAGGATGGTTGAATTGGAGGAATAGTGTATGTATGGATAAACTGTGGTGGTAATTTTATTATCTACTCTTTTCACCATGGGTCGGTTGCTCAAAACTCAGTTATTTTAACGATCCGTTAAACTCTAACGGACATATCTTGGTAACGTGTTGTTTGTTAACTTTCCCGAAATTTACTACAGTAAACACTGTAGAATACTTTATTTTTTATATTAGAATTAATCCGTAGGAAAAACTTGCACCACAGAATGTTTGGCGCCTTTATTTTCAGCAACAATCTTTCTCTCCGTTAAAGTTGCTCAAAGCTCCGTTACTTTTAACGATCCGGTAACATGGAGATAACGGATCGTTAACTTTAACGAAGAGAAAGACTATTGCTGGAAGCCCCATTAACTTTAACGTGTCGTTAACTTGCCGTTATATTTAACGGGGGTATTGGGCTCCGTTATCTGTTTAATGAAGGCATTAATGGGCTGTATTTACTATTTAGCAAAAAGTCAAAGTTTACCAATGTAATTTTCTATAAAACAGTCTAGAGGGTTGGGCGATGCAGGGCTATTCCGTATTCTATAGGATGAAATTGTATAGTATTCTACAGGAAATAAAGGCCTCAAACATTCTGTGTTGCAATTTTTTTCCTAAAGATTTATGCTAATATTTCTAAAGGAAAAAATAAAGTATGCTAGTCTTTTTTGTAGTCAATCAAGTTTTGTGAACAGACTGCACAGTGCACAGTTGTCTCGCTGTCTTCCGTTTTTTGTTAATACTAACTTCTAAGATGTTGTTATACATGTACATTGAATTTAAAAATTTACAATTCAACCAATCAGCAAACAGTCTTCTCTTGGATTAACTTTAATGAATCCGATAGCTAACGGATAATGAAACTGACTTTCCAGCACCAGAAATTTAACGGACCGTTAACAAACGACACGTTACAATGACAACGATCCGTTAGAATTTAACGGATCGTTAAAATAACTTAAAAAACAGATGTGACGCCATCCTTCGATGTTGACGTACCATTATTTCAAATAATGTACGGGCAACTTTCCAAGTGTACATTATAAAAATATTAGACTGGCATGACGTTTTTCAATATAAACGCACGTGCGGAGTCGCCGGAGTGTCTGTATTTTAAGTAGTTTAATCGTCTCGAGCTTAGACATTGCGTAATAAATTGTAAAAACGCTCGGACCTCACGGTCCTCTTGTTGTTGCAATATATTACTTAATGTCTCGCTCTCGACCATTAAACCACACTTAGTTTTGAGCAACCGGCCTCAGAACATCAAGGGAGGCTAATTGGTTGTTAGATCCATTTCCATGGTGAACTTAATTCTCTCTGCTTGGTTATGGGGGTGGTCCAGTAGTTGTTGTCGACTGTCTTCTTCTCTGTTTGGCCTGCTCTTAAATTTTGGAAATTAGAATCCCACATTTTCATGGCAACATAACAACATCAATATCAATATCTTTGATGTCCATTTTGTATTGTTATTATTGTTCTTTTTATTAGCTCGTATTAGCCCTTTCTTACTCGAGAACGACGAGGGAACTTGTTGAAACGTAGTGTGAATTAAACCCAGTGATTATTTTCCATATAAATTAGTGTTTTAATATTATATGCCCAATTACTAAACGCCATATAAGTATTTCATCAATATGGATTAAAATGGACCAATATTGAAATGGACCAATATTGTGTTTTTAATTTCGAATATATTCGATATTTGAACGTTGTCGTTTTATTCAAAAGATAAGGGCAGTAGTTCACACAGACAGATAATAAAAGTAATTGAATTGAATTGTCACGATCGTGCTAACATGACGGAACGTTCACTATGCAGCGCTCCCTGGAGGCCAGTCTTATCTGATAGATACTGAGAAATCGGCCATCGAATTAACAACAAATTCGCGACACTGACTTAAAATAGCTAAAAAAAAATGGACAACATTGTTATGATTGGTATGATTGTTTTTGCTTTGATGGGCATAGTCGGTGGCGCTGCAGTGACCGACCCTATCCTCACCACTGCCATGCCAAAAGGCTGCATGCATAACGGAAAGATGTACGAAGATGGAGAGAAGACAACCACCAACCCCTGTTCGCCATGTTTTTGTAACAATGGTTACATGGCTTGTTTGGCGATAGATTGTATGATGCCGAATTGTGTTGATTCTGTAAGAAAACCAGACCAGTGCTGCTCTACTTGTCCAAATGGTAAGGGCTTTCAACCCGGCTGATTTCATTTCATTATCCTGTGTTTGCCTTATCGTGTATGTCTTAGCGCGTATGGTAGGCATGGGCGTCACCCATGGGGTGAGGGGTCTGAATATACTTGAACATCCCCCCCCATATATTTATGTTGATGTTATGTTTTAGTTTAACCACGTAAAATATGCCAAATTAGTGTTTACAGAGAAAGACTGGAAGTTTTGAAAAAGATTTAGCCCCCCAGTAGGAGGGTGACCCTCCCAATCTCTCCCTTTAGCGCCAAATCCGCAAACTCGTGCTCGTAGCGCTTACATCTATACAAAAGCTCTTGGCTCTAAATTTTTGTCAATTTTTGAAGTGAATTTTGAAAAGATGAGTCTAAGATTGATAAAGAAGTTACAAAATGGAGTTCAACTGGGAGTGAATTCCATCTTTCAGCTGCCGCAACAGAAAATGCTCTATGTCCGAAGGTAGCAAGTTTCCACTTTGGTACCACTAACTGATTGAGATTGTTTGAACGCAACTGTCTTTTTGGATTATACCGTTGAATTAATTTGCAGAGGTAATCGGGAGCCTCTCCACTGACACACAGATATGCTAGGCAGAGTACTTTAAAGTCTATCCGGGCACTGACTGGTAACCAATGAAGGGTTTGGAGAACTGGTGTTATGTGATAATTATATGGAGATCTTGTGACCATTCTTGCTGTAAGATTTTGGATTCGCTGAAGACAATAGTCTAGTCGCGATAGAAATTAATGATCGCGCTAGAGCTGAAGCAGAATCTTGTGTGAGAACATGGCGGATCGAACTGATGTTCTTCAGATGGCAGTAGCATTTTCTACACAAATCATCAACTTGTTTTATAAAGGTCAAACCACTATCCAATAAAACGCCCAAATTGTTTACCACTGACGTTGGCGGAAATTCCATATCTCCCATGTCAAATTTTAAATTTGACAAGTCCGATAATCGAGTTTTGGAGCCGAAAAGGATTTCTTCAGATTTATCTGCATTTAATTTCAAGCGGTTAAAGTTCATCCAGGTTTTAATTTGTCCGATACTGGTAGCCATTTTTGTGAGCACGTCTTTTTGATCTGATCCAGGAGTAAACGAATCTAAAAGTTGGGTATCGTCAGCATAAAGATGGTGACATACAGAATTTTCGCCTTTGTGTTCTAAATGTTTAAAACGCAATACCATAATTTCGTGTTTATGATTCCGACATCCTAATAAACAGTCCCTTTGATCAAATGTTTGGTCAAACGAATAAATACAATGGTAAACTAATGCCAAATATGTTTGCTTACTATAGAGACCAGCGAGCATGTTGAACCAATTACATCACATCCGGTTAAACCTAGCTGGTCTTCCCCTTTAAAGATGCCCCTTGCAGGTCGTTTTGCGGGCTTCAAATGTTACCGTTGTTTCGATGATAAACAATCCAGGCTACATTTTGTCAAAACTTCAAACTCTCATCATAACTTCGAACAGAACAAAGTAATTTGACTGATAATTTTCAATCTATTCATTTTTCATTACCTATTCTGTTAACTATTATAACAAGAACACCCAACTCTTTATTTGAATATTACATAAGGATTCTTTACGATTTGTGGTTCTTGAGTTTGCTCTCGAACATGAACACGCCATCTCACTTCACCCCGCCTAGTGGGTTTTCTTCTGGAGTGGGATGGGGAGAGGGGAGGGGGGTTAACGTCCACTCGACACAAATTAGGTCGTTTCGGGACTAACGTATGGTTCAAATTCATTTCAATAATTCGTTTGGGCGTATTGGTCTATGGCAGTGGGAGGAAACCGGAGGAACCGGGGGAAACCCACGACGTTGGACAGGCTACCATACTCCTTGTCACGTACAACCGAGGATTCGAAACCACGTCAGTTGACTCAATGAGAGGCTTTATGATACAGCACGCACGTGCTAATATCGGCTGCCCTAAGGAAATGTAGATGCCATTTCCGACAATCTTAATTGAGCCTGGATCCGCGCCCGTGTAATTTTGTATTTCTAGTACGCAACTGATTTCCTGATGTAGCCTAAATTTATATTTGTTGTTATTTCATCAGGTGCTAACTGTTATCTACCTGACGGATCTACAATAATAAAACATGGTGACTCACAAAAAATGGCTGACGGAAGTACGTGTAAATGTGCATCAAGATTTGGTGGATTTGGATTCGGACCTAGTAATTCTAAAGCACTTTGTACCCAAATAGCCGAGATAAAAAAAACATAATTGTATTAATCTCAATGGGTTTGGTTTTTGTTTTATTTATTTTTTTACGGGAGAGTGTCTGGGTTGGTTTTTGCGGGGCATTGAGACTAACAAGAGACCCAAGGGCCTTTATCTGCCATCTTATAATTTAAAATTATACACGCAATATTCATTAAAAGGGAAACCATGCCGGAAAATCTGGATGAACTTCCTTGATCCCTGCATTATTGGCCGAGAAAGTTCATCCAGATTTTTCGGCATGGTTTCCCCTTATCAGAGATGCAGGATGGATGGTACGAAAAAACGAGGTCCCGTGTACACACTGGAGTGCCCGTAAAAGATCCCTTGGTAGTTTAAATTCGATATAAGAGTAGATCGTAGCGCCGCTGTCCCGGCAATATTGCACTGCTAGCACACTGTATGGCGTATGCCCGTCTTCATTAGCCCAGGTTAGAAGCAGAACAGTAGGACGTTAAACCCCATTTCATTTCATTTCAATTAATACTTGTAATCAAGTATATTCAATTCTACAGATTCTGGTAATTACATAGTTGTCAAGGTACCCCACCACTAGAAATGTCCGTCGGGGTGTTTTTGTAATACCTGAAAATGTATTGTACACCTTTGGGCTAATCTAGACTAGTTCGGGGGCATGGCATTTTAAGTGTGGAACACCACACCCACCACCGGAAACCCGGCAGACTTACGTTTTGATGATACCAAATTTACATGCATTGATACCATATATATAGGAGACAATTGGTACACTTTAGCGATCCACGCCACTGTTTAAATAATATATAACAAATTATTTTTCTAATCAAATTTTGATCTTCCAGATAAGGAATAATGAAATGGAATTTTTATCTGATAGTACAAAATAAAGGAACAAAATACGTCACGATCATGTTACAATAATGGCTTGGTCATTGCGAAGCGCTCCCTGGTGGTCAGTTTTAACTGCCATATTTAGAGGAGTCGGTCATTGAACCGACCACAAGTTATTGACAGCGCGCCAATACAATATGGGTAAAATTGTTATGATTGGTTTAATTTGTATTGGTTTGGTAGCCATTGCCACTGCCGCGCCAAAAGGTTGCGTGCACAATGGCAAGATGTTTAAAGAAGGAGAAAAGGTTTCGACTGACCCGTGTTCGCCATGTTTTTGTAGCACTGATGGTCTTATGTCGTGTATGGAGATAGATTGTATCACGCCTAGCTGTGTTGATTCGATCAAATCCCCAAATCACTGTTGTTCTACTTGTCCAAACGGTAAGACTTTGAGTTATTTTTTTTTCAATTGGAGAGTCAATTATTTGTCTGTGACCAATGCGAGAGTTCCATCACATGCTTGTACTTGACAAGGAGTAGTGCCACATTTCTATCGTTCTCTCGATTCTTGGATTTAAACCCGCTTAAGAAGAATCTATTCATAAAGAATAACCCTACCTTAGTCATGCAAGGGTGTGGTGACCATTGATTTTGCAGGCGGGGTCACAAAAAACCGTTATATCGTTAGAAGGGGTAATCCTTCCCCGGGGCTTAGGGATTTTGGTCTGCGTGGAACATGCTCGAGTCCATTTGTAGCATATCTAATTCACGGTATATGTTTGAGAGGGAACACAAAAATTCAAGGGGACGCAAAAACTCAAGGCTGTAGATGACGTTAAACGCTTCACACTCGCTTTTACCCCCGTCAGACCGGTGTGGCGACCTTACTTCGTTGTTACGGCGATGGAAAATGAGTTTAGAGCGCATTAAGATCGCCAAAAGCGTGGTGGAAACGCCAGCTATCGTGCTGTGGTCACCATGGTCGCCAATGAACGCGGAGTCACGGCGTTTATTTTGAGCATGTTCAAAACAAACGCCAAGGTTCTACGATCTAATACCCCTGTCAGACTGTGATGGTGCCTTTACTGCGACGCTACGGGACGGAAAATGGCCACAGAGCCCGCCAAGATCGCCGTAAGCGTGGTAAAATCGTGGTGGAAACGCCAGATACCGTGCTGTGGTCTCCATGATCGTGAATGATCGCCTAGTCACCGTCAGATCGGGTGGCGTCCTTACTGCGCTGCAGTGGCCATACGGCGGTCAACAAATGCACAAACGTGTACACAACGTACGAAAATGTCCCAAAATATCATAAACTTGAAAATAAAATAATTTGGCGGCCTCTGGGACCATATTCCGTCGCTGTCGATGTAAAGAACAAGATTTCTTTCAAGTTTGTAACGTAACGTTTTTGGACATTTTCTCGCGTTGTGTTTACGTTTACCGGCGACCCTGTAAATTTTCTAGTCGGAGTAGCGCAGTAAGGACGCCACTTGGTCTGACGGGGGCATTAGCCCCTGACCTTATAGTCATTCCGCGAACATTTGTTTTAGATATTTTTCGATCTACTAGGCGCCGTTCCTGCGCCGCCGTATTCTGCTGAAAATTGCAAAACATTTCCTGACGAACTTTCTCTGAAGACGCAAGGACGGAACACGGGTCCTCGTGAGCCACATCTAGTTCGGCTTCTGAAATCCACGTTGAAGCCTATATTAATATTTGTTGTTATTTTACCAGGTGCTAACTGTTATCTACCTGACGGAACTACAATACTGAAGCATGGTGCCTCAAAACTAATGGCCGACGGAAAGACGTGTAAATGCGCATCAATGTTTGGACTAGGATTCGGAACCGGTCTTGGCAAATCAATTTGCGCCAAACTACCATAAATTAAACAATGAGTCATGAATTGTTCTTTTTTATATTGAACAATGAGTTTCGATTGTTCTTTTTTTTTATATTATTTTTTCGTGGTTGGGGAAAGGCTTAATGGTTTGCTTAATGGTTTTATGATTAAATACTTTAATTTTGTTCTTAGTGTTTAACGGACGTTTCCACTAAACCGGGAGGAAACCGGAGTACCGGGAGTACACCCACCAGGTTGTGAAGGCGCCCATATCTTCAAGTCTCATCCGCTCACACCAGGGATCGAAACCACATCCGCAAGCCAGGGGTGACCGGCCAGCTAGAGGTCGAAGCGCCAGTAACGGTCAGTGTTTATAGAGAAATGAAAAGGGTTGGGTTGGTCTCTCAAACAACATCAGTTTTAATAGTTCTCTGCTTTCTTGGATGTTATTGAGTCAACTGGCGTGATTTCGAATCCCCGGTTGTACGTAACAAAGAGTAGGGTCGCCTGTCCAATCACATGGGTTTTCTCCGGGTTCTCCGGTTTTCTTCCCACAGCCAAAGAACCCTACGCGCAAGCGAAATATTGAAATAAAATTATAACCATATGTTAGTCCCCAAATTACCTTGTTTGTGTAGAGTGGGTGTTAAACCCCATTGTTCTCTCCCTCCCTCTCTCTGCTTTCTTGGAAAAGCGAGGGACAATAACATGCCAAAAGTAACAGATTAAAGCCCCAATACCACTCTTGCTGTAACTGAATAATATGTCCCAATCTTTATTCTAGTCAAACGAATTGTACTATTTTACAATATTCCAATTAATAAATGATACAAATTTTAAAAATTGGAAAAATTCAACTACATGCCGTAACATGGTTTGGAAAGCTATACGTAATCACTTTCAAATGCAAATTGGATTTAAACATATTTTCGAACCCTCTGGACAAGTAAGATAGGTTGTAATGGATAGTTTACACAACACAGGTAGGACACTTAAACATCTAGTGGTTAGAATAAGGCTATTTTTTCTGGACCTGTCAAGCCAGCAAGAGTGTTATTGTCCCTGTAATACAGAGAAATAAAATGGTTGTTTTACGCCCCATAAGCAAATTTAGAAAATAGTTTGAGGAACTTATTCTTAAACTGGGTGACCTGTAATTAAACTTGGAAATCTTATCTTTATCTATCTTTTCACCTGTATGTGACAACCCAAGCTGTTCAAAGTAGAGAGAGGGAGAAATGGGGTTTAACATCCACTCGACACAGGTTTATTTTTATTTCAATAATTCGCTTGCGCGTAGGGGTCTTTAGTAGTGGGGTGAAACCAGGGGACCAGGGGATATCTTTTTGTAATACGCCCGCTTTTCAAATCAATCTATAATTATTTAAATTCAAATAAGGAAGGGAAACTTATCGTTTTACCCATTGGAGATTCAGCATTCACCATTATTGTAGTTTGCGGGAAGGGGGGGGGTGTACACATTGGCGTATACGTAAAAGATCCCTTGACAGTTGAAATTTGAAATAAAAGTAGGCCGTCGTGCCGGTTTCCGAGCAAAATTTGCTTCATAGCACATTGTATTTTGTATGTCCGTATTTATTAACTGAATTGGTGCAGAACAGTAGGAGGTTAAACCCCATTTCATTTTTCAGGGGATTCCCCAACCCGTCAGATTTTAATAAATATTAAAATAAAGCATGTATAATGGAATTGTCGACACAGGTCACAAACCCATACAAACCTTGTGTATTTCAATATTATTTCTTCCAACTGATTCATAGAAATATACCAAACAGATCAACAGTAATTATTCCTTTTGCCGCTACCATCACATTCTTGGTAGTCCTAATGGTATCGTTCTCTTGTACGAGTTATAAAGAGACAATTGTTTCCTTAATTTTTTCTCCTCTCTTCCTGCATTTTTGGGTTGACTTTTTGGTCTAGAATTGGAGAAAAGGGATCATAGCAGTTTTGGGTAATACTGATGATATTACAGCGATCTAACATTAAAGTCAATGGGCAAATAATTACTAGTCTGAGCCAAGTACGGGGCGACATAGTCAAATTATCCGCCCTGATACTTTTATTTTTATCGACCAATCGAGTTGGCGAAGGGAAGTAACCCGCATTTTATTGCAACTAAGACGAGTCTGCTGAGTGCAAACAATGACGCTGAGACTGGTCTGTGAACCGTGTTTAATTGGTTCGTAGACTCGAGCTACGATAAGGGCAGATAATTTGAATTAGTCAAAATCCCATGGAGTAGAACAGAACGATACCACTGGGGATACCAAGACCTAAAACCACTATTATAATTAAGACTTGACGCTTGGAAACCTCTTTCTTACAAGCAGGCCCGTAGCCAGGGGGTGACACGGGGGGGGGGGGGGCAACTGCCCTCCCAATACTGAGTCTTGCCCCCCCAATATCACAAGAAAATTGGCCTTTACCGCAAAATTCATGCAGATGCCCATGCTAGTTGGCCCTCCCGAAAACATCTTTGCCCACCTAAAAACAAATTCCTGGCTACGGGCCTGGCCCCAATCCTCGCCCCTCGGCCCAGGTACTGGTTAGCTCCGTCCGTGATAAAAAAAAAATAGTATGACCCAGAATTGTGGGGGGCCCGGGACATTTGTCCCACTTTGCCTTCCCTAGATCCGGCACTGATTATCGACGAACTACCCATCAATGTATAGCTGCAGTATTGTATCGGCTTACTTCAACCAGATAACAGACATCATTATAGTTGTTCAACCATAACTAATCAATTTCAATTGTCTGCAAATATTGTCAGTAAAGTTCACCAAACTGCGTTTCTAACAAACTTAGAACGGCAATTCATTTTGCGGTGCATTGGTGAATGCTCGATCCATAAAGGTAATTTTTAATGGGGAAGTGTACACGACATATTTAGCTCCGCTTTATTTTAACAAGGTCAAACGCATACTCCCCAAGGTCACGAGATATAAACAGGGCCAAGCTGAACGACAAACTCACCCTACCTGCGGAGAAGTGACTCTGACACAGTGAACCGCCATGATATTCACATGCCGTTATCTAAACGTCACAGGTCGCGAGGTCAACGCACAGAAGTCAGTTTGTAAACAAACAAACGAAAGTACAATGACTTCGACGAAGAGAAAACCTGTGTCGTATCGGGGTTGACTGTGCAATACACGGACACAGCTCGAGATAGAATAATAATCCCCAGAAGAAAATGGGATTTTAACAGAATTAGCAAGTTTAAACGGACGCACTATTTGCACTATTTGTGCTTCGGTCGGGTCTATTTCACATATACACAACGAATTCTGCTAATGTTTTTAGCGTGGAGATTTACTAATAGTTAATTTATTTCAGTTCTAAACAAAAATTTAATTAAGGGTCTATAGACTGGGTTTTAATCTTAAGATCTATGCCGCCTACCGAGGTTTAAAAAACCAACATTGTTTAAGTCATAAAACTAAGCCTTATCAGTTAGCAATGATTAGGATTAGGCCATAAAACCAATGATCCGCGCAATCAGCGAGTGTTGTCTTATAAGTAATTAGTTATTTAAGTGATAAAATAAAATAGACCCATGAGAAAAATGCTTTCTTTTTAGTTTCAATTTAAAAAAAACAAAGCTAAACTATGTGACCCAAATGCAGGAAATTACAATTTATTGATTAAGAAAAAAATCACATGACCATGAACGACAAAAATAAAACGAAGTATAAATATCACAATTTTAATAATTTTGTCTAAATTGAACAACTTACAAATATAAGAGGCAAAATGTACATCTCACTAATCCAGTGATTGCTTTTGGGGTATCATGTATGGGATACTTTTTTATTGTTTCGTTTTCATTTCAGATTTATAATATTTAATTGAATAATATAGGAAAACATTTTTCATATAAAAACGAATGTGTGTATACATTTTATGAAATTACCGTGAGAATGTAGATGAAATCCAGGTATCGATACTGTCAGGGATTAAAGAATCTCACGACATGGCTTCTTTTGCATTGAATGTGAATTAAGGGTTAGGTAATTTCTAATGGGTCTATAGACTGGTTTTTAATCTTAAGATCTATGCCGCCTACCGAGGTTTAAAAAACCAACATTGTTTAAGTCATAAAACTAAGCCTTATCAGTTAGCAATGATTAGGATTAGGCCATAAAACCAATGATCCGCGCAATCAGCGAGTGTTGTCTTATAAGTAATTAGTTATTTAAGTGATAAAATAAAATAGACCCATGAGAAAAATGCTTTCTTTTTAGTTTCAATTTAAAAAAAAACAAAGCTAAACTATGTGACCCAAATGCAGGAAATTACAACTTTATTGATTAAGAAAAAAATCACATGACCATGAACGACAAAAATAAAACGAAGTATAAATATCACAATTTTAATAATTTTGTCTAAATTGAACAACTTACAAATATAAGAGGCAAACTGTACATCTCACTAATTCAGTGATTGCTTTTGGGGTATCATGTATGGGATACTTTTTTATTGTTTCGTTTTCATTTCAGATTTATAATATTTAATTGAATAATATAGGAAAACATTCTTCATATAAAAACGAATGTGTGTATACATTTTATGAAATTACCGTGAGAATGTAGATGAAATCCAGGTATCGATATTGTCAGGGATTAAAGAATCTCACGACATGGCTTCTTTTGCATTGAATGTGAATTAAGGGTTAGGTAATTTCTAATGGGTCTATAGACTGGTTTTTAATCTTAAGATCTATGCCGCCTACCGAGGTTGAATAATATAGGAAAACATTCTTCATATAAAAACGAATGTGTGTATACATTTTATGAAATTACCGTGAGAATGTAGATGAAATCCAGGTATCGATATTGTCAGGGATTAAAGAATCTCACGACATGGCTTCTTTTGCATTGAATGTGAATTAAGGGTTAGGTAATTTCTAATCCAGCACAAATGGTTTCATATCGGATTATCTAGACATTACTGCCAGTCAGTGTCTAACCAAATATACTGCCAACTGTTCAATTCAAAGTTGTGTATGCCAAAAAAAAACCACTCACTCCATTACATAATTAGTAAATTTTATGCACTAACAATAAACAGCAAAATAAATATTGTAAACATGAATGCAATACCCAGAGGAATACCACACACAGATAAGCAATGGAATCAAGTAGGGGGTTGCATCTGGCTACTTGTATGTTATATTATCGCCCTTCTTAAAACTGGGGGCACGTACTTGTATATGGAGTATGAATGGCATGCGCTTGGATAGAGATCGTCTCCCAGAAGTGTGAATGGCATGCGCTTGTATATAGACCAACTCCCAGCAGTGTGAATGGCACGTACTTATATATGGGCAATCTCCCAGCAGTGTGAATGGCACGTACTTATATATGGGCAATCTCCCAGCAGTGTGAATGGCCCGTACTTATATATGGGCAATCTCCCAGCAGTGTGGATGGCACGTATTTGTATATGGACTATCTCCCAGAAGTGTGAATGACATGATGTGGAATAAGACAATCTATTTGCAGTGTCAACGAAATGAGCACGTCGGTGTAGTTTTTTGTCCACTTCCGGGGCAGCGTCCTAGAAATGTGTTAGAAATGAAAGCTTCAATAACGTGTTTTATCCACTTCAGGGGAAGCGTCATAGAAGTGTGTTAGAAATGAACGCTTTAATAACGTGTTTTATTCCCTTCAGGGGAAGCGTCATAGAAGTGTGTTAGAAATGAACGCTTCAATAACGTGTTTTATCCACTTCAGGGGAAGCGTCCTAGAAATGTGTTAGAAATGAACGCACGCTTCAATGAGGTTTTTTATCCACTTCAGGGGAAGCGTCCTAGGAGTGTCTTAGAAATGAACACTTCAGAGGAAGTGAACACTTCATTTCGGTACGGGATAGCACATATTATATATCGCTTTTACGAAAGTGTCAGCGACATGGCGTTTGTTTACATAAAACATACGTGTTGTTTTTTTTACTCTGTTGTCTAAACAACGCGGTGTCTGGTCGATATGTACCGCACCAAATTGATCACGTGAGCGTGTTCAATGGAGGGTAATTAGGGCAGTGGCACTTTCTTGGAAGTATGACGTAGTTGGGTCGCTTCGTGCAGTATGGAAATTCTGGCCTAAGGGGTTTGTGGGTAGGCTAATGGTAGGTGTTATATACATATTTTAAATTAAGCTCCTAGCCGGGCCACATTTAAAAAATAGATATGCGCCACAAATCAACACTGACACCCCGATTTTTCAAAAATGTTCTCGGGGGACCCCACGGTAGACTGTTAATATTGTTTATTTTATATCTTCAATATCGTTCTATATCAGTTATAATTATATCTACAGTAGCCTCTACAGTAAATGTCATGTTATCGTCAATAAAACCGTTCTTCGTATCTTGTAGTTTATCCAAGCGTATATATATTACAGTAGATATCAAAACACCAGCTTTACATGTATCTGTTCCTTGGCTAACTAGTGATTTACTCTCAGTGATATTTAACAGTTTTACTGTATAACTAATTGTAACAGTTTTAATAGTTTCGTCTTCTACTGGATTCAATACCAGGTTAATAAATAATGTTGATGTAACACCCCCAACACATACACACCATGATAATCCTTGTATTATTACATCATCACTCGCGTACAACTCACCTGTATCACCTGTAGTCATCACTATGTTGTTCAAACTAAAACTACTAGTAAATATTGTTGGTGTTTGTACTTTTACTTCACCCAGTAGGCGTTTTAAACAGTCTACATCAACCTCCACCATAGAATAACATGGATGTTTGACTACAGGTTTCTGTAAATGTGTCGATATGTTGTATTCAGTTTTTGTTTCGACATCTGTATCTACATCTGTAATGATAGATCTATGTTGTAATATACGATCAGCATATTCACACCATTCTTTCATTTTAGATGTCATCTTGTCATCATCTTCTACTAGTTTGGTTAGTTTACTGCTTTCATCTTCACCAATTTTATTGATGTCATCTTTAACCGTTCCTCCAATCTTCTTGGCGTTTTTACAAAAATTGTCTATTTGTTTCTGAACTTGATCACAAGCTGTCTTACATGATTTTTTCAGTTCAGATATTTGGGTCTTCAGAAAGTCAGAATGTTTTTGTAGCTTTTTGATCTTTTTTTCTGATTCAGTTTTCAGTTTCATGACAATTTCTCTCATTTCCTGGTCTATATCATCTAAATCCGCTACTGTGTGTTTTTTATGATCAACGATAAAACAAACAGAACAACATGTTTTGTGACAATCTCGACAATAAACTTGTATTTCTTTCTTCGTCTTGTGTTTTTTACAATACTGTTTGTCATCATCGTTGTCTTCTAGATAAAAGTTGTTGACAAACTGACTGGCACCGCCTGATGGTACTGTAGTCGACTGTCCACAGACAGGACAGTTAAACGTGTTCAAGCTAGCGTGAGCCTTGATGTAGTCATCTATACATTGTTGACAGATAGTATGACAACATGGCAGTAGCTTAGGCTTGGTAAACGTATTTAAACAAATAGTACAAGTGAAGTTAGTAGCCATCTTAAAATCCCAGGAAATCAGAATAATATATCTACTGTAGAATACTTCCTCTGATTGAACAAAGATTCAGTTAAAATAAGATATATTCTGGTAGGTGTGTGAAGTCACATGATTGTATATTTAAGTGTCATGTGATCATATTTGATTAATAAGATTAGATCTGCAGTAGTCAAACCACTCATAAAGAAGTCGACACTTGACCAACAGTATCATCTACCAACGATGTGTTTTTATTAAATAAAGGGAAGAACTTCCCACTAAAACCTAATCCATGGCCTAAGGCCAAAATTGAAAGATTGCAAAATCATATTCAAAAAATCAGGAAGCAGCTTCGGCTCTCCTATGTATTGTCTGTGATATCACTTAAGTGGAAGCAGACGTTAAACACCAAAAGAAGAATGACCAACAGTTAACAAAAAATTCGACCAGTGTCAAATCTGACTTTTCTGTCCAAAGTTCAGGAGTAGGTTATTCTTAGTTTTTGTGGAGTTCCAGTCTGTTTATCGTGAACAACATGTGTAAAATATGTCATTTCAATTTACGATGGATAGGGTTCATTCGTCATCTATTAACAGAAGACGCTGCTGCAACCTTAGCTCGATCCTCCATTCTGTCCAGAATAGACTATTGTAATTCGGTACTAACTGGTATTACGAACGAACATATGTCAAAACTAAAAAGATTACAAAACCCCGCTGCTAAGATTATCACAAAAACTGAATCAAGATCACACATCACCCAAGGCTTGAACAAACTACATTGGCTGCGTATTCGACCAAGGTTCAACTTTAAATTCTTATCGCTAACCTATCAATCGATAAACAAATCCGCGCCAAGTTACCTTCAAAATCTTGTATCCAGGCCCGTATCTAGCCCAAAAATGTAAGGGGGGCAAGGGCTGCTGGGGGCGTTGATGGGGCTTCTGGGGGCGCCGGTGTACCTACAGTTGACGGTCCACGGAGAAGGGTCTAGCCCCCCCCCCCCCCCAGAAGATTATCACTCCTGGCGCGGGCTTGCATCAATCTCATCAGCATCGGGAATTTAACCTGAACATTTCCCACAATCTTCAGTTGGCTTTCTTATAGTGGATTTCTTCGGGCGTCGGTGTGTGGTCGTTTAGTTGCGTTTCCGTCATTGGAGATATCTGACGCCACACTGCCCGACTTCTTTTTCGGGGGCATGTTTTCACACTGTTTAGTATCGCACGTTATACAATATCGATGCTGTATGTATCGAGAACTGTTATATACTTGACAGTAATAAAAACTTTAATTCCTGCTACTTTACACTTAACGATAGATTCTGGGCAGAAAAATAAACGCGAATTCTAAAAATTCCCTAAAATACTGCGGAGAACGGATAAGGACTCCTTGGGTTCTAGTCTAAAGTAAGTTTTATAATATTTGAAATACTAATAGGAAAGGGACGCTTCAAATCCGGAAAAGGGGGCGCGCTGAAACTATACTTGAAACAATGCGCCCAGGTTTGCGGCAGTATCTGACACCTTTGAAAAAGATCGAGCGCAACCCTGCCAGATCTATTGTCTAATGCGCTATAAACGGCAACAAGTACGGTGTATAGGCTACCTTGAACGAGTTCAATATCTAGAATAACTTTTGTAATAAATTCACTAATATACGAAGGATGCCAGTGAAATATTAATAACTGGTGAGATTCGATATTCGAGTGGCAGACCATAAACAGCCCCTGCTCACCTATGATACTAGCTGAGCAATACGAAGCGACTTCAAGTCTATAAACACAAGATAAAATGAATTGTTTCCCCATAAGGTGCGCTGTATAACGGGCGCATATAACATCTGACACCTTTGAAAAAGATCGAGCGCAACCCTGCCAGATCTATTGTCTAATGCGCTATAAACAGCAACAAGTACGGTGTGTACCTTGAACGAGTTCAATATCTAGAATAATTTTTGTAATAAATTCACTAATATACGAAGGATGCCAGTGAAATATTATTAACTGGTGAGATTCGATAATAATTTGAGTGGCAGACCATAAACAGCCCCTGCTCACCTATGATACTAGCTGAGCAATACGAAGCGACTTCAAGTCTATAAACACAAGGTAAAATGAATTGTTTCCCCATAAGGTGCGCTGTATAACGGGCGCATATAACACAAGCCCTTCAAGGGGCGCCAAATCATGCTGTATTGGGCGCCTCATTGACCAAGTCGTGAGCGCCCAACCATTCTCGCTCGACATATCTTATTATGTGCGAACCGACAAACATACATTGTCATTATAATGCGCCCCACCAATCATATCATTATTGGCGCCCCTCCGGGATAAGTAACACCACAGCTCGCAGTTTTAGACGACCCCTCAACTTAGGTGTTAATCGTTTGATTTATTATGAGGCGCCTCATCATTTGGGTGGTGGGGCGCCTCATATATAACGACATGAATAGAAGTGACATTGGTTAGGGGTCCCATCAATCTAGTAGTAGGCGCCTAAGCAAAGTCACTCGGCTTTAAAGGGCGCCGATACTGAATATGGACTCGTTAGTCGCTGGCTTCGTATTGCGTCCAATAGAAAGGGCGCCCCTTTACATTTTTCTCGCAATGGATAAAGGCATTATGCATTATGTGCGGCCAAACAATCATATATTGTCATAATAAGGCGCCCCACCAATCATGTCATTATGGAAGGTCCTCTGGGATAAGTTGCACACAGATCACACCGTTTTGACGCCCCATCAAGTTGTGATGTTCATCGTGTGACTCATTGTGAGGCACCACACCATTTGAGGGGCGCCTCATATATAACGACATGATTGATGACGCTCCCATAAAACCAAGTGACATTGGTTGGGCGCCCTGTCACTCGGCTTTATGGGGCGCCCATACTGATATGGGCATGTAAATCGATGGCCTCGTATTGTGTTCAATGGAAAGGGCGCCCGATTTTTCGAAGTGGGGCGCCGATTTTTCCCAGGGGGGGGGCAGCTGCCCCCCTTGCCCCCCCGCTAAATACGGGCCTGGTATCACTGTATCAACCTAACTTGTCTGCGATATCACTTTGGTTGAAGCGGACGTTAAATAAAGCTATTTCACACACATATCAACATTAACGATCATTAAGGTCGGAAGGGAAACTATAATTGAAATCATTTGGATCCATAACGTTTCGATACAGCGCATACATTGTTTGGAATCCAGAAAATATCCGACAATGTGAACCTGTGTCAGTTTTAAAATCTAAAGTGAAAACTTAGTTATTTAGTCGTTATACATTAACACTTCAAAGAGAGAACACTTTCTAGCGCCTAATGCATTCCCTAGTAGATTGAATAGTTGCGCGATACAAATATCATTATCAATATTATTATTATTATGTTTACCCCATATTTGTTTTTATTGACTCATATCATTATGTAATCTATATTCATGATTGTATAATTTATTGTCACGTGATAATATTCGAATAATAAAAATATAAGATATCAGTTCAATAATATGTCAGATCATCTGTACTCAATCTAACCACCATATTTGGTTTGTTCACCCACGTCACCTTTATATAGAGGAAATAAAAACCCACTCATAAATAACAAATAAAACCAAAAAAGGCAACCCGGACCCCAAAACAGAAAACATTGGTTTAACCAGTTTGAATTTGCATTATCCAGAAATGTAAATGGCGTTAGTTTTTTTCTTTACGTGTTTCTAGGTTACGTTCGTTGGATTTGAAAATAGTTTGTCAATGGTGGCAAGTTTCAGCCACACGAAACCCAAATTTATGATCAAAGGCGAAAACAAAGAAAAGGTTCCTTCCGTTCGGGATACAGCAAATATGCTCTTCTTGACGCCACCCCTACAGCCACAACTTGTATCCAGTTGTCATTTCGGAACAATGTTATTTTAACAATTCGCTCGCGCCTGGATGTTTCTAGCTCACGAGGTTGGACGACGGGATCTTGTGGTGTTTCGAGTATGACCATGGACCGTATATAGACAAATTCAAATCAAAAAGCGTGAACACTGGCATACGCATAGAGACGGGTATTTTCCACAGGACCATGGCGCCGCTTTCAGGGCCCATTTGCCCCATAGCACACTGTATAGCGTTAGCCCGTCTGCATTAGCCCACTCGGAGTAGCAGGACATTAAACCCCATTTCATTTCATTTCATTTTACCTAATTGTACTTAGTCGAATAGATCTAGAAGACAAACATTCGTTCGTCTGTGGTTCTCAACGTCCGCTTCTATTCGATAAATATTTGATAATCATCCATCAACAAACATATATAGGCTACAACCATGACCTTGAATAATGTCTGCCTGTATAAATACACGACTCGTCTCCTCCACTGAATATAGGCTAGACAATATGCCGGTGAAGTCTTAAGCAGGGGTGTAGGTGGTGGTGGGGGGTCTCCATGGCACCAAGTAATTGCCCCTAGAGTTTATAACACAACAATTATATAATGCCAACTTTTGAGCAACTGTCTATATTATAGGCCTATAGGCGCTCAGTGTTATTTAATGCATTTTATTATGTATTTTGATTAATATTCATTTGGGGGGGGGGGGATCCATTGATTGTGTCGTTATAAATAAATAAATTGTAGAACTAGAAAACATTCGTTGAATGTCTGTGATATCAGATCGGTGGAATCGGGCGTACAATACAACTAACACACACAAAACATCCGTTTGTTTATAATATGAAAAAAATAAACCAGATAGGCCTATATTTGGACACCATCTTGATTAATGACGTGCCAATACAATGACGTCATATGACTTACAGGTTGTTATGGTTATCTTGTTGTGTTCAATATTTCCATGTATAATCACTCCATGTTGCTAAATTTAATCTTACATTGTACATTAAATGAAAACCCCAAACATCACAGACGCATACAGTCCAATTTGCTTAATAACAATTTAATATTTGGGACTTATATCCTACTTTTAAAACTATAAGCTCGCTCTACCATTTTACAAAGGTCAGGCATAGCTCCTTTAACAGGCGTGGTATTTGGTTATATTTACTCCTAAATAAAATAAAAAAACAAGTACGAACAATCCAAACCATAAGACAGAATTCAAAGTCCTTAAAATGTTATAGGCAAAATAGTGTCTTCAAGAAAAATAGTGTAATCAGCAAATAGACTGCTCCTCGTGTAGGCTACAAAACACACGAACTAACGATATCCAGAGACGTAGCCTATTACTGAAAGTAGAGTTTATATTTTGATCATCTTTTGGTGTATTTATAAAGAGAGAGAGGGTGAGAGATAGACAGAGAGATGGGGTTTAACGTCAACTCGACTCAAACTAGGTCTGTAACGGTCAAATTTGAAGTTGTCTGATTCCAGTGGTGCTGACACCTCATGCTTGCATCTCAGTGAGCCTGGACGATCGCGTGACGCAATGCGTAATTAATTGTCCAATAGTAAGACTGATTAGTTTAGTCGTGGTTCTAAGATGACGGACACGAGAACCGCAATAGATAGTTAATAGTAAAGTTTCTTATAATAAGTATAGTAAAAGTTTGGTTTTTACGGACATGATGGGCCTATAATACGGTAAATAGTTTGTTTATCATATATAGAATTGTTTTAACATGTAATTTGTATGTTATAAGATATAATTATGATTTGAAAGTCTTCGCTCAGCGAACTTCAGAAATTCGGTCATTTCTGGGGATCTGCACGAGCTGAGCTATGATCGATGCATCGTATTGTTATTTGCAAGCTTATTTAGAGTATTTAGTTATGATATTTTATAGTCTATAGTGAAACGAGCTTATGCATAAGAAATTATTCAAGCTGCATTTGTTGTCTTTGCAAATTGTCATTGTCATGCCATGGAGCGTGTCACGATAGCGTGCAGTTGAAGAGGTCAAAGTTCAATAGCCTTAGCGGTTAATGTGATTACGTATTAGTTATAGTATAGTTAAAGGACATGTATTTATATTTTCAGTCAATCTCGACTCGACTCGACTCGACGCAACTCGACTCGATTCGATACACGACTCGATATAACCTCTACAGAATGGATCGACTGTAAAAAAGATAGATTTAGATAGAAAGATTCTACTGTAGCATTAGTATAGTAATTTTAGATGTAATGTCTCAGATAGATAGAAAGAATTAAAGAGAACTGTTGAATCATTTGATATCGTTGTAGTGTTTTGTATTGTGTCGTGAATTGGCGACGTGGGCCTGTCGTATCGTCATAGTTTCGCATATTGATAGTTGTTTATTCCAAAGACTTAGAAAGAATCATCATATGGTGCTTTGGAGCCATATAGCATTGACGTATTTGCTTATCCTGTTAGTATCACCAAAGATGAATAGTACAGTTAGTGAAAGGTGTGAGCGAAGATTGAACGCTTTGTTCAGACAATTAAAGTTATCAACTGAAGCATTAAAGGAGAAGTTGACAAGCAGTAATGATCGCGACTTAATTAAAAAAGAACATAGTTTGTGGCAAAACGAATTTGAAGAATATTTAAATGGTCATGATGAATATTGTAAAACCTTAGATGATGCAGCCATTGCATCCTATAATGCACAGTATTACACAGAAAGAACTGGCTTTATAGAAACATTCAAAGAAATGGTTAGTGAATGGTTCAGTTTAAATAAAACCCCAGTGTCCAGTCATCGAACAAGTAATTCGCGTACATCGACGTCTTCGGCACGGTTAAAGGAGACTCAGAGACTTGTGGAGCTGGAAGCAAGAGAAGAAAGTCTAAAGGAAAAAGAAGAATTAGACATGGCTGCTATTAAATTGAAACACAAACAAAAGCAGTTGGAATTAAAAACTGAAATTAAAATAAGCAGGAAAAAAGTGAAAGTTCTGGAAGAAATGGGAAGTCGGCAGGGCCTAAACAGTATTAATAATAGTGACAATGTTAATGATTTCGTTTCTGTACATTCTGAAATTGTTGATGATGTTAATATTGCTAATCCAGGTGATGTGAATTCACCAGTCGTTAATCAATCTATTGGTAATTCGCCTTTAGTTAGTAATTCTATTGTTAACCCGCCTTTAGTTAGTCATTCTATTGTTAACCCGCCTTTAGTTAGTAATTCTATTGTTAACCCGCCTTTAGTTAGTCATTCCATTGTTAACACGCCTATTTTGATTAATTCCAGTGTTGATCCACCGATAGGTAGTCATTCCATTGCAAATAGTAAGGTAAATCCAACAGATGTAAATCAACCTGTTGTTAGTATTAATATGCCTTTAGTTAACCATTCTGCTTATAACCCTGTTAATGTTAGTCCTAAAGTGAACCCTCCTAATAGTTTTAATGTTAATCCTAATATATATGCACAAGGCAGTGTAGGTAATGTAAATAATGAAATGTCCATAATTAAGTATTTAAAAAAGCCTCCTCCAGAAGTTCAAGTATTTGGTGGGGATGTGTTAAAGTATCCAAGGTTTAAGCGACAACTTAATTCTATTTTGATTCATTGTGATGATTATGATGAACGATTTGGGTTGTTAGAAAGGTATACTAATGATGAGGCTTATAATCTTATAGTAGGTTATTCTTATCTTGATTCATATCAGGCCTTTTATTCTGCAATGAAAGCACTAGATGATAAGTACGGTAATAATGATGAGATAGCAAATGCATTTATTAGAAGGGCCTTAAATTGGCCAGTTGTAAATAAGCCTAAAGCTTTATAACAATTTTCTGTGTTTTTAGTAGAATGTGAAAACGCAATACGTTCAGTTGATGGAGTAAAGGTACTTGAGTACCCTGATAATATTCAAAAAATATTAAAGAAATTGCCATATTCAATACAGGAGAAGTGGCGTAATATTGTATTTCATACTCGTTCAGATGGTTTGTCACCTAAGTTTAGTCAACTGGTTCAGTTAGTAAAATGTGAGTCTAAGAAAATGAATGATCCCACTTATGGTAAAGATGCACTATTTGTATCCCCTGGAAGTGGAATAAAACCTTCCAACTCTTATAGTCATAATAGACCCAGAGCTAACTTCTCAAATAAAGTGTCTGATCAGCCCCCCATCTATAGAAGTGATGCAGCATATGATAGGAATAGGACAAGTGCTGGTAGGGGTAGAACTCCCTTTAGAAGCTTTGGTAGTAATACTTATAGAGATCGTAAAAGAAGTCATGAACCACAAACTAGGAATGCTTTACCGAAACCATGTATTTTCTGTAAACGCGAGAATCATAGTATAGATAAATGTACCAAATTCGATGAAATAGATTACCAAGATAAACAGATATTTGTAGAAAGTAATAGAATATGTTATGGATGTCTAAAAGTAGGACACTACAAGAAATATTGTCAACAAAATGAATTCTGTAAAAAATGTGGTGGTCTTCATCCTACAGTGATGCACATGAATGAAAGAAACAAAGGTAATAAAACCGAACAGGCTGTTGCAGAACCTGTATCAACCGTAGGTGGAGTTGGTGCACACGTAACTAGTTCTATGGAGGCTGGAGAGTGCACTATGGCGATATTACCAATTAGAGTCAAAATGAAAAATAGCACACAGTCCATAATAACGTATGCTTTTCATGATCCAGGAAGCAGTATATGCTTCTGCACTACATCCATAATGAATAGACTAGGATGGTACGGCAAACGAAGAAGGGTAACTATTGAAACAATGGGACAAACGCAGAACATGTATACATATCTTATAGATGGAATGCAGATATGTAGCTTAGATTCAGATGATACTATAGATTTACCATCGGTATACACAAAGGAAAAGATGCCGGTTACACATCATCATATTCCCAGGCAAGATGATATCAACAAATGGCCACATTTGGATGGTATTCAGCTACCCAATCTAGGTTGTGAAATTGGTCTTCTCATAGGAAATAACGTTGCAGACGCTTACAGACCATTAGAAGTTAAAACTGGACCCAGGAATAGTCCCAATGCTTTCCGTTCGATGCTTGGTTGGTTGATATGGAATCTTGTTCGTGACACCAAAAACCATTACAATCCAACAGTAAACCATGCCGAAGTACTATTAGAAGAGAGAATAGTTCAACAAAGTCAATTAGAGACTTTATTTAGACAGTCCGTTAATCTGGATTTTCCAGAACGTATCATTGATGATAAACGAGAAAATTCACAGAATGATAAACTTTTCCTCAAGAAAGTAGAAGAGTCGATTAAATTTAAAGATGGTCATTATTGGATTAATCTTCCATTTAAAACTCAAAATACTGTTATGCCTAACAATATTACCCAAGCTGAAGGTCGTTTGAAGTCGTTACGGAGGAAAATGGAGTCAGACGTACAGTTAGAAAGCGAATATAAAGAATATATGACCAAAGTTTTAGAACAAGGTTATGCGGAACCAGTTCCCGATGATGAAATTGATAGAATCGACGGCAAGGTATATTATCTTCCACATCACGCCGTATTTCACCCGAAGAAGAAGAAAATAAGAGTTGTCTTCGACTGCGCTGCTCGATATTATGGAGTATCCATCAACGATATGTTGTTACAGGGACCTGACCTGACCAATAATCTAGTAGGCGTACTTTTACGATTTAGACAGTCTTTAACAGCAGTAATTGGGGACATTAATAACATGTTTCACCAAATCCTGGTTCCCAAAGAAGATAGAGATTTCTTAAGGTTTCTTTGGTGGCCATGTGGAGATACGTCTAAGGATCCGGTTATCTACCGTATGGTTGTTCATCTGTTTGGAGCAACGTCGTCCCCTTCGTGTGCCAATTCAGCTTTAAGGAAAACTGCACTAGATAATCTTGACGATTTTGAGGAAATAGCCATACAGACTGTATTAAACAATTTCTATGTAGACGACTGTCTAAAATCAGTGGACAATGAAAGTGACATGATTAATTTAGTAGAACAACTTTGTAGCTTATGTAAACGTGGTGGATTTATCCTTTCAAAGTGGATTAGTAGTAGTAGAAAGGTTATTGACTCAATTCCAGAAAGTGAAAGAGCAAAAGAGGTGAAGGATTTAGATTTAGATAGAGATTCCCTGCCTTTAGAACGTGCTTTAGGTGTAAGTTGGTCTGTGGAGAACGACGCCATCGAGTTTCACATTCAGTTACAGAGACAGTTAGCTACCAGAAGAGGAATACTCTCCTTGGTTTCATCTGTGTATGATCCGTTAGGCCTAGCATCGCCTTTCATATTACCTGCTAAACTCCTTCTACAGAATTTGTGTCGCCAAAGATTAGGATGGGATGATACGATTTCTGAACAGGATCTTAAAACTTGGAATAATTGGTTGGACAATCTGCCAAAATTAGAGACTTTATCTGTTCCCAGATGCTACAAACCTGAACATTTTAAGAACATAGTTTCGTGCGAGATCCATAGCTTTAGTGACTCTAGTGAATATGCATATGGGGTAGTGATATATATCCGTCTAGAAGATTCGATAGGAAACATTCATTGTAGTCCCGTGATAGGTAAATCTCGTGTTGCACCCATTAAGAGGATTACAATTCCGCGTATGGAGCTGACTGCAGCCACCGTATCTGTTAAATTGTGTAATATGATACTTCGTGAGATAGAACTTCCAGTTAGTAACGTTTATTATTGGACAGACAGTATGTCAGTTCTTAGGTACATTCGAAACGAAGATGCTCGATTTCATACGTTTGTAGCCAACCGTGTGACCGTAATTAGAGACGGTAGTGATATTTCGCAGTGGAACTACGTTGATACAGCACAAAATCCTGCGGATGATACTTCACGTATTATTTCATTTGATAATGGACAGAAAGTACAGAGATGGTTTAATGGACCAAGCTTTTTATATAGTTCAAAAGGAGAGTGGCCAAAGGAGACAGAAATACCACTTTCTGTCGAAGATGATCCAGAAATAAAGATAGTTTCAGCAACTATTGTTGACGAAACCCCTAGTATAGTAATTAGACTCATATCTTATTTTTCAAGCTGGTTCAAGTTAAAGCGCGTGGTCGCTAGATTACTAATTGGTTTTCAGAATTTATTGTATTGGGCAAAGGTCCGAAAGGAAATTCGCTCTAGACTAGAACAGGATATATAGGATCAGAACTTATTGGAGACAAAGGTCGCGGAAGAAATTAATCGTCAAAAGTTAGTACAGTCTTCAGAGAACTCTCAAGGTTTAGTAACCATAGAAGATCTGCAAAGGGCTGAGAACTCAATCGTCCGTTACGTCCAAGAAAAGTATTTTAGTGGACAAATAGACAACTTTCAGAAAGACACCAGGGTAATCTTGCATAAATCGAGTCCACTTCATCGTTTAGACCCAATCTTAAAGGGTGGAATATTAAGAGTAGGAGGACGTCTTAGTAAGTCCACGTTACCATATGAATCACAGCATCCTGTTATTTTACCACATCATTCGCCAGTGTCAGCTTTAATAATTAGCAGTATTCATAGTTTAGTTGGTCATTTAGGAAAATCTGCTATGTTAGCTGAACTTCGAACTCGATATTGGATCATTAAAGCTTCATCCATCATAAAGAGTATTATATCAAGGTGTGTAATCTGTCGAAAGTATAAAGCCAAGGTTTCTCAACAGAAAATGGCAGATCTTCCAGTTGAACGTCTTATAGCAGACGAACCCGTATTTTCCCGAGTGGGCATGGATTATTTCGGACCAATAGAAGTCAAAAGAGGACGCTCCACAGTGAAACGTTGGGGTGTAATATTTACTTGTTTGTCAGTGAGAGCAGTTCACCTTGAGGTGGCGTACAGTTTAGATACAGATTCTTGTATAAATGCTTTGCGCAGATTCAGTAGTAGACGAGGGCCTATAAAGTATATTAGGTCAGATAATGGGACCAATTTAGTTGGATCAGAAAGGGAGCTGAGAGAAGAATTAAGAAAATTTAATTCCCAGAAGATCCATGATAGTATGCTTCAATCAGAAATCAATTGGGAATTCAACCCTCCCGCAGCTTCTCATTTCGGTGGCGTATGGGAAAGGTTAATTAGGACAGTGAGACGAATCCTCTACGCTTTACTTAAAGAACACTTAATACCACTTGACGACGAAGCTTTACATACTTTCTTATGTGAAGTAGAAGCTATCATGAATACCAGACCTATTACGACAGTCTCTACAGATCCACATGATATAGAAGCCTTAACTCCAAACCATTTATTACTAACGCGTCCAGGAGAAAAACTTCCAATCGGCGTGTTTGAGAAAACGGATAAATTCGCAAAAAGGAAATGGCGACAGATCCAGTATCTTTCGGGGATATTTTGGAAAAGATGGTCTAAAGAATATCTTATGTTGTTGCAGGAGCGACAAAAATGGCTGAACCCCCAAAAGAATGTTAGCGTCGGAGACGTAGTGTTAGTATTAGATTCGAATTTAAAAGGTTCCTATGCCTTAGGAAGAGTAAAAGACGTCATTTGTGATAAAAATGGCTTAGTTCGTGTCGCAAATGTCAAAACGGCAACAAGTACCGTTACCCGCCCCATACACAAGTTGAGTGTTATATTAGAAAAGAAAGTTGATAGTTTAATGTAACAATCAATATTGATAATATAAGTATAGTTATTATTGAAACTGAGTATAGTAGTATAGTATTAAGAAGTTAGTACACATAATGATAGTACTAGTATAGTTAAGTAATAGTTTAGTAAAGTACTAGTATTTATTTAAGTAATAGTAGCGTTTGTAGAAGTAAATATGTAGTAGTTAAATCTAAGTGCTAAATACATGTATGTTAATATAAAAGAAAAACAGTGTGTCCATTATTATAGTCATATCAGACTCGTATCATTTAGGTAAAGTGTGAATCTAACGTTTCATTTTATATTTACTGATATTTAATTGTATTAATAATATCTTAAGTTAGATACTAGTTAATTTGACCTTTGTTTGATAATTGCTCCCCGGAAAGTACGCAATTAGGAGGCTGGGATGTAACGGTCAAATTTGAAGTTGTCTGATTCCAGTGGTGCTGACACCTCATGCTTGCATCTCAGTGAGCCTGGACGATCGCGTGACGCAATGCGTAATTAATTGTCCAATAGTAAGACTGATTAGTTTAGTCGTGGTTCTAAGATGACGGACACGAGAACCGCAATAGATAGTTAATAGTAAAGTTTCTTATAATAAGTATAGTAAAAGTTTGGTTTTTACGGACATGATGGGCCTATAATACGGTAAATAGTTTGTTTATCATATATAGAATTGTTTTAACATGTAATTTGTATGTTATAAGATATAATTATGATTTGAAAGTCTTCGCTCAGCGAACTTCAGAAATTCGGTCATTTCTGGGGATCTGCACGAGCTGAGCTATGATCGATGCATCGTATTGTTATTTGCAAGCTTATTTAGAGTATTTGGTTATGATATTTTATAGTCTATAGTGAAACGAGCTTATGCATAAGAAATTATTCAAGCTGCATTTGTTGTCTTTGCAAATTGTCATTGTCATGCCATGGAGCGTGTCACGATAGCGTGCAGTTGAAGAGGTCAAAGTTCAATAGCCTTAGCGGTTAATGTGATTACGTATTAGTTATAGTATAGTTAAAGGACATGTATTTATATTTTCAGTCAATCTCGACTCGACTCGACTCGACGCAACTCGACTCGATTCGATACACGACTCGATATAACCTCTACAGAATGGATCGACTGTAAAAAAGATAGATTTAGATAGAAAGATTCTACTGTAGCATTAGTATAGTAATTTTAGATGTAATGTCTCAGATAGATAGAAAGAATTAAAGAGAACTGTTGAATCATTTGATATCGTTGTAGTGTTTTGTATTGTGTCGTGAATTGGCGACGTGGGCCTGTCGTATCGTCATAGTTTCGCATATTGATAGTTGTTTATTCCAAAGACTTAGAAAGAATCATCATATGGTGCTTTGGAGCCATATAAGGTCATTTCGGTACTAACATATGGTTTAATTGTATTTCAATAATTCGCTTTCAGCCATCCAAACCCCCGTGTATTTATAAAGACACATTATTTCAGATTTAATCGGGTTTACACTTGAAGGTCTAGCGACGAAGTTGAGAATGATACATGATCATCGTCAAATAGGTGGTGAGATATTTCGAGTTGTTGTCTTTTCGATATATGTTTGTAATTTATTAACATAAATATTAAACAGCGTGCGGCTTAACCCACATCCCTGTTTAACACCGATATATAAACATTTTAAGGTCAAACTGGAACTGGTGTGGTTTCGATTGATCGGTTGTACATGACGAGGAGTAGGGTCGCCTGTCTAATCTCATGGATTTTTTTCCGGGACCCCCGGTTGCCTCCAAGTCCAAGTGCTAAAGACCCTTAGAATAACACACAGGGGAATTATTGAAATAAAATTGAACCATATGTTAGTCCGGAAACCGTCTTGAGGCGCAAGAAAGATGACTTCTTCCAACTATACAATACCAATCCAGATTTCAGTGAATTTGACGAAGGGCCGAGTGCATGGTTTACAACATCAATGGATTTCATCTTTTAAATCTGAGAATTGAGCTGAACTTATTCATCCCAGATAACTGGTATAATTACAGGTCCAGTCGAGATTCTTACAAACCCTATATATGTTGACATTTGACATAGAATTTGTAGTTTTTGCCCTGGAAACAGCGCGTCCCTGATAACTAGAACACGAGTATTTTAACAGAAACTTCTGGAAGCAAACACAGTATGCCACTCTCCTATACATCAGGCCCGTAGCCAGGGGGTGGCACCTGCCCTCCCAATACTGAGTCTCCCCCCCCCCCCCCCAATATCACAAGAAAATTGGCCTTTACCGCAAAATTCATGCAGATGCCCATGCTAGTTTGCCCTCCCGAAAACATCTTTGCCCCCCAAAAAACAACTTCCTGGCTACGGGCCTGCTTCCAAGTCTCAATATCCAACATTCATTATTTCATCACCAATATGTCCCCATTTTATAAGTCACAGAAATAAATATATAAATTTGTATTTGGTTTTCATCGAATCTTAGTGGGTAGTCAAATGAACCGTAAGCAGAGTTAGTGCGAACTTCAAGGGATGTGGCACTCGGCAAATCCAGTAGCGTTTTATCATTGAGGCGCCGGAGGCGCCAGCCTCCTCGCGAAAAAAATCAAAGAAGTTGAAAAAATAAAACGGGAGAAAAATGCTAAAACCGATGAGAAAAATGAAATGTACCCTAGTTAGGGAGGGCCCTCAAGGCAGACAAAAGGGCCCACGTCTGACAAAAGGGCCCCCCTGACCATGGGAAAGGGCCCCGCGTTTGAAAAAAGGACCCACGTCTGACAAAATGGCCCCCCTGACCATGGGAAAGGGCCCTGAGTCAGAGTCAATCGTTTTATACACTAATACTGTTGAATACACTAATAAATGAGAATGCAGTCATTGCATTGGCATGCAAATCATCAATCAAGAAATCACCTTTTCTGAAACCCTACTAATTAGCTATTCAGGAAAGAAATGGCTAGGTCGCCCAGTGTGGCCTGGGTTTTTAACTAAAACATATTTTAATTCAAAACTATTCTTTACATTCTCCGAACATATCAATCAAATTTGTATACAAAAATAGTATGGCGAACTTATTTTTTATTCAACAAACATAAACATACGTACACCTATTTACAAAACTTCCTTCTAAATTATATTAGCTAATGAATACTAATACGTTTACCTATTGTTACATTATTATAGTATTTGTTTATAATTATATGTAAAACGTTTCGAGTCCTTGATATACCTTTGCATAAGTAAAACTAACATTGTATTTAATGTTTTGGGTAGTAGCGACGAACCATGTAGAAATATTTCGTGTAATTCAGTGAAAGGAATATTTCCCAGTCATGTCAATTTACTGAAAAAGGCATTCAAAAAATAATGATACGAATTATCGACAGATATAGCATTACAACTACAGTATCGATTTTCAATTATATTTGAACGAAATAGATCAAAATGTAAACTACTACATCCCCGTCGAATACGATTGTTGTATATAGAGAATGGCCTAGAACAAATACTTCTAAATTTTAGTGGCTTTATTTTAGGTTTTAGAGATTGTTTAAATTCTTTAACGTTTGCAATGCCTTTCAAATCTTTTGATAAATTTTTATATTCACGAATAGTTTTCGAAAAAAATGATTTTGTCTGATACTAACACGACAACGGGATTCCCGAATATTGCAGTTTCGTAAATTGTAAGGTGCTTGGGATTCGTTTACAAAATGTATAGTATTAGTAAAATACACGGGACAGATTACATGGATTATTTTATGTAACTGATTCAAACGTCTAATCTTTCTTCTTTCATGTAATTTGACCATGCAGTTTCAAAATATAAAGATTGTCTGGAGGTGTAAATTGTATTTACTGTAACAAAGCGAGCTGCTTTCATCTGAAAAATTTAAAATTTATCTGAATTATAACTACTACAGTCATCCCAAACTCCACAACAGTATTCAATTATAGGCAAAATAAAACATTTATAGAGTTTATTAAGTGAATCCTGAGAAATTAAAAAAAATCTGAAGAAACACCCCTAGGTGTTTATGTACCGACGTATCTAATATATTCGTGTTATATTTAATATTAAGCGGATAACAAAATTTTTGACAACTGAAGATCATTAGTTTTGTCTTTTCTGGATTAAAAGTCAGTAACCATTTTTAAGACCATTTGGATAAATTAAAGTTTAATTCAGATTCATTCTTTTCAAAACATTTTGAAGAAGAAGACAGAGACGTATCGTCGGCGAATAAACGCGTGATTCCAAATAAACCATCAGAAAAATCGTTAATGTCAATAAGAAATAATAAAGGTCCGCGGATTGAACCTTGTGTAACCCCAGAATTTGTATACCTAAAAGCTGATGAGGATTTGAGAGATAAGAAGAAATGAGATCATGTAATTTACCAGTGATACTGTAATTAGATATTTTATGTAACGGGCCCCTATGAGACACTTTGTCAAAAGCTTTCGATATATCACAAAATATGAAACCTATAGATTCTTTATTATCGTACATTTCAAGCAGTTGGTGGACGGTTGGTACTCCTGGAAGGAATCAAGATTAATATTTATTAATCAAATGGTTATTTAAAAAATAGGTCAATAAGTGTTGATGGGGAAGAGACAATTTTGTCGCTTCGAGAAAATTTCCGAACCCAGACATTCATAATAATGATCGATCAGCTGTCGGCTGCTCTGACAAAACGGCAAAATGCTTATATTTCTAAGCCAAAGGTTTGGATTTCTCGGTAAACTCGGGAATCTTATCTGTGATGAACTGAAGGAAGCAGCATCTACATTGTTGGCCATCTACACAGACGATCTAGACGAACATTTCGAGAACGAACTGCAGCAATTCGTAAACGTCACAAAGGGCAAAATTTTCATTAAGGATAGAATTTACGAGCTCCAGATTCTAAAAATGTTCGATTCAGAGACAAATGCTGGAACAGCGTTAATATCGACTTTTCCGAACATATATACGACATTGCGTATTTATTTGCCGATCATGGTCACCAATTGCTCGGGTGAGCGTTCTTTTTCCGCCTTAGCGCGGATAAAAAATCACTTGCGTTCAACTATGGGGCAAGATCGCATGGGTGCACTAGCTTTATTGTGCATTGAAGCTAATCTTCTGGATTCGATTAATTTGGATGAGATCATCAAAACTTTCGCGAGCCGCAAGGCTAGAAAGAAGGATGTCGTGTAACTGGAAGATGTACTTGAACTTTGGTCAAATATTATTTGAAATCACCATATTCCATTAATTATTATTTGATTGAGCTCCCGGCACGGTACAAACAAGGGATTTGTTTCGCATTCAGGCTTCAGACAAGTATCGGATTAGGCCCGGACCTCAGAATAAACAGGCCTCGAGGATATGTAAGAATGCACCAAAATGTTCCTCGACCTTCGGTGGCCGGGGGCAGACACGCCCCCCCCCCCCCCGCGAAAAAGGGCCCTCAAAATAGTAAAGCTTCCGCCATGATAAACCTTAAAACGCCCCTGGGCAAATCTCGACAGATTCCGGTACCCTACATCTAGTCTCGGATGTATGACGAATTCCGTCATTTTGGAACTATTGTAAACGACCCGGATAAAAAATGGCTTCCCCCATGTAGATTATATCAACAAACTAAGAAATGGCTGCCATTTTGGGACTTTTTTGTAAAAGCGGCACGTTTTCTTGTTAGAGAAATCGATAGTCGACTAGCCGCATCGCAAATGTATGGTCGTAGGTACATATCACTTACTGTCATACATCCGAGTATAAATGTAGGGTTACGGAGGGTACCGGAATCTGTCGAGGTTTGCCGAATGGGGATATGGAACGCAATGCAAACATTACAACGTCATGACACCTTGGCTGCTTCGATACTTTTAGGTTCTTTACAGAGCCTAATACACACTTCTTCCAAAACATTTTAAGAAATTTTAAAACAAAAAATATATAATGCCTTCATATTAAAATATTTTAATAAATATATGATAATTGATAAAATCTACATGTTTGAAAGTTCTTCAAATAAATCTACACCAATGTCGATAATCTAGCAGAATAACTAATAAAGCAAGCACGGGCGTGACTCCAGATAACGTCGAACAAAAAAAAGTGCCGACGTTTTGGTTTCACTCCACCTAAAAAAGCAGAAATATTGTCTCTAGATTCTGAGTTTTATCAGACACCAGGGTAATCCCAATCAGGTATAACAGATGTTGTGTACATGCCATGTGCTGTGATATGGCTATTATTGTTGCCACTCCATGTGATATAACTATTGGGTTTTTTTTCATGTCGTTTCTAAACTATTGCTGTTTTCATGTCATGTTAAATAATATCCAGGTAATGTGATCTAACAAAAGTTGTTTTCTTGTAATGTGATATAACAATTGTTGTTTTCCTCCCCCCTTATATTTCGCCAACAATAATGATTTCTTAGAAGATTTCTTAGCCAGTCACATCCTTAATTAGCCCCTCCAAAAAGTTCCGTGGCCCCACCAAATTTGATGAGCTGTCTACGGACCGTTTCCTGTTATGTGATATAACTACTTTCGTATCCTGTGATATGACCTTACGAGTAATACTACCATGTCAACTGATGTAACTATTACTGATATCATGTCACGTCGTCGTGTACGTATAGTAATGTCCTCGTGTTAAGCGACGTCATCATGTCGTGTGGTGCCTTTCTTGCCACGTTTCTTGTCATGTTATGTGACGTCATCGTGTCGTGTGGTGCCCAGAGCTCTCTATATAAGGCTCTGGTGGTGCCCCTCTTGCCACATTTCTTGTCATGTGATGTTAGTCATGATACGGGACGTCATTATGTCGTGTGGTGCTTTTCTTGCCACGTTTCTTGTCATGTGACGTTACGTTAGTCATGTTATGTGACGTCATCATGTTGTGTCGTGCTTTTCTTGCCACGTTTCTTGTCATGTGATGTTAGTCATGTTATGTGTAGGCTGGTTGGTGGAGCTGACGCTAAGCTGCTGTAAAACTGGCACGTAATTCATATTGTTCACGGGATCCCACGATAATTGTCCAGCTTGCCCGGGTGTCGTTAAGGGCATGGCATTATTCAGGGCGGACCCACTGGCAAAACTCTGTAAATAGCTTGCAGTTTCATATTCACGTTTTTTCATTTCTTCTGAGTTCCAGACCAACTCGGGGTTCTTTATCGACGGGACCACATTGGAAACAGTCTGTCCCATAAACGAACGACCAGAGTTCAACATATAAGAATGGTCAGTATCAAAATTTCGTCCATCCGGAATTGCGAACTGTGAATTATTGTAAGCCTGGTTGTTCGAGTTTAATATAACAGGTGACGGCTGTGTATAGAGTCTTCCAGTCAACAGACCAGCCACGCCCTGTGACGAGTAGTCTGCGATATTAGCTAAGGAATTGGACAGGCTGTCTGTCTGCTGAAGAATTTGAGCTCTTGTCGGTGGGTTCTGGGGTCGACTCGTCACATCCTCATAACTCGGAGGGATGAAACGACCGTGATGTGTTTCCTGGTGCGGTATCTGTAAGATAGAGTTGTCCGATTGATCCGGTCCATCTCGCGCGGATATGTTAAACACAAAATCATGATCGATCTTGTCGTTAGCCTTTTCCGGATTCGTTTGTCTATTTTTCAGAGCTAATTTCACCGAGTTCTTCAATTGTTTTGGTGTTTTGAGTTTTGAAGCAGCTCCGTTTGGATGGGCACATTTGTAATGTCGGGACAGGTGATCCTTTCGGCCGAAAACCTGCGAACAATATTCACACAAATAATCTTTACGTTTCGTGTGGACAACCATGTGTCTCTTCACGTCTTTATTGCACAAAAACATTTTATCGCATTCCGGACATTTTAATGTTCGGGCCTTTCCGGTTATAGACTGATACCTGTTATGCACATCTTTTAAATGCGAGATCAGATCCGTTTTAGTTTTGAAACACTCCTCACAGATCAAACAATTCAGACTATCCGTGTCCGTAGCCTGGTGCATTGCTTGATGGAATTTGAAACTTTCCTCGCGAATATACGATTTATCACAGATTTCGCAATCCCACGTGGTTCGATTCAGATCGTGGATCAACAAATGATTCTTCAAATGATCTTTGCGACGGAACGTTTTATCGCAGTAAGGACAGCGAACTTTTAATATATCTTGATGGACGACCTGATGTCGGATGTAAAGAAACTTGTTTTTAAAACCTTTATTACAGCCTTCAAAATCACAGAGAAAGGGCATAGTTCCGCTATGAGACGCCACGTGTACGCGGAACGCATCCTCACGCCGAAAACCTTGTTCACAAATTTGACAAACATACCGAACTTTCCTTGGAGATTTTATTTTCGGTTTAGAAACTTTTGTCTTAATTTTAGGTTCTTCTTCCTCTTCCGCAGACGCCACAATTTTGGGCCGTATTCGTCGCTTACTTTTGCGTTTACCGAATTCACGTGTTTTTTCGCCAGGATCTTCCAATACAACTTCTTTTCTGGGTCTAGTTCCACGGCTACGCGATTTCGGAACATCTTCAACTGAAAAATCATCGTCGTATCCATCATCACCGCCGTCATTAACATCATCTTCGATACCATCCAAACGATCCTCGTCGTTCTCCTGATCATCCAGTAATATTTTTTTGTCTATCTCCGTGAAGAATACAGGCAAATTATCACAAATAGATCCTGTAATAAAAACATTTGAAAAAAAAAAATAAAATGGTGATTTCTATGGTTTTGATATAAAATGAAATGGGATTTGACGTCCTATCTTTTTGCATAATCTTGGCTAATGAAGACGGGCATATACCATGTAGTGGGCTATGAAGGAAGTTTTTTCCGGAAAGTGGCCAGTTATTTCGAATGCCAGCTTTCAAGGTTTTTATTTACATGAACGACAGCGTGTACACGGGACCTCGGTTTTTTGTTCCATCTGAACGACTATAGACACTGTTCCTTACCAGGCACTTGAGGGGGGGGGGCGAATGGTTATCGCGTGCGCGTTGTATCATAAGGTCTGTCATTGGGTCAACTGGCGTGGTTTCAATTCCACGTTTGTACGTGACAAGGAGTAGGGTCGACTGTCCAACCTCATCGGTTTTCTCCGGGTCCCCGGCTTCTTAACAATGCTAAAGGTCCCTACGCGCAAGCGAATTATTGAAATAAAATTGAACCATATGTTAATCCGGAAATGTCCTAGTCGTAGTCGAGTTGATGTTGAACCAATTTCTATCTCTCTCTTTACCAGGCACTCAACCCCGCATTGCTGACAAGAGGAAACAATGTCGGATTAGGCCTATCGAGAGGAACATCCAGGTTAGGGAACCAACGTCTTACCCACATGCAGTCAGGCTGATACCAGGACATTTGAAAAGCCGGGGTATTACAATGATGACTCCACCTGACAGAGGTGGAAATATATAATTTATAGGAAATATGATTAAGTACCTGTTGAGCTGTTGGCTTCAACTAATAGATTTTTACTAATCTTTTCACTGTAGCTTCTCGAATACCAAACTCTCAGTTCACTATTACTTGTGATAGGCTGTGAATATAAATATTGAATAAAATGAAATGGCGTGGAGCATAACGTCCTACTGAATGACATTTAGAAGTAAAGGTAAAACATTTATAATAATACAACTTTATGGATTGACTACTTCTTATTTAATCTGTGATAAAGATACCTGTACATTTTGCCCGAACAGCAGCGCTACGGTCTACTCTTCTATCAAGTTCCAACTGCCAAAGGATCTTTTACGTGCACGCCAATGTGTACGCGGGACCTCGGTTTTTCATTTCATTCGAACCACCAGAAAGCTGTCCTTGTCAAGCTGTCCTTGTCAGGCCCTCCGCGCTGCACCACTGACAAGAGGAAACTACATCGAAAAATCCCGATGAACTTATTCTGCAAATGCGGGGAATCTAAATGATGCCGGACAATGTCGGAACTGCAGCCCAGGGTCGTTTGTGGATAAAACATTCCTAGATTCAGAACACTTGGGGGCCCACAGTGCCTGTAGCTCAGGAGCCTACAGAATGTTAATCAGTGGCGACTGTTATCCGTTTGAATCGAAGATCCGGTTGGTTAAAATCTAAAAACTCACCTTTATTGTCACATAGTAAATGCTATTATTGTGTAGTATGGCAACCATATTCTGCTGTTCGAGACTACAAGCCGGTCGTATAAACATCATCCAGTTACACACTCGTTCATCCTTTAAACGTAAGTTGAAGACCTTGTTCTTGTCCACCACCTATAAATAGAACAGAGATAGAGTAATGGGGTTTGACGTCCACTGAACACAAACTAAGTCATTGTGGGACTAATTTCCGATTAGAGGTCTTTAGCTGTGAGAGGAATCCGGTGGGGTTAGGAGGGGGGCAGGAGCAACCCTAGGAGGCTGGACAGGCGACCCTACAGACTTAAGATTGTAACCACGCTACTTCGCTCAATGACAGACCTTATGGTCTAAAGCGCATGTGGAATTTGTACCGTATAAGGGCAGCTGGAGTCGAAAAGTGCCATAAGCCTTGCATTACCAGTTCCCGTTTCAGGGGCGTGTGTAGTAAAATGATCAGGAGCGGTGTGGTGTATAATAATTGGCCTATACCTTTAGTTGAAATTTATCAGGTTTGTCTTTACGTCTAGATTCAGGATAACGAGGTGCTTCTACAGGTCCAAACTGAGTTCTAGGTTTTATCGGCATGTTACTAAAAACACCATTGATACATTTACCTGAATAAATAAATAAATCGATATAAAATGCCGCTGTTTATCATTTGAGGGGTTCTGGATACAAAGAAAGAATGAAAGGGTTGAAGTTTAACATCCTATTTTTATGCACCAACGGGACTAATGAAGACGGTCATACACCATACAGTGTATTTTGTGGGAATTTTTCAACAATTGAATGTCAAGTTTTTTTTTACGTCCACGCCAACGCTTACACAAGGTCCAGACTTTTCGTACCAATCGAACGGCTAGACACTATTACTTGCCAATCCCTTCATCCCGCAACACTGACAATGGGAAAGCAACGACAAAAAACCCCGGAACTTTTTTGGCCAACAACGGGTTCGAGCCACGGACCTAAAATGTATCTGCCTAGTGTTCAATAGTTGCTACGCTACGGGGATGAAAATTGGCCTGTGAGATATTAAGGTGCCTATTTCGCGCTTGACAGCGGTGGTGCGTGTGGGTTTGACCTGATAAATGTGCCTGGTAAACCAAACCGATAGCACGAAACGAGCTTTGTGTGCATAGTTTTCTAGAATTAAACATTACTCACCTATACTGGTCTTATCGGCAGGTTTTATTGTAAGTGCATCAGGGAGGGTGTAATAAGCTTTATTTGGAGGTTTGCTGTCCCTTACGACATTGCATTCACCATGTGCTGGGCAGTGGTCTGGAAAACTCGACTCGCATTCACTACACCCTATATAACATAAACAGGGCACTTAATTACGGTGTACAAACAGAACACGCATTTGCACCAACAGAACACGTCTTTGTACAAACAGAACACGCATTTGCACCAACAGAACACGTCTTTGTACAAACAGAACAGTCCATTATACAAACATAACACATCACCATACGAACAGAATACGTCTTTGTACAAACGGAACACATTATTATACAAATTTAACACATCGCCATACAAACAGATTACATCTGTGTTCAAGCAGAACACACCATTATACAAACATAACACATTATCATTCAAACATAACAACCCATTATACAAACATAAAACATAACTATACAAACAAAACACATCACCATACAAATAACACACGTCTTTGTACAAACAAAACACATCATCATACAAACAGAACACATTGCCATACAAACATAACACATAACTATACAAACAGAACACATCACCATACAAATAGCACACGTCTTTGCACAAACAAAACACAACATCATACAAACAGAACACATCGCCATACAAACAGAACACTTTGTACAAACAGAACACATCACCATACAAACAGCACACGTCTTTGCACAAACAAAACACAACATCATACAAACAGAACACATCGCCATACAAACATAACACATAACTATACAAACAGAACACATCACCATACAAATAGCACACGTCTTTGCACAAACAAAACACAGCATCATACAAACAGAACACATCGCCATACAAACAGAACACTTTGTACAAACAGAACACATCGCCATACAAACAGAACATATCACCATACAAACAGAACACTCTGTAAAAACAAAACAAATCATCGTACAAACTGAACACATGATCTTACAAACAGGGCATATCATCATACAAACAGGACACACCATTATACAAACAGAACATATGCCATGTGATCTTAAAAACAGAACATGTTTTTGAAGCCCAATGCTTTCCCGCCATCTTTATAAGTCAAGCATAAATAAAACTAATAATAATTTTGCTAGCGTTGTTAAATCCCCGTGCTTTCACATCAATCATAGATAAAGCCAAAAATAATTCTGCTATCATCTTAGTGTATGCCTACTTATTCCCAGTGTACATGTATTTAATTATATTATAAAAACACTTTTTGTAGTCAAAAAGGTACTAAAATGTAATCAAAATGATCTGAAGTGTTCGAGTCAATAGTCTGTCAAGCTAATATAATTTTATGTGTTTTTGGGTTGGTATTTTAGTGTTGCGCTGTGTAGTAATAACTAGTATACATGATATAATCCTTTAACCATTATATTGGGGAGGGGGGTGAATGGCAGAATGGTAAGCACGTGCGCGCTGTATCATAAAGCCTGCCATCGAGTCAACTGGCGTGGTTTCGAATCCCCGGTTGTAGGCTACGTGACAGGAGTAGGGTCACCGGTCCAACCTCGTGTGTTTTCTCCGGGTCCTCCCGGTTCCTTCCACTGCTTAAGACCCCTACGCGTAATTTAAACCATATGTTAGTCCCGAAATGACCTAGTTTGTGTCGAGTGGACGTTAAACCCCATTTCTCTCTGTGTGTCTTAACCATGTGTGTCTTAAACATATGGTTCACTAAATTTTAAAATCAATAATTCGTTTGCGCGTAGGGGTCTTTAGTAGCGGGAAGAGACCGGGCTCGCCTTGTCAACGTTCGACGAGTATTATTCTCTTCACACTGATAACAAAGAAAGAGAGAGCGAGAGAGTGGAGGGTCATTTCGTGACTAACATATGGTTCAATTTTTTCATTCCAATAACTCGCTTGCGCATACATGTAGGTGCAGTCTTTAGCAGTGGGAGGATACCTGACTCCGAAGGACCCTGAGAAAATTTACCCCTTGTCAATGACAGACCTTATGATTCCACGCGCATGCGTTAAACCACATAGACACCCCCATCCCCATAATGCAAATTCTTTATGTTCTACTTTAATACATGATGTACTTACAGTTTTCTAATTTATTATCATCGTGGTTGGTTGATTCTGTCATCTTCGTTGAGCAAACATCTAGTTTTCCTCCACTTCTGAAATAGCGTAAATATCACTTCAAATATAAACCAAAAATTTACTAAGACGAAGACGGTTGGTAGTGAGTGCTCTCTTAGTTATATTTGGACGTTCCCTGGCAGTTAAAATTCGAAAACGACCTAGTCCCGACAAAATTTTCCTCACGGCACACATCTTCAATAGTAGGCTTGATCACGTTTTAACTACTATATCGTAGGTGTTGTAAATCTCGCAGTCGCTGCTTCGGGAACGCACATAGTACACTGCATGGCGTAGGACTATCCATATCCATTAGCCAAGTTGGTGTAGAACAGTAAGACGTTAAACCTCCTTCCTTTTCAAAAAAAGTTTAGCATTTAGCCTAGATTATAAGATAACATAATAACAAAATACTAAGCTTAGGCTTACCCGAGCAGACACGTCAATGAAGATAAAAAAATCATTTAAAATTTTGATGGTAATAAATATAAAAATACAATGCCAAACTGCACCTGTCGCTAAATTTATTCACGTAGGACTCATAATTGATATTCAATAATTTGAATGAATAAACCTGTATACAAGTACTTTATCTATTCGCACGTGTTGACATTATGGTGGGATTGGATTACCCCCGGTATGAGATTACTCGTTCGGTGAAGCGGTGGCAATGCGGTATTAAAAATGATTTATTTAAAGGGCTAATCCCGATATTTGTTTTGCTTAATTTTGTGCTAAAATCCCTTAAAATATTCGAGTCAAGGGCCGAGCAACTACTTCAGTATTTATGATACGTTTTCAAACGACATCCGCCAGTCTTCATCTCGAATTTGAGATCGGTGTCCCAAGGTGTATTTTGTGGTATCTGGATAAAACCAAACATTTTTTTTTATAAAAATAATGTGTAGTTGAAATTTGGCTTTCTTTATCAAGTTCAGCACATGGGTTATTCACTGCATTACCCTCTAAAGTAAACGTTATCGGTTATAAGGTCACTCAACGAAACAATTGACCCGAAATCTTAAAAGGGTTACGTGTCCGGATAAGCAGTTTTGGCGTTCACGTCCAAACGACTCAATATTTTGAGTTGAAATTTTGAGACAAGGTAAATACACCATTTCCCTATATTTTGGCGTTTTATTTTCATACATTCTCAGACTTTTATTTTTGAGCCTCTGTTTAATTCGGGATTATCCCTTTAAATAGAATTTGATTTTCTAACGTCCTACTTTTCTGCTCCGATTGAGCTAATGAAGGCCGACACACCCTATACATTGATTATTATCAATCATTTCTATACTCTTTCACTCGAGGAGTAATGTTGCACCGCCACAAGGCCTACTAACAAAACAATAAAACATAATTATGATATAAGTAGGCCATAACCCAGTTCATGATGCACGATTTAACAATACTTTTATAGTTTCTCTTCTACTTGTTAAACAATGCAATCCGGATCAATTCGCTAGATTTGATATATACGTTTTTTGTTTATTGCTTGCAATGTTTATGTAGTTTATGTGTCGTGTCCACATAGTTTATCTTCTATGCGATCCGAACTCATTCACTTGTGATTTGATGTACGTTTTTTTGTTCATTGCTTTCAACGTTTGTTTAGTAGTTTGTGTGTGTTGTCCGCATGTTTATCTTATAGGTTTTGTTTGCATGTTTTAGGGGATCATGGTTGCTAAGTGGATAAGGCGCTGGATCGCTAGCCTGGAGGTCGGATGTTCGATCCCTGCATTGGCCGAGAAAGTTCGTGATTTCTCCTTGTCAGTGATGCAGAAGGAGGGCCTGACAAGGACAGCTGCCTAGTCGTTCGGATGGGACGAAAAACTGAGGTCTCGTGCACGTAAAAGAACCCTTGGCAGTTGGTATTCAGTTGCTGCCCCGGCAAAATTTCCCCTTATTATAGCACACTGTATGGTGTATGCCTGTCTTCAATTAGCCCAGGTTAGGTGCTTAAGCGCAGGACGTTAAACCCCATTTCATTCATTCTTGTTTGCATGTTGTGTGTTGCTCCTTGTACTTATACCAATTAAACCGTCGGGAATCTGGTCCGAATCAGCTAAGAATTTGGCCCGAATAAACCAGGTCCAAATGAGCCGACGGTTACAAACGAGACTGTGCGTTTACAAATAATGTTTAGACATTATTAGAGCAGGATGTTGAAATGGCTATTATAGTCTAATCTTCAACCCCTCTTAAAAAAGTCATTGTATGTCTTCTGAATAAATTGAATAGAGCTGAATTCGATTAATAACAGCCACCATTTATGATACAAGCCAGTGTCACGGTTATAGTAGCCTCAGAAAGAAAGTGACAAATCGCAGCAGTCCAAAACATGTAAACTTCAGAAATCAACTTAACTGAAATTAATAATTATTACACAATATCATACCCGTAGGCCTAATTAAAAAATACAGATATATCCCAAGCGAACTTGCTAAAGAACAGTGCCAGAAAGTTTTAGAATTTCATACCGTTGGCTACTGTAATAAAGCCGAGGTAACTGAAAATTATGGCCTTAAATTTCCGATTGGTGTAAACAATTAAATATTATTTAATTATTAATATAAATATTACTATTTATAAACAATATATAATCACAGATTTACTAGTCATTAGTCATTTATCACCGCGTGACTGCAGACGCTAATATTATACTAATTATAGTAATAAAATGTTATAGAAATGGTCGTTGAAAGTACATATATGAGCGTTTAAACACTTAAAAAACAATAGTGCAAAGAGTCGATGCCCTTTAATTCGTGCTTCCAGTTACTGATTAACGGAGATCACGTCACGGTCTTAATTTACCGTTACTCCAGATCAAAGAACACGCCGCCAGCAATCCAAAATGAAGTGGGGCCCATTGTGGGTAAATTGCACTGACACACACAACGAAATCGTTAGAACATTGCGCAAACTATTCAAATAGAAACGAAATATAGATACTAGATATATTCGTTAATAAATTAGCAATAATTCGTCGAATATTAAGCATTAAATCAGTTCAAAATTAGAAAGAAAAGAAAATATTAATAATATTACTACCCAACCAGACGCCATTGACGAAGAGGATCACGGGAGGGAATTCCCACTGACGTCATGAGATGCGGGGATTTCGCTGACAAAGGTTAAAAATAAGAGATTAAGGAGAGAGTTTGTTGATCTTTCCGACAAAATAGTCATGACCGAGCTGAACGAGAAGGTGCTGTCACCTAAAGAGATACGAGAGAACAAAATATTAGCATCCAGACAAAATTCCCACGAAAGGAATACATGTTTAAGGGTAAGAAGTCAAATAAATGACTGCACTGTTCTCTGATGTCATGACATCATGTTCATAATCAAAATTATGTGTTTACATTTTTACACTAGAAGCGATTCACTATTTCAGATCTACATGTATCAACCCGATTTTGCAAACTTTTCAACCCTTATATCTATATTGCATTTAACACAAGTAACGAGTCATAAGCAATCCAGGCACTTTTCCAGGTTGGGGGCCGAGTAGTAGAGTACGGTATCATCAGTATGGACGAATCCTGGCGTATTCAACACCAGGCTAATTCAACACCAGAAAAATCGGCGTATTCAAGACCAGTACATGTATTATTATTATGTATATAAACCTATTGTTATTTTGTATTTTAAACTTCAAGAACCAATGGATATCAAACCGAGTGTTTAGTGCAAAGAGTTGGTCCGTGTTTATGCGCCCCGTTCGCCAAATAAAGACGTCGAGGGTTGGCATAACCGAATCAACTCTCGACTGAAGACTCGGGGACCGGTTCCATTTTATTTATTACTTGTTTTATATGTAAATATTGTCTTCGAATATGAAATATTTCAACTGTTGTTTGTATTATGACTATTTAATTTAAGATATATAATAAATATCTTGTTTATCCTGCTTTTGTCTTATAATATCTGGTCTTGAATACGCCAATTCTACTGGTGTTGAATTAGCCTGGTGTTGAATACGCCGGATACCGTATGGACGCCCCGCTCGCCCAAAGAATGGCCCTGTTTGTTGTGGCCTCATCCTGCTGTAATCCTTTATGTATCAGAATGAGCAGAAATCTAGTAATTTGTCTCAGAGCTTCTGTTTTGATAAAATGCACAGGTAATCCCCCTGACAGCACAACAAACTGGACCTCACCTTGTCTTTATCGGACTTCCATCTGCTAAATCAAAATCATGAACATACCCCTGTAATGTGGCGGTATACAGGAGATATTATATGCCACTTTTTTCATCTCCAGTTAAGGTTTATAAAGTTAACAAATTTGTTAATTGACTATTATGTATAATTTCAGGAACAAGAGGCATCGTTAAAATGTATGCACGACTCTGGTTATGACCGAGATGAATGTGGCAAATATTTCCAGAATTATAAAAATTGTCGAGACTTCTGGGTGAGATCTTTTTCTGATGTATACAGTTTTGCCAGTGATTTTTCCTTTTTTTGGGGGTGGGGGGGTGTTAAATATTTCAAGCCACACTATACATAATTCAGTCTGCGAAGTAAAACACATTGGTAATCAATCAGAAGGCTGGTCTAATAACTAGATTATAAGGTTTGTTTTTTAGTAAGTTGGTGGGGGAGCAGGGCTTCCACTTCAAAATTTTCCCAAACGGTAATTTTTCTTACGTAGAAAGTGGTGCTTTTTTTAGCACATATATGGTCTGTCGTTGTCAACTGGAGTTGTTTCGATTCCCTGGTTGTATGTGACAAAGAGTAGGGATTGTCTGTCCAAACCTCATGGGTTTCTTCCGGGTCCTCTACTCTCCAGTTTCCTGCCACTGATAAAGACCCCTTCGCGCAAGCAAATTATGGAAATAAATTGAACCACATGTTAGACTGGAATTGACCTAGTTTGTATCGAGTGGATGTTAAACCCCATTTCTCCCTCTCGAGTCAATTGGCGAGGCTTCCATTCCATCTTGGATATGACAAGGGTCATCTGTCCAACCTGGTGGGTTTTCTCTGGGTCCTCCTCTGTCCTGCCACTGAAATAGACCCCTACACACAAGAAAACTATAGAAAGAAAATGTACCATAAGTTAATCCCGAAATGACCTTGATGTGTTGATTGGTCATTAAACCCTGATTTCTCTTCCTTCCTCTCTGTGTGTATAGGTTGATTCTTATCACACATAATGTATTCTAAACATAAATATCCTCTTGCTTGCGGTTGTGGTTTCGAGACCTGGTGTGAGCGTATATATATGGCATGGAGATAGGGGCACCCTCTCAACCTTGTGGGTTTCCTCCGAGCACTTAGGTTTCTTCCCACTTCTAAAGACCCCTACACACAAGCGAATTATTGAAATAAAAATTAAAAACCATATATTGGTCCCGAGGTGACCTAGTTGTGTTGAGTGGACGTTAAACCCCATTTCTCTCTCTATCTTTACGATTTATTTATTTTCCTTGTAGGGTCAGGTAATCAAGGACCGAAGACGAAATGGAATTAAACCATATGTACCGCCTGTCAGTGAACGTCCTGCTTTACGAAAACAATACAAAGATTTTATGCCATGGTTACCGGATTAACCAGTGAGGATAAAGAGATAATAAACCTGTTGAGTGCTTCATATTGATAAACTTTTATAGTTGATACTGCTGACATTGATATACTGGGTACATAAACTTTAAGCTACAATTTCATATTTTTAAGTTAATTTTTAAAATTGATTAAAATATTAAAAGCCTTGTAATAGATTGTATCCATAAACAGTTCTACATTGTTAAAGAATAATTCTATTATTCCTATGATTCACTATTGCCAGCTGAGAAATTGGCAAAAATATCATTTTCAACTTCCAATTCCAACGTTTGAAGATAGCCAATACATGGCGGCACTAGGAAAACAAGAGAGGTAATTGTGTTATTATTTTCTGTGTCAATGGTTTTTGAGGGTGGGAAATAATGCCCATGGTTGTATAATAGTGAGTTGATACCCTATTGAGCAAAAGAAATAGAAATAATTATGTTTTGATGTACTTAGAAAATATGAAATTCTCGCTTTAAAATAGCCATGGTACTAAACGAACATAAACTAACAATCTAATTAAAACACAGATCATGTTTCGTTTTTTATAATTCAAAATTTTCTTTTATTTAACTTTACTACACTAGGATCTGGAAGAGTTGTTATATAAGCTGTGTTCTGGTTGAAGTGAGGTATTATTAGCCAATGTTACAATGAGATCTTGGCAATCGGTGCACGGAACTGTGGGTAAACCACTAGAAACGCCAACACTGATTGATAATAAATGTCTGATGTCATAGGGTCAAAAGCTGCTTGTACGACCCCTGGTGAGCCCTTCCAATACAACTGGTCAGATCTTCATGTCCTGTAGGCCATCAAAAGTATAAAAAACGAACGAAATATAGATCTGTCTTAAATTAGTCTCTATCATTCAGAAAAATATTTTACATTATTAGCCTTGATGCGTTGTCGACATTTGACGAAAAATTGTCTTATCATAAACAACGTCTAAGGGAGTATTAAATCTGATTGATAAACTGGAAATATAGTCGTGATTCTAAATGAACATATACTTGATATATAGCTGAGATTCTAAATATTTTGTGTGATGACAATGTTTGTTATGTTACATATACATTACAACAAAATATTGTCAAAATAAAATGAATATTATTTTAAGTCTCTATGCGTCTTTTTAAGGCTATATTATGAATCCCTTGCAAACTACAATATGGGCTGGTGGCTGAATGGTTAGCAAGTGTGCGCTGCATCATATGGCCTGTCATTGAGTCAAGTATTGTGGTTTCGATTCCCTGGTTGTACATGACAAGGAGTAGAGTCGCCTGTACCAACCTCTTGGGTCTTCTGATTCCCTCCCACTGCTAAATCCCTATGTGCAAGCGAATTATTAAAATAAAAGTAATGACCTAGTTTGTGTTGAGTGGACATTAAACCACATTTCTCGCTCTCACAAATCGTAAAAGTTGTATCTTTAATAGGAATATTAATCCAAAAATAGTTCAATTCGGTTTAATATTTACAAAGATATGTAGAATATTGAAATTTCTGACAACTATGCTGCTTGCTATGTAATACGCCCACCACCATTTCGCTGTAGGCAAACAGATCATTGATAGGCCTATATAGAATCTGATCAAATCCAAGTTGGGACGTTATCTACATGTAGTGTTGGTATTTTTAATTTTGTCTTCTTAATTAAATTTTAAATAATCAATCTGAGTACGCCTACATATTAGCATAGATTAAACAGTGAGACATTTGATATTTTATCAAAAAATGCAAATGAGACATCGTAACTTTAATGTTGTTCAAATTCACAAGTAGCTTGGCCTCTTGGCCTGAGACTGATTTATCTTTATATATAATCAATTGAGGAAGGTTGAACAGCATCTGCTGACATGTGCCATGCAGTGTGCTATGAGGGGACATTTTGCCTGGAGAGCAGCGCCATGGCCTATACTTATAAGGGTTCCAGATTTTTTGTCAGGAAAATATTGAGGGACTGTCTCATCGAACACTGGGATCTTATCCATGAATCCTGGTTAGTGAGCCCAAAAGTTAGAGTCAAAATCCTTTAATTTATCCAATATTTGATTGCTTGATCAAAGATATAAATTTTAGTGTGCATCATACTGACAAGTGGTAAATGAAGGGCTAATAAAACGGGGATACGTTATTAAGTGGGCTATGAGAGGAATTTTGCCCAAGCAGCGGCACTATGGCCTACTCTTATATCGAACTCCAACTGCCAAGGGGTCCTTAACATGTACGCCAATGTGTAGGCCTACATGGGACCTCGGTTTTCCATCCCATTCGAAAGACTATACAATGTCCCTTGCCAGGCCCTCAGTCATGCTTCCCTGACAAGGGGAAACCCCATTTCTCTTTCTTGCTCTCAGGCTAGTGAGTCAGGGTCTACTTCCCCACTTAGCCACTGCGACTCTGGGCAAGTGGTATAGACGCATTTAGTTTATACCATACCATAAATAAAAACATGAATTATCAAAAATTGTCTACTGTCTGAGGCAGACATATATTAGCAAAAAGTGACAGTTTAAATAGGACAAGTTAGACGGTATTAAGGCTACTGCCGGGTTGTCAATATAGAAACACTCAAACAGTATGGATAATAACATGTAGTTGTGTTTCAGTGTTTTAAACAGTGGGTGTTGTCTAAATATAGTGATCTCTTTATTTACATTCAAACGAAAGTAAACTGACCCCCGGGTTATGCCATTTTTTATGTCATTTGAAACAATTAACTGTCGGCATGAATTATAACACAAACAGAACTGATGTCTGATCCCAATATTGGTAGAGGGGAACGTTAAATGGAGTTGTCTCTCTTTTATCAAGATTCGTGAGTCCAGTTCATTGACAAAAACGAAAGTAGTGGAGCGATTGACGTCAGGAATGGACAATAACTTGTTTAACGATTGGCTGATATCAAAACGGAAGTATAACAAAATAAAAGTAGCACGAAAGCGTCAACGTTCAGTTTTTAAATTGGTGACTTTAGGAATGACTTTCCTTGCTGATTGCGATCCCAGTGAAATACAGGGGTTTATAAGTTTCCAGAAATATGATTTTACAAATGATGTGAAATTTCAGGAGGGTTGGAGAAGTATTTCTTCAAAATTGGGAGTGGAAAATATTGAAAAAGATTTGAAGAAAGCCAAAATGTTTTACTTTAGAAAGTAAGTAGGCCCCCTGTGTCCATGATTATATATTAAACCTCCGCCTATTTGGCATGGGTGTACAAGAATATCAATGCACCGCTTTAGGACAGTAGACCTGTCAAAACACTTTCTAGTATTTTGGATGGCATGCAAAACCAAGGTCCTGATTTTGGCTTCAAATGTTACTGATAGGCAGGCCTATATATAAATCGGTATATAAATTATTATTGAGACATTTATTGGCATGACAAGCCTATAATTAACTCTCTATGTAGCCTACATTGGATAGCGCAGATTTGCCCGGACAGCGGCACCACTAGCACTACAGCCTATTCATATCGATTTCCAACTGTCAAGGGATCTTTTACATGCATGCCAATGTACTGTACAAGGCACAAGGGAATGCGGTTTTCCGTACCATACGAAGGACTAGACAGCTGTCCTTGTCAGGCCCTCCGTCCTGTATCAATGACAAGTGGGAATCACGCCGGAAAATCATGATGAACTTTCTCAGCCAAAGCAGGGATCAAACACCCAATCTTCAGGCTAGCGAGCTAGCATCTTACCCACTTAAGGGGGGTTGGATGGCTGAATGGTTAGTGTGGTTTCGATTCCTCGGTTGTACGTGGCACTGCTAAAGACCCCTACGCGCAAGCAAATTATTGAAATAAAATTAAAATGTATGTTAGTCCCAAAATAACCTAGTTTGTGTGGAGTGAAGGTTAAACTCCATTTCTCTTAACAAACTTAACTTTTTTTTATTTGAAATCTTTTCTGAGGTTTTCACTATGTTTTCCTTTCTTTATTTGCAAGAAACATTGGACCAATAGATTCAGAAAGATATGAGAAATGGTTGAAGTCTAATAGCCAAACACAGATAGAAACAGACGGAGCATCTCAAACACAAACTAAGGGGCTCCAGTCTCATACAGAATCTATTCAAAATGCTGATAAAACAGGGTTGGCCAACAACACAGAAAACACAATGGCAGACTCAGACAATCTTAGTTTCGGAGAAATTGTGACTTTAATTCAAGCTGGACAACCTATACCCGGTGTTAAAATGGTGGATGTTCATCCTACAAATTCTTCCCCAACTCCTTCTAATTTACAGCCCCGAAATAAACCCTGGCAGTAAAATAAAAAAAACCTTAAACACGTACAAGCATAAATCGTTCAATAGGACGACATTTCGGATGAAAAATGTTGTCCTATTAAACCATCTTCTACTACTACTACAAGTCTGTAATTGTGTGATTCTGTTGATCAGGGATTCTTTAATTTTATTTCTCTACTGCGCCCCGTCAGTATCATCTTTTGATCCTGTCTCCTTGCAGATGTATCAGCCTGTCCATCTTTAATTACTTACTAAGGGAATGTTGTCGTACCCTCCTCCTGTTCCAAGTACAAGCATACTATGGACCATTAATTTATACCAATATTTTATGACTGGTGTTTGGCTGTCTGTCTGTTTGTGTTTTTAGGTTTGGCGGCTACCGGGCTACACTAGGGTTGTCCTGAGGCTGAAATTTGGTGTTATGGGGTAGCTCGGGCAGGGGGATAACATAGGCTAGGTGGCATTGGCCTACTGCAGAGTTACAAGCAAAACCCAGGCAGTGTCGTGCCATCCACTAGTAGTGGAGCATAATTTCATCCAATACGTCAAAAATCAAAGGCTGTCAATCGATATGTAATTGTCAATGGTACGCGCGCGCCAATGATCGTACTTGAACTGACAGTGTCTTAAGCAGGGTTTTTCAAGGTTTTTTAAAAAGCGTCCCCACCCTCCAAAAAGCGACCCACCCCCCCACAACAAGAACAAGAAGATGTCAGTGAAGTATTGTGTTGTTACATATTTGTTAAGTATCATTTCATTCCACTGACGAATACAGCATTAGATTGAATTGAGTTTTTACTTGCATATATCTAAAGTTTGGTGGCCTGTCTAATCATCTGGGGCCTGGTTAACAAAATTTTAACTAAGATAAAATCCAGATTTTAGTAATTTGATTTGATAATATATATTAGATTTATTTTAGTGCTTAGCCAATCAAAATGGAAGTATCTACTTCAATTTGGATAAACAGGGCACATGATTTTATCTGGATCCTCCTGTATCATCCCAGTGGTAAAGACCCCAATATTTAATCTTATCATTGAAATAAAATTTACCACAAGTTAGTCCTGTGTTGTTATGTGGGTTTTCTCTGGATCCTCGACACTGGAAGTGGTAAAGACCCCTATATTTGATCAATTAATTGAAATAAATTTACCACAAGTTAGTGCTCAATGAGTAAGCTGTGAGACCCAATTCAATTACTTGTGGACAGGTTGTATTTATGTAGTTATCTCCCTTGCATCATACCAATAAAAAAAATTCTGGTATTTTACCACACAGTCTGACAGGCACTTGAAGGGATTAAAAAAAAAACCTCTTACTAGGCAAGAGGTTTTATTTTAATCCCTTCAAGTGGAAGCGTATTTACAGCCAAATTCAATGTCTTCGGATGCAAAATGATAAATGAGTGTAGGCTAATAGACGTACGCGTATATATGAACAAGTAGGATATTCTACATATGGGTTTAAACAGCAATTAATTCACGAAGAGAAAATGGTATTGATAATTTATCATTTGAAAATACACAAGTAAAAAGGATGCAGTAAATTTTAAGAACTTTGAAATCTCTAGAATGGAGATGTATTTTAATATAAATATACGAAATGTATGCCATATTACTAAAACTATCTGAATTATATATCTAGGTATGTATGTATGCATGTATATGTTATGTATGTCGATATTTTTGTTTGAATAAAATTGATATTATAAAAAAAAAACCAACAAAAAAAACCCACACGTTTTGTAAATCAAAAGGAACACAAAATCACCAAGGTTTATGAGACTGATATTAAATTAGTCTACTGGCTACGAGAACGTCCGTAAATATAAATCTAATGTTATCGAGGGGCGCGATGGGAAGAGAGATGCGGTACAGTCTTATCATAAATATATTAAGAAATAAATAATTATATATTGGTAGACAAGCATGAAACGGGATGATAAAAATATCACCGGTTGTCACTGTCAACGCTCATCATTTGTCCAATCATGCGACGTTATGGCATCAATGGCGCGCGGAAGCGCGTGCTATATTAATATGGTGGGAACTGGTGTTAATTACATTATTAAAGTAAGAAGATTTGTGATCAAGATTAATGAGATAGGCTTTATTTGAATTGTACTGCCCGTTGATAAACAACACCCGAGAAATCAAATTACAAGTCTTAGCCCAGGTCAAGCAATGTCCAGTCCCTTGACGCGGACTTCGTACCAAGAAATTTACCAACGTGTCTGTAAATAACGAGTGAAAACACCGAGATGAATTCCTTGTAGATATAGAAATTTCTTAGTTTAATTATTTGTGGGTGTCATTCTGTCACAAAATTTGACAGTCCCCGTTTGATTAGTTCATAAATCACACCATTTTGATTACAATTTCACGGTTCGGCCATGTCTAGGTCTTGCAGGGGGAAGGAGGCGGGGGGAAGTACTCGAGGCTCTGTGGTTTCGAAACCAAGTGTTTTTATCCGAGTTCTCCGGTTTCCTCCCACATTTACCCCCACCCCAAATTTGGATTGAGTGGACATTAAACCCCATTTTTCCTATCTTTTATTCTTGCAAAACTATTTTTTGCGGTGTACGCCCTTTTCTTTGTTTTTTTTTTGGCAACCCTTGACTTCATGGTTATAGATTTTGATGAAATATTGACGGGACTTTTTGTGTATGGAGGTTGGTGTTTCCACCAATATTCAATGAATTTTACCTTCCAAGTATCTATTTCTGTGAACGCCAACGAGAAAGTTCCAGGACGTTACACCCCATTGAATTAGTCAATTGGTTATACTATGTAGGCCTATCGTAGTTGATTATTTTAGTACACAATCGAAGGGATATTAGTTTTTCTTCGTCATTTTTGTGTCTAGTTGAGATGGATCACGATCTCGGCGTGGGTGTTTCCAATCGATCACCGGTGAACAGAAAATCCTTTAGATGAAAATAAAAGCAAGACCACACGTGAGTGGAATAAGAGTAATAAGACATAACGTAGTTACTATAAAAATCAGCCTCCAAGTACCGTATTCAAAACACACGAACGGAATCCACAAAAGAATAAACAACATAGGACTTCTTGACACAGGCACTTGAAGGGATTAAAATAAAACTTCTTACAACTCTTTGACTCAGGCCCGTAGAAATAATCTTGCCCCCCCCCCCTGAAAAAGTTGTCGACCATATGACCGGGGGAAGAGAACCATCCCCCCCCCCCAATCAGCCAGGCTGCCCCCCTCCCTTCCGCCAGCAAGCTGGCTACGGGCCCGCTTTGACTATATATTACAGTATTAACTATAGGGTCTATATAACTGTAATATAGTCATAGAGTTGTAAGAAGTTGTATTTTAATCCCTTCAAGTACCTGTGCTTCTTGAGTCAAACCGCGGTGTGTTTTCTAATTCATTGTAGATATAACATGCTATTGTCTCTTCGGGTGTTTAGTCAGCCACCCTTCGTAACCGGAACGTCCCGGGTTCGATCCCAGTGTTAGCCTACAAAATTCCTTGATGTAGGCCTATTCCACATTTCTTTTCATTGAAATGGAGCGACGGTAGGTAAGACGCTGGATCGCTTACCTAGAGGTGGCGTGTTCGATCCCTGCATTGGCCGAGAAAGTTCATCAGGATTTTTCGACCTGGTTTCCCCCTATTGCAGGACGGAGTGCCTGACTCGGACAGTTGTCTAGTCATTCGGATGGTACGAAAAGCCGAGGTCTCGTGTATACATCGGTGTGCACTTTAATGATCCCTTGGCTGTTGGAATTCGATATAAGAGTAGGCTATAGTGCCGCTGCCCGGTCAAAACTTCCCCCACTGCACACTGTATAGCGTATGCCCGTCTTCATTAGCCCTTCGTTAGTGGCAGAACAGTAGGACGTTAAACCCCATTTCATTTTCATTGAAATACAAAGCTAGGGTGCCATTTTAAGGTTAATGAAGAAAGTTGACTAATGTTATAACGTGCGTGCATGTGCGCATGTGCATTAGATCATCACACCTAGTGGCGGGGTTTAGATCCCACAATCATTGTACGTGTGGCAAGGAGTGGGACCAACCTCGTGGGGTTTCTCGAGGCCCCACGGTCTCCTAGAATTATTGTACCATATATTAGTCCTACAATGGCCTAATTTGGTTTAATTCGCCTTTGTTGGCCCCACCCCACCTCTCTCTTCATCTATCTCTGGTAATATAAATGGCCAAGTGTATATAGACGTCTGGACAGCAGTCGACTTGTTATCATCAAAAATAAACACAGTGCCAGAGTTTCAGGAATCTGGAAATGATAATCTGAAGGTCAAGTTAAGACGGGGGCTAACTTGGTAAAGGTTTATTTACGAGGTCAACGATTAAACGATTCCAAACCAACCAGAACACAACCATAACACTGGTTTATTGTAGTTTGATTGGGCTACTGTCTTCCACAATTATAAACATTGTTAAGGGTCTTGTTAGTAGGATGGCCATGCCGGCCAGTAAGGCTATCTTTCTGTAGATATACCAGAGTTTCATTGCACTATATATAAAATGTCTGCCAATGCCACAATACTTGAGGTGGTATACAGTCGACTGCACCCCACCCCCTTTTCATTTGTGCGTATGAATCTTAGCATTGGGGGGGGGGGGGTAATTGGATGCATATATACCCAACACCCAAGTAGCTTTTAATTTATACCTGACACCTACTGATCTGGACCGGTACCATGCCACTTGTCTCAATGACCTTACGATAAAAGGCGCAATTGCGTGCCAACATAGTTGAAACTCCGCCTATACACCGCGTATTTTTTTCACTTGAGAGTGGACGCAAATTAAGTAACGCTTATACCGAACGGCTAATAGCCAGATATGAAATGGACTAATGAAGACGGGCATACGCCATACAGTGTGCTATGAGAGACATTTTACCCAGACAGCGGCACTGCAACCTACTCTTGTATCGAATTACAACTGTCAAGGGATCTATTACGTACATGCCAATGTGTACACGAGACCTTGGTGTTCCACCCCACCCGAACGACTAGACACTGCAGCTATCCTTGACAGGCCCTAATATCCGGATACCAGTTGTACTTGTAAAATGTTTGTCCATATGATTATGTATTTTGGGAACCGGTTATAACAACTTAAACCATTTCACAGACCAGCATATAAACATCATGGATGGTTTCATTACAAGGCGATAGCTTTATTTAGAAATCATGAATAGATGAATAGAGGCCCAAGGCTGTTCCTCCAAAAATTTGGCCACCTGTGGAAAACATTGTCGACCATAAAAACAATAAATATTCATTGTCCGTCAATTTTTCAGCCCCCTCACTCCCTGAGAACACTTCCCGTTCCCCTCGTTGCTCTGAACTAGTTACGGCACTGTGTAGGACGGGGGACCACGAGAAGAAATAGCCAACGTCGAATCTAGCCGTTCGAATGGGACAAAATAAACGATGTCATTAGCCTGGATGAATCAGAAAAGTAAGACGTCAAATACATTTTATTTGCAATCCGAGGCCCAGTCCATCCCAATGGAAGTCACATAATCAACAATTGATTAACTGATGACTTGTAATAATGTATGGCACGTTCTCTTCTTCTCTTCATTCTTCTGGACATTTCGTTTGTCGTGAGAATCAGCCATTCATGACCACAACTTGACGAACCTCGCTGAAAATCTCGGGTTTCTTCTAGCCATAGTCGAACTTGGAAATGTGGCGTTTAGTTTGGGCTGTTACAAATTTGGCTTAAATTAGCTAAGTCTCTTAACTCAATAACAATTTAATTCATCATTGATATTGGGATCTTACCGAGAAAAGATGGGCTTCTGATATCCAATATTTAAGACAAAATAAACATTTTACCATTGGTATACGAATCGTGTACATATTCCACGAGTCATGTTAAACGGTGACATCATATTATCTGGAGAGCATGCACAATAAATACTATCTGTGTAGACTGGAATAACCAGACGCTAGAAATTGACATTCTATTGCGACTTTTGGCGCATTTCGCTGAACATAACTGATAAGAAATTACAGTAAAAACAGAAACGACTGCAAGTAAATCAGTTTTTATACAGTCATATTTCATATTACATTATTATATGCGTTGTGACTTATTTGTGTAAATTTCTAGGTCCGTAATATTAGCGATTTAGCTCCTTTAAAAAACGGACGATTATGACTGAAAGTACTAAATTACTACAATGGCTCTTGAGTACGAACAACTTCTTTAAAAAAGCTGACCTTCATGTACAACGATTGAATATATTATCAAATATTGTAGTGATAGCCTGATTTGTGTCAATTTCTGGATACAAAATATTAGCGATTTAGCTCCTTTAAAAAATGGATGATTATTTCACAGAGGAGAACAAAAAATGGCTCATGATTACGAACAACTTCTTAAAAGCTGACCTTCATGTATAACGAATAACGATTGAATGTATGATCAAAAATGGTAGTAGTAGACCTATTTTCGTGTCAATTTCTAGGTCCCAAATATTAGCGATTTGCTTCTTTTATGACTGAAATTAATACATGTACATTGATTTTTAAACAAGAGAGGAAAAATAGCGCTTGTGTACGAACAACTTATTAAAAGCTGACCTTCATGTATAACGAATAACGATTGAATATAATATGATCAAAAATTGTAGTGATAGACTGCAATTGCTTCTTTCTATGTTAAAAGAATAAATCTATTTGGATTCGCTCGACTTAGCCGGCTTGACAGATCTTTCTTGCTATCGATTAAACGTCAGCTTCTATCGACTTCCACCACTTCATGTTTGGAAATGAACCAAATTATGACTCTTGACTTCTAGAACGGGGCTCAAGCTGTAGAGAACTCGGTAAAAAGGACGTCGTTAAGAAAGCTATATTTCCTCCCGTGACTGCTGTAGTGGTAATGGTAAGCAGCCTGTTAATGGTGTTATATAATTATATCATTTGGCCGGTGATGTTCGCCCCGGGGTTACCTTCTGCCTCCGTGGTTTTCTGTACGAGAGAAAGGGGGAGAGAAAAAAAAGGGAGGGAGAGGAGGTTGGGCAGGCGATCACACTCGTTGTCACGCATAAGCTTCGGATCGAAACTACACCACTTGACTCTATGGCAGACCTTATGATCTAAAGCGCACGCGAGAAAGGAGATGTAGTCCAGGGGAAAGTTAATGGCAGCTCAGAGAACATACTTAACCCGGGCTAACTGACTACAATTAGCTCCTCTTGAGAACAGACACTAAGCTAGTATTTATTCTGCTTCCATTTTAATAAAATTGAAAAAAAGTTTATTTAGTCTTTGTGTGTATGCCATGTGAAACGAAGTAGAACCGCATAACAAAAGAGTATACGAATTCTTGGATATGGTGGCCCTTCAGGACAGAGATCTATTCTCGAAGTGTGAAGTCTGTGGATCTCTGTGTGCAGAATGCCTAGGGAAGAGTCGATTGTAACTCAAGGAGAGAGAGAGAGAGAGAGAGAGATGGGGTCTAACGTCCACTCAACACAACTAGGTCATTTCGGAACAAACATATGGTTTAATTTTATTTCAATAATTCGCTTGCGCGTATGGGTCTTTAGCAGTGGGGGGAAACAACAGCCGCAAGCCAGAGGTGGCCGGTCAGCTAGAGGTCGAAGTGCGGCACTCCACTCAAGGAAGACTAGGGGATCGGAAATAGATGGTTCAGTGGGGATTCCATAATAAGAGCGGGAATGATATTCCAGGGCAGAATCGATGGTAAGAATGGTAATGGTATAGAATGAATGATTTAAATGGGGTTTAACGTCCTAATATTATGCACCCAACCTGGGCTATTGGAAGACGGACATACGCCATACAGTGTGCTATGAGGGAAGTTTGCCCGGGCAGCGGCGCTACGACCGACTCTTATATTGAATTCTAACTGCCAAGGGATCTTTTACGTGCACTCCAATGTGAACATGGGACCTCGGTTTTTCGTCCTATCCCAACGACTAGGTAATGGTATAGACCAGGGGAAAGAAGGCGATAAACTGGGTGGGATTCAGATAATATTCCAGGAGATAACAGACGCTAGGGAAGAGATAACATAAAATCTGATTGTACCGAAGCACACTTTTGAGCAACATAGAATCTGATTGCACCGAAGCGCCCTTTTAAGCAGCACACAACAATATATATGTGAAGATGAAAAATAAAAGTACAAAAACTATACACGGGCATAAACTCATTGATGGAGTCCAGGACAGATAGTGGTCAAGGACAAAAGAGATGGGGGTCCAGGCCATAGGGGATGGGGATCCAGAACATAAGATATGGCGGGCTAGGGCAAAGGGGATGGTGGTCCAGCACATAATACAGGGTGGCCCGGGCCAGAAGAGATGGCGGTCAAGGTTCAAAAAGGTTGGGGGTTAAGGACAGAAAGTATGTAGTTTAGGACAAAAAAGAGGGTGGGCTATAATAATAATAATAATCGCGTCATTTTACAAGGGTAGCAAATTAGGCCTGAGGCCTGTTTCCAATTTGGCCCTTGGCACAGATCGTGCTAATGATTTCGATCATTACTGCAGGGAGAAACCGAAGATCTCGGGGGAAACCTGCCTGATCGGACGGGAGACCGAATATTACTCTCACTTACAACGATAAATTTCATGCCCTGAGCTGGGATTGAACCCTCGTTGCATTGGTGAGAAGCCGCTTTGGGTGGCCTTCAAAATATGTCATTATGGAATATTTTCAAACGGTATAATGCGTCGGGTTCTTTTTTGTTTTGGATCTGGATTGAGTAAAATTGTTGTTATAGTTTAGCTTAAGAAATCAATCACGGGTTATTGATAGTTCGCATGTCCATTAATTCATCAAGCCTTCATACACGCACGTGTAAACACGTCAAAATAAACACAGAAACACACACACAATACTACCAGATTGTGACTCATTTTTAAGAGCATAATATAAATCATCGCACGTGTATGTGCATTGTTGTTAGTCACATAAAACACGTGCATATAACATAATACAAGACAAACAATATGAATTTAAAAAAGCGACGCTAAATTGATTTTACTGATGTTAGCAACACGTGGGGGAATACGGATTATGTTATTTCATAACGAATTAAATATTGGAGAGTTACAGAATATAACACCATAAGTGAAACCAGTAGAGGAGAGAGGGTGAGAGAGAGAGAATGAATGAATGAATGAAATGGGGTTTAACGTCCTACTGTTATGCAGAGAGAGAGAGAGAGAGGGGGAGAGAGAGAGAATGGGGTTTTAACGTTCACTCAACACAACTAGGTCATTTCGGGACTAACATATGGTTTTAATTTTATTTCAATAATTCGCTTGCGCGTAGGGGTCTTGAGCAGTGGGAGGAAACCGCAGAGTCCAGAGGAATCCCACGAGGTTGAGAAGGCGCCCCTATCTCCATGCCACATACGCTCACACCAGGGCTCGAAACCACAGCCGCAAGCCAGAGGTGGTCGGCCAGCTAGAGGTCGAAGCGCGGCACTCTAGACCACTAGGCCATCCCAACCCCCAGGAGAGAGAGAGAGAGAGAGAGAGAGGGGGGGACGTACATTCGACACAAACTAGCTCATCTTGGGACTAAGTTATGGTTCAATTTTATTTCTTTAGGGGTCTTTAGCAGTGCAAGAGGTAACCGGGGGACCTACAGAAAACCCACGAGGTTGGACAACATCTAATCAGAGAGCGACTTCTTTTTTAAAAAATTGGAAATTATAGCTTTTAACTTTAGTGTACTTGTTGCCCTACTTTGTTCGAATACAAGGCTTATTTCATCCGTTTTTACATACTTATCTAAAACATCTCCCTTTCTCACATTTCTTGGGCCATACAATCAACAGGGGCGGATAAAGAGCCCCCCCCCCCTTCATTTTTGTATTGACAATAATTAAAACAAAAACATACCGGTATGTTTATATTCACTCACGGAATTAACACTGTTTTCGATACGATATTATCCCCAATTCTCTAAAAAAAATATAATGTTAAAATTAAATATTTTATAGTTATTTGTGGCTCTCGACATTCCCAACTGATCAGGACTTTGGGAAGAGGTGGGGGGGGGGCGTATTTGAGGGATTTTAATTACGAATCAAAAACGGATTGGGGCGTGGACCGATCATTTGGAAAATGAAATTTTATCTAATGTTTTTGGAAGAAGAAAAAATCCTATCGTTTATAGGATAAAGCACAAGACTAGGGTTATGCTGGGGAATGAAAGACTGAAGAAATTAACCCGAGGGGTTTTTTTCTGAAGAAAAATCGTCCTGGAAGAATAACCCGTTACAGGTTTAAAGAAAAACTTTCAGAAGATTCACCCCAAACTTTTACCGCAAGTTAATCCGGGCATAGAATATACCCCAAAGATCAAGATAATTACCGTTATGTGTGAAGTAGTTGTGTTTTACGTCCGCTTCCACCACAGACAATTTGTTTATTGTGCTTTTATATACTTTGTTGGGCAACATAAGTATACAATTAACTTACTACTGGGCCCTGTTTCACGAAATCTTAACAAAAGATAAAACCCAAATTTTATTAGATACTTTAATTATTAAAATTTGTATTTTATCTTTGTTAAAATATCGTGAGACAGGCCCCTGATTTTTCCACATATTATTATATAAAATATTATAAAATCTCAAAGGACACAATCAAAACACGTCCTTTATATTCAAATGTTATAGAAGTATATTTTCATAGAAAAAATATTAATTTGGCCGGTACCGCTTGAGGTTCTTTCTTTTCTTATATCTCTTTGCCGGGGATTATATTATATATGATGTTTAATAATTCCTCATATCGGTAAGAAATTCCAACCGCGGGACGGACAATATCGTGCGAACATACGAAACGGATATAAAAATGCCGCAAATGTGATATGCAACAAAATTGCACCCCCATCCCCATTTCTAGCCCACCTCAACGTGAACACCCCCGCGCATTTCTCCACGCTTCATCGTAAACACTAAATAGGTCTCCTCCAATTTTTCCGCCTCGTTGTAAACAACCCCGTCGTTTGTACATGATAAATATCTTGCTATATAGAAATTACTGGTTTTGTACATTGATTGATTTCTGTGTATGAGTCATCTGAGGGTCACATGACGTACAATCGTCAATATAAATAAATCTTTCTTATATCCAACAGTCGCCTACCTCCTTCCTTGTCCTTCCAGTAACAGAATACAGACAATGCTGTTATCTTCAGACTCTACTCAACATATTGCTCATATTTCATTGAATCGATAGTTCCCATGATTTTGGCTTAAAAATCGCCCTTTATTTCAATGCAAGAAAAAACACTTTTACCAAATTAATATACATCATTAACACAGAATTCTGCAAATATCGCAAATTACAACAAATTAAATGATAAGAAGAACAAATCCGAAAATACAGACAATGCTGTTACAACATTAACACAGAATTCTGAAAATATCGCAAATTACAACAAAATAAATGATAAGATGAGAAAATCAGAAAATACAGAAAATACAGAAAATGCTGTTACATGTATATTCAGACTGTACTCAACATATTATTGCTCATATTTCATTAAATCGATACCCACGATTTTAACTTTAAAATACAGAAAATGCTCTTACATGTATATTAAGTTCAGACTGTACTCAATATATTGCTCATATTTCATTAAATCGATATCCACGATTTTAGCTTTAAAATCGACCTTTAATTTAATGCAAGATTAATGATTCGGTCTTAAAACCCAATATGAGTATACACCATCAATATAGAATTCTGAAAATATTGCAAATTACAGGAAATTGAATAAGAAGAATAATCCGAAGATAAATTTCTTAATATCCGAAAATAAAGCGACACACCAGTTTAGAATTAGATGCAAATTATGTATTTATCAACTTGACAGCCAATTCTGTGGATGGTCATTGCCACGTGACAGGGTCGGATTAAAGTGGAGGGGAGGTGGGTGCTGTTGACTGGGCTGTAGACCAATATTAAAGGGACCCCTTAAATTACTTTTAAAACTTGTTTGTACCATAATTATGTAAATGTCATATGTTGTGGTGTAGTTTAATGGGGATTGGCGGGGCGATAAAACTTCAACAGCAACGACGTAAGGCAATATGGGGGCATGCACCGGAATAGCCACATTATGCCAGGATGAGTGGAAGAGAGCAGTGACATTGTCAGTAAGGGGCGATATGCAAGCATAAATCGGGCCTGCCCGAACAAAAATACACAGCAAGGCAGTTGACACAGACACTCCACCAAAATTGTAAATTATTTTGGCATAAAAAGATATAAAGGACGAAATGCCAATTTGTGGTCAGACAACGCGTGCGCTGCAGATCACAAGGTCTGTTATCTATGCAAGTCTAGCTTCTCTCCTGGGGTTTGCCGGGTCGCTTTCTAACCTCTTGGGCTTTCTTGGGTATCCCGCCGGGTTTCGTCCACCATTTGCCCTGTGGATGACGGACTACTTCATTAATCGGTCTGCAGCACCTTCCTATAAAAAATGAGGTTTCCCGCTGTATGAAATGTTACATCGAAACACTGCTAAGAGACGCAGTCTGTATCAGATTTTTTAGTTAGGCCGTATTATATATACAGTATACTTATGTCTTGGCCTTGGGAGTCCCCGTGCATTACCAAAGGTTTCCCGCTTTATGAAATGTAAAACCGCTAAGAGACGCAGCCTTTATCAGATTGTTTTAGTTAGGCCGTATACTTATGTCTTGGGGGCAGGGAATCAGGGAGTTCCCGTGCATTACCAAAAAAACTCTGCGTGCCACTGAAGACGTATGGTCGACAGTCACTTCCAATTTCCTGTTCAGTAACAAATTCCCTGACGGAGCATCGTTTAATTTAGTGTATAAATCGATAATGTTTGTAATTGAGCAGGGCATCATGGCGTGAAAGGAGGCGAGATATGATTAATAGATGATAATAATGAAGCAGGATTCACCTCACTATAAAAGCTCAACATTGCTATAAACATGTTTTATGGCACTGCTATCATCTGTGATCAGAGAGAGAAAGAACGAATGAAATGGGGTTTAACGTCCTACGCTTCTGACCTAACCTGGGCTAAATGAAGACGGGCATACAGTGTGCTATGAGGGAAATTTTGCCTGGGCAGCAACTGAATTCCAACTACCAAGGCAGAGAGAGAGAGAGAGAGAGAGAGTAGGGGTCTGTAGCATTGGGAGGAAACCGGAGGACCCGGAGAAATCCAACGAGGTTGAACAGGCGAATCTGTGATTAGAGTTAAGGAAATACATTTTTTTCTGTTTTCTGGTCTTTTATGACCCGACTGCAGCATCTGTAACCCTAAAAACAACGTACGTGCTTTCCGACCTTGAGGTCTTGTGTTGGTATACAAATTGGAGTGCACCTGAAAGAACCACTGTGTGAAGTCTGTCATAGTACAATCTGATTAATCATAGTACACTACTCCCGTCAAAAGGCAAAACCTAGTAACTCCCATTTTTTTTTATTTATCAAAATTGAGTTAGAACCAAATTCGTAGTTACTAGGGCATGTGCTTCCTGTTGTTGTACTTGATTTTACAATCTTTTGATTTTGTAAGCAGTTACACCAATGACACAACCTTACAACTTCCTGCATTTGCCTGGTATGCCACATACGTTTTCCTTTCTTTTTTTATACCTAAAGAAACGGTTTGCACTTAGAATACAGAACCCCGAGACAAACATGCACTGTGATTTCAACACAAGTACTTTATTAACTATGTTAGAACTCCACAAACGAGAATAAATGTTTCTAAGACTTAAAGCCCCCCCCCCCTCCTCAATGTCCATTTAAATATGGGCTCACCATACCTTTTTAATTATTTTAAAGCAGTGTAATCCCGTAGCCAAAAGGCTTTAGTTTATATAAGATTCGGGTGTAGCGCATTATACTGAGGCCTATGCAGCAGAAAATTAGGTCATTCATGTATAGGCCTAGGCCCATACCTAGTAAAATAGGCCTACCTGGTGCTAATAAAAGTTTTGATTTAAGCACCAACAACTAAAAGTTTTATATTTGTTAAGAATTCTCTACAAATATAATAAAATATGATTGTAGGTGCTTGGTAAGTTGTGGTTAGCGACCCCTGTTCGTGTTAACCGAATGTCATCGTGACCTTATATTAAATGCCTAGACATACGTTATCTGAAGTAGGCCTAGACCCAGTTGGTAGTAGCCTACTTAAGGCCCTGGGAGTTGACGATGAATCAAATGTTTTGAATTGTTTTAAACGGTACATTAAAACGATTTATGTTTCTTGGCATCATTAATTTTTGATTCGTGGATAACAAAAAACTTGCAAACATCCGTAGTCTTGAACTTGCAAGTTTCTCTTAATTTCTCAATAGGGACTGGGTGGGCGTGACTTCAAATGGAAAAGAGGCATGGCCGAATTACGTGAAAATGCCAAGATTGAAAACAATGAATTAGTGACAACAGAAAATGAAAGGAGAAGAAGTGCCATAAAGACCTTGTAGGTATGACTGATCACTTGCCTATCTAAATGTTTCGTTACTGTTGATATTGGTAAAACTTTAGTCGGTAGTTCACTGTGTTTTATTTTCTTGTAGTTGTTGTTAGATTGTCACTCAGAAACGGCTTCTCCGATTCGAAGGATCAAAGAGCAGTCCAAATTCAAGTTGTACCCCCAGCCATGTCGCAATATATATTTATTATCACCATACAGGACAGAACTAGATCGCTAGTTCTGGTAAGCTAGTTGTTGATTTTGGATCATGGGATATTTTAACTCCAGCCCTCCACACAAGATTGAAGATATTGGCTGTTTCAAGAACCGGCAGTAGGCATACAAATACAAAAAGCTGTTTGTGTAATAGTACCGTAATAATATTATGTAATACTCAAAACAATGATAAGGTGTCCTAAAATGAAAAAAAAAATCTTGAAAACTACATATAGTGATGGCACTACGTGTATATTTAACAACAAAAACAACCCTACTAGTATCTGATTTTGTATCACTAATTAATAATTTTAAAAAATGTTCTGTCATGGCTCATGCTGTATTACTTACATAAAAAGTCAGAGGCTTTATTTAAGTCTCTGAGTCTGACATCATTTCAGTGATTTAAGACTAAATTCCATACAATATTGTGAGATTTAAATCTCTAAGACTAGAGGAACATCAGTTCAAAAATTCCATTCAAAGACTACCAATCATTCTATTCAGACCCAGTTACAATTTGTTCTGAATTCTTTTGGTAGACCTTTTTTAATTGGATTGAGTTTAAACCAGGAAGTTATATACGCTTGATATTTTAATTATGTTTTGCTGAATTGAATGTTAAAAATATATTTGAGCACCATAGCCTACACTTACAAGTGTAAAAATCTGATATTTTCCCCCCAAAATACAAACCATGCCACTCACAGAGACTGCAAATATTTGTCTGTTAAAATCCATCTTTTTAATTCTTAATTCCTAATGAATGAACAGTCTTGGTCTTCTGTCCTTATTGATTGATTGACCTGTTCTTCAGTACACCTTTGAGCCTACTTTGAAAAGATCACAGAAAAAAACCACACTCCAACGCATAGTAGAAGGAATGCCGAAAGGAAGTGTAAATTATTATTCATGTTTAGGGTGAATGAATCAAATTTATTTGTATGTGCTGTTGAAAGACAGTTTTTTTTTATGACCTTCCCCATTGCAATGTAATTCCTTAGTTTCTTTGATTATTTACTAATTTGTCTCCAGGGGCGATGGATATTGATTATTTTTTATCCTCCCACGCAAGCGTGACCTCACCATTAAAATGTTATAAAAGTACTACAACAAGCTCAATCTTTTAATGAAAAAAAAATCATTTAGAAGACTTATTTTTTATATCTGTGGCAATGTGCTGTATTCGTTTGATTTATGTGGGAAAGTATGAAGATCGATAATTTCTGGCAGCGTCGTAGAAAATGTAAAGATTAACTTGTTTCTTTGACTAAAAGGTCTGGAAACACGGAATAATTATGAATCATGTAATCATGTTTTGAATATCGTTTTGTCATATACTCTTATTGTATATTGACCTCAAGTTTACAAAATGTCATTGTGCTTGATAACCATTCATCATAAGGTGATGATATGAAATGAAATAAAATGGGGTTTAACGTCCTACTCTTCTGCCCTTACCTGGGCTAATGGAAGATAGGCAGCGGTGCTATGGCCTACTCTTATATTGAATTGCAAGTGTCAAGGGATCTTTTACGTGTACACAGGACCTTGGTTTTTCATACCATCCGAATGACTAGACAGCTGTTTTTGTCAGACCCTTTGTTGTCCTTTTCAGACCTTACGTCCTGCATTACTGACAAGAGGAAACCACAACCATTTACCATAAGAGGATACTTGTCGAAACCTTGTGCTTTTAGAATAAAACCAGCGATTTTCCCTGTAAAAATTGTGTTCTGTTAATGTGTTTCTCAATGCTAAATGTCACTTAAAAGATTATTTTTTAATGGCCCAATATGATCAAAGCAAATTTGTCTATCCATCCCCCCCAATGTATTTACTCATTCATTTGCCTATCCACTCACACACGTATTCATTCATCAATTTGCCCATCCACTCACACAAGTATTCATTCATTGTCTGTCCATTTCCACAAGTATTCATTCATTTGCCCATCCACTCCCACACCTATTCATTCATCTGTCTATCCCCCATGTATTTACTCAATCATTTGACCATCCACTCCCACAAGTATTCGTTCATTTGTCCACCCATTCCCTAACCTTTTCATTCATCCATTTGCCTATTCATTCCCCCACCTTTTCATTCATCCATTTGTCCACCCATTCCACCACCTTTTTATTCATCCATTTGCCTATCCATTCCCATAAATATTCATCTGTCCAAATAATCACTCTTCTGTGGTCAACTTCCCCATGTATTTATTCATTTGGCCATCCACTACTCCATGTATTCATTGTTCATCCACTTCCTGGTTTATTCATTCTTCTGTCCATCCACTTCCTGGTGTAATTTATTCTTCTTCCCATCAACTCATGTATTCACTCTTCTCTCCATCCACTTATTCATGTATTCATTCTTCTGTCTATTCATTTCCCCATGTATTCACTCTTGTCTATTCATTTCCCCATGTATTCACTCTTCTGTCTATTCATGTTTAATTCACTCTTCTCTCTATCCATTCCCTCATGTATTCATTCTTCTGTTCATTCACTTGCCCATGTATTCACTCTTCTGTCCATCCTATCCTCCCCACACAACCATTTTCAGTCCATCATATCCCAGGTATTCATTCTTCTGTCCATCATTTCCCCTTGTATCATTCTTTAGTCTATTATCCACTTTCCCATGTGTTCAGTCTTTTTCCCACCCACCCACTCCATTCATTCATTCATCCACCCACTCCTCCATTCATTAAATCATTTGTCCACCCCAACCCCCAACCCCCTGTTGCTATGTCTGTCTGTCTTCATTAGCCCAGTCATTAGCCCAGTCTGAGCAGAACAGTAGGACATTGAACCCCCTTTCATTTCATTTGCTACTTCTTTCTTTTAAAATCAGTCTGATAAGAAAATCCACAATTGTTCATTCATAGACTTCTCTGTGTGGATTTGAAACTTTTGTCTCTGTTCTCAAACCTCACTATTTAAATAAAACTTTCAAACTTCTAAAAATTTAATTAACAATCACGTTTGAACGATTTAAAACCCTCTTGGTTCTGCTGTGTTACCGCATATTTTAAGCAGTGAACTTGCGCTAACGAATTACCGTAAAAAGCTCTAAATGTCACTAATTGAAATTACCTAATTTTTTGCTCTATGAGGTGGAAATTGAATGACGAAGCTTGGCACCGCGTTAATTTAGTGTAAGGAATGAAGAACGGTTTGTTTGAACGAGCATTAAATGGAGTTCGTATTTTAGCTGGGTACAAACGTGACGGGTTGGCTGCAGTAGTTCGGTCTGCGATATTGATCGATTTTTCTCCCAACCTATGAGACCTTTCTCGCAAGGAAAAGCTCGTTCTCCTATCCTCAGTGCTGAAGCTATTGTAATGCTTTTCTATGAAAATGATAGACTTCTATATAACACATGTAGTGATATTGGAAATTGTCGAGATGGTTTCGCAGTAGTTACGACTTTATAGCTAACCCATTCCTCGGCTCGTTGCAATCTGGCTTCACATTGATGGAAGAACCTATTACAGATAACGTCTTTTCAACCAATAGCTGGACTCCGTTATTAAATTCCATGTTAACAGGTGTTAATTTGGAAAAGGCGGTCATGTGAATATGTCAATTTAGCTCAATGATTAGAAAATGCATTAATAGTTAAAATTTTATGGACTTTTCCGATTCCTGAATTTGGGATCATTTGAATTGTTGGATTTAGTGCTATTTTAACTGTTTTGTTTGTAGTGTTGTTGTGGTTTGAATCTTCAGAACTGGAAATAGTTCAAGAAATAATAAATATCAAGTAAGTTATTTTAAAGATATTTTTTAAATTTTAAATTTGATTTAAAAAAAATATAGATATAAAGGTGTAATTCTCAAATTAGAAGTGTTATCAGTTGGTCAAGAAAAATTCAGTGAGCATATCATGTCTTACACATGTCATAACCCTAAAAATATTGGGACCAATATATGGCATGAACTTAAAATTCAGAAGCCAGAGACCTAAAGATAAAAATTTAAATTTTAGTAGATACTTCAATTTCAATTTGCTAAGCATAAAGCACTAAATTCAATCTATTATTATTCAATCAAATTACTAAAATTGGGATTTTATCTTGAATAAAATTTCTTGAAACAGGCCCCAGCTAAAAAAAAGATTGAGTTGTTAATTTTTATGTCACGTTTCTTTTTTTCTCGTATAATAAAAATGACACGGTTCTCCTTCTATAAATCATGTGGTCGTCAAGTTGTTGTCGTGATGATTACATCATTATGCACCATTGCTTGAATTATTGATTGAATTGTTGCCAGAACTTTTTGACTGTTCATATTTGATAGGCCTTAGGGGCCTACTCTTTAAGTGTCTCTTTGGACACGTTGTTGAGACTAGACATTTCAGATTTGAATGACTTGGTTTCTCTTTATGAAACTTATGAAACTTATCTTTCAATAATATATTTTAGTCAACAAGTCTGGCTTATTTTGTTCCGTGCCTGTATCCATATTTTTAAAATGACTGTGATGCCATGTCTGCGAAGAATAGTTTATGATAATATGTAATTTTGTGGAAATTTTCCAAGCGTCATTCATTATTCACTTGAAACTTTGACCGAGTTGTGTTCAGTGGAAATTATGTGATGCTCATTTGAGAATTTCACACAGTTAAAGTTTTTATGTAGCAAATTTTCTTTTGGTTCCATTGGTCAATAATTTAAAGAAACTAACTAAAGTAGAAATATTGTTATTAATTTATATAATCAAGAGGGGGGGGGGTGGATGGCCTATTCTTTAGTGTGTTCGTGCTTCACCATAAGGTCTGTCATTGAGTCAACTGGCGTGGTTTCGATTGAACCATGGTTGTACGTGACAAAGAGTATAGTCGACTGTCGAACCTCATGGGTTTTTCCGGTTTCCTCCTTCTGTTAAAGACACAAAGTGCAAACAAATCGTCAAAATAAAATTGAACCATATGTTAGTCACGAAATTACCTAGTTTGTGTCAGGTGGATGTTAAACCCTGTTTTTCTCTCTCCCTTATATATTCAAAAATATTGCAAGTAATTACAGGGAGCATAAACTGTTAGAATTAAAAAAAATTAATATAAACATTCAACAATTATTATGATCATAGGGCAGACTGATTAATAATTATTGATTATTACCGTAATAGACTTGATTGATTACCGTACCACTTTAATTGATAAGTCTGTTTTTATCAATAATTTCAAGGCACCAGGTAAGAGTGTGATTTTGGGCTTAAATCAAAGAAGGAATTTATATTTTCAATTTTTATTGAATCTGTAAAAAAAATGAGAATCAAGCTCGAATTTGATATAATTACAAATTAAAGATTCAGATCATTGCTAATGCCAGGATCTTGAAGATTTGGATCATTGGTAATAAAAAAAAATGAAAGTTCTAGTCCTTACGCTACTTGGTCTGCATCCATTAAATATGCTCTTTAGGAATAGCATCGCCTCGTTTAAGTGTTTTAAATTTGAGTCATGGTTAAAGAAGTTATACTCTTCCCCTTGTCCTTCTCTAGTTCTGCAAATAGGTGTGCATCTATGACATGTGCTCTTTTTGGAATAGCACCTCAAACCTTGAAGTTACATTATGCAAGAGCTAAAACTACCTATTGCAGGCCTTTCTTTGGCCCTGAAATGTCATATAAACTATTCATTAAACATTTATTAACCTTAATCAACTCTTGATGTCATCTTATGTGTCGGATGTTCACTGGATTGGAATCCGATTTGCTGCTCTACGTTCAATGATGATTTAATCCAAAAATGGATAATCAAGACTATATTTTATATTTAGTATTAATGATCGAGGCTTGGCCTTAAATTCAAATGCTAATATTTTTAGCATTTTATTCCGTTTAAATTATCTAGTTTTAACTATTATAGTGAAAACTGCTAGCTGTTTATCTAAACCTCCTTAATGTATCTTTAAATGTTTTAAGGACTTGTGCATGTTTAATAGCTTGGCCTAAAATTTGGTTCAGAGTGGATGAATTTGACTGATATTTTTAGCATATTCCGTTTAAATTATCTAGTTTGAACTATTACAGTGTGAACTGCCAGCTGTTTATCTAAACCTCCGTAATGTATCTTTAAATGTTTTAAGGACTTGTGCATGTTTAATATTTTCAGCATATTCCCTTTACATTATCTAGTTTGAACTATTACAGTGTGAACTGCCAGCTGTTTATCTCAACCTCCTTAATGTATCTTTAAATGTTTTAAGGACTTGTGCATGTTTAATGGAAGTTCAACTCCTGTCACTGGATGTGACAATGGTCTTTATTGATTATTAACCAACCAATGTACAAATTTTATCTTTTCTCTTTTGCGTGTTGCTATAAATAGATTGATTACATCATCGACAAGGTGATGGAAGAGACCATTTTTTTTTTATCTGTGGATGAGTCCATAGTTAACCTAGGTTGCTGAAAAATTGATTTCTGCATCGTTTTGTTTAGCTGGAGAAAAGAGGCAGGAATTTATTTGTCTAATTGTTGAGCATCGTGGGTTTTGTATGAATAAATGGTTGAGACTTTAACCTTTGATATTAAAAGATTTTGAAATTATTTTACAAAGATTATTAATAGTTTTATTGAATGGAAATCGGTTTCTTACTTAAACTGACATGACATCTTTTTGGGAGGGGTTAGAAATGAAATGGGATGTGCCTTTCTGCTCCCAACATCCTTACGCCGAACATTGTGCTATGAGGGAAATTTTGCCCGGACAGCAAATCAAATTGTATCTGTCAAGATTTCTTTTAAATGTATGCCAATGGTTTTTTTTTGCCCATCCAAACAACTATAATTATTATGTCCGGAAGGGAGTATAGAATCTATCCATGCCAATGTGTACACTGGACCTGTTTTTTTTTTGCCCATCCAAATGACTATAATTATATTATCCGGGAGGGAGTACAGATCTATCCAACAATTACACCACTGGTTCTCCAGCTCATTACTACCAAACATGGAAGGTTCTTGACGTAGACAAAACACATGGAACAAAGTATGTCTAAGCACAGCAATCAGACGCGGATCCAGGGGCCTTGCAACACACACACACACACACACACACACACACACCCTGCCCTAGTGAGACTGGTAAGCTTTTTGATGATATTAATGATAAAAACTCATCAGATATCCCCCCCCCCCCCCGAAAAAAATTAAGAAATAAACACAGAAACGAGTGCAAAAAAAGTTAGCGAACTAAAAGATTACTGATATCACATAAGTAAGCCCCCGCCTCAAAAATTTATACCTGTGTTTAGTAGGGTTGTTAGTTTGAAAAATCTGTTTGAACAGTTGTGAAAAACGAAATTTATGTTTGACATTTTCCTGCAGAAAACCATGCCAAGACGGTTTTATAATACCTGGGAAATGAGAGAAAAAATTAAGTGTTGTCAATTTTGGTTTTAAAAATGTAGGGTGGACAAGTTTGATTTTAAACAAATAGGGATGACGAATTTGGTTTAAAAAAAAAGGGGTCAGAGATTTTGGTTTTGAACAATAGGGTAGGCGATTTGGGTTTTAAAAAATATGGTCTATCGGGTGAATGGTTAGCGTGCGCTGCGCTTACCGTATCATGAAGCCTGTCGCTGAGTCAACTGGCATGGTTTTGAATACCTGGTTGTACGTGGGTTTTCTCCCGGGTCCTCCAGTTTCCTCCAACTGCTAAAGACCCCTACGCGCAAGCGAATTATTGAAATAAAAATTTAAAAAAAAACAAACCATATGTTAGTCCCAAAATGACCTAGTTTGTGTCAAGTGGACATTAAACCCCATTTCTCTCTCTCTCCATAAACACCTAATAAGAAAAATAAAAATATTTTTGATTTAATGTAGTTATCTGTAGTCGGTATCGTTGATCCTATCTGCGGCGGAAAGTCCATCAAAAGACTGGTTATTGATGTCTATTTGGTTAAGATTAGCAAGAAGCCGACCACCATCTGATTAGAATAAGAATTGATCGGAAGACTTGGATCGATATTTTGGTGTATCATGGTGTTGACGGCAGATTAAGATGCGTGAAGTTATTTACTAACGGAGGAAGTACGGAGTATCTTGAATGTGGAGAGATGCCGTTATTTATTGCCTAACTAGATTGAGTTTAGCGGACGCTTCTATTAAGATGGGGAAGAAGATTAGTTGCCCAAGATGAATACACTAGTTTATGATATCTCATTCAATACTTCCGAAGAATTGGTTTTACCAAGAAAAGAAAATACTATTTGGCCTTTTTACTTTCATTGAGGCTTTTTGGGGTAACGACCTAGAAACCTAAAAAAGGAATCAGTTTTTCAAAACTCTTAAACATTGCCTTTTTAATTTTTTTATTTTTATTCAGTAGGCTACTTGCGAAGAATTGTTTTTTCGAAGAAAAGAAAATATGATTTTGTCTTTTTACTTTCAATTTACTACATATAAAAACCTAAAGGATTCAGTTTTTCAAAACATTGCCTTTTTAATTATTTTTGGGGTATAGTTTATGATATCTCATTCAGTACTTCCGAATAATTGGTTTGTCCAAGAAAATGAATATACGATTTTACCTTTTTACTTTTATTGATGCTTTTTGGGGTAACGACTACATATAAAAACCTAAAAGAATCAGTTTTTCGAAACCCCTAAAATATTGCCTTTTTAATTATTTTTATATTTTTGGGATAGAGAGACTACAGATTTTTAGAATCAGTTTTTCAAAACACCCAACCCAACATATTGGCCCTTATAATTATTTTTATACTATTGGCGTAGAGACTTCATATTTTTAGAACCATGGAGATGACTGAGATTAAGATAAGAGTTCCCGTGTACACATTTGCGTATATGTAAAAGATCTTTTGACAGTTGGAATTCGATACAAGAGTAGGCCGTAGGTGTGCTATCTAGGCAAAATTTCCCTCACAGCACACTGTATGGCATATGCCGGTCTTCATTAGCACAGTTCGGAGCAGAACTGTAGAACGTTTAAACCCCATTTCAATTTATTTCATTTCATTTCCAACTTCCAAGCCTATTATTTGTGTAAAACAAGGCATCTGTCTCTTAAAACTCATTTTGACATGAGTTACGATCGGGAAGTTGAAAAAGCCGGTTAACATTTGCCCTTTATTATTATCATCATTTAATTTACATATTTTATTTGACACGAGGGAGGAGAAAATACCGGCATTTATTCAATAGAATATGTAAATGTCTTCGACTGATACTTGTTTGTGTCTACAAGAATTAATGGATCACTCTAATTCTGTCCATGTCTGAGAGTTTGTTTCGAGAGATTAATGGTTTTACTTGTTGTTATTGTTCTTCGTGATTCTTCTCTTCGAGAGCTGTGGCAGTTGTGGCCATTTTTCTCCCTTGTTTGCACTGCTTCGAAATTGAAAGTTCGGCGTAATTAAGGAAAACATTCTTCTCCCCTGTTTGCAGTGTTTCGAAATTGACAGTTTGGTGTAATTAAGGTTGATGAGTATAGAATGAAAATCTTTTGCATAATTACTATTGGTTATTACTTTTGCTCATTTATTAGCGTCTAGTCTGGTAAGGTGACCTGGTCTTTGAATGCATGTCGTACATATAGTTCCCACTTGACTGGCTCTTGCTTATTAATGAGCAAGATTTATGAATATTGGCAAGTTTATCTTCGAAGAGTTTAAAATTGTTTACAAATCGGTTGGCAAAAACTCAATGAAGATTTATTGTTTTAATTCCTGACCGAGATAATAATCTTAACATCGAAATACATTTCAGAAAGAATTTTACCGCTGCGGCAGAGAGAGGGAGAGAGAGAGAGAAATGGAGTTTAATGTCCACTCCACTCAAACTAGGTCATTTCGGGACAAACATGTTTTAATTTTATTTCAATAATTCGCTTTGGTGTATCAGGTCTTTAGCAGTGGGAGGAAACTGGAGGACCCGGAGAAAACCCATGAGAGTGGACAGGCAACCCTACTCCTTGTCACGTACAACCACAGATTCGAAACCAAGCCAGTTGACTCAATGACAGACTTTATGATACAGGGCATACATACTAACCATTCGGCCATCCACCACTCACATGCTGAATGAGATACATGGGTAAAAACTACCAGGAAAAATGAATGCTGTGAAATCTTGTTCCCCATTTAAATTGGTATATGAAATACATATTTAGCTGAAAATAAGAATTAGTATTCTTGTCTTAGAGTTGGAAGTCAAATTCTGTACTAGATTTACCCGTTTTATGCCTAGGAACTAGGGGGCGCCCAGCCATATTTTTTTGGCACTGTCATAAGCCATTCTTACACCTTTTGTCAGTGGTGCAGGATGGAGGCAGGACAGGGCTGGGGTAATGGTAATAGGTAATGGAGGGCTTGACAAGGAGAGCTATCTAGTTGTTTGGATGGCACGAAAAACAGGTCCCATGTGCACATTGGCGTGTACATGAAAGATCTCTTGGCAATTCGATATAAGTGTAGACAGTAGCGCCACGGACAGTCCCGACAAAATTTCCCTGGTAAGAATGGAAAGTAAAATAATTAAACTATTGAACCAGTTTATATTCTGTGATCTCGGATATGAACAGTAAAACAATACTTTATGTGATGAACAAAATTCAGAAATAAAAAAAATCCACAACACAAGGATGGTTGGTGTTCACCTTTTTAAGATGTAATCAATGAATTATCAGCCGTCTTTAATGGGACCGGCGTCTCGGAGCATGCAGTAACCATGGTAACAGTCCATGTAGATCTGTCTTCTCACCTGAGTAAAGTCTTAACGTCAAATTTATTCAATATGTATCAATTATCCGCCATTAGTTCTGTGTAATTGTTACTCAAGTCAACTTTTCACAAAGAAGTTTGAATAATACTCAGTCTATGGAGAGAGAGAGAGAGCAATGGTTTTTAAAGTCCACTCAACACAAATTGGTAATTTCGGGACTAATATATGTTTGTTTTGTTTTTTAAATTTTATGTCAATTATTCGCTTGCACAGGGGTCTTTAGCAGTGGGAGGAAACCGGAGTGCCCGGGGGAAACCCACAAGGTTGAGAAGGCGCCCCTATCTCCATGTCACATACGCTCAAACTAGGGCTGGAAACCACAGCCGCAAGCCAGAGGTGATGGGCCAGCTAGAGATCGAAGCACTGCACTCTAGACCACTAGGCCATCCCAACCCCCCACGAGTCTATGGAATACAATTATAGCGAGTTTTGTCAATCTATGTCTTCGGCTAAATTGGCAAACTGGAACAAAGTGTTTATGCTGACATATAATGTTGTCACCCCTGTCCGTCTACAAGCAACCAAGATGTTTGGGATAAACCTAAATTTCCTTTTTTGTCAAATTCCCCTGATTTTTATTCAATTTTGATGTATGTATGTTTATAAACCAAAGACAATGGTTCCTTTTGATATTTACACATATTGGGCCATAACTTTATAAAACAAAGACAATGGTTCCTTATGATTCGATATTTCCGCATATTGGGCCATAACTTCCTTAAAGGGCCAATCCCGATAACTGAATAAAACTGCTTAGTTTTGTGTTAAAATCATTTAAAACCCATTATCTAAGGCCGAACAACTAACCCGATTTTTGTGATACGCTTGTAAATAACTTAAACCTGACAGTCTGCCTCTGGAAATGGAGACCTTTGTATCATACAGTATCTGGATAAAACCAGACTTTTTTCTATAAAAATAATATGTAGGTAAAATTTACCTTTTGTTATCAAGTACAGTACATGGGTCATTCACTGTATAGACCTCTCAAGAAACGTAAATCGATTATCAGGTCACCAAATGAAAAAAATGACCCGAAATCTTAAAAGGGTTACGTGTCCGGATAAGCAGTTTTGGCGTTCAAGTCCAAATGACTCAATATTTTGAGTTGAAATTTTGAGACAAGGTATATACACCATTCCCCTATATTTTGGCGTTTTATTTTCATACATTCTCGGACTTTTATTTTTGAGCCTCTGTATAATTAGGGATTGTCCCTTTAATTATAGCTCTTGAATGTGCAAAACATCACGTTTTTAGTTGGAGGAACTTCTATAATATTTTAAAAACTGTTCAAATATATTACCGTTACATCATTTAATAATAATTGTCCATTCCAAATGCGCAAATAGTGTAAAAGTATGTAATACCAAGGTTGTGGATCCCTCTGGATTTCACAATAATTATCCGATTTTGGTGAAAATTGAAAATATATGTGTGTATACTGAATCTCTTGGTTCTTTTCGATATTTGTGCGTGTAAGTAATACCAAGGTTGTTGACCCTCTGTAGGTCAGAATATTTATCCGATTTTTATACGCCCACATTTTCATGTGGACGTATTATGTCGTCGCCCCTGTCCGTCTGTCCGTCCGTCCGTCCGTCCGTCCGGATGTCCGGACGTCCGTCCACAATTGTTTGTGGACTCTCTACAGGTCACAATTCTTGTTGGATTTTGACGAAACTTGAAATATAGGTTTATCCCAAAAAGATCTCGGCTGCTTTCGATATTGGCATGTATCGGATCAAAACTTCATGGATTATGGCCCCTGATTGTACGAAAAATCACGTTTTTAGCTTGCGGACCCTATAGAGGTCACAATTTTGAACCGATTTTGATGAAACATGACATGCATGTTTATAACCCAAAGATCTTGGTTCCTTTCGATATTTGCGCCTATCGGAACGTAATTTCCTGAATTATGGCCCCTGATTGTCCGAAAAATCACCTATTTTAGCTCGTGGTACCTCTGGAGGTCACAATTATTATCCGATTTGAAAAACCGTTCGATTATATCACCGTTACACCCTAAGGAAGGTTGAGTTCAAATTTCGGAAAAATCGGACCAAAATTACCATACAAAATGGCCGCCGTTTGTACGCGAATACTGTTAAAAAATGGTATATCAAGGTTGTGGACCCTGTAGAGATCACAATCTTAATTCGATTTAAGATGAAACTTGAAATGAATGGTTATAACCCAAAGATCTTGGTTCCTTTCGATATTTGCACATATCGGATCGTAACTTTATGAATTATGGCCCCTGATTATACGCAAAATCGCCTTTGTTTAGCTTGTGGTCCCCCTGGAGGTCACAATTATTATCCGATTAAAAAAATCGTTTGATTATATCACCGTACACCCTAAGGAGGGTTGAGTTCGAATTTCGGTAAAATTCGGAACAAAATTGCCATACAAAATGGCCGCCATTCGTACCCGAATACTGTTTAAAAAATGGTATATCAAGGTTGTGGACCCAGTAGAGGTCACAATTTTAATTTTCGATTTTGATGAAACTTGAAATGCATGGTTATAACCCAAAGATCTTGGTTCCTTTCGATATTTGCCCATATCGGATTGTAACTTCCTGAATTATGGCCCCTGATTATACGCAAAATCGTCTTTGTTTAGCTTGTGGTCCCTCTGGAAGTCACAATTATTATCCGATTTAAAAAATCGTTTGATTATATCACCGTACACCCTAAGGAGGGTTGAGTTCGAATTTCGGTAAAATTCGGAACAAAATTGCCATACAAAATGGCCGCCGCGTGTACGCGAATACTGTTATAAAATGGTATATCAAGGTTGTGGACCCAGTATAGGTCACAATTTTGATTCAATTTTGATGAAACTTGAAATGCATGGTTATAACCCAAAGATCTTGGTTCGTTTCGTTATTTGCACATATCAGATCATAACTTCCTGAATTATAGCCCCTGATTGTCCGAAAAATTGCCTATGGTCCCTCTGGAGGTCACGATTATTATCCGATTTAAAAAAATGCTTCACTCTATCACCGTTACACCATACGGAAGGATGAGTTTGATTTTCAAGGAAATCGGACCATAATTGCCAGACAAAATGGCCGCCGTTTGTAAGCTAATAGTGTTAAAATATGGTATATCAAGGTTGTGGACCCAGTATAGGTCACAATTTTAATTTGATTTTGTTGAAAGTTGAAATGCATGTTTATAACCTAAAGATCTTGATTCTTTTCGATATTTGTGCATATCAAATTGTACTTTAATGAATTATAGCCTTTGATTGTAGGAAATATCACTTTCGGTTTTGCTTGTTCTCTATCCATGTCTCGAAAATGTGGGCGTATCCTGCCTGGCAGTGCCAGCTTACTATCTTTATGTGCATATCGGACTGTAATGTCCTGGATTATGGACCCTGTTTGCAAGATATATACACCGTCATAATTTATTCAACCACTGATCTAGGTCAAGCACACCTTCTGGTTTGCTATTAATAGTTTTTTCTTTTCGCTTGTGTTGAATGGCTGAATGGTTAGCACATGCGCACTGTACCATAAAGCCTGTCATTGAGTTAACTGACATGGTTTCGAATCCTCTGTTGTACGTGACAAGGAGTAAGGTCGGAGATCGCCTGTCCAACCTCGTGGGTTTTCTCCTGGTCCTCTGGTTTCCTCCTGCTAAAATTGAGATAAAATTAAACCATATGTTAGTCCCGAAATGACATAGTTTGTGTTGTGGACGTTAAAACCCCCATTTCTCTCACTTACCCATTTCTCTCTCTCTCTCCCTCTCTCTGCCGCAGCGGTAAAATTCTTTCTGAAATGTATTGCGATGTTAAGATTATTATCTCGGTCAGGAATTAAAACAATAAAGCTTCATTGAGTATTTGCCAACTGATTTGTAAACAATTTTAAACTTCAGAGATAAACTTGCCAATATTCCTAGATCTAGACGCGACATCGAAATCTCAGAATCCCCAGAAAGCCAATGGGAGGTATTAGTTAAGTCTTGGTGGAAATATATCAACGTTTGTGGTTGTCGTTAAGATCTAACAGATTATCATGTGGCGATATAATATTGAATGATTTGGGTGCATCGTGAGGTGATAATTCCGTTAATGGCACATAAGTAAATAAACCCCGTGAGACCCCAGTCTAGACCTTTTCGGTTATGTTACATTTGGTCAGTTTCGTAATATCCATGATAAATTCGGTTCTCTGCGGACGGATTTAATTGGCGGGGAGGGATGAGAGGGGATCAATATCTGAATAAGTCCATCAAACTTTAATGTCACAGTTTGCTTGTTGCATCCGTTTGGTATCTATTGCATGCAGAGGCGGACCCAGGAAATCCTGTTACACCCCCCCGGATCCGCCTTTGATTGCATGTCAAGGCTTTCACTGAAACTCAGTAGGAACTTTCTTGGTCAACACCAGGATCGAACCTGGGACCTCTCGCACCATGGCTCCTTTCGTTGCCAGTAGTTTGGAAGTCAGTAGTGGTTATATCTGTGACTGTCAAGGAAATATATGACCTACTCTTATGAAATCAAGCGCTTATTGCACAACATCATTTTGTACTACAGGCACAAAATAACATAAACCGTTTGCCTTCCTTTAGCAATGATTGAGCCGAACTCCATATGATATGACAAATTTAAAAAGAATTGCATTTTTGGAAAGCTTAAACTGTGGATTATTGAAATATGCTGCTAGCTCTGGTTTTGTTGGAGCTGCTCACATATTGTTAACATTTAACGCCCAAATACCAAGGTCACGTGTACAAATTCTTACAAAAAGTCGTCTTGCATTTTTCTGAAGGGGGATTTTGCTGTCTGGACAAAATTGTAGATGGCAGACTAATATGATTATATGCAATTTGTAATGAGGCGCCTTGCTAAACAAGGCAAGACACCACTGAAGTGAAATGTCAAATTGCATTCCTCATGTAGACAAGACTAGCCAAACACAAGCGACTGCTTTTCAATTTGGACTGTTTACATACATTACTGATTAAAAATCACTATAAAATTTCAAAATAATGAATGTAAATTGGTTTATTTATATTCATATTACTACATTGACATGTGCTGTTCAATCCATTTCCGTCCATTTTACGTTCCAAAAGAAGAGAGATTTAGCTTCTTTAAGCCAAACCTTCCTCTGTCATTGAAGTCCCATGCTTAATATAACATAATAATGTGCGATATGTTCGCTTCAGTTCTTTCATTTCTGTTTATGTTAACCCCATAATGAACCTTCCCAGGGGGGTTGCATGGCTGAATGGTTAGCACACGTGCGCGCTGTATCATAAAGCCTGTCATTGAGTCAACTGGCGTGGTTTCAAATCCCCGGTTGTACGTGACAAGGAGTAGGGTCGTCTGTCCAACCTCGTGGGGTTTTCTAGGCAAATTATTGAAATAAAATTAAACGATATGTTAGTCCAAAAATGACCTAGTTTGTGTCGAGTGAACGTTAAACCCCATATCTTTCTCTCTCTCCGTCTCCCCCATGCTTTGTGCGATCATCATTGTTTTTGCATGAATAAAGAAATCTTGTGATGTACCAAGTTTGTTTACCTACGTTCGCTTCGGTTCTCCATTTCTCTTTGCGTTAACCCTGTAATGAACCTCCGGATACAGTACACAATGATCTGTAAATGTGTTAACAGATTACTGGCTTTGATATTCTGTTTGATTATTATCCACCTGAGTGACTGGATAAGTACAGGCTACATAAATTGATCGATCTCATGTTTAATTATTATTTTTCGTCTCAGTGACTGGATAGTTTGGGGCTACATAAATTGTATTGACTAACATCACAAATAATAATTGATTGAAGGACACGACTATGACCGACAGCCTAGTACACCTGTTATTAGAATGAAATGTTTCTCATCAAGGCTTTCTTTCAGTCATTTTGACACAGACATGATTTTAAGTTCTATCCATGAGAGAGAGAGAGAGGGGGAGAGGGAGGGGAAAGAGAGAGAAATGGGTTTTAACTCCTGTTGCATAGCTTTATCTGTGTGGTTCAGTAAATGAGAAGTTGTGTCTTGTGTCATGCAGCTCCTGCATCATTGATCAGGGGGAGTGAGAGAGAAATGGGGTTTAACTCCATTCGACACAAACTAGGTCATTTTGGGACGAACGGTTCAATTTTATTTTAATAATTCGCTTCCGAGTAGGGGTCTTGAGCAGTGGGAGAACACCAGTGTCTCTGGAGAAAACCTACGATATTGTACAGGCGCTTGCTATCGATGAGAATTTGACCTGAACAGCACTGTTTCTGCCTACTCTTCATCGAATTCTAACTGCATATTTCATCAAGGTTAACAAGATGTAAACAGGGCTAGGGCTTGATTGTTGTAAGGGTTAGTGTTAATGCCCGTGCTGTTTATATCTCATGACCTTGACGGTATCTGCAGGTGGACTTAATATTAAGATCTAACCATTGGTACATAGAAGAATACTGGACAGATAAAATTCGGGGAATGCTCACCAGTCCACTGGTTCACTAGTCCGTGGGGGCACTAGTGCACAGGTTCACTAGTCCGTGGGTTCATTAGTCCACCGATATCTGTTATCAGGGTTGGGTTAGGGTTAGGATTAGATTTATTAATACCCATATTTATAGTATCTCTTATAGCAACAGACTAGTGCTCTCTCTCTCTTTTTCCTCTTCAATTAGCCCAGGTTAGGTGTAGAAGCATTTCATTCATTTGCTCTCTCTATCTCATTTATACTCACATGTTAAATGTCCACATACCGCAAATTAGGACGATAATTCAGCTCGCGTAAAAAACAGGATTCCAGACACTTGTGAGAAACAACCTTTGATAATATCATCCGGTTGGTCAAGCCTGCGACTCATCTCCATAGCAACAAGAATTCAACAACGATAATTTAATTTGTAAATCAGGAAATCATAACAAAATGGTCACAAATGGAAATGAATCTAATTTATTTAATTAAATACAGTTTAAACGAGGGCATATTGTAAATAGTACACAGTACTAAGGAATAGATAAGGAACGGAATTGATTGATATTCGACCGGTATAACACACGTAGGAGACGTGTAGTGATATCATTAATAACTGGAGTAAATCGTACATTCTGTAGTAAATAATCTGTTCCGTGCAAACATCTCTGTATTGTTTCATGTTTCCGGCATCCAATAGGGAGAGAGAGCTATCATACATTTACGATAAATAGTCTGTCGGGGCAAATATCTCCCGGAATTAGTTTTTGTTATTGGTTATGTTGTTCAAACTACGCAGAGACAACCAATAGACAGATAGATAAACCTGTTATTCAAATATCAGATGATTTGTCTTCATCGATGTTAAGGAGTGCACGTTAAAGATACCTTGACAGATGGTATTCAATTGCCCGTCTTCATTAGCCCAGAAGGCTTGTAAAGTAGGATGTATAAAAACCCTACTTTTTCATTCATTCAGTTATGTTAAAGTATCTAAACAATGAGTCGCTTGGGTCATTTAACGTGTGCGTATGAAAAACAAAAACAAATGTCTGTCATTGAATCAAGTGGCATGGTTTTGATTCCCTATTTGTACATGATGGGGTAGGGTCGTCTGTCCAACCTTGTGGGTTTTCCTCCAGGTCCTGCAGTTTCCTCCCACTGCTTAAAACATGTACGCACAAACGAATTATTGAAATAATAGTGACTATATCTATAAAGTGGGTAGGATCTGTATTGATGTGTTTTTTGATTTGGGTGTCTGAAGGCTGTACCGCTGTGTTTTTTGTTTTGGGTGTCTGAAGGCTGTACCGCTGTGTTTTTTGTTTTGGGTGTCTGAAGGCTGTACCGCTGTGTTTTTTGTTTTGGGTGTCTGAAGGCTGTATCGCTGTGTTTTTTGTTTTGGGTGTCTGAAGGCTGTACCGCTGTGTCTTTTTTGTTTTGGGTGTCTGAAGGCTGTACCGCGGTACCGCTGTGTTTTTTGTTTTGGGTGTCTGAAGGCTGTACCGCTGTGTTTTTTGTTTTGGGTGTCTGAAGGCTGTACCGCTGTGTTTTTTGTTTTGAGTGTTTGAAGGGATAGGAACTACAGTCTTATCCGTTTACTCGCGTTAAATCGAGCAACGTATGAATTAATAGAAAGAGGAGTTTGGTGGATATTATCTGGAATCAAGTGCTGGTGAATTTATTCATGAAATCAGTGACGAGGGTGTCAACAACTCTCTTACTTAGCTTTATTAGATCGTATGTCATTACCCTTAATACCACCGTAAATCCTCCTTCATTGAAACAATCACACTTCGTCCACTAAATGTAAATAGCCACTTATACATGCTGGTTAAACATGCTCTCGCATGCACAAAATGTCTTAATCTCACTTCTGGCTGGATTCTCGCGATTTGTTTCAAGATTTTATGATTGTTGAGATTAGATTTCGTGGACGAGGGTTGGATTTGGTTGTGATGGTAAGATGAAATGATCTGAAGTTTTATCAGACAAATAACGTTAGTATCCAAGGAATGGTAGGAAAGGCTTAGATCATCACGTAAAGGCTCCATTGAAATATTAAATGATTGAATCATCACATAAAGAGTCCAACAAATCATACTGTTTTTGAAATATTAAAAAAGGAAGTATAAATGTCTTCCGAGGTAGTTGCAGATTGAGCATAGGTGGGCCTGGCTCTAATTGGTTATCCTATATATCATCTGCATTCGATGCCGGGGTGTTGGATGGGCGAATGGTTAGCATGTGCACACTGTATCATAAAGCCTGTCATTGAGTTAACTAGCATGGTTTCGAATCCTGGTTGTACCTGACAAGGAGTAGGGTCGCCTGTCTAACCTCATAGGTTTTCTCCAGGACCTCCGGTTTCCTCCCATTGCTGAAGTCCCCTACGAGCAAGCGAATCATTGAAATAAAATTAAACCATATGTAAGTCCCGAAATGACCTAGTATGTGTCGATGGGACGTTAAACCCCATAAAGAAAGCAGTATGTGCCGAATGTTGACATATTTTTTCTATTCATCATATCTTTGTAAATGCAAAACAGAATTAAACCATTTTTGAACTGATACCTTTGATTGTTAATTTTATCGTTAAATTTAAAAGTCTTGCAAATGTTTTAATATCTGCCATCAGATGGTCTAGGAGTCGATTATAGGCTTGTTATGTTAAGAAATGTCTTAATAATGAGTTATATTATGTAATAACATTTGAAACCAAAAATAACATCTGCAATTTGTAGATGTAGCAAGTCTAACATCCTGGGTTTTCTCTTGTGTCTTCCAGTTTCTCCAAGTAAAGACCTCTTCTTGCAAGAGTATTATTGAAATTAAACTGTACTATAACATGTTAGTCCCAAAAAAACCTAGTCAGTGTTTAGTGAATGTTGAATCCCCAACTCTCTCTCCGCCATAACCTTTTATCATTAGTTAAATAAAACACAGTTGTACTTGGGGTTTTGGACAAATGAGAAAATAAGTATATTTTGAAAACTGAAACCAGGAAACAAATGATGTAGGTACCCTTTGATGACCAAAAACTCTGAAAGCTGCAAGCTATTTAAAAAGTTATTACTTTATTTCGCCCCGACCTACGGTTCTATGAATGATTTTTCTGGCTGTTATAAACAGCAATAGTTATGGTTGTGATGATGTTTTGACTGTTGATGGATTGTCGATGAATTTACCAGGTGTTTTTTTTACCAGCCCTACACCCATCTAGCCGTCTGCTTGGCCCTGATCTCGCCACCTGACGACTCATATCAATCAACGCTAATTAGCGGTGGCCAATCTAACAGATATCAAGACACAAATTAGTCGACCATCTAGGTTCGAACATAGAATTGTACCTGATGGTTAATTTGACAGATTCAATAAATTAGTTTCATGGTATTTAACACCTTGAGCTGGTTCTCTGTTTACAAACGGTCAGATTTCGCATTCAAAATAATAATACGGAACCATGTTTAACTCTACTGGACTGAAGAAAAACGGGATGGTCGTAACTAGCTAGATCTTGTGAGAGAGAAATGGGATTTAACGTCCGCTCGACACAAACTAGGTCATTTTGCGACTTAAATATTTCAAAAATTTGCTTAGGCGTAGGGGTCTTTAGCAGTGGGAGAAAACCCACGATTTTGGACAGGCAACCCTACTCCTTCTCATGTAGCTAGATCTAGTAACCACAAGGTTGTCTATCAACCTCTTTTGTCTTCAGGGAGTCATGGTGGCTAATTAAGTGGGTAAGATACTTAACTTGCTAGCCTGGAGGTTGTGGGTTCGCTCCCAGTGTTGGCAGAGAAAGTTCATCAGGATTGTTCTGTCTAGTTCTATCCATATTTATGCAAGACGAAGGGCATGGCAAGGAACAGCATCTATTCATTCAAATGGGACATAAAACTGAGGTAACATACACATTGATGTACACATAAACGAAACCTTATGGCCATTGGAATCCCTCGAAACATTAGCTAAAACTTTTAATGCAGAAAATTAGGACGTTAAACCTCATCTCGTCATTTCTAAAATATATCCGAAATTTTCCTCTTAAGATCAGAAATCAATAAATTTGTAAATTTTTTGAGGAGGTGGCGGGTGGGGGTTACTGCCTTGATGAAAAATAAACCAAATGGTTTTGTCCCCATGTATACACGGTCAGTCACACTTGAATAAGATTTATTCATAGAATATGGTATTTTCTAAAATATTTGCATAAAAAACGGCATGACTAAAGCTGGTGGCGCATCTATTTGTCCAAAGAATTTAATTTTGAAATCCATCAGTGTATGTTCTGCAAGAAGATTGTGAAAGTTGTAAAAAGGCTGAGTGAAAAGTCGTTCTAAATTCATTTTAGCATGGACTGTCAGTTCCTAAAAATTCAAACAATCCCGTAGGGAGGTTCTTAGCTTAAACCGTTCTCTGAGATTATTGATTTGTGGTGGAGAAAAATGCTAACGCAAGTAGATTTTGAACGTAAATACGTCCCGCAGGAATTTCTCGGGTAATTCAGACATTTTTGTTGCATATAGATCATATCTAATAGGATGAGAAATATTCGTCCAAAGTTAATTTTACTTGTTATCAATCTCTGTGGAGTTCGTAAATGTTTTAGACAAGTTTTAACAGAGTTTACCAATAAGGCAATTAAAAATTGCCAGCTTATAAAATTCAGTTATGTTTTAGTAAGTTTTAACATAGTTTACCAATAAGCCAATTAAAAATTGCCAGCTTAGACCAATTTTTGCATAGTTTACCAATTAGGCAATTAGAAATTGACAGTTTATAGTTTGCCATTAGGCCAATTAAGATTATCTATCTTAGAAAATACAGCAATGTTTGAGACAAGTTTTAACATAGTTTACCAATAAGCCAATTAAAAATTGCCAGCTTACAAAATTCAGTAATATTTTAGCATAGTTTTCTAATAAGCCAATTAAAAATTGCCAATTTATGGAATTCTGTAATGTTTAAGACCAATTTTAGCATAATTTACCACAAATTAAGATTATCTATCGTAGAAAATACAGCAGTGTTTGAGCATTGTTTACCAATAAGCCAATTAAAATTATCTATCTCAGAATATACAGCAGTGTTTGAGACAAGTTTGAGCATTGTTTACCAATAAGCCAGTAACATTTCTACATCTTAGAAGATACTGTAATGTTTTAGATCAATGGTAGCATAGTTTACCATGAAGCCAATTAAAAATTGTCAGCTTAGAAATTACTTTAATGTTTTAGAGAAATTTTAGCATAATTTAGCAATAAGCCAATTAAAAATCTTCAGCTTCTATAATACTGTTATGTTTAAAATATATTTTAGCATAGTTGATCAATAATTTAATTACGAATTACCAGCTTAAAAAATAATTTGAAGTTTTCGATAGAATTTAGCATAGTTTACTAAAAGCCTTTAATGAAAAATGGCAAACATTATGTATTATATTATAAATAAAATAAAACCAAGTAAGAACAATCTAACAATTAGACAAAATTCAAAGTTGTAAAAAAATGGTATAGGCAAAATAGTGTAATCAGGCAAAATATCGTAATCAGGCAAAATACTGTAATCAGCATATGGACTGTTATCAGGCAAAATACTGTAATCAGCATATGGACTGTTCACAAAATAGTGGTAATGGGTGTCAGGAATACAATTAAATTATATACATTCTAATAGTAAATGCAGGAGAACTGCACTACACGCAAAACAAACGAAACAAAAAAATCTACAAGATAAACCTGCGGACAAGACAGAAAACAGACATTGCAAGAACTAAACAATTATCAAATCAAGTGAATGGATCCGGGGGCCAGCCGTAAGCGTCCACTGCGCTGTACAGTCCCGGGCCTGTCTTGGTACAGGCTTCACTAAAATGATTTACATAAAAGACGTAACAAAAAAAACAAAAAAACAAAAAAAATGTGACCGATCTTGTAAGTGGTCGTCTCTTCAATGGCGATAGTCAGCCAATTGACGTCGGGTGTTAGAATATCAAATAATTTTAACAATAAGGGCGATAATCCGGACAGAAACTCGGAAAACGCTAAAAAAATAAATGTAGTGAGCTAAATTAAAGCAAGACATTTGTGACTCTAAAATACTGAAGAAAAAAAAGTTGAACAGAAACTGTGGTTTGGGTGTTTGAATTGCATATTTCAAAAAGATAAAAAAAAATTGAGACCAAATGAAAACTGGGACATCATCATTTAACACTGGAAAGTCTCTTAAAAAGTGGGTACATGAAATTAAACTATGTGTAATGTTTGACCTCTTTATCATCAATAATTCTATTGCGAAATATCTACCAATATGCAAATGATTATATGTTTTTGTTGGCTTTGAGTGAACTGGTATGTAACGTTAATAACGTAAAAACGCGATGATTCACAAGAATATTTATGTCTTTAATCAAATTGGAGGAAAGTTCTGCGGAAAAGAGATGAATTGGTAAGTTGTAGTAATATAGAAGATCCACGTCGCCAGTTTTACGGCAATAAAAAGTGGGAAAATCAATAGGAGGTAGAGTAACAGGCAGACAGCTTTTATGAAGTTTGTGAATTAAAAGGAAAGAGATTGATCAGGGTAAATTTTACCAATATCCTGTTTGTTACGAAACTTGCTGACTGAAAGGTCAATAGGTCATAGCTCGAAAGGGGCACTTGTTGGAACACTTAATACCACTTATACAGTTTTTGCAAAGTAAGAATTTCATATTTTCGAAGAAAATTAAAACATGATTAATTTGCTCAAGGAGTAAGGCGCTGGCTGACCAACCAATCAGGAGGACCTGAGAACTATTCTGCAGACTACACAATCCTAAACAATACAATTACTGAATGACAAGTTGACTAAATCAGTAAATGTGAAGGATGAAAAACTGAGGTCCAATGTACACATTGGTGTGCACGTAAAAGATCCCTTGGCAATTGGATTTCGATATAAGAGTAATCTGTAGCGCCCCTGTCTGGGCAAAATTTCCATCGTAGCACACTCTACATGGTGTATGCCCGTCTTCATTAGCCATGTCGTACCTGAACAGTCATTTCATTTAATTTCCTGTTCAATTACTAAATGCTTGGACGTTAAACCACATATCATTTCCCGTATGTGGCATGGAGATAGGGGCGCCTTCTCAACCTCGTGGGTTTCCTCCGGGCACTCCGGTTTTCTCCCACTGCTTAAGACCCCTACGCACAAGCGAATTATTGAAATAGAAAATTAAAACCATATCTTAGTCCCGAATGTTTGTCATAAAGCCTGTCGTCGAGTCAACTGGCGTGGTATTGAATCTCTAGTTGTACGTGACAAGGAGTAGGATCGCCCTTCCAACCTTGTGGGTTTTTTTTCGTGTCATCCTGTTTCCTCCCACTGCTAAAGACCCCTCAGCGCAAGAGAATTATTTAAATAAAATTAAACCATAATATGTTAGTCCTGAAAGGACCTAGTTTGTGTTGAGTGGACGTTAAACCCCATTTCTCTCTATCTCTCTCTTTCTCTCATGATCCCATCTAATTGTTTGGAGTCTAGTGAGAATTGGATGAAATTGTCAATATCGGAGATTTATTCACAACTCCTGATTAATTGGTGAATTCTCATCAAGATGATAACGGCCATTAAAATGATCATTGAATGAATCATTTTGTTTGTCTTTATTTGATGTCCAGTGTGGGTGAGAATTGTAAGATTAAGGAAGTTTATTGATTCAGGTTCATCAAATATTCTCTCTAGTACAAATAAAATGAAATAGGGTTGAACTCAACGTCCTACTTTTGTACTCCATCTGCCGTGTAATGTCATCTTTTACTTGCAAGGGGGTTGGATGGTCGAATTGTTGGCGTGTGCGTGGTGTATCATCGAGTCAACTGGCATGGTTTCGATTTACCAGTTGTACGTGACAAGGAGTAGGGTCACCTGTCCAACCTTGTGGGATTTCTACTGGTCCTCCGGTTTCATCCCACTGCTAAAGACCCCTACACACAAACCTATTGTTTAAAAAAAAATGAAACCATGTTAGTCCCAAAATGACCTAGTTTGTATCGAGTGGATTTAAACCCCATCTCTCTCTCCCCTGGTCAGTGGTGCAGGAGCTTCTGCATGATGCAACTTCTCATATATATAGCTAAAAACAAAAACCATTATTTACACAATTCAAAAAGGAAACAGTAATAAAAGAAGGTTCTTTAAATTATTCAACAGGAATTCTTTCATCTTCCCACACCATTTTATCTTCTTGGTTTTCTTTTTATTTGCTTTAATTTATATCTGTGAAAAATTTATTTTGCAGTATATATAAGTATAAGGCGTCTTATTAAAGAAGGCAGTCTTATCATTGGCCAGCTTTAAGCTAAAATTTGTGCTATGATTATATTGCAATGAAATGGGGTTTAACATTCTAATTTTCTGTGGATGAGCATACAGTGTGCTATGAGAGAAATTTGCCAGCACAGCGAAACCATGGCCTACTTCCAACTGTCAAGGGTTCTTTTCGTGCATGTGAGTGTATACAAGGGACTTGTTTTTTTGTCCTATCCAAACAACTACACACTGTCCCAGTCCTTGATTTTATTGAAGTAACCAGAAGTCGATCCGTTTTGTTTATACAGATTTTTGTTTTGTGACTGTCTGTTGCAGGAAGTAGGGAGTCTTGGTGGCTCAGCAAATAGGGTGCTGGCTCACAATAATTTTGTTCTAAGGCTCATTTGGTTTTAATAATGTCCTTTGTAAAAAATGACCAAAATTTGATTTGAGCACGTCTGTTATATTGTGATGGTTTAAACACGGTTAAATAAACAATAAACACCATTGAAATCAAAACAGGAAGTGGTTATTTCCTGATGATATTTTATATGTACTATATATAAAAATATATTTGTTAAATTTCATGATAGATTTTATGACCTAACTTTACAAGCAGAAGAGATAAACCCCTTGTTGTACACTGTATTACCTTACTACATCATAGAATCAACCACACATCTGAACTTAGGCACCTCAACACCTCTTCTACTTTGTTATATAATATAACTTTACAAATAGCAAACAAAATTGAACAATGCTTGAACTAAGAGATTAAACTTTATGCAGGGATTGTATATACATGTCTTAAATTTGTCTTAGATGTTATCAATAGTCGTGGCGCCGAGGAACATGCGGTGCCGAGGAACATGCGTATGGTAATACCATTTAGGATGATTAGCATGAGGATGTATATAGCAGATAAAGATAGCGTTTCTCTTGCCTCATTTCTCACCAGGTATACAAACGGGTTTTAGATGACTACGTGCACGCGTAATCGTAGCGTAAATATTATCTTTTATACTCAGTGTTGATTTGTCAAATAGTTTTATCCAAGGCTTGGTTTCTAATATCCGTCTTTATTAGCCCTTTATTTCAATATTGAAATTTAACCAAAAAAAATGAATTTGTAAGAAATTAGTCATTATACATTAATAATTAATTAGGTTTTTTTTCTAACAGTGATTGAGAAATTAGGCGCTTGTAATCGTAGCATAAATATTATCTTTTATACTCCCTCAAATAGTTTTATCCAAGGCTTGGTCTTTAATATCTGTCTTTATTAGCCCAGTCGGTGCAGAAAGACGGATGTTAAACCCCATTTCATTTGTCTTAAATATTGCAATTTAACAAAAAAATGAATTTGTCAGAAATTAGTCATTATACATTAATAATTAATTAGGTTTTTTTTTTAACAGTGATTGAGAAATTAAACGCTTATAAATTGGACACTCATTATCAAAATTAAATGGTCAGCGTTAAACTGGATAGTGGATACAAGTGCAAATTCATTGATTTTTAGTGATTTTAAACGATTTTTTAAGAATTTTTAAATTAAGATTTGATATCAAACAAATGAGAAAGAAATTAGTGCTAAATACACCGGATTAAATGATACCCGGATAACAGTGAAGTCTTCTATATTTAGCTATTCCGAGACACCCCTTCATTTACCGTACTGGAAGCAATGAAGCATATTTCATACAAGACTTTGGATTGGCTAGTACACGATAAACTGTTTACATTCAGCCAATCAAATATTGGCTCTTGTAGAGAAACAGTTTGCTCTTGACTTCCTGTCCAACTAAACTGTGCCGTCAACCTCTACTTTTCATTGGACTAAATAAGGGCCTACAGTATCTGTAAAATATGGACGCTTAAAATTACTTGCTTCTAATCTATTGAGAATTTTGAGAGGCTCTCGCTTAGTCATGCAGATGTAGAAGGCAAAAACGCAAAATTTTAAAATCTCTGCTTTTTTTTATGCAACTCGAACATGATTCACTGTGACCTATGGGGTTGTGATAATTTGCTTTCTTCCTATATCTGATAACAGTTAACCAGGCAAAGTGTACTTAAATATTGATAATAATGCTATTTATAGAAATAAGAAAGGGGCTCTGTTGATGAAGGTGAAGTGGGGGGGGGGGAAGGCAGTGAACCTATGATATTTATGTTCTTCCTATCTCTGTTTAAAGGTTAAAGTAGCTAAGTCTATAACTTAATATCATCCAAAATCTTCAACAATGAAAACACGATTTGTCAAATTAAATCAAGATTGATGTTGTGATCTTACCGGAAAATGATGGGCTTCTGATATCAAACATTTAAGACAAAATAAACATTTTACCATTGGTACACGAATCGTATACCGTAATGCGCTTCAGTCCCAGTTCTAACAAAGAACACATTGCACCGAATTTCTAGGTCCCAAATGTTAGTGATTTAGTTCCTTTAAAGTTTATCAGTCCGTATAATAACTTGCAGCATAAGCATGCTTGAATTATAAATTCCGTCATTTTTGCTTAAATCTGCAACTCTCAAAAAAAAGGAGAACATACAATGTTAATTGGGATCGTGTGCTGGTATTTTTACATGTTTCTCTGTGATAATGACAGAAATGGTTTACCGTTATCTAATGGATATTTGTCTTGTAACTAGAGAATTTAATTGTGCTAACTTTAACTTGTCAGAAAGACGAACTCGTTAATTCAAGTAACATTTTTGATTTTTTTTAAAAAGGTAGATATTTTTTGACAGTGATAAGAAAATTCTAAGATTGTTATTTTTTTCTACCTTTTCTTGAGTGCCTGAACAATAAGAAAAGGTGTGTGCTGGTTTTGATTCTCCACTTGTACGTGACAAGGAGTCGGTCCAACTGTCCATATTGTGGGTTTCCTCTTGGTCCTTCATTTTCCTCTGAGCACTAAAGCAAGTTTTTGAAGTAAAATTAAACCATATTTTAGACCACAAATTACTTAGTTTGTGTTGAGTGATGTTTAGTGCAATTTCAACCCCATTTCCCTCTTTCTATTCTGTAAAATCAATGAATCTGCGCTTGTTCTTTAATCAGGAGGTCCCAGGTTTGATCCTGGTGTAGGCTGAGAAAGTTCCTCGTTCTATTTTCCTTATGTCAGTGGTGCTTGAACGGAGGGGCTGATAAGAAGAGTATCTAAGCAATTTGGATGGGGTAAGAAAATTGTTCGATATTTCTCATAAGCAGTGATTAAAAGTTGAGTAAACTCTTCATTTAAAGATACATTATGGGAGATTAGTTAATAAGTTGGCAGTTTTCACTTTAATAGTTAAAAGCTAGATAATGTAAAGACAATTTGCTGAAAATTTCAGCATGATTTCCCCTTAAAATGAGATTTTTCGACAAAAATGTTCTCAATGGTAAGTGGAAATTGACTAGCAAACTTAGCTCAATTGAGATCCCTGCATAGAGCATACCACAACCATGTCAGTACCTTAGTGTCAGCCAGATGTTTCGTTCTAATCTAAACATATGTTTATAAGATTTGTTATACTACAGATAGTATAACTGATAATGACTTCAATGCCATTTGATAAAACTGCAGGTTTCTCTGAAAAACGAAAGATCCTGACCTTAAAGGTCATACTCCTGCTGCCATGCTCTGGGTGTCTTGGGGTGACTTTATATACTTTCAATATTTGGTTTCAAACTAGTAAATTATTTGGTTGTCATCTTTGCAACCATATACAAAATTGTGAGGAATTAGATGTTGATTAAATTAAGTTCCCTGAAGGTAAAATCTAAAACACAGCAACAGGCCCGGAGTTCACAACGCATTCTAAGATTTAAGTTGAGAATTTACTCAAAATTGTTAGCCTTATTTTAACAAAGATATAGCCCTTTATTAAAGGGACAATAACATTCTTGCTGGCTTGGCAGGTCCAGAAATATTTTTTAGCCTTATTTTAACTACTAGATGTTTAAGTGTCCTACCTGTTGTGTAAATTATCTATTACAACCTATCTTACTTGTCCAGAGGGTTCGGAAATATGTTTAAATCCAAGTTGCATTTGAAAGTGTTTACGTAAAGCTTTTCAAACCATGTTATGACATGTAGTTGAATTTTTCCAATTTTTAAAATTATGTGTGTTAAGATGAAATTTGTATCATTTATTAATTGGAATATTGTAAAGTAGTACAATTTGTTGACCAGAATAAAGTTTGGGACATATTATTCAGTTACAACAAGAGTGTTATTGGGGCTTTAAGCGTTTGTTGTTTTAATATATCAAACACACCTATAAGATACTATGTTCAAAGTTTTGTGTTTCTGGATCAATGATATTTCTCATGAACAGTGATAGAAAGTTGAGTTAATTCTCAACTTAAGTCTGAGAATGCTTTGTGAACTTGGGCCCAGGAATTGATCTGTTGTTGATGGATTTTTATTTTTTGTTGATGGCAGTTGGATTTTAAGCAAAATTAAGCAAGGACACTTTTAAAGGCCAAAATGTAAGGAAAAGTTATTGGTCTAATTTTCAACATTGAAATAAAATTGACCATATGTTAATTTGTGTCGAGTTGATGTTAAACCCCATTTCTCTCTCTCTCTGTCCCTCTCTCCCTTTGGTCAGTCAGCGGTGCAGGAGCTGCATGATGCAACTTCTCATATATCATTTGATATATTATTATTTTTAGATCAAAATTCTGTATTTCTGATGTTAGTCTCAAGATGAGCTACAACTTTCTAATTATGTTTTTTAAAACATGTGTGAGACGAAATTTTTGCAACAAAACACTTTAAAACAGTCATTTTTTTTTTAGAAGACTGGGCAACCCTATATAATTGATGAAATATTAATTTGCTCAAGATGGAGTTTTTTTTTAAAGTTAAGCGAAGGAATTTGTTGTTTCTTTATGAAAGTGTGAAACCTCCTTCAAGTATCTTCAAGTATAATAAAAAAAACAATCACGCAGGCATTTTGTTCTTTGATAGACAGAAGTGTGTCTGCAATCTGCAGCAGGCGTAATCCTTTTATCACAGTGTTTGTAACTTAGTCCAAATAAATTCCAAACATTTGGTGCATTTCTCCATCATTTTTCACACGTTTTATTTGTTATTTCAGGCAACATTTGATGAAAACTCAAATTGTCGTCTGCTAGTAGTTGTTAGGTTAAAGGGACTATAATACTCTTGTTGTAACTGAATAATATGTCCCAATCATTATTCTTGTCAACAAATTGTACTGTTTTACAATATTCCTATTATTTGGCGATACAAATTTCATCTTAACTCACCTTATTTAAAAAATTGAAAAAAATTCAACTGTATGATTTGAAAAGCCTTATGTAAACACGTTCAAATGTGACTTGGATTTTAAAATATTTTCGAACCCCCTCAACAAGTAAAATAGGATGTAATTATTTATACAACAGGTAGAACACTTAAACATGTAGTACTTAGAATAAGGCTATTATTTTTTTTCTGGAGCTGTCAAACCTGCATGAGTGTTATTTTCCCTTTAATGTTTGTCCTAGGAGTTTATTTTCACTTTTTGTGTGTTTTCGCAGAATTTATTCACGCTGAGATGTGTAACAGTAAAGGATTCTGTTTCTGATACCTTTTTATTTATTTTCGTCACTGAAACTTGTTAAGGCGTGGTTTCTACGTCCTGCTAAGAAATGGATGTTTTTCAATTTGTTCAAACCGGTTTATATCTCTGAAATTCTAAACGAAATTAGTTAAAAGGGGTTCAACGTCCCATTTTTCCGCTCTGACAAGGCTAATGAAAATGGGCATATGGCATACAGAGTGCTATGAGGATAATTTTGCTCGGACAGTGGCGCTACAGCTTACTCTCACAGTGAATTGCTGCTGCCAAGGGTTCTTTTCTGTCTACACCAATTTGTACACAGGACCTCAGTATTTTTGTGCCATCCGACTTTACGTTTGCATATCAAAAATTCCACACCAACATCATTAAATAAAATTGATATTAAGGAAAAGAATTCAGTGACTTAACTAAACATTCTACTTCGTGCAGGATGGAGAGCCTGACAAGTACAGCTGTCTAGTCGTTCAGATGGGACGAAAAACCGAGGTTCCATGTACACTTTTGCGTGCATGTAAAAGATCCCTTGACAATTGTAATTTGATAAAAGAGTAGGCTGTAGTGCCGCTGTCGGGGTCAAATTTCCCTTATAGCACATTGTATAGCGTATGAACGTCTTCATTATTAGCCCGGTTGAGAGCAGAACAGTAGGATGTTAAACCCTATTCATTTCATTCTACTTCCAGACTTGTTTCGTAATATGGTATACCTCAACTATAGTAATAATTCCAAATAAAAAAAAACAACATCACATGAATCTGATATTATATTGTGAATAAACCCAAACTGTTTTCAACTCCCTGATTCGTGATATAACACACCCCGACACTTGTATCAAATCACAAATACCAAACTGGTATCTTTTGATATCTTTTTTCACGCACTTTATCCCCTCCATTTATATCTTTGTTCTGTCGATTTTGACAGTAAAATATGTTTTACAAGATGACATTACAGAGATAAAGCACAACCAATACTAAATATAAAATATTTCAAGAACTCTTTTATTTACACAATATGCTGATAAAACTTTATTTTTGTAAGAAAAAAGGCAACATTTTCTGTTCTTTGCTGCATGTAGCGTACCACCGAACTGACTAACCTATTTGGAGTTTATATTTTGTTCGATATGGACCAAAAATAGTAAGATTTTAAATACGAGAATAATGATAAAATAAAACCAAGTAGGAACAATCCAAACCATTAGAACAAATTTTATGTCCTAAAAAAGGCACGTGGTGAACAGCGTTAACGATGTAGTAGACAGACATTATCAGGGAGATAGTATACAAGCGGTACATATTGTTTCTCATCAACGCATGTCAGGAATCGAACCAGAGACAATCTATTCAACAAGCTTGGGATCTTAACCAAATGCGTCAATGTCATGTATAATTCCAAGATGGCCGGGATGACGTCATGGTAGGTTATGTATTACTTACACTTGTTCTGTAAATTCAGAGAACAATGTATAGCCATTCGAATGGCTACGAAAATATGTGGTCACATTTACATATTGGCCTACATGTGAAAGAACCCTAGGCAATTGGAACTAAATCTATAAGTGGGCCATAGAGCCGTTGTCCGGCCAAAATTTCCCCTATAGCACAATGTATAGTCAGATGGTACGAAAATATGTGCTTCCGTGTACACATTGGAATTCAATCTATAAGTGGGCCATCACGTTGATGTCTGGGTAAAATATTCCTCATAGCACAATGTATAGTACTTCAGATGGTACCAAAATATGTGCTCACGTTTACATAGTGATCTACACGTAAAAGAACCCTAGGCAATTTGAATTTGATATCAGAGTAAGCCGTAGCGCCGCTGTCCAGACAAAATATCCCTTAAAGCACAATGTATAGTCATTGGTACCAAAATATGTGGTCTCGTGTAGACATTGACCTACACATAAATGAACCCTAGGCAGTTGGTATTCGATATATTCGTCTTCATTTACGCAGTAGGTGCAGAGAAATTCATTTCATTTCATATCCCACCAGTAGTTAATAAGTAAATGGAGCAGCATCTTGGATGTCAGGAATTCATGAAGTTAAGCCACTGGGTGAAAGGAAACCCAAGTGGGTCGTAGCGCCGCTGTCCTGGCAAAATATCCCTCATAACATATGGCATATGCCTGTCTTAATAAACGCAGTTGGTGCATAACTAAATGGAACAGCATCTTGGATGTCAGGAATTCATGAGGAACACCTTGCCATATAGTGCTAGTTATTTAACTCACATGTTTTTCTGTAGGCCATCTTTTGACATGATATCAGTTTATGAAATAACAGAAACTTATCCTGGTTAATAAATAACCATGGCCTTTAATATGAATTTATCATGTTTAAAAATAACAACATGTAGTCCTGATAAGGGTTTAGACCACCGTGGTATTTTAACATTTATCCTACTTTTTAAACAGACTGAGAGTCGAAGCAGCACAAAAAACAATTGATTGAATAATATTCACACATAAATAATCCTACAATATAATAAATCCAATGTGCATCACACATTGCTGAGTATACCAGTGAATTTTACACAGCTTATATCTGAAAGAGAGAGAGAGAGAGACAAATGACATTGGATCAAATAATATTCACTTATTAATAGTCCTCCTATATTATGATAAATCCAATGTGCGTCAAACATTTAGTATAACAGTGAATTTTACACAGCACATTTCTGAATGAGAGGTAGATCGAATTCCAACTGCCAAGAGATACTATACGTTTACGGTAATGTGTACACTCGACCTCGGTTTTACGTTCCATACGAATGACTAGACAGCTGTCCTGATGAACTTTCTTGGCCAACACCAGGAGCGAACCTGCAATTCTTCATATTTGTTAATACTGATACCTTTAGAGAGGTGGTTTGGATGGCCAAATTGTTACCACGTGCATGCTGTATTGAGTCAACTGGTGTGATTTCAACTCCTCAGTTGTGCGTGACAAGGAGTAGGGTCACAAATCTTTGAAATGAAATTGAACAATATGTTAGTCCTAAAATGACTTAGTTTGTGTCAAGTGGAAGTTAATACCCATTTCTCTCTCTCTCTCCCCTATATAGATTCAATTTTTACAATATTGTTGTTTGCTATGGAACCTCAACCTTTAAAAATTACCAGTGTTTAGACCCATCAGAACAATTCCAGGATATTTATTGTATGATAAAATCTACATCTTTAAAAGTAAACACTTGTTTTGGCCCAACAGAATAATACATTTATTGTACGATAAAATCTACATCTTGTTGTAGGTAAATAAATCATATTGAATACATGTATATTTTTTTTATGTAATAATACTGTGTTGACCCTGTGTCAGGTAATAACTGTTTGCTGCTTGTCTTAATGCCAGGATATCTGATATACAGGCAGGTAGGAGGTACCGTCTATACATGTGTGGTGTATGCTGGTACCTAACTAGTCTACATATGTGCAGGTATACTATTAGTAAACTTGATATTACACTCAGAATTCTATGAATAATACAAATACCCATTTTATTATACCGTGTGGTTTGTAGTCTGGCCTCTTAATGTTAAGTGCAGGAGGACTGCACCACATATAATAACTTAAAATACCACAGACCGTCCCGTCATGTGAGGAGTGTTTCTGCCTTAACAACCTGGAAAATGGTCTCATAATACTGAAATAGTTAGTGCAGGGGGACTGCACCACACACAAGAAAATCTACATTGGCATGCACATAGAAGAACCCTTGCTGCCTGGCAAAAATTCTTTTATAGCACACTATATGTCTATGTCTGTCTTATTTAGTTCAACCGTATGGGTTTTCTCCAGGTCCTCTAGTTTCCTACCACTGCTAAAGACCCCTACACAACAAGCGAATTATTGAAATAAAATTGAACCATATGTTAATCCCGAAATTACCTAGTTTGTGTCGAGTGGGCGTTAATCATCATTTCTCTCTTATTGTCCTGGTTAGTGCTGAATAGTAGGATGTTAAACCCCATTTCATTTCATTGACCTGTCTCTTCTAGAAAGTCTGACAATACCCTGCCTTGTGTACAACCGTTGTCACTGTTTATAATGAGTTATTGGTGATAAATTTAAATCAAAGAAGAGGGTTGTTTGTAATCTTTTGTTGATATGATATATTGTTAAGGGGTTGTAACACAACTTTTAAGAATATCTTTTTTAAGACTGAATTTACAAACTTGGGTTGATACAAAATAAATAAAAGATTCTACTCTCAGGTAAAAGTATAGAAATATGAGATCTTTTTAGGAAGAAAAAAATAAGCACACTACTTAGAGTAAAAAATTTCAAAAAAATTAAAGACTCTACTCTCCACTGAAAGTATATATAAATATGATATTTTTAGAAAAAAAGAACTAATACATATATTCTTAAATTAAAATCAAATCTGAAGTGGGTGTAGTACAAAATTTTCAGAGTCGAGTTTACATTCTGTGGTTGATGGATGACTGGTGTGTGTTTATAACAGTTTTGGGTTTGCTGTATGAATGTGAAGCCAGTGAGTAGTGGTAGTCGTGTTCAGTGCTGCATTAATCTATTATAGAATACATTATATACATATATATATACCTTGAGCGGACCAGAACAAAATCAGACCCAGAACACTGCATTGAATTGTTGTAGAGACTGTTTTACGTTCTGTCCGATTCCTTTCTTATCTACTAATAAACATGTGTCTTTTGTGAAGAACTTGTGAACTGTGTGGTGTGCATGTATATGAACATACATTCTGAGTATTGTTATTATTGTTATTTGTGGGGGATTCCAGTTTATATTTTTGGAAGGGGTGAAGGTGATTGTTTTGTTATCTGCGAAGCGTGTTGTGCGTGAAAGGATTATCACTTGAATTGTTTTGTTCCAATGGATTTAACATTCGCAAATATCAGGATTTCTCGAGCGTTTTGAATTTGCTGAATAGGTAAGGGTAAAATGTTTATGTTTATTTTTCATTCATGAAGTTCTTGAAACTCAAGAACATCTGGGTTTATGGGTAATTTACTGAGATACTGGGGGGTTTTTATTATAAAAGTTCACATTCATCATGATTTTGAAACTCAGCCTATACGAGTAAATTATTGAGTCTTTTTATTTGTGAAGTTTTTGAAACTTTTTTATTATAAATTTTACATTCATTAAGTTTTTGAAACTCAGCCTATACATGTAATTTATTGAGTCTTTTTATTCGTGAAGTTTTTGAAACTTTTTTATTATAAATTTTACATTCATCAAGTTTTTAAAACTTGGCCTAAAGGGGTAATTTTATAATAAATTATTTATTCGTGCAGTTTTTGAAACTCAACAACATAGGATTCTACAAGAAATTTATTAAGTTGTTCGGATTTCATAATAAAATACATTTTTAAAGCAGGGTTGCTAGCATTCAGTCAGGAGTAGGCTACCATCGGCATCGCTAGGGCTGATCGGGAAAATTGTGAAACATCAAGTTCCATTTAGAAATTGTTTGTACAAATCACAGATCCTTTGGCAGTTGAAAAGCAAATTATGATCTGTGGGTAGAAATTCTGCAGTTAGAGCCAAACTAAGTCTTCTGAATTTTAATTTTGAGGGGTTGGGTGGCCAGATGGTTGACCTGTGGCGTGGGTTTTTCTCCGAATCCTCAGGTTTCCTCCCACTGTCTTTAATTCTGATATCAAACCACCAAGAGGTAAAGCAATGAATTCCCCCTTTGGTATTACATTTTTTCAAAAAAACAGATATCCCTTTCGGTGGCATTTTCAAGATTTCGTGATGGGTCAACCACAAAAGATAAGATACCACACCGTCCCAAAATTAAATATTTTGTCTCCGAGGAGAGGCTATTAGGATATATGCGGTAGACATAAGGCGCTTATATATGTTTCATTGTATTTTGATCAAATGTGCATGGAGAATTTTTTGCACTACAGGAAATGATAAAAAAAATTTAAGACTACTTGAGTTGGATCATATTTTGTTTTCCTGAATTTTATCCCCGACCTTTAAATGTGCAGAACATGTGTATGTGTATGTAGGATGTGCAATGATGGTAATAAGTATTCATAAAACCTATATAATGCATGTTGATGGATCTCAGAATAGTTGCTGCTCTGATTACAGGGTTCTCTGGGAGTAAGAAGTTATTCTGCTGAGTGAATGGCTTATTTCTGTCACAATGCAAAATTTTGATCAGTAGAGAGAGAGAGTAACATACATTTGAGAGAGAGAGGGGTTTAATGTCCACTCAAGACAAACTAGGTCATTCTGGGACTAACACATGGTTCAATTTTATTTCAATAATTGGCTTAGGGTAAGAAAGGTCCTGAGAAAACCAAAAGGTTGGACAGGCGATTCTACTATTGATGCCAATTCTCATTTTTTCATGAAATTCACATTGCTAACAATTTCTGTTGAACATTGTATTGAAACATGGGGGGCACGTGCACACTTTATCATAAAGCCTATAATTTAGTCAACTGGCATGGTTTCGAATCCCCGGTTGTACTTGGCAAAGAGTAGTGTCGTCTGTCTAACCTTATTGGTTTTCTCTGGGTCCTCCTGTTTCCTCCAACTGCTAAAACCCCTTCGCGCAAATGAATTATTGAAATAAAATTAAACACATGTTAGTCCTGAAATGACCTAGTTTGTGTCGTCACGACGTGGATGTTTAACCCCACTTCTCTCTCTCTCTCTCTAACAATTTCGGTTGAACATTGTATTGAAACAATTTCGACCTAGGGTGATTATTATTGACAGAATATTTGGAAACATCTCAGCAGAGAGTAAAATAAAATTATGGATGACATTTACGAGATAATGACTGTATCCGTTCTAACAATCAAAATATTACTCGTAAATTCATCCATTTTATTACCCTGTCACGGTAACCGTTGACAATAGAAATAAAATGGTGTTTAAAGTCTCTTTGTCATTTTGAGCTATTTTATCAAGACTTTGCCTTATAGTTTGGATACAGCTATGGCGTGTGTGGCGCCAGGCAGGGTAAGCTTACTCTTCCGGACACCTGTTACCACTGTTTGTCGTGTATTTTATACACGAGGAGCAGTCCATTTGCTGATTATCCTTTTTTGCTTGAATACACTTTTTTGCCTATAACGTTTTTTAGGACTTCGAATTCTGTCTTAGCGTTTGGATTTTTCGTACTTGTTTTTTTTTAACTTTTTGTTTCTTTCAACTGCCAAGGAATCTTTTACATTTCATTTACTACTAATATTGTGAGCCTGTCTGACCTCATGGGTTTTCTCTGGGTCCTCTGGTTTCCCACCACTGCTCAAGACCCCTACGTGCAAGCGAATTATTGAAATAACATTAAACCATGTGTTAGTCTCCAAATGATCTAGTTTTTCTTGAGTGGAGGTTAAACCTCCCCCTCTCTCTCTCTCTTAAAAGCTAGTTTTAATTGATAATATAAAATATGATTAATTGAAAACGTACACACTTTGATATTATAGAATTTAGTGTTTAAATTTGCTTTGTCTTGATTATATTCCTGCACTGTTTGTTTTATGTATTGTTCAGTATTGTAGCCCACACTGCCCACACTGACCATTGGACAAATGTCTCGTTTTAGAATTGATGTAATACAGGGGCGTGCTAGAGAAAGGAATATTGTAATAATGTTTTGATAGATAGGTAATGAATCAAACACCTGGCAGGTAATTAGTAAATGTTGACGAAACGTGTAAATCAACATGGCTTACTGCTTATCATGGTTACATGGCAATGTTTATAAATATAAATATGTAAAGTGTTGCATGCTAGGCAAGGGTGTGGATTTGTCAGAACTTTGGGGGGGGGGGGAACGAACAAACCCTGGAACCTATCATTACCCAACCAAAATAATAATTAGGTCTTCGAACAGCTTTTAGTGTTATTTCGATGAAAGCTGTAATAAGGGGTAATATGATGACGATATGGAAAAATTGACTACCTACAATAAAGGAGGAAGATATTGTGAAGATCAATTCACGCCCATGATGATAGGCAGCATACTAAACTTAGGCTACCTGTGTACAGTTAGCTCCGTATGAGAACAATATCTTGAATTGACGATTTTAGTTGAAAACACTAAGAATACGTTGATTATTTTGAGAAGTTATGGAATTGAAAAGGGTTTAGTCTTTGTGTTAATGCCAGATGTGAAACAGAGTACAACCGCATTACATAACAATACTAAATTGAGAATATGGCAGCCATTTTAGGACAGAGATTTATTCTCAAAGTATGAAGTAGAAGGATCTGTGTGTGCAGAATGGCTAGGGCTAGCCTGGAAACAAACCACTTGTCACAGACATTGTTCGGCACAGTCTCTCTGGTGTCTGTCATTTTTGCTGATATTAGAAATAAATGTCAGTTATAAAGTTCATAATGTCTGGTACTAATACTATAGTTGTTACCAGCCTTGATGCTAGGGTTGAATACTTACAGCCAAAAATTATATTTCATTTTATATTTTTTAGTTGTACTTTTTCTTCTTGATAATATTTCACTTAAATATATTACATATTGGAAATTTGTATATAGAGCACCTGAATTAATAAAACAATTGAGAATCACTTGTACAAGCGAATGTAATCCCAGGGTAGCTATTAAAATTTTTTGATGACATGTAAATCAAGAGTAAAATAAGCGTAACAGTAATAGGTAAATATCACTAACCTTCGTCTAACTAGAGATATGTTTCTTGGATGTGTTTCAATGATAATATTCGCGCAATCTCACTCTGTCATCATTTCTAAGTCAGTGATACTCTTTCTTATGCGTGAAATCCTTCCAAGGAAATTATTTTGGTAAGAAAAAGTAATACCCACATGTATTCATCATCATTGATATTGTTTCTTGAGCTACATTTTACAGGAATTCAATTTTGGATTAAAAAAAAGTAGAACATCATTTTGTTAACCTTGTAATTATCGGTGTTCTTATAATATTTTTATTATGATAATTGGTTTTCTCTCTGGTATGTGTTTGTGTCTGGACTAAAGCTTTACTTTTAGATCTATTGTGTACCTTAAAGATAAAAACACAAAATATTGTCTCCCAACTTTCATTAACATTTTTGGTGTGTGCAAAGAGAGAATTTTACCCAGACAGTGGCAGTACAACCTACTCTTTGTCGCATTCCAAAAACCAAGGGTTCTACATGCACACCAATATGATCACATATACTTAGTTTTTCATGACACCCGACTTTTTACAAAGATAAATGAACATCAAATATTTTAATTCTAAATATTAAAATTTACCAACAAAAAAGAATCTTTAAGAATAAGACTTTCGTTGGTGGAGGTTTGATTATTTTCTTTCTTTTTCATGACAGATAATAAAAATAAACATCACACTATAAACCTCAGAATACCTCGTTCTGCATTTTTGTCCTAACGAGGTAAAGTAATGCCTCGTTGTCTGCAGTTCCAAAAACGAGTTTTTTTTAAATTGCTCTGTTTATGGAACAAGGTATTTTGTTCAGAATGAGGCAGGATAAAAAGCCTCGTTTACTAATTCTGAGGTTTATAGTGTCAAATCTTTAAATTCTACATTTTATGAAAATTTAAAAACGATAATAAATTATTAAAATTACTGAGAAATTTTAAATTTCTGGTGTCAGAAGATCTTTCACTTTCACAGGTGTGGGAGGCTGATTATTTGCTATCTGTTTTAAAAGTTTAAATTATTTCCACATCAGTTAAACAATCATTACATGCTTTTCAACTGGAATTTTTTTTCTGATTAAGTGAATCTGCAGATCTTTTGATCTTGACTTTCAACATGTTTCAATTTATTTTTAACTCCTGAAAGTTCATCAGCCCAGCTGGAGTCCATTTTGTGAATTACACACACAAGTGTGGGGTATCTGTTGGATCTTAACAGTTTCTCTGGAAACAGTTTCACTAGGGTTGTGACTCCTAGCCAGAAATTAAATCTGTAACATAAATAAATGCATTTTGTTTACATTTAAATGAAATAAATCAGACTTAAATTTTAAAAAATTAAATTCTTGTAAGTAGGGCATAAGCGTTATTCCATTACCAGGCGACATAAAATAGTTCAGTGCATTGTGATTGGATCCATATGCACCACTTCATACTACACTTTACCTTCGTTAAAGTTTTAGTTTATTTAATATCTGAATAAGTGTCTTGAGAGAGAAAATGAAATGAAAAGGGGTTTAATGTTCTACTGTTCTGCCCCAGCTAGACTGGGACTGGGGGGGGGGGGGTAGATGGCCGAATGGCGTGCTGTATCATAAAGCCTGTCATTGACTCAACTGGCATGGTTTCAATTCCCCGGTTGTACGTGACAAGGATTAGTGTCGCTTGTCCAACCTCGTGGGATTTCTCCATGTCCTCTGGTTTCATCCCACTGTTCAAGACCCCTATGCGCAATCAAATGAATGAAATAAGATTAAACATGTTAGTCCTTGAATGACCTAGTTTGTGTCAAGTGGATGTTAAACCCGATTTCCTCTCTCTCATATGCAAATCACGCATCTTAAATTTAAGATTGGGTTGTGGTATAATAGATCTGTGGTATATTGAATCAGTTAATGACTTATATCCGATCTATTCATTCAGAAATTCTACAAGAGGTTTCCATTGTTTTATTTCCTTCTATACCCGTTCTTACCATTGTCTTTAAATGTTGAAGTGCTACGATAAGTAATACAGTATTCAGTTGAATAAGCGTACAGGCCTATAATGCACTTGGAGCAGAACAGTAGGATGTCCCCTTTTTGTGTTTACATCAAAGCTGTTCGGGGATTAATCCTATAATTAACATAAAATTAAAATATTTAAATCAAACCAAAAGTTAGTCCCAAAAGTTAGTCACAATCTTTCTCTCCCCCCCCCCCCTTCTCTTTGTTGGGAGCCTAGAACACATTGAATAAAGACATTTCTTGTAAAATAATGCTTAGAAGAACCGGCAACAGATGATACTTCCTTGAACTGTAGAACTATCCTGTGCTTAGTAAATTGGTTCTGACTGAAGTTGGTCTATTCAGCTATTATTATTACGCGGAATGGAACTAAAATGCTTTAAATGATCACAAAGTATTGTTCGATGACACAGTATTGTTCAATTTCACAGAATTTCTCTCAGAGAAAATCGACCTGTTTTTGGGCGAACGGAATGCGCAATTTCAGCTGTCCAACAAAAAAAATTAACCTGTGTCGGCTGATGGGAATTTTGCACCCCTGAATTCTGGATAGTTCTTGAACAAATAATAAGAATTTGTTTGAAACATATGCATAGTACTGTAAATAAAACTCCACTGAGTTTTTTTTAATCCTAATTCTAAACTGCTGGTCGCTTTTTCAGCAACTAGATGACCTCAGTAGTAGCCTTAACATCGGTGGCCAAACATGGATAACAGCAACTCGCCCCGTACATTCTTTTTGATGTCCAAGATGGATGTAATTATCTCTCGTGACTTTTATAATATACTATTCAAAAAAAGTAGGGGATATTTGATTTTTAAGTGTTATTAAAGTCACCTAATGAAACTGACAAAGAAACAAATGACAAAATGAAATGAAATTCACTAAGTAAGGCACAGACTAACCATTATAAGGGTAAAATGATACCCGGGGTCAAACAGCAGAGTTACCACAGCATCACAACAAAGTCAGTAACGGATATATTCTCCTCTGTTTGCCAAACAAGCATTGATTCAACGTGGCATACTCCTAATGAGACGTCTAAGGTCATTTTGGTCCAGATTGTCCCATTCCTGTTGCAACGCAGCAGCAAGTTCTTGGACATTGGCAGGAGGTTGTTGACGTTGACGTAACCTCTGTCCAAGCATGTCCCAGATGGGGGAGAGGTCGGGACTCAGTGCTGGCCAAGGTAATGTGGTGATGTTCTGTTGTTGGAGGTAACCTGTAACGATCCTGGCCCTGTGACATCTTGCGTTGTCATCCAGGAAGATGAAACGGCGTCCATGACTTCGTGCGAACGGCACAACATGGACTGCCAAGATGTTGTCCCGGTAGTACTGGCCTGTAACACGCCCTGCAACAACATGTAAAGCTGTTCTTCCAGCAACAGTGATGCCTCCCCGCACCATCACAGAGCCACCCCCAAATTGATCATGTCTGATGACATTAACAACTTGAAAGCGCTTGTTTCAACGACACCACACCCTCCTACGTCTGTCCAAAAAATTAACAGTGAACCTTGACTCATCTGAAAACATCACATTGCTCCAGCGTCGATTATCCCAGTGTTGACGATCCCTACACCAACGGCGTCTTGCCTGAACGTGATGATCTCTCAAACAAGGGATCACGCGAGAATGTCGGGCGCGAATGGGACCCCTATGCAGTCGATTCCGAATGGTCGGGCCACTCACTCTGACACTCGCGCTGATCTGATTTGCTGTGATGACATGATTTCTCAAGGCCAAGGTACGGATAAATCGATCCTGGGCTTGAGTTGTCGCCCTTGGTCGACCTGAACGTGGTCTGTCCTGTACAGATTGTGTATCACAGTATCTGGACCATAGACTGCTTATGACAGACTGAGAAACATTCATCGTCCGCACCACAACCGCCTGTAGCATGCCAAGGGCACGTAACCTTTCATTTCGGGTAAGCCGACGCATATCAAAATTTGTTTTCTGGTCACTAAAACAATTAAACTGATGTTTCCACCCTGGAATTCAATGCCACAATGACTGTAACATTCAAAGTCAGAGTCGTGCAAATCTTGGGTTGGACCCCCATGTTGATCCCAAGCATCACCTGCATTCCATGCGGTAGGTATTGGTGCGTTTGGGCGTCACATGTTACTGGAAATGTTTCTTCTATTAGGTTCTATAGTGACTTTTTTCGTAGTCCTTTGCATATTTTAGTATTATGCCCCCAAAATCAAATATCCCCTACTTTTTTTGAATAGAATATGTTGTGTTTTTGGTTTGAATGTGGGGGTTGGATGGCCGAATGGTAAAGCAATTGCGTGCTGTATCATAAAGCCTGTCATTGAATCAACTGGCATGATTTCGAATCCCTAGTTGTACGTGACAAGGAGTAGGGTCGCTTGTCCAACCTTGCTAAAGACCACTACGCACAAGAAAATTATTGAAATATAATTAAACCATATGTAAGTCCCTAAATGACCTAGTTTGTGTGGTGTGGTCATTAAACCCAATTTCTCTCTCTCTCTCTCTCTCTCTCTCTCTCTCTCTTGTAATAAATGAATTAAGAGGGCATATGTGATAGGTTTATGTAGCAATTCCTCAAGTTGCATCAGTTTATTTATCTTGTCATTCTTATCATTGTGGTTAAATGCTGAGTTGTTGGATTTCAGAAGAAAACTGTGTTTGTGAAAAGTTTATTATGGTAGAAGTGTAAACTCAAGTTACTAAACAAGACATAAATTTAGGCATAAATTTAGTTCAAAAAGTTGCCAGAGAGTAAACGGGAGGACAAGGGTTTGGAGAGAGTACAAGAAGATGGAGACTGCTAAATGTTCTCAATGTCCAAAGCACCCAGTTTCCACCCACACACAGCTAAGAATCGTGTGTGAATTATTGACATAGAAATGATCCATATGTTTGTGTCAAAATGACCTAGTTTGTGTCAAGTTAACCTTTAAGTTTCAATTGTAAGAAAAATAAACAAAGTAAACATGCAATTGTTTAAAACCTGGACTTGACTTCCTTTTTTTTTCTGAGCAACCAGAATTTTAAAACCTAGTAATTTCTGAGAAATATGTTATTTTAGGTTTTTTATTTAACAAAATAAAAAAAACTTTCTTGAAACAGTAGAGTTTTTGAAGCGAAGGGTATCAATTTACATAAAAGTTTAGTTCAATTCAGTGCATATTTCTTTGCATAAGGAAGGTAAAAACATAGAAGTCCTACATGAAAAAACCAACAGTATCTTCCATAAATCTTTGAAAATGAAAGGGATGTTTATTAAACCCGATGGGAAGTTATACGCCATTAAAATTCCAGCTTTATCCTGATTGTGCATGTCAATTCAGTATGAATAGAGTTTATTTTAGAAATCTTCTAGGGGGGTTGGATGGTCGAATTGTTAGCACGTGTGTGCTGTAGACAGGGTTTCAAATATACGGTCGCCTGTCCAACCTCATAGGTTTTCTTTGGGTCCTCTGGGTTCGAGTGGACGTTAAACCCCATATCTCTCTCTCTCTTTAAATCTTCTAAATCTACCCTTATATTTGTGACTATCATTTGTCTGTTCTGGGTTGGCAGCTACACTAAGGCCATCACGAGGCTATAATTTGGTGTATAAGAGTAGCTCAGATCGGGGATATAAAGGCTAGGTGATGTTGGCCTACCGCTCGGATTCGGGAATAAAAAGGCTAGGTGACGTTGGCCTACCGCTTCCAGTTTCGAAGTTATGGGTACAACCCAGGCAGCACTGGGTCATCCACTAGTAAAGAATATTTTCATTTGATGAAGATAAGAATTAGTCATTGAAAAACTAATGGCTGTATGTTCGAGTGCTGATTGTCGTCTAAGGGATAATGAGACAGTTGAATCTTTAAAAGGAATATCAGTCCAGAAATGGTTCAATTTCATTCAGTAGTTACAAAGATGTGATGCATTGAAAATTCGCCACATTTAGCATCTTCTGCATATGACACCTTTAGGTGAAGGGTAAAATCGTTTGATGGGCATCTTTTAAATTCTATTTAAACATCCTTACCTCTCCTCCCCCCCACCCCCCAAACAAAATCAATATGTACACCCCCAAAGTCAGGTTATAATTTTTTTTTACTTCTGAAGTCCGCTTATAATTTTGTTTTTCTTCTTTTTACAGGATTAATTGTATGTTATCGTGTAATTCCTGTCTGAAAACAATTAAAAGGTAAGTCTTACATATTTAATGTCCATGCCACTGTCCACAAAAGTTCTCTCCCTTGCACATTAGGCCTTACATTAAAATAGTCTTAAAAAAGATCTACCAGTAAGTAAACTTGCTTTCCCATTTCATAAAAGTTCTATTACAATATACATCATAAGATTCAGTAGAATTCTTTGCACGGAATTAGTGGAATAATACTATATTATGGTCATCCACGCAACTGCAGGAAAATTCTCTCCATTGCACAGCACATTAAAATAGTCTTTAAAAGACCTGAATAAACTCATAATGTTAAACCGTGTTCTTGTTTAGATAAAAGTCCTATTTCAATATACACCACAAGATCCAGTAGAAGTCTTTGCATGGAGTTTAAACATACTATTTAACAATCAGCCACGTCCTCCCAATGATTTCATCCCCAGGACAGATTTTCAGGTTTATTTCATCACCACAGTTTCTGATTCTTCCCGATATCTCCCTCCTTAATTGACTGATAACACTTCGGTATAGTAAACTGGTCGTAAATATTATTTTGGTTTGGTAATGAAATGTTCCAGGTTCCAGGGTTCGCCCGTCCCCCCCAATAGGTTATGACAAATCCATGTCCTCTGTCCAGGCCAATTTGTTCCCTTGCACAGCAATTCAAAATGGTCATCAAAAGATCTAAATAAACCCTGTTCCATTTCATAAAAAAACTCCTATTACAATATTATATACATGACTAGATCCAGTAGAAATTCTATCTTGCTGACAGCTCATCATGTTGGTAAAAAACAGACCCTCCAATTATCAATTATGTTTCAATCAATGTGAAGACATCAAAGTTAATTGACTTGTTTGGAAACCTTGTTCAGAAAACACACCACTAAGATTGTTATCATACAGTTTAGGCCAAAAAATATAGCTAAAATGATACAAGTGTTTATTGTTACTGGTACAAAAAAAATGGGCCTTATGATTAATCTTTTAATTTATTCATAGAACTGGACATAAATTTTTATTCATACATAGAAATATAAATAAATTGATATTCATAAATATAAATAAATTGTTATTATTCATATCTATAGAAATAAGGCAAAAATCGTTATTCATATGTCTGGAAATAGAAATAAATCACTATACATAGAGAGAGAGAACTGGGGTTTAATGTCCACTCGACACAAACTAGGTCATTTTGGGACTAACGTATGGTTTTGAATTTTTATTTCAATAATTTGCTTGCGCGTAGGGGTCTTTAGCAGTGGGATGAAACTTGAGTCCCTGGAGAAAACCCACGAGGTTGAGAAGGTGGCCCTATCTTCATGTCATATACGCTCACACTAGGGCTCAAAACCACAGCCGCAAGCCAGAGGTGACTGGCCAGCTAGAGGTCGAAGCGCAGCACTCTAGACCACTAGCCATCCCACATATTAGGTCTCCCGTCCCATCAGGCAGATATCCCCCGCGTTCTTCGGTTCCTTCCTGCAGTAATGATCAAAATCATTTGCAAGATCTGTGCCAAGGGCCAAATGGAAATAAGCCTCAGGCTTAATTTGCTACACTTGTAAAATGACGAGATTATTATTATTATTATCATACCCCCGTTATACATAGAAATAGAAATAAATTGTCATTTATATCTAGAAATAAAAACAAATCATTTTTTATACGCCCACATTTTCATGTGGACATATTATGTCGTCGCCCCTGTACGTCCGTCCGTCTGTCTGTCTGTCCGTCCACAATTGTTTGTGGACCCTCTACAGGTCACAATTCTTGTCCGATTTTGACGAGACTTGAAATATAGCTTTATCCCCAAAAGATCTCGGCTGCTCTCGATATTGGCATGTATTGGATCGAAGCTTCATGGGTTATGGCCCCTGATTGTATGAAAAATCACGTTTTTAGCTTGTGCACCCTATAGAGGTCACAATTTTGAGTCGATTTTGATGAAACTTTACATGCATGTTTATTATAACCCAAAGATCTTGGTTCCTTTTGATATTTGCACCTACCAGAAAGTAATTTCCTGAATTATGGCCCCTGATTCTCCAGAAAATCACCTATTTTAGCTTGTGGTCCCTCTGGAGGTGACAATTATTATCCGATTTGAAAAACCATTTGACTATATCACCATTACACCCTAAGGAAGGAAGAGTTCGAATATCCGGAAAATAGGACCAAAATTGTCATACAAAATGGCCGCCGTTTATACACAAATACTGTTAAAAAATGGTATATCAAGGTTGTGGACTCTGTAGAGATCACAATTTTAATTCGATTTTGATGAAACTTTAAATGCATGGTTATGACCCATAGATCTATGTTCCTTTCGATATTTGCGCATATCAGATCTTAACTTCCTGAATTATGGCCCCTGATTATACACAAAATCGCCTTTGTTTAGCTTGTGGTCCCTCTGGAGGTGACAATTATTATCCAATTTGAAAAACCGTTTGATTATATCACCGTTACACCCTAAGGAAGGTTGAGTTCGAATTCCGGGCAATCGGACCAAAATTGCCATACAAAAAGGCTGCCGTTTGTACGCGAATACTGTTAAAAAATGGTATATCAAGGTTGTGGGCCCTGTAGAGGTCACAATTTTAATTCGATTTTGATGAAACTTAAAATGCATGGTTATAACCCAAAGATCTTAGTTCCTGTCGATATTTGCGCATATCAAATCAAAACTTCCTGAATTATGGCCCCTCATTGTCCGAAAAATCCCCTATGGTCCCTCTGGAGGTCACGATTATTATCCAATTTAAAAAAACGTTCGACTCTATTACCGTTACACCCTACGGAAGGTTGAGTTCGAATTTCGTAAAAATTGGACCATAATTCCCAAACAAAATGGCCGCCGTTTGTACGCAAATAGTGTAAAAATATGACATATTTTGATCAAACTTGAAATGCATGTTTATAACCGAAAGATCTTGATTCTTTTCGTATTTGTGCATATCAAATTGTAACTTAACGAATTATGGCCTTTGATTTTAGGAAAAATCACTTTTGGTATTGCTTGTTCTCTATCCATCTCTCGAAAAATGTGGGCATATCCTGCCTGGCAGTGCCAGCTTACTATCTTTTTATATACAGAAATAAATGGTTATCAGTTTCCACATATAAAAATAAATCTGTTATTCAATAGAAATTTTTTTCTAATTATTCGTATACCTAGAGATGAATTGTTATTATTCATATCTAGAAATGGAAATAAATCAGTATTCATAACACAAGGTACAATTTTATGGATAAACAATTACTGAGTTTGAAACTCGTGGAAATGTCGCTTAGTATCAAACTCAGTAATTGTTTATCCATAAAATTGTACCTTGTGTTATTATGTTCAATTACTAAATGCCAATCAAAGAAAATTCAGTATTCATATCTAGAAATAGAAACAAATCGTCATTCTTATCTACAAATAAAACTAAGTCATTATTTAAATATAGAAGCAGATATAAAAAAATATCCAATTATAGAATTATTCAAATAAATCTTAATACATAATCGGGCCTAATGAAATTATCTTTGAATTTCTTCACATGTAGAAATAAGTTGTTATTCATATCTAAAAATATAAAAAAAAAAACTATACATTATAGACTGTCATTGATCGCCTGTCCAACTTCTTTGGCTTTCTTTGGGTCTTCCGGTTTCCTCCCACTGTTAAAGACCCCTACGCACAAGAGAATTATTGAAATAAAATTAAACCGTATGTTAGTCCCGAAATGACCTAGATTGTGTCTAATGGACGTGAGTGGACGTTAAACCCCATTTCTCTCTCTCTCTCTCTCTGTCATTGATCACCTTAAAATTTTTTGTAGACATTTTGGTATTTAAAGCGCCCAAACTGGTTACTGCGTGTGGTGGATATAATATTGGTATTTTTAATAGATGATTATAAATTCATCTTTGTGAAGTAAATTGATCATGCGAAGTGAGTTGCCTGTGAGGAGAAGACGAGAATTAATGAATAAATTGTTATCTAAAGAAAAATATATGTAATTTTATCATTTCTTCTATGAATAATATTTACCATTATTCAAACAATTATTTCCTATTTAAATTAATGACTACTGAGTTGCCGAAATGGGTTTGATATGGTTATTGCCTCTCATGGTTTGATGGTTGATGCTTTTTCTAGTTTGATGGTTGATGCTTTTCATTGTTTGATGGTAGTTGCTTCTCGTGGTTCGGTGGTTGTTGCTTTTCCTGGTTTGATGGTTGTTGTTTTTCATGGTTTGGTGGTAGTTGCTTTTCATGGTTTGGTGGTTGTTGTTTTTCATGGTTCGGTGGTAGATCCTTTTCATTGTTTGATAGTAGTTGCTTTTCATGGTAAGATGCTTGATGCTTTCCATGGTTCGATGGTAGTTGCTTTTCATGGTTTGGTGGTAGTTGTTTTTCTTGGTTCGGTAGTTGCTTTTCATGGTTTGATGGTTTTTGTTTTTCATGGTTTGGTGGTTGATGGTTTTCATGGTTTGGTGGTTGATGTTTTTCATGGTTTGGGGGTAGTTGCTTTTCATGGTTCAGTGGTTGAAAGTTTTTCTGGGTTTGATGGTTGTTGCTTTTCATGGTTCATTGGTTGATGTATTTCTGGGTTTGATGGTTGATGTTTTTCTGGGTTCGATGGTTGATGTTTTTCATGGTTCGGTGGTTGATGTTTTTCATAGTTGATGTTTTTCATGGTTTGATGGTTGATGTTTTTCATGGTTCGTTGGTTGATGTTTTTCATGGTTCGTTGGTTGATGTTTTTCATGGTTTGATGCTTGATGTTTTTTTATGGACTAGTGGTTGATTTTTTCATGGTTTGATGCTTGATGTTTTTCATGGTTTGATGGTTGGTGCTTTTCAATTCATGGTTCGGTGGTTGATGCTTCTCATGGTTTGATGGTTGATGTTTTTAATGGTTCAGTGGTTCATGGTTTGATGGTTGTAACTTTTCTAGCATAATTGGTTGTCGTTCTTCATGGTCTGGTGGTTGCTGCTTTTCAAGGTTTGGCGGTTGTTACTTTTCATGGTTTGAAAGTAACAAGTTTAATTTGTACCTGTCAATGGCAAATATCATACCCTGCTCTGCTCATGCATTACATCTGTCCTAACTTAAACTGATATAGTGTAATTCATAAAGCACCAACATTGCTTGAGGAGATTTAAATATTTAGCTTAAATGACAATTTTTGTTTAAGATAGAAAATGCTCATGGTGAATGTGTTTTAGATAAAATCATGATAATTAAATCCCCAACATAAAATTTGAGGATTTCTGTGATTTTTAAAAGAAATATTTTTGTTATTTGAGATAGGGTAAATTAAATTTTGTTTGATAAAGATAGAGAAATAGTTTTTACAGACAAGTGAGGTCTGTTTATTTTTTAAACCAGTTCCTGGATTAAACTGTTTGTTTATTTTAAATTTTTATAATTAAATTTCAATGGATAAATATTTCTAGAATTTGTTAAAAAGGATAAATTTAGAAAAAAAACACATGTGTATCATTGAGATAAAATGAATTATACATATGTGCTTTTAAATTCTGTTTATTACAAATGTTACCTTATAATTCTTTGAGCTTGGACAGACAAAGATAAGGGTCGCATGTCCAACCATATTGCATCATTAGGTCTTGCGTAGGTTCATTTCCCCGCTTATCCAACCTCATGGGTTTTGTCCGGGCCCTCTAGTTTCCTCCCATTGCTAAAGACCCTAAGCGCAAATGAAGTATTGAAATATAAAATTGAACCCTATGCTAGTCCCGAAATGAACTAGTTTGTGGCAAGTGGACGTTAAACCTAATTTGTTTTTCTTATGTATAATTGTATGATCTACTTCTACTAAAGTTTTAACCTACTATGTTGTCAATGATTAGTTTATCATGCTGCTTTATATTAATATTGGGGGGTTGGATGGCCGAATGGTAAACACGCGCTGTATCATGAAGTCTGTCATTGAGACAACTGTCGTGGTTTTGAATCCTGGTTGTATGTGACAAGGAGTAGGGTCGTCTGTCGAGCCTAGTGCGTTTTCTTTGGGTCCTCCAGTTTCCTCCCCCTGCTAAAGACCCCTACCCGCAAGCAAATTATTGAAATAAAATTAAACCATATATTATTCCCGAAATTACCTAGTTTGTGTTGAGTGGATGTTAAACCCTGTTTCTCTCTCTCTCTCTCTCTATATATCAATATATTTTTTCAAATTCTTTCATGAAAGAAATTCCACTGATTCCACCCCCAACTCACTTTTCAAATTATCTAGATAAGTAGATAACTTATTAAAAAGCAATCTCTATTAATTAGAAACCAGAATGATTAGTACAAAGCTTCATCGAACCAAAAATAAAATGAGTACACATGCATGTGTTAGCATTCAGACCACACATTAACAAGGCATATGAAGGCATCATTAAGACACCATGCAGTTTCAGCGTACAATCTGGTTATAGCCAGGAAAAGAGGTTCGCGAAAAAAACTACTTGAATGATGATCTGATCACTTCAAAATGTCTGCCTTGTTGAAGTAGAGAAGCGGACATAATCGTCATTGTCTGGTAATGGACTGGAATCAACCAACAACTGGCTGAAACAAGTTGAAAGGTTTCTTGGGACGTAATGGACAAAATTGCCCATCAGAACTCGTCATACGTGTGAAAGATAGAGAGAAATGGGGTTAACATCCACTCGGCACAAACTAACTAGGTCATCTTGGGACTAACATATAGTTTAATTTTATTTCAATAATTCGCTTGCACGGTCTTTATCAGTGGGAGGAAACCAGAGGACCTGGAGAAAACCCATGAGGTTTGACAGGCGAACCTACTCCTCACCACATACAACCAGGGATTAGAAACCACGCCAGTGTGTGTGAAAACGATGATCATATACTGAGCTGCCGGAATGTAAGATAATGCCACGTTTTTCAAGAGTAATTGAAATAAAATGGATGCTGAACACCCAACTTTGCTGCTCCAATCGGGTAAATGAAGACAAGCATACGCTATGTGCTATAGGGTGAATTTTGATCAGACTGTGAAGGGAAGACACCAGTTTCTTTATTTTGGGGGTGGTGGATTGTGCTACACTGATGTTGTGACATATTCTCTTTGTAGATGGTGTTCAGATCATGTGACCATATTAACTAATCAGGTTGTTTGAATTGATGTACCACCAGGCTTCATTAAGCCATCATAAACAGTGATGGAATGAAACCCCCCCCCCCGGATCCATTCACTTGATTTGATAATTGTTTATATTTTGCAATGTCTATTTTCTGTCTTGTTCGCACTTTAACTTGTATTTTTTTGTTTTGCGTGTAGTGCGGTCCTCCTGCACTTACTAATAGACTTTATGTTCGGGTCATTAATTTGAAAAGTGTGTTTAAATGCTTTAAAGTGTAATGTTTGTTGTTCTTTTGGTAAAAACAATATTTTATTTCAAATGGATAATTTTACTTGTTTTCCAGTTTGTTGGAAGGGGGGGGGGGGGGTGTCATTCGCTAATATCCTTAAATGACATTTAGAAGTATAGAGGTATAATATCATAATAACACAACTTTATAGATTTACTACTTCTATGTTTATTAAATGAACATCTCAACACATCTAAAACAAATTTCCATTTGTTATTGAAGCAGGATGAATCAAGAATACTCATGTTTATACTTTTTGAGAATTTATAACTCAAATTTCCATCAACCTGGAACAACCCAGATAAGAAGATCTTAATTTATCTTTTTGCTTCATTAATTTTAAATGGCCTTCATATTTGTTAAGTGTTTCAAAAATGACGATACCACATCTTCTTGTAACTCATGGTTACAGATTAATGATAACTTCCAGCTCTTGGACCGTCTGCTTAATGTATTGCCGTCTGCAGTATCTAATACTTAATTCATAACACCTGTCTTTATAAAACACCTTGAATAAAGTTCAGACTAAAAGATGTTTCTAGCATTTCGTTTGATTTGTTGCCCTGTGCTTAGCACGCTCCTATGTTTCTAAACTCGTTATCAAAATATGAAATGTTTTGAAAGCAGTTTCAAGAAACTTTGCATGTGCTAGAGATGATACCAGTCTATGATCTTCTGAAAAACACCAGACCACAAATTCAATTCTAACATTTCTGGGATGTGAAGAGTAAAAATGTTTGATGAAAACCAAAAGTAATGTCAGATAAATAAATGAATTATGTGTTGTGTAACAGTTGTCAGAAATAGGAATATTTTTATTATGTTAGTGGTAGACGCTGGAATCTAATTTACATACTTGTTACTATTTATAACCATGACAACTTCTCAACTTCAAAAGTAATGAAATGATTTGGGGTGTAATTAAGGCTCAACTAATTTGTTACTATATATAGCTATAAGAACCTCTCAAATTCAAATTGGGTGTTTAAAGGGGTAATTATAGATCATGATTTGAATATTTATTTTCATTTAAAAAATTAATTCATTCAAAACCATGGGTGTTGCATTACATTACCTCCTAGATTAATTGCGATTTTATGTGAAAACTTTGATTAAATAAATTAATGGGAACTGGTTTATGAGAGTGGATGAATTCAGTCAGTGTTCAAAATTAAGTTTACAAGAGAAGTTAAAGGGGCATTCAGCTGAGAGCATCAAAGCAAAATATCAATTAAAAATTTTGTGTAAAAGAGAGAAAGAGGATTTATCACCCACTCAACACCTAGATCATTTCTGGACTAACATGGTCCAATTTTATTTCAATAATTCATTTCGTAATTGGAGGAAACTGGAGGACACAGATAAAAAAAAGCATTGGGATTGACATGGACCATAATCCTTGTCACGCCAATTAAGAATTTTGCTTCATATAACTTTTGGGTGAAAAAATCGTAATTTTAAAAAAACAATACTGTAGTGGTTGTTAATTTATCAATACCCTGAAAAACTAAAAACTAAATTTCTTTGATCTAACTAGCTGATCTAAGCTGAAAATCATTTTGTTCATCTAAAAGATTGGCTTTTAAATAATAGAAGGGGTTTCCCTGTAATCCTTTAAAAAAACGTCTTATAACAAAACTAGCACTTTAAAAGAATAGTATTTAAAAAGAAAAAAATTTAACCTGTAATTTACAAAAACTAATAAATTTGTATTTTAGAAGACATCTAATCCCAGGCTTATCCTGCACCATTGAAAGGATAGCCTCCATTTGAAAAAAAAAACACAATTGAATTTGTATTCTTTTAGACCTTTGTTTAACCTCCACTTTAAAAAACTTAGTGAATTTGTATTTTGGTAGACCTTCAGTCACTAATCCTGTGCCATCTCTAAAGATAACCTCTGCTTTAAAAAACTTTGTGAAATTGTATTTGGGTAGACCTTAAGTAACCAAGCCAATCCTGCGCCATCTAAGGATAATGCCTGCTTTAAAAAACTTAGTGAATATGTATTTTTTAAGACCGTCGTGTAACCTCCACTTTAAAAAAAACTTAGTGAATTTGTATTTGGGTAGATCTTCAATTCAGACTAAATTTTTATTTGGGTAGACCTCCAATGCAGACTAATCCTGCCACCAATGTGTGACGTGTGTGTAACATCCACTTTAAAAAAACCAGACTGGATTTGATTGGAAATGTTTCTGAAGTGTACATGACAGTTGGCAGTCTGTCTGCTGTCGACAGTTTGTCTGGGATAAAACATTTGTAAATTGTTCACTTCAGATAAATTCAAATTCGGGCCATCTGTTGCCTTGTAATTTTTGTGTTTTTTAACCAACTTCCGTTTCTTTATCACCGTTTTTTGTCTCACTTATAAAACAGGTGAAACGAACTCAGACTAAATTTAAAAGTTTTATGGTTATGGCACCACATAAAATTCTGTAATAAATAATGGTTTGTTAAAATGGAATTGTATTTTATACATTTAAGATTTATTGATATTACTTTGTCCGTTTGAAAATAAATTAATAAGTGGAACCACATTTCATTCCTTGGCATGTAGTCATCGGTATAAAGGGATACCCTTTTCTCCAACACAATATCATTTCACCGTGGAAGCAATAACAAAGTTATTTCACACAGACAGATTAACAAAGCACAAATCGTTGTTTGATAGGACAAAAAATAAAGAGTTTTTTTTTATACCATGTGCACGTTTGGCAGTTGGAATTCAATATAAGAGAAGGCCGTAGCAACACTGTCCATTCAATTTCCCCAGTCAGAGCATAACAGGGGGACATTAAACCCCATTTCCCTTTTAAAGACAGGGACAATGGAGACAGACCACCAATTAATTAAAAATTCAAGGTAAGAATGAAAAAGAATCTTGGATAGTTGAAATTTGGTGAAGCATTGGTGAAAATGCTGCTGTCTGAGCAAAATGTCCCTCAAAGCACACAGCATGTCCTATACCAGTCTTTATTAGCCTGGGGCCGGTTGCTCAAAACTAAGTTAGTTTAACGATCGGTTAACTTCTAACGAGAGAAAGATTGTTGCTGGAAAAAAAGGCCTTAACATTCTGTGGTGCAAATTTTTCCTAAAGAATTATGCTAATATTTCTAAAGGAAAAAATAAATTATTCTATAGTGTTTTCTGTAGTAAATTTAACAAACAACACGTTACCAAGATATAGGTCCGTTAGAGTTCAACGGTTCGTTAAATTAACTTAGTTTTGAGCAACCGACCCCTGGTTGAAATAGAGAAATCCGACATTAACCCATATTTCATTTGATTTCTGTATTTGAAGTAGTCTGGCTATGTTTAGCCAACTCAACCCTTGTCATCGTTATTTAATACCCATAATCCTCTCTGTTATTTAAAACTAACCACGTCAAGACGGGGGAATCGTATTAGACAGGGCTTTACCTTTGTTAATAAATTCCGACCAATCGTTTCTCTCTTTATTACCTGATCAGCTTATGTAAATACAAACAGTATCCGTGACGACTAGACTAATGGATTCCGATATTGAAACAAACAGAGAGAGACTGGGAAAGAAATAACTACATTAATCCTTTTATTTTACAGACTGGACGTTAGTTCTCGCTGACTAGAATATTTGACGATTTATCAATCGGTCAGTTGGAATAATTCTGCTTGCGACTGGACATTGATTTCTACGTGTCTGGAAGTTAATCTGGCCTGTAGTGAAATTGATATCTAATTTGAACAAGAGTTATCTTAGAATTCTGTTTTCTTCTCGTCCTGTTTTCTCTAGTTGGAATTCAAAGAAAGAGTAGGCGGTAGCACTGCTGTCTGAACAAAATCTCCTTCATAGCACACTGCATGGTGTATGCCCATTTCCATGACCTCTCTGCATGCAGAAAGCAGGACGTTAATCACGATTTCATATCATTTCATTTATTCACGCTTTTTCTAGTTTTGATCCTCAGATTTGAGAGAACCTTAGGTATTACCACACAAGGGTTACTAGGTGTTCTAGAAATGGAACAAGTGAGTAAGTCACCAGGATATCCCTGGTTCAATCCTATCTTTGCACTTTATGGCACAGTTTACCAATACTTGGAAATAAGGCACCCGTCAGGCATAATCTGTCTTGCAGAGATTTTTCTTATTTCAGTCCAAACCTGCTTCCATTAGCCCAGTCGTTCATTTAACTTAATTTAGATTAAAAAAACTTGTCTGCAATATCACCTCAGTGGAAGCGTGGAAGCAGACGTTAAATAAAGCTATTTCACACACACACAAACTAAAATGTGTTATAGCTAGGCCTGTTTAATTTATGTTTTTATACGCCCACATTTTCATGTGGACGTATTATGTCGTCGCCCCTGTCCATCTGTCCGTCCGTCCGTCCGGACGTTCGTCCACAATTGTTTGTGGACTCTCTACAGGTCACAATTCTTGTCGGATTTTAACGAAACTTAAAAAATAGGTTTATCCCCAAAAGATCTCGGCTGCTTGCGATATTGGCATGGATCGGATCAAAACTTCATGGATTATGGCCCCTGATTGTACGAAAAATCACGTTTTTAGCTTGTGGACCCTGTAGAGATCACAATTTTAATCCGATTTTGATGAAACTTGACATGCATGTTTATAACCCAAAGATCTTGGTTCCTTTCGATAATTGCGCCTATCGAAACGTAATTTCCTGAATTATGGCCCCTGATTGTCCGAAAAATCACCTATTTTAGCTTGTGGTACCTCTTGAGGTCAAAATTACTATCTGAATTGTAAAACCGTTCGATTATATCACCGTTACACCCTAAGGAGGGTTGAGTTTAAATTTCGGAAAAATCGGACCGAAATTACCATACCAAATGGCCGCCGTTCGTAGACGAATACGGTTAAAAAATGGTATATCAAGGTTGTGGACCCTGTAGAGATCACAATTTTAATTCGATTTTGATGAAACTTGAAATGCATGGTTATAACCCAAAGATCTTGGTTCCTTTCGATAATTGCGCATATCGGATTGTAACTTCCTGAATTATGGCCCCTGATTATACACAAAATCACCTTGGTATAGCTTGTGGTCCCTCTGGAGGTAACAATAATTATCTGATTTGAAAAATCGTTTGATTATATCAACGTTACACCCTAAGAAAGGTTGAGTTCGAATTTCGGAAAAATTGGACCAAAATTGCCATACAAAATGGCCGCCATTCGTACGTGAATACGGTTAAAAAATGGTATATCAAGGTTGTGGACCCTGTAGAGGTCACAATTTTAATTCGATTTTAATAAAACTCGAAATGCACGGTTATAACCCAAAGATCTTGGTTCCTTTCGATATTTGCGCCTATCGGAACGTAATTTCCTGAATTATGGCCCCTGATTGTCCGAAAAATCACCTATTTTAGCTTGTGGTACCTCTGAAGGTCACAATTATTATTCGATTTAAAAAACCGTTCTATAATGTCACCGTTACACCCTAAGGAGGGTTGAGTTCAAATTTCGGAAAAATCGGACTAAAATTACCATACAAAATGGCTGTCGTTCGAACGCGAATACTGTTAAAAAATGGTATATCAAGGTTGTGGACCCTGTAGAGATCACAATTTTAATTCGATTTCGATGAAACTTGAAATGCATGGTTATAACCGAAAGATCTTGGTTCCTTTCGATATTTGCGCATATCGGATCGTAACTTCCTGAATTATGGCCCCTGATTATACGCAAAATCGTTTGATTATATCACTGTTACACCCTAAGGAAGGTTGAGTTTGAATTTTGGAAAAATTGGACCAAAATTGGACCAAAATTGCCATACAAAATGGCCGCCATTCGTAAGCGAATACTGTTAAAAAATGGTATATCAAGGTTGTGGACCGTGTAGAGGTAACAATTTTAATTCGATTTTAATGAAACTTGAAATGCATGGTTATAACCCAAAGATCTTGGTTCCTTTCGATATTTGCGCATATTGGATCGTAACTTCCTGAATTATGGCCCCTGATTATACGCAAAATCGTCTTTGTTTGTCTTGTGGTCTCTTTGGAGGTCACAATTATTATCCGATTTAAAAAATCGTTTGATTATATCACCGTTACACCCAGAGGGAGGTTGAATTCGGATCGTAACTTCCTGAATTATGGCCCCTGATTATACGCTAAATCGTCTTTGTTTGTCTTGTGGTCTCTCTGGAGGTCACAATTATTATCCGATTTAAAAAATCGTTTGATTATATCACCGTTACACCCTAAGGAAGGTTGAACTCGAATTTCGAAAAAATTCGGAACAAAATTGCCATACAAAATGGCCGCCGCGTGTACGCGAATACTGTTATAAAATGGTATATCAAGGTTGTGGACCCAGTATAGGTCACAATTTTGATTCAATTTTGATGAAACTTTAAATGCGATCACAATTTTTATCCGATTTAAAAAACATTTGATTATATCATCGTTACATTGTAATGAAGGTTGAGTTTGAATTTTGTGAAATCGAACCACAACTGCCGGACAAAATGGCCGCCACTTGTATGCGAATATTGTGTAAAAATATGGTTTATCAAGGTTGTGAACCCTGTAGAAGTCATAATTTTAATCCGATTTTGAAGTACCTTGAAATGCATGTTCATAACCCATTCAAAGATCTTGGTTCCATTCAATATATGCGCATATCGATTTGTAACTTCATGAGTTATTGTCCTTGATTGTAGGAAAAATCACTTTCTTTTTAACTTGTTCTCTATCAAACTCTTGTATGTGGGCGTATCCTGCCTGGCAGCTGCTGGTTTATTGGTTGATTAGAAACTTGTTGTTCTATGAAATCTCACAGAATAGACACACTCCCTCAAAAGCACAAATATCAGAACTAGAAGCTAATCCAGCAATCGCAAGAGAGGGACTTCTGGGGCGATTGCTTCAGGAATACAGTTTGATTTATGGTTTTTTATTGGTTGATTAGAAAGTTGTTGTTCCATGAAATCTCATTCATTTCTCGGCTATATATATTTATATATATAATTCTGTGATTTGACATACAACAAGTTTTGGTGATAAAACAGAGCAACAAACAACTTGTTTCCAATGATAAGATAAAAGAATATAACAACCACAGCTTTATGTAAGAATAAAAGGAAAGGGACAACCTCCAGACAGAAAGATATAAACTGGCACATGTCAGACAGGGTTGTTTACGAAATATTTAAAGGGGAAAGTCTTGTCTTTCAGGGTCGGGGTGGGGTGGGGTGGGATTAACGGTTTGGTATGTGCGCTCTACATCATAAAGTATGTACATGACAAGGAGTAAAGGTTGCTGTCCAACCTCGTGGGTTTTCTCCAGTTCCTCCGATTTACTTACACTGCTAAAGACTCCTACGCGTAAGCAAATTATAAAAATAAAATTAAAACAATATGTTAGTCCCGAAATGACTTAATTTGTGTCAAGTGGATGTTAAACCCCATTCCTCCCTCTTACTTTCAGGGTCTTGAGCACACTAATGTTCAACATGAGATTGATGCCCATAGGGATATCATAAGACCTGTCATCTATGTAAGCCATGGGGTGATCCCACACTTGTAACACCGGGAATGTAGCTCGTTGCTGTGTTGCTCTCCAAGTTCACGTGGCTGTAGGTATTGTAGCTATAAGTTTGGGAATTGTGAAGTAATCTAGCAACATCAAGATGTTGTAAAACTCACAGTTGTTGATTCAGTAATATGCATTTTCCCAGTCGATTCAGAAAAGTAGGTTGTTAAACACCATTTCATTTCCTTTTTGCAAAAAATTCCACATAAAGATTATTAACATACTGGTACAACTCCTTGAATTTTATCAGGACCAGATGCAGACCGGTGCCTGTATAAATGGGGTTTATCACAGCTCTCTTTAACCACATGTATACTCTTGACATGATAGAACCTACCATTGCTAGAATACCATCAAGATATTAAGTGTAACAGAAAGGAAGATTAGTGCCTCAAGACAAGATAATCTTTTTGGTGGTAGATAAAGGTGGTAGATGTCGATGATATATCAACACAGACATACCTTACATTCTACCATAATGCTGTTCCCACAAAACCAGGCTCTTGGTCATTTTTATAAAAATAGAGCTGGCAGCATATTTGAATAGTTCACAGCCTAAGCTTTCCAAAAATGCAATTCTTTTTAAATTTGTACGTCGTCGTATCATCTTGAGTTGAGTTCGGCTCATTCACAGTAACAAGAAGGCATACAGTTTATGCTTTTGTGCCCGTAGTACAAAATGAGGTTGTGCGACACGCACTTGGTTTCATGGAAGCAGCTCACAATTATATTAAATGGAAGCCTTCAGAGTTTCATAATGAATTATATTAAATAAAAACCTACAGAGAATCATTTAAGACTTAAGGACAGAGTTTATTCACTTTCTGAATAGAATTTCTAGGCTTAGATCGGAATTTTTTTTTAATGAACTTCAGATTGAAATTTTACCTGATCTAAATAGAATTTCAATCATTTATTCCACAAGCAAATTGGAAATTCCTCACTGCTGTTCAGACTGAGTGTTTTAGTTACTTCTTAGGTGTGAGACCACGGTTGGATTATGGCCGTGGTGCAGGATGGATGGGATGGCCTGGTGGCAAGGAAACAGAAGCACCTAGTCTTTTGGATGCTCCTGCCAAAAATGAGTCCACCTGTGTACATGTTGGCATGCACCCTTGGAGAGAAATTCGCTTGGGTGCACAACCACAGAAGTTGACTCAATGACAGAACTTATGATACAGCGTGCCCGTGCTAATCATTCAGCCATTCATCCCCCAAATAACCCTTTAGAATTTGAAAAAAGAGTTAGTTAAAATACCACTTTTCTAGCTCATAGCACACTGCAAATATGCCTGTGTTCATTAGCCCAGTTGGTGTGGAATAGTGGGTAGTTAAATCCCCATGTTAGTAAATAGTTTATTGTATACATGTCGGGCTTATATTACTGTAATTACATATAGAGGAGTATTATTGTTTCAAATGTAAACATTGGTCCATTAAATAACCTGATGCATGCTTTGTTTGCCCATTAGAATTCCCACTTATCACCAGTTAATTAACATATCACTAACATTCGTTATCTAATAATTCAGTTAGACAGGATAATTAGCACATAACTGAGTAATGATGGGGTATGGATTGGTGTAGTTGATGGTAAGTGCAGGAGGACCGCACTACACACAAAACAAATCATATGGATGGGTGTAGATAATAGTAAGTGAAGGAGGACTGCACTACTCACAAAACAAATCATATGGATGGGTGTAGATAATAGTAAGTGCAGGAGGACTGCACTACTCACAAAACAAATCTGAAGACAAATTACAGAGACAGTGGAAGAAATAACAAATATAAAATCAAGTGATAATAAAATCTAGCTTCAAGCTGAGCGTTTCCACTGATAAAATTGCTGAACCATCAGCGTGCGGGAACCGTAACAAAGTGGTTCAGTAATGTATTGTCCTTGTATGCCCTTTATTGGTAATTTTCATCGCAAACATTTGTTTTTGTCATTGGTAGAATCAGCCATTAAGCCTCAGTTTGTAACAGTGCAGTAGTAGTTTGGCAATTGCCTCTGGGTATGAATGAAACTCGGTTAAGCAAGCTTTAAATTTGTCAGAGGAAACACTCTAACCTGGACCCGATATATAATTCTGTACCAGGTCCTGATGTGACCCGGATTCCAAATCTGACCCTGATGTGGTACTGATTCCATACCAGACTCTGATAGCCTGATGTGGTACTGATTTAATTCAAGATTCCATACCAGATGTCGTCCTGAAAAATTTTTACGTACCAAATTTAGATGTGGCACTGGTCCATATAAGTTGTATTTATTTTCAAATTTGGGTCCTGCAGGTCATGTGCGAGGCTGTTGCAGAATCATTCAGTTAAACAGGCTACAGAATGAGAGATAAAATTGGGCTGTTGGATGTAATAATGTGAGCTACAATAATGAATGGTCTGAGCATGCACAAGCTTTGTTATGGATTTCAAAAAATTTATAGGTGTTTTGGTCCCACACGTTTACTTGACAAAGAGTAGGGTCACCTGCTTAGCATGGTGGGTTTCTATGTGCTTCTCTAGTTCCTTTCCACTTCTAATGAACCCTGATTGAATTTTTAACAAAATGCTATGTGCTGCAATTGTTATGAACTTTAAAAAAAAAAAAGACAAAAAAATAGAAGTTATAATGGGTTTTCTACAAAAATAATGTACCATCTGTTTGTCCCATAATTTTGTTAGTGAATATGATATTTACTATTTGTTAAACTTGTAATTAATAGTGATATTGGGTTTAAAACGAACAAAAAAATCCATTTATAATAATTTGTTGCCTTCTTTCCTGCACAACTTAATGAAATGTCATATCTTGTGTATTTTAGAATATTAGGTTTAGAACGTTAATGGATTAGGGAGGGTAATTTGTCATAATACGCAATGACTAATTGACGGGTAACGGGGACTAATACCGCAGATAGATTACATTATACCTCATTAACATATCACATGATCACATACAACAGCTGTTAGCAGACACGATTCAGCCCTACTATTGAGGAATCACTGTTACGGTTACGAGTATCAGACTCATGATGTTATACTGTTCCATTAACAAAATCCTCATATTATTTGAATTTAGCAATCGACACACGTAATAATTTGCTTGATGACATTGAGAGACCCCTTAAATGGACAATAACACTCTTGCTGACTTGACAGCTCCAGAAAATAAATAATAGCCTTATTCTAATTACTAGATGTTTAGGTTTCCTACCTGTTTGTGTAAATTATCCATTACATCCTATTTTACTTGTCCAGAGGGTTTCGAAAATATTTTTAAATCCAAGTCACACTTGAAAAGTTTTACATTAGGCTTTTCAAATCATTTAGTTGAATTTTTCATAATTTTTAAATTAGGTGTGTTAAGATGAAATTTGTTTCGTCAATAAATTGTAACATTGTACAATACTACAATTTGTTGGGACATATTATTCAGTTACAACAAGAGTGGTATTGAGCCTTTAACGAAACGTTGCTTTAATGGAAATAGCAATGGGTGTACTCGCTAGAGATAAAGGGCCATAATTTATAGGCAAGGTGGTCTCAAATAACCTCATTGTTTACCTTATAGCACAGTTTTCCTGTACATACATTACATACTCGTGTGTTGACAAACATTAGTTATTGTCGTTAATATGGAACTTATAATACGGTCACTTTGAGCCGAGTTACATTACGAACTCGTGTGTTGACAAATATTAGTTTTTGTCATTAATATGGAATTCAATACTGAAACATGAATAAGGTCACTTTGAACCGAGTTACATTACGAACATGTGTATTGACAAACATTAGTTTTTGTCATTAATATGGAATTCAATACCCAAATGGTTCTTTACCATCAATAAGGTCACTCTGAACCCAGTTTTTACTAGCAAACCTGGTGGGAATTCCTTCAGTGAGGACGCCCATTGTGTTCCATATTATGTTTGTGTGTTATTGGGCGGGGGGTGGGGGGGGTGCCGAATTGTTAGCATGTATGGCTTGTATGCGCGTTATTTCATAAGGACTGTCATTGAGTCAACTGGTGTTGTTTCCTGGTTCTAGATGACAAGGAGTAGGGTCCTCTAGTTTTCTTACACTAATAAAGACCACTACGCGCAATCGAATTATTGAAATATACTTGAACCATGTTACTCTCTCTTTTTCTATTATATTTGTATGTTATTACAAAAATACAGTTAAATTTCAGTGCTTATGTGTTAAAATAATAAAAAAATGTGATAAAGCTAAAAATTATCCAATGCTATAAATTTAGGATACTTGTCCACATTGACAACAAACGAAATTGAAACCAAGACAAAATACTCAAAATTTTGTTAGCAAGTATTTTAGCAATAGAATCCTCGTATAAGTTTCTCATAAATAATCTCAAAGCTAAAAAATTGAAATATTAAACCTGAAGGCAAATTAAACTTTGACCTTGTGAATAATAAATTATGTTATACGAGCATTATTGAAACTTCCAGATGGCCTGTGGTACACATATATACAAAATGAAACTGCAGATTACCCTGAGCTTGAACACATCTGTGAAACAAATGTATAATTTATTTTCTGGATTTTTTTTTGTGTTTCTGGTATTTAGCTATCTTAATATTTACGTTTTAAAAACTCATTTGAATTACAAGGCGTGCAGCAGATAATTTTTTGTTTGTGTTACCGTTGTTAGTTATCTAGCACTAACAAATTTCATTGGAATTAAAAGGCTATGAATAGAAATTTTTTGTAAGTTTTGACATTTTTAGTTATAAGCAATTAGCACTTGTATACATTTAAAGATAATTTTATGTGTTACCATCATAAAGCATTAACAATTCTTGTATACATTTTTTGAATTTTTGTTCTTCCCAGATTATAGATTATTAGCTTGGTTACAGTTGATAAGTCTCCATTGTTATGCGGAAAGAAAATGAATGTGGTTTAAAGTCTAGTCCCCTTCTCCCTTAGCCCAGTCGGAGCAGAACAGTAGGATGTTTAAACCCTATTTCATTTCATTTAAATGTCTAGTCATCCCAATACTTTGGTCATTTTGAGACTAACATGTGGCTATGTGGGGTTTTTTTTATTTCAATAATTCACTTTTGCATAGGGGCCTTTAACAGTGGGAAGAAAACCAGGTCATTTCGGGACTAACATATGGTTTAATTTTTTATTTCAATGAAAATTCACGAGGTTCGACATGCGACCCTACTCCTAGCCACATACAACCAGGGATTCAAAACCACGCCTGTTGACTCAATAACATGCTTTATGATACAGTGTGCACATGCTTTCCATGCGGCCAGCCATCCCCCCCAAATCAGAAATACAACAATACTAAGACAATTAATATCACTTTGTCACCCTGGTGAGAGCTTTAAACTGTATATATTATTCTATGAGGGGAAATGTGGCTAGAGAACAGAATTATAAATATTTCTATGTTTAATTTAGCCACCATCAGATAGACTCAGTAGATTAGGGGGGTAAATTCACCACAATAAATAAAAATCTCATGTTATTTGCTTATTTAGCCTTTCACACGTTTTTCCTTCTAAAGTTCACGAGCCATGTTTTTATTTCATTCTTGGGAATGTTTTGGTCCAGCAAATGGTTGATTTAGAAATGGGAGTTGTCTTCTACATGATGCGATGGAACTCGAGTTTACATTCCCCTGTCTTTTAATTTATTTTTGTGTTTTGCATTCTTCAGAGTTTGGGGATTTTTCAGGAAATATTTTGGTCAACCCAGTTGAATGAACCTAAGGTCTTTTATTCTTAAAACCAAAATGTAAATCTCTTAAAATCGAATAAGAAATGAAATGAATGGGTTTTAACGTCTGACTGTTTTGCTCCAATTGAATAAGACATGTGGCAAATCTTTGAGTAGCATTTAGTAATTGTAAACTATATAATATACAATAATAAACACATGGAAGTACTGCTACGAATATATTCAGGCCATGTTTAGAAGAGTAAGCATCACATTTGTTTTCTGTTTCTAAATGGCATTTAGTAACTATAAACTAATAAACTATAACACATACTTATGGAAGAACAATTACTGATTTATTTAGGCGACGTTTCGAAGAGTATTCTCTCAACGTTTTCAAGCAAGTACAGTAACAAATTGGAGGGTAAATATGTTAAAACTAAGTGTAATCTTACTTTTCTGATGCGATGTAGAGACAACAACATTATCCCCAAAGGTTTACAGATTTCACTCCTTTGATCTTGTTGTTGTCATGCATGGTTTCTTAATTGTTGTTATTGCTTGCCTATATATAATTGCTCTACACATTTGTTACTGTACTTGCTTGAAAACGTTGAGAGAATACTCTTCGAAACGTCGCCTAAATAAATCAGTAATTGTTCTTCCATAAGTATGTGTTATAGTTTATTGCTCTATCCAGTTACTAAATGCCTCTAAAAGATCATAACTATAAACTATGTATTTTATAGCTAATAATATATTCAGGCGACATTTCGAAGAGTATGCATTACATTTGTTTTCTGTATTAGCTTGACAATATTGCGAAAATATTCAGCCAAATTTAAAAGAGTAGGTTTTTTCTACATAAATTAATTGGTGGAAGCAGACATTTAATAAAGCTATTTCACACACACACACCACAAGAATTATTTTTTATAGTACCGGTACCATACAATATCATTGAATTATGAGCAAAAAGAGTAGCTGTTTTTCCATGTGAATTATATTTTATAGTACAAAATCATTGAATTATGAGCAAAAATTACACGGTTTGAATTCCATGAAGCGTATACAGAACGCCATGATTTTCTTTGCTGCTTGAGACCCAGAGGACGTTAAAACCCATTTCTTTCATTTCGTAAAAGATGGTTTAACAACTGTCAATTAAAGTATTAAACAAAGGAGAATCAAATAGATAAATTGTTGGGAGATAGATATTTTGATGTTTGTACATGTAAAGTTGTTTCATGGGCTAATTCCTCACATCATCCAGAACACGTCAATGATAACAACTCTTCCAGATCCTAGTGTAGTAAAGACAAGTAAAACAAAAATTTTAACTATAAAAAAAAAAAAAAATAAGATCTGTGTTTTTATCAGATAGTGTAAAACCTGAAGTTAATACAAGCAAGTGTGAAGTGGTATCAGATGCTCTATCAATGGTACCATACACATCCTTCCATATGTACAACAACCAAAATGGGGGATCATGTGGCTAAGTGGGTAAGGCATAGGCGCTTGTTCGATCCCTGCATTGGCCGAGAAAGTTCATCTAGATTTTCTGGCGTGCTTTCCTCTTTTCAGTGATGCAGAACGAAGGGCCTGACAAGGACAGCTGTTTAGAAGTTCGGATGGTAGTTAGTATTCGATATAAGAGTAGGCTGTAGCGCCGCTGCCCAGACAAAATTTCCCTCATAGTACAGTCTATGGCTTATGCCTGTCTTCCATTAGCCCAGGTTAGGTGCAGAAGAGTAGGACGTTAAACCCCATTCATTTCACAACAGCCAAAATTAATCTGTATATTAAATATGTTACATCACCAGTTTTGATCATGAGCAAGTTCTGTATGGAAAGAAAGAAAGTGGCTATAAATTGGATTTCGACTTGTGAGTTTTCAGGTCGTTATTGATCCGGTCGGCCTGATAATTAATGTACAGTAATTTAGTTTTCGTGTAGTCATTCAATATGTACAGTTTACGGCTTACAATTACAATCATGAAATCGAAGCATAAACCATGTCCTCTTTCAGATGTACGCAAAAATTGAACAAAAAGTATTAACGAGTCCGGAACGCAAGTAGTGTAATTGCTGGTTATTGAAAGGTCACAGGGTCAGTAGGTGGCTTTTTTTTAGATGTTAAGATTGGTTTTCTAATAAACAGAATTTTGTTGTATTATTTATATCTTAAAATTTATTCAGTAATTTTCCACTGGGGCCTTCTTAAGGGGAGAATTTAGAGTTGACTGTGGCAGATTATGGGGGTCACCAAAATTATCTTTTTAAAAAATTGTCTGTGATATCATCTCGGTGGAAGCGGACGTTAATTAATAAAAAAAATTTTTGTTAGAAATAGATTTTATATCTAGATGGACCATTTTAGGGGAGAGAAATGGGGTTTAAAGTCCAATCGACACAAACTAGGTCATTTCGGGACTAACATATGGTTTAATTTTATTTGAATAATTCACTTGCGCTTAGGGGTCTTGAGCAGTGGGAGGAAACCGTAGGACCTGGAGAAAACCCATGTTAAAAAGTTTGCCTGAATGGCAGAAAATCAGCTTTTTTTGGTATTTTATATTTTCTTCTTAATAGATAATAGAAATATCGGTACATTATGGCAAATAATTTCTTCTTTAGCTGTAGTTTTTAAGGTCGCAATAAATGATAATTATTATATTTTCACAAAAAATTTGCTATAATTATAAAATGCCACATTTTAATAATTACAAAATATTTTTTACCTCCTTCAGCCTAAATAGATTTTTTATGGGTCAAGCTGTTTGCCAGTTACATAATGCCACTTATTTTGTTACAATAATAGAATTTTCACACTATTAAATGGTGTTGGGTGGTCTAGTGGTTAAACACTTGACTGTAAAATCATAAGATCTGTCATCAAATTTCAATTATCTTGTATATTTATTACTATTATTTTGTATTTTAATGTTTGTATTTGTATACTATGGAGAGGGGGTCCATAGGCTAAGCCTGTTCCCCAATCCAAAATTTTCTGAATAAAATATTGTTTAAAAAAAAATCTGTCATTGAGTCAAATGGGTAGTATTAATTCCCTTGTTTAATGTGACAAAAGAATAGCGACTGTCGCCTGTCCAACCTTTTTTGGAGTTTTCCCTGGGTCCTCCGCATTCTTCCCCCTGCTATCGAATTATTGAAATAAAATTTAACCGTATGTTAGTACCGAAATGACTGTTGAGTGGACGTTTAACCCCATTTCTCTGTCTCTCTCTCTCTCTTTCTCTGATCTTCAGGGCTGCCAACCTTTTTTGGAGTTTTCCCTGGGTCCTCCGCATTCTTCCCCCTGCTATCGAATTATTGAAATAAAATTTAACCGTATGTTAGTACCGAAATGACTGTTGAGTGGACGTTTAACCCCATTTCTCTGTCTCTCTCTCTCTCTTTCTCTGATCTTCAGGGCTGCCAACCTTTTTTGGAGTTTTCCCTGGGTCCTCCGCATTCTTCCCCCTGCTATCGAATTATTGAAATAAAATTTAACCGTATGTTAGTACCGAAATGACTGTTGAGTGGACGTTTAACCCCATTTCTCTGTCTCTCTCTCTCTCTTTCTCTGATCTTCAGGGCTGCCAAAGAGGAACATTTCGAAGGAGTGCCCAAGGGGACCTTTAACCCCATTTCTCTCTCTCTTTCAGGGGCGGTATTTATAAACATTCTAAGAGTTGAAATCAACTCTTAGCTGTCAAAAATTACTCCTAACTTTGTAAATTTCTCTTAGACCTATTTATAAAAAATTTTACTTTAAGAATTACTCCTAACTATGACACATATTTAGGAGTCCTCCTGTAGCACCCCTAACTTGTTAAAAGTACTCTTATCTTGGTTAACATGATAAGAGTACGCCTCCTAAGAGAGTTTAAAACAAGCAGAGATTTTTTAGTGGAATACAACAATGACGAGTTGATAAGGAGATATCGAATGGACATGGGTGGGATTCTTTTTGTGACAGATTTAGTTTGGTTAGTACCCAAGTCTTACATTTAGTTAAAAGTAACTCTAAGACCCTTTATAAATATTTCTAGAGAGTAACTTTTAACTAAATGTTGTTTTAGGAAGTCTTAGAGTAAAAGTTAAGAAAACTCTAAGAACATTTATAAATACGGCCCCTGATCTTCAGACTGCAAAATAGGAACATTTAGAAGAAGTCCCCAAGTTCACAGCTAAGGTCTGTAGTGTTTCTGTGTCGGAGATGTCTGTGATGATAGCATTGTACGAGATACAAGCAAGACTTACTTTATTCATTCCATGACGTTTCCTAGTCCTAGAGTTATTCATGTAACCAGTTAAAACGATTTGTCCGCGTGTCATACATATAGAACTGTTAATATTACGACAGGAAATATCTATGTCATTTTACTCCTTTCCTCCATATTGATTGGTTAATTTAATTTGGAAGAAGAATTAGCGTTGCCATGGTTATGTGATGTTATTAATGAGCGGTTCTCTGTCAAAATAAGAGGAAAGATGTCTCCTGTCTCTTTGAGGAAAGGATGCCATTGGAGATCCCTCACAAATTACTTCCAACCTTTCTGTTAATTTATTGATATTTTTTTTTACGTATATTTCCGCTTCATTCAATCATGATATTTCCACTCATCAATTTTTATGAAACGATTTTTTTTCTATCTTTGTAGATAAGTCAAGGGCTTTATTATGTACAGTTCATACTAAATTGAAATTATAGAAGTAAATATTTTAGCCTAATGTTTAGAACAACATTTAAAAAGAATATATGATGCAAAAGGACATTAGTATGTAAAGTTCGTAATAAATTGAAATTATAGAAGTAAATATTTTAGTCTTATGTTTAGAAAAGAACATTTAAAAAGAATATATGATGCAAAATCGAGTTTTTTTTGTCATGCCTATTTTTTAGAACATCTGATATCACTTTTTTGTTCATTAATGAAATGAGGTTTATTGCACCATTTTTCAGCGCCTATTTGGGAAAATGAATAATGGAATGTGCTATGAGGGAACTATTGCTGAAAAAGTGGCATTTCTGCCTTCCTGTATGTGTGCTGCCGGTTTACTAACCAGGAGATCTGAGGTTTGATCTCAGTCCACAAAGTTCTAGTAATGCAGGAGGAAGGACCAGTCTTCAAGGAAGAGTGTCTGGCTCTTTTGGGATGGGATAGAAAATTAAGGTTCTGTGTATATGAGTGGCAGCTCATTAAAGATTTGCTCTCCGTATAAAATTTGGTTAAGCACACGAAATAGCGTATGCTTACCTACCATTATGAGGGGTTGGATTGCTGAATGGTTAATGTGTGCATGTTGTATCATATGGTCTGTCATTGAGTCAATTGATGTGATTTCGATTCCCCTGTTGTACGTAACAAGGAGTAGGGTCGCCAATCCAACCCTGTTGGTTTCCTCTGGGTCATCTGTTTTCTATACCACTGCTAAAGACCTATGAGCAAACAAACTATTAAAATAAAATTGAACAATATGTTAGTCCCGAATGACCTAGACCGTTAAACCCCACTTCTCTCTCCCTATTACCTACCATTATCCCGATTGCTGCAGGAAAGTGGTGATTTTAAATCCCTTTTCCATTTGTCCTCACAGATGATTGACAGTTCAGACAATCACTTACAAAATAATAATCTGAGCGAATGAGAGCTAAGAAACAAGGCTTAATGTATCTTTTATAAAATGTGCCTGTCGGGTATTTGATTTTAATGTTTACATTATATTTATCTATTAGCAAGGGATCTGTAATCTATTGTCATCCATGCCCCATTTAAAACATTTTATGACTAGAAATAAGTAAACATTAATTTGACCTTACATATTGATCGGATGGCACACAGATCATTTGTTAGTGTTTTTTTCTGCGGAACGCTTATCTGTAAACTAAAGTTTTTTATGCCCCATTTAAAACATTATATGACAAACAATACGTAAACAATAATTTGACCTGTTGTATTGATCTGCTGGCACTCAGATCATTTGTTTGCGTTTTTCTGCGGAACGCTTATCAAAAAATCCATCGACCTCCATTGATGGGGGAACAATATGAAGTATGTCAAGAATAAAAAAACAGATTGTGAGAGGCTTAGTGTATGAAAGATATTTATTTGAGATTGATAAAGCCTGATTAATAGTTGTTTACATTGTAACCAAGGAAGTTAATGAGATAATTAGTTCTGCAGTAAATTTGATGCACTTCTGTGCTAATTCAGGTTCTACAGTTTTGTAAAATTGCTGACAACGATATTAGTAGCAAATGATATAAATGAAGTAAAAGTAACAAAGGAAGTTAATGAGATAATTAGTTCTGCAGAAATTTGATGCACTCAGGTTCTCCAGTTTAGTAAAATTGTTGACAACAATTTTAGTCGCAAATGATACAAATGAAGTAAAAGTTTTTGGGTTTTTTCCAGACTTTTTAACCTTTCACAAAATATTTCCGTTAATCATCATCTAGTAACTGAGATGAGTTGAAAAAACAGATCCTGTGTATGCTTGATTTGCACGTAAAAGATCCCTTGATAATTGGAAATCGATGATGGGTAGGCAGAAATTTGCCTTGTGTTCCTATTTGGCAGAATCCCTGGTTGTACGTGACAAGGAGTAGGGTCGCCTGTCCAATCTCAAGGGTTTTCTCCAGGTCCTCCAGTTTCCTACCACTGCTAAAGACCCCTACACGCAGGCAAATTATTGAAATAAAATTAAATTATGTGTTAGTCCCAAAATTACCTAGTTAATGTACAGTGGATGGGAAACCCCATCTCTCTCTCTCTCTCTCTCTCTCTCTCTCTCCCCAATTCAATGTGTTAATATCACCAGCACCAAAAACTGAGTAAATCATTTGAAAGTTGGTTGCTAGGTTAATTTGTGAAATTATTGATCTAAATATTTATTTTGGCAGGGAAACATGATGCATTCAATATAAATACCCTCAAGTCAAACTATATAATTCATTTTACACGATTGATTGGTGTCCTATATTTTACAAACTATTACAAATTATCCCATCCAGTTCTTCATTTGTCAATCCCCGGCTGTACATGGCAAGGATAAGAGGCGCCTGTCCAACCCTGTGGGTTTTCTCCGGGTCCTCCAGTTTTCTCCCATTGCTAAGCAAATTATTGAAATAAAATTAAACCATACGTTAGTGCCAAAATGACCTAGTTTGTGTCGAGTGGACGTTAAACCCCATTTCTCTCTCTCTGTCATAAAATAAATGATGATGGAGCAGGATGCCCCATAAAAAAATTAGAGTGAACATTTTCTTTTAAATTCACTTAAAGAATTAGCAATTTAATAATTACAGAATAAGTAGGCCTACTAAAGATTGAAATGGAGTTGTCCTTTTCCAAAAAGTTTTTGATGTTCCAGGGTTGGCATAATAAAAAAAAGTTCCCTTTTCGATACATCTTCTGACTGTGTTCATTGTTATTAGATAATTCCATATTAATTAAATAATTTTTGCACCTCATAACCCAGTTTATCTGAAAAAATATATTAATTTTTAGATCAAAATTCCAATAACATGTATAACTTCCTTACAATTAAAGAAAATCAATTTATCTCATCAATTAAAACTAAATTAAAACTATGGATTGAATATGTGGGGGTTTTGGATGGTCGGTTAACATGTGTGCGCTGTATCATAAGGTCTCTCATTGAGTTACATGTAACTGTAGTGGTTTCAATTTCAATGTTGTACGGGACAGGGCGTAGGGTCATCTGTCCAACCTTGTGGCTTTTCTCCTAGTCCTCCGGTTTCCTCCCATTGCTAAAGACCCCTGCAACCAATAAAATTGAAACCATGTGTTAGTCAAGAAATGACCTAGTTTGTGTCGAGTGGACGTTAAGCCCAATTTCTCTCTCTCTCTCTCTCTCTCTCTCTCTTTCTCTCTGAACATGTTGATTCTCCAGATGTAAACAAGGAGAAGAAATATAAACATGGGGGGGGGGGGGAATGTAAAAAGTGGGAGTGTCCAAGAGATGTGGAATTGGCTATGATAGATTGGCTTGAAGTCAGAAGATTTACAACATCCCAGAGAAAAGCAATCGATTGTCGATCGTCTTCGCTTGTTTCCTAAGTTCCAGAGACGGATGTTGCTGACTGCCACCATTGAAGTTGTAAGAAGTGGATACATGTCACAGTGTAGAGCCCATTGCTCAGTGAATAAATAATTGAAAAGCGATATTAGTTTGCGATTATTGTATGGTATTGATTATCCGGAACCAGACTTGTTGGTTAAAATCGTGAGGCGTCTTTTTGGCAAAAAGGACAGTTTTGTTTCACTAATGGAAAGATTGTGTTATATGTTTTTAATATATGATTTAAATAAAGACAAACATGGATGTTATATTTTTTTCATATGATTAATACACCGATAACTTTGTTTTAATACGCCCACATTTAATTATTGTCTTTGTTTGTTTTTGCAAAACGGTTTGATAATGAGATACATTTATTGAGTAAGGTGTGGCTCAGTAAACGGTTTTGATCTCGGTGTTGGCTTAGAAAATCTTCCAGGATATTTCAGCGTTGTTTCCCCCTTTTCAGAAGTATTCGACTATGATCCTGGAAAGGAACAACATCTAGTCATATTGATGTGAGGAAAAACCTTAACCCTGTGACACATTGGCTCCCAAATTTTGTCAACAGCCTTTGTACATATATTCAATAGTAACCAGTACATATTTGATAAAAGAATAAAAGTAGTAGTTTCTGGTCACAATTAATCAATAAAATATAACACATAGTGATAGTATTGAAAAACAGCTACTGATTTATTTAGGGGATGTTTTTGAAGGGTATTCTCTCAACGTCGCCTATATAAATCAGTAGCTGTTTTTCCATAAGTATGTGTGTGTGAAAGAGCTTTATTTAATGTCCGCTTCCACCGATGTGATATCGCAGACAACCCATAAGCATATTTAAATACCCTGTTACAAAATGCCATTTAAAAAGATTAATAAATCACTTGGCTAAAAACAGACCTTAGCTTTGAACTTAGGTACTTCCTCCAAATGTTCCTATTTGGCAGATCTATAAAGATGTTCCAAATAATTCTGTACATTTTCAGATCTGAAAAAAAAGTCATGACTTATCAGAATTGAATTCTAGTATTTATTTTTTTGTGATATAACAATTTCTATTACATATCTCAATGTTTATTTTACCCTCAAAATTACCCTTTTTCTTAGAAAATACAATATTTATTGCTTTGGAACATCTGTTTAGGTGGATATCAGAAAAATATGCATTTATTTTTTCTATATTTGACTGTTTATTTTGTCAAAAAACATTTTTTCTCCCCAAAAATTACAGCAATTGTTTTATTGCAATATGTTTGTGGTATGGTGGATATAGACATTGATTTTTATTATTTCAAGACAAGAGTGGATGCATATCTGTAATATTTTAGTGAATGTAGAAATTCTGGAAGATCTTGCTACATGTTGATTTGTTTGTTTAAGGTAGATGGGATAGATTCACGAGGTTGTAAACGTCTACCCAGGAAATTAATATATGCTGCACATCCGTGCCTGATGCTGGCTTTTCATGAAATATATATAATTATCAACTGGCAGAACGACGATAACCAAAGACTACAAATAAATTATAGCCTTTGTCTAGACCTCAAACATATTATTTAGTTGCTCTTGTGAAATACGAGGGTCAGGTTATTTATATGTGGTGGGGCAGACAGTCGCAAGAAGCAAATACAAAAAAATTCTCCTATTGCTTTAGTCTGTCGATTATGGGGGTTGGATGGCTGAATGGTTAGCGTGCGTGCGCTGTATCATAAAACCTGTTATTGAGTCAACACGTGTGGTTTCGAATCCCTGGTTGTACGTGACAAGGAGTAAGGTCGCCTGTCCAATCTCGTGGGTTTCCACTGGGTCCTCCGGTTTCCTCCCACTGCTAAAGACCCCTAAGCGAAAGCAAATTATTGAAATAAAATTAAACCATATGTTAGTCCCGCAATGATTTAGTTTGTGTTGAGTGGACGTTAAACTCCATTTCTCTCTCTCTCTCTCTTGTGAAATACGAGGGTCAGATTATTGTGTGGCGGGGCAGACAGTCAAAAGAAATAAATCTCCAGTGGCTTTATAGTCTGTCGATTATGATAAAAATTTCGCAACCATTTGTCAACCTCTTGGAGACATTTCTCATCTGGCAACCATAGGATAAAAACTTTTCAGGTAAATTTTGATTCAAATATAGGGCGTCATTCCATCGCAATTAAAACACGGTAATATGTCTAAACGCGCTGCTACTCACAAAGAAAACCGGTTCAAGGTATGTGTCGCCTGTTTTCAAAAAGGTTTGAGCTTAACACCAGTGACAGGAGAAAGGCTGCTGTCTCGTATGCGTGAGTTTTACATTGACAATTATGATGCATCCGACGCTCATCTACCTGCCGCAATTTGCAGCAGATGCAGAAAATTGCTTAAAAAAATCGAGCCTGGTGAAAAGCCTGCCTCTGAATAATAGCCATAGTTGAGGAAGTCAAAGAGAGCTACGATAATCTTGTCGCCATAATGGACTTACTCGGCCTTTGATATGAAACTGGCCAACGCGTTTCTTAGATTAGGCTTACATTCATCAGTGTGCCCCTGCCCCTGGTGTGAGACGCTGAAACGAGAGTTTGCAGCCCCCAAAACCACGACTCTGAGGACTCTCAGTGCTATTCGGCAAAACGCCTCCCAGTATCAAGAGGCAGCATCAATACATCACGGTTCGAAACCATTGTCCGAAGATTGCGAAGATTGGGATCAAGAGGCCAAAAGTTGTTCAGGCGCTGAAGTCATTCAACGAGGTGCGAAAGAGTTGTTTTGGAAGAAAGGCCGAAACTAATTACAAAGACTGCATTGAAGAGTTTCGTAAGGCATACCTGGATCTAGGAATATCGGTCACAAGCAAGTGTCATGCGGTGTTTGCACATATTACCCAATTTCTAGAGACCCCAAAAAATATTTCCGAAAAAGGGCAAACTGGACTGCCCATAGACGAACGGAAGGTGTTCGACAAAGGGCTAGGCGTTTGGTCAGAACAAGCCTCGGAATCCGTTCACCATGACTTTAATGCCTTGTGGCAAACGGGCGGGTACAAGCGCGATTTAACGCACATGGAGTATGCCAGTAATCTTTTGCAGTGCGTGGTAACCTTCTGCTCCAGACACAGATAAGAGGTAGAAATTATTGTATAATGTGTTACATGATTGTAGAATACATGATTCTTTTAATGTCGGAATAATATCTTTGTATTCATCGTTTGGATGGGCTTTCTATCAAATTTTGTGGATTCAGTCAGGGGCGAATTGTCTTTAATGGTGAAATTGAGCCGGAGGTGTGCATTTTTTTCATTTCCGAAAAAGGGCTTTTTACAAGATTTTAATTTTTTCGGATTTTAATTGCTACATTGGTCTAATACAAGATGGAAATGAGTTTCCCTCTTGGACTTTTGTTTTACCCTACCAGAATCTCAACATAGATGTGAGAAGGACTTATCTGATGACAAATAATTGACAGTTGTAAAGAAATGTTAAAGCCGTTTATTGTCATTTGGGCGCTTTTCTAATCCTTTATTAACTACAATATTGTGAAAGTTGAATTTCTGGAAGGAGTAGCAGTCCAAAAATAGTATTTTCATAAATATGATGAATTTAGAATTTCACAATATTCAACATCCTAAAGAGAACCAGACCGATTTCAAAATAAAATCTTGATATTCAATGTGCCCGTCATTAAAAATATATCAATGGGGAAGCTTTATGTCATGTCATGGTTTGTTTGGAATAAAAAAAAAAAAAAATTCTTATGTCACTAATTTGATAATAAAATTACTGTTATGTGCCAGTCATTAAAAATATCACTGGGGGATGTTTCATGTCATGTCATGGCTTGTTTGGAATAAAAAAATATAAAAATTAACTGAGTTGATTATAAAATTATTATTAAAATTGGCATAATATTTTTTTTAATTATTTTGATTTCAATAACAAATTGACTGGTTATAAATTATTAATACTAAATTCAAATCAGATGTTAACATAAAAATTAAATATTGTCTGAAATTGTCTCAGTTGCAAATGAACATGTGATTTGATTTTAATGATAATAGGCATTTGCTTCGTTAATAAAATTACTAGTGGTTTTATAATTATTGGGGAAATCACAGTGGCTCGGTGAATCTCGGTAGTCCATGATTCAATACTAGTACTGTCCATATGCTGATTACACTATTTTGCTAGAATACACTATTTTGCCTATACCGTTTTTTTTATAAGACTTTGAATTTTGTCTAATGGTTTAGATTGTTCGTACTTGGTTTTATTTTATTTTTTTAACATCATACGGTCTGTCATTGGGTAAAGTGGTATGGTTTCAAGTAGGATTGTCTGTGTCCAACCTTGTGGGTTTCCTCGGGGGCGTCTGCTTTCCTCCGACTTAAAATCCCTACCATATGCAAGAGGAGGATGGGATAGCCTAGTGGTGAATAGAGTCCCGCGCTTCGACCTCTAGCTGGCCGGTCACCTCTGGCTTGCGGCTGTGGTTTCGACCCTGGTGTGAGCATATGTGGCATTGAGATAGGGGCGCCTTCTCAACCTTGTGGGTTTTCTCCGGGCACTCTGGTTTCCTCCCACTGCTAAAGACCCCTACGCGCAAGCAATTATTGAAATAAAAATAAAATGACCTAGTTTGTGTCGAGTGGACGTTAAACCCCATTTCTCTCTCTCTCAATGACGGGATAGGTGGTATAATGCCACTGTCTGGCCATAAATCCCCTCATAGCATGTTGCATATTCGCAGCTTCAGTCACAGGATGTTAAACCCCGTTTCACTTCATTGGTTTCTGCCTAATTTTAATGGCCCAATAACACTCTAGTTGTAACTGAATAATATGTCCCAATCATTATTCTGGTCAACAAATTGTACTATTTTCCAATTAATTTCATCTTAACACACTGAATTTAAAAAAATAGAACTACATGGTTTAAAAAGCTTTACGTAAAGCTTTTGAAATGTAACTTAGATTTAAAAATATTTTCCAACCCTCTGGACAAGTAAAATAGGATGTAATGGATAATTTACACAACAGGTAGGACACTTTTAAGTACTACTAGATGTTTAAAAACATCTAGTAGTTAGAATAAGGCTATTTTTTTTCCTGGACCTGTCAAGCCAGCAAGAGTGTTATTGTCCCTTTAATGATAAAAGACAATGTCTCATTACCTTTTTCAATATTTTTTTGTTATAATTAAAAACTATCGTGATTAAAGTATGAATGATATTTTATTATAAATGATATCCTCTTCTTGGTAAAAACTAATTTCATAATTTGAATCCGTGGCATAAATTTGAAATAAAGGAAATAATTTGGACAAACTTCAATTGTTTAAAGCATATTCTAATTGCTGCGTGACGGCATAAATATTTAACTTCAAATTGAATTGTTGAAATTTAAACTAATATAATGTCGTTTGTTCTTTGTCCTCCACCAAATAAATGAAATAAATTCAATTTGTCAGACATTTTGACTGAGTAAAAAAGCCGAGAGGCAAAATTTGAAGGAGAAATTATGAATTAGTCATGTGCAGAGAACGTTGCCGTTGGACATTCGACGAGATCTGGTAACAGTCGCCTGATTAATTTGCAAAAAATTACATTGAGGGAAACCATTCTTCATTTCAAGATGATCTAACGTATTCACTTTAATGAATAAAACAAAAGAAATTTTCGTCATGGTTTTGCGGACTGAAGCTCTTTCCATATAAATGGAATAAATTTGGGTGAAAATCGTGCCAGCAAAACGCTCAGCTACATATTAGTGCATTGATTTCAATAAAGATGCTAAAACAATGAGCAGCTAAAGTGGTTTGATTGGTAATAAATATGAATCATTAAATTTACTTTGCTGAATTGAAGCAGCGCCTGATGTTGTCCTTTACATAGAATGATGAGATGCAACGGTAAACCCAATTTCGTTTCATATCGCATCTCATTGGAACATGCGCAGACCCCCGATTTGGTTGAGCGATAGGGCACTGGCCTTTCGATCAAGATGTCGTGGGTTCCAACCCCAACCACAACCTGCCCTATCGACCAAGATGTCGTGGGTTCCAACCCCTACCACAACCTTAATCCAAAAGTCATCTATAAACATTTTCGTTCAACCTAATTCCTTTCATTGTGTCGTAACTTCCACGCTAAACCATAAATCGACAGAATTATTGAAATAAAGACATCAAATCGAGGATGTGGATCAGTGGATTATGTATAAATCTGTTTTTAAGGTGATAAACTGCTGCATTCCCCTTGATAAATTGGTTCTTTCTCAAAATGAAAACATTCTGGCATCCAAATTGGCCATAACTGGAAGTAATTGTGAAAATGGAGTGAAATTGGCTATTTTCAGATAACATGATATTATAGTTGGGGTGAATCAGAATCAGAATCTGAAGGAAGAAAATTTGTGGGCATTTGTCTTTGAGAATAATTTTGACATTATTAGTAGGAATTGTGGAGATTGTGTAAATTAAAATGAACAGTGATCAAGGTACTTGTTACTTTTCTGGGTTAATGAAGATAGGCATGCAGATAGGATGAGAATCTGAGATCCCTGGTACACATTGACATGGTTTCAATTCCTCGGTTGTACTGCTAAACCATATGTCCTGAAATGACCTAGTTTTGTGTCGAGTGGATGTTAAACCCAATTTCTCTCTCTCTTTCTCTATGAAAATGTTTATTTTCCAGATGTAAACATGAAGAAGATATATAAACATGAGGGGGGGGGGAGAATGTAAAAAGTGGGAGTGTCCTAGAGATGTGGAATTGGCTATGATAGATTGGCTTGAAGTCAGAAGATTTACAACATCCCCAGAGAAAAGCAATTGATTCTCTCTCTCTCTCCCTCTCTCTCTCTCTCTCTCTCTCTCTCTCTCTCTCAACCCAATTTCTCTCTCTCTCTCTATCACATTGACCTGTACATAAAACAAACCTCTACAAATGAAATGTGAGAGAAGAGTGGTCTGGGCAAATTGTCATCCATAGAGAGCTGCCAGTCTTCATTAGCCCAGTAGGAGCAGAAAAGTAGGATGTTAATTCCCATTTCATTGAGAGTAGTGTGGTCTGTAACACCGCTGTCTTGGCAAATTGTCATCTATAGGCATAGAACACTGCCAGTCTTCATTAGCCCAGTCGGAGCAGAAAAGTTGAACCTTAATCTCCATTTCATTTTATTTGATTCTAGAACAGCTAATACCACTTCTTCGTTATTTGAGAGCACTAGGGGATCACGGTGGGTAAGGCGCTGGCTTGATAGCCTGGAGGTCGGGTGTTCAATTCCTGCATTGGCCGAGATAGTTCATCCAGATTTTCAGGCGTGGTTTCCCCTTGTCAGTGATGCAGGACGGAAGGCATGGCAAGGACAGCTGTCTAGTCTTTCTGATGGAACAAAAAAAACGAGGTCCCATGTACACATTGGTGTACAAGTAATAGATCCCTTGGCAGTTGGAATTCGATATAAGAGTAGGCCGTAGCGCCGCTGTCCAGGCAAAATTTCCCTCATAGCATACTGTATGGGGTATGACCGTCTTCCAGTAGCCCAGGTTGGTGCATAACAGTAGGACGTTAAACCCCATTTCATTCATTTATTAAGAATTCACATACTGGTAGCTAACAACTTCTGTTTACTTTTATATCAGTGGTGCTAGAGGCGAAGATAAATCTCCACGGTCTTGATTCCAAGATATCAAATGTTGTAAAATATACCCCCAAAAAGCTAGTAGCAACTTCTTTTAGACCCCCATCGCTATCCTTTGATGTGGTTGTGAAAATATTTCTCTTCTTTATGTCACAGCTTAAAGTATATTTTTTCATGATTAATGCGATAAACTATTACTTCAGGCTATCAGTTATAAATTTATTTGGTTCTTTTAATTTGTGTTGTGCGATTATTTCTGTATTTTGGAATTGTTACAATATACAGCTGTGGAATTTGGATGACATCCCACTGCTTGTCTCTCAAGTTTCATGATTTTAATTGTTGTCTGTAGAATGTGCAATCCAGATTTAGAAGTTCTTGAATTTTGTTCCTGGTCCATGCTGGTGTAAAAATCATATGACATGATTAACCTTGTAGAGCGAGAGAGAGGGAAATCAGGTTTAATGTCCACCCAACACAGACTAGGTCATTTCGGAACTAACATGGTTCAATTTTATTTCAATAATTTGTTTGCGCAGAGGTCTTTTATCGGTGGAGGAAACCATCCAATAGTTGAATTGTAGCAGTTTATCTACCAATCTGAAATATTTAATAACATGCTTGTAGAAGGTGATAATGTTTTCAATGATGATCAGTAAGAATTGAATAATATAACAATTTATCAGCATATAAAAGTATAAACTTATACACTGAATTTCTGCTGTATCATAAGGTCTGTCATTGTACGTGACAAGGAGTAAATTCGCCTGTCCAACCTTGTGGATTTTCTCCGAATCATCTGGTTTCCTCCCACTGCTAACGACCCCTATACAAGTGAATTATTGAAATAAAACTAAACCATATGTTAGTCAAGAAATGACCTAGTTTGTGCGGAGTGGATGTTAAACCCCATTTCTCTATGTCTCTCTGAATTTCATTCATTAAAGAGGTTTCCCTTAGCAGATTCTTCAAGAATTGCAAGGTTAGAGAATTACATCTTTGACTGAAATAAATTAATTAGTTAATTAAGACGGAATATCAGCATAAAAGTAGAAAGTTAAAGACTGAATTTCATCCACAAAATAAGTTTCCCTTGGCAGATTCTTCCAGACCTTGTAAGTCATAGAATTACATACATCTTCAAAGAATTAGTTAATTAAAAAAAGAATAACCACATACGAGTCTATATTCATGTAGTAAATTAGCCACCAGGTGGAGCCGATTATTAATAGATCAATTTACCAGGTTTCTTAATGTTTTGGCTGTGTTGTGGGTGGTCTTATCATCAACACCCTCTTTCTGTTAAGTGTTTGTTACATAACAGTTTTAAAAAAAACATGCTGTTGATATTTAGAGTTATCTCATCTTAGTATATGCGACCTGTCAACAAGCGATAACTGGAATTTATCTCCAGATTGGCTGTTTATTGAAATATTGTAGTTGTCTTGAAAACCTCAATCAAATACCAGGTGGTTTTTATATTTAATCTTATCAGCTTAATAAAAACAAAAACAAATGTCTTTGATAGTAAATCTTTTATTAGATATATTTTTGGAAAGCTAATATGGGAGTGTAAAACATTTGTTTTTGGGCACATGATGGAGGCCACAGAGAAATGAGCGAAATTCCTTGAATTATGTGATGTGGAGTATGTTCATTATAAGGAATGACATAAAAGATGGACATATGCCATACAGTGTGCTATGAGAGAAATTTTGGCCGGGCCGTGATACTATGGCCTACTCTTATATCAAATTCCTACTGCCAAGGGATCTTTTACATGCCAATGTTCACATGGAACCTAGTTTTGTCCTCTCGTCCAAATGACTGGACAGCTATCGGCCACTGCTGGGATCGAACATGCAACCTCCAGACTCCCTCTCTATAAAGAACGCTATCAGCAGAAAGTATTTAACACCACATGATTTTGTGGGTTGCCATCATGAATATTGAATTAAACATCTTTTAATCACAATATTCAGAGTTATAATCCTCACAAACCTATTTCGGAAGATTGATGACTAGCTAGGACATACTACTCGAATTGTCATATTTTACAGTTTTTCCGACCTTCATCCATAGATAAGTCGCATCAGTATATAAGACAAACGTTTTTTGACTCTAGCAATCTTCTAAAAAGATACAAGGTATTTATCCTAGTCTAATTCTGCGCAGATATACAGGTACATAAATATATATGGCCCATATTAATTAATGTAAAATAATTGGTTGCTAAATATAGGACTAATATTCCAAGGTTTTGTTCCTAGTTCATTAGTTGAAATTCAAACCACACTAATTACACTATTTTTTAAGGATAATTTTTTTTATAAATGTCATGTAAAGCCAGATTCTTCAGACTTCAAAACAGCGAAAACTCAGACCATATTGTCGCAGTTTACATAGTCTGCCCTTGATCTTAAAACTATAACTTGTAAAGAACTGTTTTAAACTGAAAAGCTGTCCCACATGCTCGTATACTTTGACATCTGAACACATTAAATGATGATGTACTCCACATGATGCTATAGTCTATGTAAAGTTGGATTTATTCATTCAAAATGAAAATGGGGCGTGGGTTGGATGGCAGAATGGTTAGCATGTGTGAGCTGTACCATAAGGTCTGTCATTGAGTCAATGACAGACCTTATGATGCAACACATGAAAGTTAACCATTCTGCCGCCCAACCCCCCTGTGGAAGAAGAACCTTTAATGCATCAAAAAGCACAAATGGTTATGTACATAAATATGAATTCCAAATGTTGTGAAACAAGGGAAATGTCACTGACAATGTCCGGCACAGATGAAGGCTTTGTCAGACACAAGACCTCTGGTGCCTTTCATTTTGTCCGGCACTGATTTGTTTTTTTTTGCTGATATTATTAATACATGGCGTTGTTTCAAATCCCTGGTTGTATGGGTACGTGACAAGGAGTAGGGTCGCCTATCCAACCTCGTGGGTTTTCTCAGGGTCCTCAGGTTTCCACCCACTGTTAAAGACCCCTACGCACAAGCGAATTATTGAAATGAAATTAAACCATATGTTAGTCCTGAAATGATCTAGTTTGTGTCAAGTGGAAGTTAAACCCGATTTCTCTCTCTCTCCCTATTTGTTATCCTGGTTGAAACAGAAAAGTAGGACGTTAAACCCCATTTCATTCATTATTTCACATAAATCACATTTTTACTAAAAAGAATCACACTTTGTAGATGTTGGAATGTTTTGGTATTTGATTTGATATTTATAATACACTCTCTAATATAAAGAAAGAAAGAAAGAACACTGCAGGTGGTTAATGATTTTAATTGAACTGATTAAATATTCATGTAATACAAGAATTAGAGAGTTGATCACTTTGTATGGTGTTTTATCATCTGTATTGTAAACGACACAATTGTCTTTTATTCTGGGCGCGACAGGGGCTTAATTCTCTCTGAAATAACTGTTTTACATAACCTTTGACTTTAGTTCTATGCTCAAGCTTCATTCTAACCCATTAGTATCAGGTGAGATGTGATATGTCGATGGTAAATCTTTAATTAAATCAACCTAGTTGTTAATCCTTTAGACCCAGTTCTTGTGGGTGTATATGTCATTGCCTGGCAACCTATCTTTGTAAACCATTTTGCAACGCCATTGATTTGGGTTCCATTCATTCGTTAGGTGTGATGTGATATGTAGATGATAAATCTTTAATTAAATCTAAAATCCAACGACCCAGTTGTGTGCATATATTTCATTGCCTGGCAACCTATCTTTGTAAACAATATTACAGTGCCATTGTCTTGGGTTCAGTGCTTGTGCCCGAGCTTCATTCATTTCAAACCCATTATAGGTGTGATGTGATATGTAGATGATAAATCTTTAATTAAATCTAGACACTTATCTGTTTAAAACCATATTAAATGACAATTTATGTAAGAAAAGTTAATTGTAAAGTTCTCTTATCTTGGAAAGATACAAGGATTTTTTTTAATCAAGATTTTTTATGGTAATTGTCAAAGACATGGACTCTGCCTTTTTTTTTGTTTCATTGTCCTGGTAAATTCCAGCATGCTTTTGAAATATGATTGACATGAGTTATCAAATTTATTTAAAGTGGAGCTTTTAAGACCAAGGTTGTTTGTTTGAGGTTGTTTAATTTTGGAACCAATTCATTTCTCCTGTAGCTATTATTCTAAAACTGGCCAGGGAAGGGGATTGGTTGGCAGTGGCTGGCGGGCTGGCAGATAAGATCGAGTCATATGTCACCGAATCAAGTGTTGGAGATTTGATAATGCCCAGGTCATCCCATTTCCGTACATGCAAACAATTTACTGAAATAAAATTGTACTATATGTCAGTCCCAAAATAACAGTTGGTGTCAAGAGGATCTCTCTCTCTCTCTTTCTCTCTAGCTCGGAGGGTTTGATGGCATGTTGTATCATAAGGTCTGTCATTGAGTCAACTGGCACTGTTTCAATTCCCTGATTGTACATGACAAGGAGTAGGGTCGCCTCTCCAACCTTTTGGGGTTTTCTCAGGCTCCTCCGGTTTCTACCAACTGCTAACGACCACTACACGCAAGAGAATAATTGAAATGAAATAAAACTGTACGTTAGTCCCAAAATTACCTAGTTTGTGTTGAGTGGACCTTAAATCGCATCTCTCCCTCTCTGGACCTGTCAGTGGTCAGGGTAGTGTCACTTTAAACTGTTTACCAGACTGAATAGAGTTTATAAGTTTATAGTATAATGGTTTGGGTTAACAGGTTAGTCAAGTTCACTGCCAGTCTGCCATGTGGTGTGGGACATGTTTGTTGTCTGTAGTTATATTTTGAGTGAATTAGACCAGTATACCCTCATAATAGGAATTTAATACTCACAGAAACAATAGTATCAGATAATCTGGGCATAGTAAGCATATTCTCCTATTTTCTTATTTTCAAAAACATTAAGATTAAGAATTTAGAACAATGAGTGAACTTTACAAATTAAAACTGTAAGCTATCATCATATATTTTTTGTATGTTTTCTCCTGGGATATCTTGTTTCCCCCCTACTTCCCCCCACCAGTTATTTATTATTTAAAAATTTCCATTTTTTTTTAGTTTCAGGTGTTGATGTAGCACTATAAAACAGTAAGTAACCTATTATTTCTTACGTTATTCTGGCACCAGGATTTCAGTACATAATTAGTGTCATAGAACTCAGTTAAATTGACTTTGAGTTGCAACTTCAATTAGCATATTTAGCCCAGGTTAGGTGCAGAAGCGTAGGATGTTAAACCCCATTTCGTTCATTCATTCCAATCAGCATATACATATTTGGCAAAAAAACAAAAAGGGACATTATCAGACTAGAATTGCATTTTAGGGAAATAATTTTAAAAATTTGGGGTAAATTAAACCATATGTTAGTCCTGAAATGACCTAGATTATGTCTAGTGGAAGTTAAACACCATTTCTCTCTCTCTCTATCTTTGTAAGAGATTTCAGGTTTCATCATGGATTTTTTTTTTTTTGTATCCATGGAGAGAGATATTGTGTTATTTTGTAAGAAATCTCTGCTTTCATTATAGAATTAAAAAAATCCTCCAAACGCTGATCAAAACAGCAGTGAGTTTGTGCATGCTTGAATAATTTGCCCCCATTTGTCATTGTTGAATTAGCATATTAATTTAGAAACTAGTAACAAATTTAAGCTCTGGTACTTGCAATATTCGTGAATAATGTCCATTTTGTATCTCGGTTTGACGTCACTTTCTGTCAACAAACATTATTTGTGAAGCTAATCAATTTAAGCACACATTATGCAAGAGCTAAATCTGCCTGTTGCAGGTTTTTCTTTCTGCCTGAAATGTTATCTGAATTATTAATTAGACATTAATTAACTTATCCAGACCATTATCAACTCTTGATGTCATCGCTAGCTTCGATATTTACTGGATTTGAATCTGATTTGCTGCACATTGCTCATTTATTCAAAAAATGGATAATTGAAAATATGTTGGTTTTTTTGTACTGACTTCTGTAAGGATGATCGAGGCTAGGCCTAAAATTCAAAAGTTAGAATTTGGTTCAGAGTGGATCAACTGGACTGAAATTTTCAGCAAATTCCCTTTACATTATCTAGTTTTTAACTACTATAGAGAGAACAACCAGGGTCCTGTTTTTTGAAATCTTAACTAAAGATAAAATCAAAATTTTAGTAGATACTTCAATTTTGATTGGCTATTCACTAAAATCAGTCTAATATTATTTAATCAAATTATTAAAATTTGGATTTTATCTTAGTTAAAATTTTGTGAAACATGTCCCAGCTCTTAAGAGTTTTTAAACCTCTATACTTAAGTTGTATGAATGTTTGTAAGAGTGAATAAATTTGTAGATTCAGTTTAATCAATATACGTATAAGTTGTCTTCAGACATATAAAATAGTTAAATCTTATGATAACAATACAATGGTGGACATAATTATGTACAGGCAGTGGGTAACAAACATATGCATTACTTGGAGTGTAATTTAAAGTCTTATAAATATTAAAGTGTTGAAATCTCTTGCTGTCTTTTATGTATTTTTGCACTATTTCAATTATGTAGATCAGGCCTGTAGCCAGGGGGTGGCACCGGGGGGCAACTGCCCTCCCAATACTGAGTCTTGCCCCCCCAATATCACAAGAAAATTGGCCTTTACCGCAACATTCATGCAGATGCCCATGCTAGTTGGCTCTCCCGAAAACATCTTTGCCCCCCCAAAAACAACTTCCTGGCTACGGGCCTTATGTAGATAGAGCCTAATATACATGATATAGCTCCATGCTAAACTGGATGTCGCCTGTCCAACCTTGTGCGTTTTCTCTGGGTCCACTGGTTTCCTCCCACTGCTAAAGACCCCTACGCGCAAACGAATTATTGAAATAAAATTAAACCATATGTTAGTCCCGAAATTACCTAGTTGTGTCCAGTGGCTGTTGAACCTCATCTCTCTCCCTCTCTCTCTCTCTCCCTCTCTCTCTCTCTCTCTCTCTCTCTCTTGTTCTCTCTCTCTCTCTAAACTGGATGATTATAAATTAATATCAATATTACTACTTAAATGCTCTTAAAATTTTAACATTTAGGTTTTATTTTGTTTTTTTATTTGTTTCCATGGAGAGACATAGTTGCCTTATTTTTTATTCTATTGAGCTAACAGGTGATCGTCTTAATCCGTCCCATTATGTCGTTGAATACAGTCTCAACTAAGGGATTGCTAATTTCTTGATGGGTTTCATCCTGCCTTGCTTGATTACACGTAAATATTCTGTTCTAGACTCTTTCTTCCAGCAATTATGTTATTTTCATAATCAATGCTTGGTTGTTCGGCTTAGCAAGTCTATTACCAGTGCATGCCGTCGAAGACCAAAGTGCGAGGAGCTGAGGCGTATTGATTTTCTGATTTCCTGCGATCCCACAATAAGAAGAGAAAGGGAAGAGAAAGTGAAATATATTTGGTTCGTCATAGTATCAAATCGCGGAGACTTGCAGGCCAATCAGCCAGTCCAATCGCATTTTCTCAACTGTCAGTTTTACACCCATTTATTAAGAAACTTGAATAGGGTTCTAATCGGAGTAAAATTGTGCCTGTGTTTTTTTAAAGTACCTGGATATTGTTTCAAGCAGTTGGATAATCATAGCCTTAACCAAAGTAAGTGAATCATTTAGTTTTCGACAACTTGCCTATGATGTAAGCCAGAGTTAAGCGCATTGTGTCCACATAAATTTGCATCCATTTGTAGCTCTTCACTTGGAGGCAGTCATTGGCCTTCCTTATAAACCCAAATTCACCAGCCATCCTCGGCCATATTGACGTCGTTTTCTACATACAAAACTTAATTTTGTTTCTTTATTTATCACACAATCTCAAATGTTAAAAGTTCAAAAACATAATCTTTTCTTAAATAGATTTTTTTTTTTCATGTTTTTGACTTTTGTTTTCAATTAGTTACCATATTGTTAGGGTGTGAGTTCATATGCATGAGGTAAGACTTTATATAAATATATAATAAAAAATACTTTATAGGAATAAAATTAAATGCATTTTCATGGTTTTCTTCCAGAAAAAGGATTTCAGTTGATTTAAGATGTTTGTTTTATTTTTGTTCTGTGTCTACCAACTACACATTTCATGCAATAAATTAATTATTACTGATGTAAATTAATAAGAAAGTGAATCATAAGGAATTAATTTTTTTGTTTATTTTTAGGGCATAATTTTTTGACAAGGGTTGTTTCTGTTTAATGCACTTCCCATCAGTGGGGAATTTCATGCAATAAATTAATTATTACTGATGTAAACTAATAACAAAGTGAATCATAAAGAATGAATTTGTTTGTTTATTTTTAAAGCATATTTTTTTGGCAGGAGGGTTTAAGCACTTTCCATCAGTAGGGAATTTAGGCACAGCCTGCAGCTTCTTCATCTAAAAATGTTATAGTTGGTAAATTTCCACTTATGTTTAGCCTTGATAAATTTGTGCCTTGCCAGGTCCAACGCTGGCTGTAACAGAATTGTAGAAAATATGCTGTGGAACTTTGTGGAACATTTTCTTTTAGTGAATAGATAATAGCCTGGATGGAAATGGAAGAAAGACTTTGCTCGTTGCTTTTTTTTAAATGGATATTTCCAAAGATTAGACTTGCCTCTTTAGGTATTAAGGTTGATTCCTTTCCAGTCCTACAGATCATTGGAATAATTTATATATAGTAGAAGAAAAAGATTTTCTTCAGTACTAGATTAAAACTTATATCTGTGTGCTTTATGTTTAAATTGTTTTCTAGATTCATGAACAATTGGATTCTATTGTTCTATAGTGATAATTGCAGGCCTTGATTGAATAGTACAAAAACAAGGACAAGTTAACCAGAACTATGATATCAAGTCTATCTACTAGAAATAATTTATTATCAAATATTTAGTGGCTGTATAATAATTTATTTTAACAAATAGATTAAAAATATTTTTTCTTTACTGAAATAAAATTTCTGTTGGTTGCTTTTGAAAGGCGTATGGCTTAAAAAAAATTTAAAACCATAAATGGGTCTAGGGTTGGAATTTGATATAAGAGTATAAGAGTAGGCACACTGTATGGCGTATGCCTGTCTTTATTAGCCCAGTCGGGGGAGGGGAATAGTTAGGACATTAAACCCCATTTCATATCATTTACAAAAGAAAAATAAAAGAACCTTGAGTTGGAGTGGGTAGAAATGCGACTGTCCTGGCCAAATTCTCTCCCACAACACTGCACACACTCCTCTCTTTTATTTTGATAATATAAACGAGCATGTCGTCTGAACTTGTCAGAGAACTTAACAGAAAGTGTAAATAGATGATATAAATATATTATTATATGTATATACTGATAGAGACAGATATATTGAATATTACTAGGATGGGCAGTTACCACGCCAACACGCACAAGATGCTCTGCTGATAAATTATTGATAAATAGAAATTGTTTCGATTCGATATGTGAACAATAGAGAAGAGACAAAGGCTCTATAGGAATGATGTTATTAGGTGCTCTCACTGCTCACTATGAATATATGGAATAAATTTATGATTTTTTTTCTCTGAATCACGATGAGAAGCACACCTTTTTTTCCAAAAGCATGATGAACTATTCAGATTGTCGGAGAAAGAGGCCATTCTTTTCCAAAATACCAAATAAAAATAATACCTTGTGGGCTTTCTTAGTTATGTATCAGGGGAAACTGCTTCCTCGAGCTGCCCTGGCAGAATTCTCACCATCTGATGTTATTTTCAAAAATATATGAGTGGCAAAGAAATAGTGATAAGAGTTATTTAATTTATGACCATATTTGATTCTTAGTTGAATGTCCATTTCTTCTGCTAGCCCCATGTATCGGGGAAATTACTTTCGTGACCTTTCAGCGCCCTCTTTGATCCAGTTGGGTAGAGATCAGATTTCGTGGAGCGTAAGAAAACATTGTTTCAAGATCCAAATGTTTTGGATGATGAGTAAAAGGACGATAATCGTGTAGGATTTATCAATGCTTTATTGATTATGACTGTTTCCTCGCTTCTTGATTTATTTAAACCTCGGTGAAGAATGTTTTCTGAGGCCATTCGCACATTGATTCTTTCGTCCCAGCTTCCCACATAAATAAACTTATTGGCCACTCCACATATTTTCATATTGGAAAGTTGCTGTTCTTTCAGTTACATCATTTTAGTGATTGGAATATTTGAGATTATAATTTAGTTTCTGTCTGTATGTTCTGTATTACTCAAGAGAAATGGGGTTTAACCTCCACTCGACACAAACTAGGTCATTTCAGGACTACCATATGGTTTAATTTTATTTCAATAATTCGCTTGCAGGTAGGGGTCTTTAGCAGTGGAAGGAAACCGGAAGACCTGTAGAAAACCCACAAGGTTGGACAGACGACCTTACTCCTTGTCACGTACAACCAGGGATTCGAAACTACACCAGTTGACTCAATGACAGGCTTTATGATACAACATGCACATGCTAACCGTTCGACCACCCACCCCCCCCCTTATTACACAAACATGGCTCGAAATGTTTGTTTGTCAACTTGGCAAGACAGTTGATTTTTAAGTCTTGACTGGTAGCAAAATGAAATAAGTAGGTCTGAAGAGTTTTTCATAAATATAATATTTGGTGTAAATATGTGTTACCTGTCCTCTACATGAGGTAAATATAATACCATGCACAAGTGTGAAGTCGTGTTTTGATATTCAAATTATTACGCCTATTTTATAAACCTAAATTTACACACTTCTCAATGATGAAGTTATTCGCCTTTCCATTCACTTTGAAACGTAAGTTTGGTACATATTTGATTCTTATCAGAATTAATATATATTCGAATTAGGCTATACAATTGCATGAATCTTCGAGTCGCTGAGCCAAAGCTGATTCACTGACATGCGATAATTTTAAAGGAAATTTTTAGGCTTGCAATGAAGATGGAAGACTTCATTAGTTTTGTGTCAATGTTATTTGAAAATCGAGACAATTTCTCTTCATAATAATAATAATAATAATGTATATTTGTTATGCGCTTAATAATCCATCCATATATGCATGCTCAAAGTGCAACATAACTGCACTCAAAAGGTGATTTGACTAAAATTTGCAATATGTTCATTTTTCTTTATCTATTTTTGAACTATTATAGTACACACAGCTAGCTCTTGATCTAAATCGTACAAATACATATTTAATAAAAAAAACGATTGATTTATGAAGAAATATATAAAATAAACATATGTTGTAAGTATTGTACAATTTATTATTTTGAATAAGATATTTTTTTTTTATGTAACGGCTGTTTAATTCTTTGTCACATATTGAGGTAACATTTCTTCAGCAGTTGCCATTTCTATTAAAAAAGAGACCAATAATATTTCGTCAGCTTGCCACAGTGGGATAAACCTGTTACTTATATTGGGGGTTGGATGGCTGTATGGTTAACGTGTACGAGCTGTATCTTAAAGCCTGTCATTAAATCAACTGGCGTGGTTTCGAATCCCCGGTTGTATGTGGCAAGGAGTAGGGTCGCCTGTCCAACCTCGTGGGTTTTCTCTGGGTCCTACAGTTTCCTCTCACTGCCAAAGACCCCTATGCACAAGCAAATTATTGAAAAAAAAATCAAATCATATGTTAGTCCCAAAAGGCCATAGTTTGTGTCAAGTGGACGTTAAACCCCATCTCTCTCTCTCTCTTATACATTACCTTAACCCAAGACTATTTCACAATTAACTTTTCTGTGGTAATCCACTTAGTTGGTCCAAGAACAGTTCAGGGCAGATGTTGTAAATGGGTGGTTGGCCAAATGGTTAGTTTGTGAGCGTTGTATCATAAAGCCTGTCATCGTGTCAACTGGCATGGTTTCGAACCCCCGGATGTACGTGGCAAGAAGTAGGGTCACCTGTCTAACCTTGTGGGGTCTCTCCAGATAGTAAAATTTCCCTCATAGCGCACTGTTTGACGTTTGAATCCCTGGTTGTATGTGGCAAGTAGTAGGGTCACCTGTCCAACCTCGTGGGTATTCTCCGGGTCCTCTGGTTTCCTCCCACTGTTTAAGACCCCTACGTGCAAGCGAATTTTTGAAATAAAATTAAACGATATATTAGTCCCCAAATGACTTAGTTTATGACGAGTGGACGTTAAACCCCAGCTCTCTCTCTCTCATGAGCCCAGTTGGAGCAGAACAGCAGGACGTTAAAACCCTGTTCATTATCTAAATTATATTTATGTGGTTAATTAACCTGTTTTACACTAATTATAAAGTTAAACAGGTAATAAATTAGCGTATATCATAACAAAATAGATAAGACTGACAGGTGCTTGTATATTACACACAAAATGGTGCCAGTTGTACAACTGATAAGATGAAAGATTCTGTTTTTATACCATGTGTTTTTACAGATAATTTATGATGTTTTATGAATTATTAATGAGATGAATGGTAAATATTTACAAGTGCTGGTATTAATAATATTCTCATCATAACTGGTGTTGATTTATTTTAAGCTAGTAGGCTCAGAAATGAGATTAAATTGAGTTTTAACCTTTAGTTTTTGTAGATTTAGGGTGGAGGGGGGTGCATAGATAATATAAAAGGGGATTTAATATCCAACTTTTCTGTACTGACGGAGCTGATGTGTGTACTATAAGGTAAATTTTTTCAGACAGCAACATTTCTGCCTACTCTTTCAATGGTTCTTTCATGTGCATAACCAACATGTACACAGGACCTCAGTTTTTTGTCACATCAGAATGAGTAGACACTTTTCCTTGCCAGGCTCTCTGTCCTGCACCCAATAATTTCAGTTTTTTGTACCATCAGCCCCGGTTGTACGTTACAAGGAGAAGAGTCACCTGTCCATCCTCTTGGGTTTTCTCCGGGTCCTCGATTTCCTCCCACTGATAAAGACCCCAACAAGCAAGCGAATTATTGAAATAAAATTAAACCATATGTTAGTTTGTGTCAAGTGGATGTTTAATCCCATTTCTCTCTCTCTTTTTGTCCCATCATAACGACTAGACACTTCCAGTCCAAACTTTCTGTCTTGCACCACTTACAAGTAGAAATTGAACTGAATATCCTGAGGAACTTTTTCAGCTAACTCCTGGAACAAACTTGTCGGCTCGCTTAATTGAATCCTCAGACTTCCTGTTATTTTCATAACCCAGTAGTAGTGAGCAGGGACAATGATTAGGATCAATAATTTTTTTCCAGAAAATGTAGGCCAATCCCCCCCCCCCCAAGGTCCACCCAGGTAGAGTAGGTGGAAATACTACTGGCCGGGACACTGCATGGTATATATATGTTCGTCTCCACCATTAGCCTAGTTGATGCAGACACATTAACCCTTTTTTCATTCCCACTTATCTGTAATTCAGTAATCCCTGATTAATTCAAACAATGTATCTTTTTATTGACACAACTAATGTTGATTTGATCTCGTATTCATTACCAGGAACGAGGGGAATTCATCCAGTTCAACTTCTGTTTACTCAAGAATAATTCATAGAAATGGTGGCAAGGTTACTGTTGACAATGGAATATATCATGATATGCGCGGGGCTTTGTTGATTGAATATATATAGCCGGTAGGATTAATGATCTACAATTGATGTGTTTTCGATATAGATTATAGAGGGTTGGATGGCTAAAGGGTAAATGTGCGCACGCTGTATCATAAGGCCTGTCATTGAGTCAACTGGTGTAGTTTCGAATCCCCGGTTGTACGTGACAAGGAGAAGGGTCGCCGGTCCAACCTCGTGTGTATTCTCTGTGTCCTCCGGTTTCCTCCCACTGCTAAAGACAACTATGCGCAAACCATATGTTAGTTCGAAATGAACTAGTTTGTATCAAGTGGAGGTTGAACCCCATCTCTTTCTCTGTATCTCTCGATATGGATTAAGTATTGACCTGCGATCAAGTGATTAGGTTTTTTTTAATTTTTTACTTGGATAAATAGTTAAACTAGAAATTTGACCTTTTAAAAAAAAAATTACAAGGGAATCGAAAAAAAAAATTCTTCCATGATTTAATAATGATAGATGTTTTTTTTAAAGCTCTAGAATTCAAACCAATCGGCTGCTTCCATTATATAATAATGTAACTCTTTACTGCAGTCGAATTAGAACAGTAGGACGATAAACCCCATTTCTTTTCATTTTATTTCTTCTTTATTAAAGTGCAGAATAGTAGGATGTTAAACCCCATTTCATATACAGTAATTCATTTATATCACTGTCTTCCTGAGATCTTGATTTAACATCCCATCCAAACAACTAGATGCCTATTAGTTCACCACCACTGAAGAAAACCATGTCATTTATCTTTGTTCTGTGGTCAAAGAGTGCAAGAAACCAGAACAAATTCCAGAAAACAGAGTGAGTTATGTTACTATTTGGCACCAACAGCCAAATCTGACAATATAAGAAATGGAAATAAACCTTGCTACCTACTATCTAATATAAGATGGAAGAGGTCAAGTCTTGACGCTTGTGTTGTAATAGGTATAATTGATAACTTGTGCCTTCAACTAATATTTCATGTGGCAAGAATGAGAATCTGGAGGGAGAACGAATTTCCAATTTTCCATTTTTTATGGTTTGAAAGACTTAATTTGATTAATAATATTTACAGAGTTATTAAACAGGCATTATGTAAGAGCTAGATCTGCCTATTACAGATCTTTCTTTGTTCCTTAAATGGTATCTGAATTATAAATAAGACATTTATCAACATGACAAGACCGTAATCAACTCTCGATGTCATTTGATTAGTCCGATTTTAAGTAGATTAGAACATATTTTTTTATTGTTAAATTGACTTAGATTTCACGCTTAACCACTGTGTTCAAAAGTACCATGCGTTAGTCTCAAAATTACCAACAGATTTTGTAGATGAGATGTTAAACCCTATTTAATTCAACTCTTTGAAGGGATAGAGAGAATTTTAAGACCTAGTTATTATTTTCAAACAAATTGTGATGAACAGAAAACCAATTTTCTCTTAAGATCGGAATGCTGAATATTATCAAAAAAAAAAAACGTTGGAAGAAAACTGTAGCTTTCATGTTCTGTTGTTAATTTGTGTTATTAACATGTAGCAACTGCTTGTTATGGAAAAGTTGATATTTCAAAATGGAGGATGAACCTAGTACATCTGGCAAATTACGATCTGCTTTTGATGGGGTTTTTTTGTTTTAAACCTGAGTGTTTTGTTGGTAGTAAGATGTAGCAGAACCCGATTTTGGGCGTGAGGCGTTTTGTAATGAAGAGAAAAAGATAAGAGATACTTATTGAAATAGAGTAAAGTTCATTATTTAATCGCCACAAGCCTGAGTGTTTCGTCAGTAGGAGACTGTAGCAGAACCAGATATTGGGCACAGCGTGAGGCGTTTTTGTAAGAAAGAGAAAAAGATAAGATACTTATTAGAATAGAGTAATGTTCATTATTTAATCGCCACAAGTCCTTAATAAAATTAACCCAATGACTCGAGTCTGATTAATTTTTATTTCTTTGGTGTTTACATCTAATGGTTTTACAAGAACGGAAATTAAATGTCTTGAGCATGTCCTTATATGGAGACAAAAGTCTGGGAATTATTATTTTCTTGCTAACTTGACTACAGTGAACTGAAATGGGGTTTAACATCCTACTTTTCTGCACTAACCAAGATGGTTTTCCCTTCCCCCACAGCTGAGAAAGTTGTTCAGAAGTCTCCCCGCCTACCCCGACATGGTTTTCCTTTAGCGGTGGTGATCTAATACATCTAGTTGTTTGGATGGGATGTAAAATCGAGATCTCGCATGTATTTTCAGGCTTGTAAAAGAACAGGTGACAGATTGAATTATCCCATATTTCAAAGTTACATATATTTATTTTGGTTTTTAATATTTGTCAACTGGCGTGGTTTCAAATCCCCGGTGGTACATGAAAAGGAGTAGGGTCGCATGTCCAATCTCATGGGTTTTCTCTTGGTCCTCCGGTTTCCTCCCACTGCTCAAGTCCCCTATTATGTGCAAGCTAATTTTTGAAATAAAATTAAACCATATCTTAGTCTAGAGATGACCTAGTTTGTGTCGAGTGGACGATAAATTCCAATGAAAGAAAGGTATTTGCTTTATAAAGGTAGAATAATAATATTAAAAAAAATTCTTTTAAAAGATTTCTGTCTTTTTTCTCAAAACTATTCTTAAAATGTATTTTAAATATAATATCAAAAAGTCTTTAAAAACATTGCACTTAATTCCTTGCACAATCTTAGTAATATTTTTTCAAAATTTAACGTCACTAGACATTACAGAATGCCTAAATGAAAGAAGGATATTTGCTTTGTAAAGCTAGAACAATAATATTTTAAAAAGATTTCTGTCTTTTTTCAAAACTATTCTAAAATTGTATTTTAAATTTGAAATCAAAGAATCTCTTTTTATTTCTTTTGCACAATCTTTGTATTATTTTTAAATTTTTTTAATTTAACATCTAACTCATAACATTTCACATCCTGTGAATACATTTGTATCGTATCAATTACGTGAACAATTAACTCTGCTAAAAGCCATAAAATTATCCTCTTTTTTTATCAAGCAATCATAAATGTTTATTTCATAGGAACTTACACACTGATGCATGCATAAGCAATTAAATGTGTTAAAAGCCACAACATTGTTCTGGATTCAACACAATAGATTTTTCTGAAATGTCAATTTTATTTAGCATGCCAAATAAAAACATATTTCTGTCTTGAACAAAGGAAGAATCGCCCACTCTTATTTTTCTTCCCTGATCTCGACACAGGAGATAAATTGATCATTAAATGAAGATACACGTATTATTTGTGGATAGTTCAGAATATTGACGACAATTATCGCGGAAGACGACTCTGCTGTACCACGGGGGAAATGAATAATATTAAGCACGGTATGATTTCATTACGATCGTCCGTCGTTATGAGAAGAGATACCTCAGGAAGTGTTTGACCTTTTCGCGAGGCATTGGAATGGAAGAAACAGGAATTATGATTAATATTATTTATGATTGGCTAGAATTCAAGAATCTCCAAGCTCAGACAATAGAATTATTTATGTATGTACATATCGACTGGCATTGTGTGATATTTCAGATGTATATTTGCACTGAGTGGTATCTTAATTGAATGTTTCAGACAGTAATGAATGAAAAAAGAATGAATGAAGAGGGATGAATAAATTAAATTAAATTCTTCAGAATAATTATTTTTATGGTTACAGTCTCATTGTTGGCTGTCCAGCCTCGTGGATTTACTCCGGGCCCACCGGTTTCCTCCCACTGCTAAATTATTGAAATAATTTGTATTTTAGTCCAAAAATTACGTTGTTTGTGTGAAAGGAGGTTAAACCCCATTTCTCGATCTCTCTCATTGTTGGCTTGTTAATTCAGTAATTGTATATGAATGAAATTGTGCTTTTAATTACTAAATTCCTTTTCAAAGAACAAAATTCTTACATATCTTTAGTCGTCTGTCCAACATCGTGGATTTTTTTCAAGTCCTGCGATTTCCTCCTACTGGTAAAAATCCCTAAATGACCTAGTTTGTGTTGAGTGGATGTTAAACCCCATTTCTCTCTCTCTCTCTCTCTCTCTCTTTACTTTTATTAACCCAACAAGATTAGTGAAGCACTATATTCCCTTAAATTCTGGTTGTAGAATTTTTATTTGTATTTGTTTTCTAGTAGTCTATAGCAATCTGCTATAGAGCCACACGATCGCCTGACCAGAGAAATAAAGTATCCTTTTATTCAGTGCAGATCGACCCACCGGGAATTGACAGACCATAAAATCTTATTCATGCTTTGAAAGGTGAATACCGATTGGATGAATTAAAAACATGGAATACAGGAAATAGATATACCAAATGAGATTCCCAACATGCATTTTTGTGTGATAGTATACGGAGGTATATTCCCTCGTGACGGTGTTTGTAAGTTAAACATGATGTAGGTATGTGGATATAACCTGTCCAGATAGAAGGCACCATTTAATCTTTAGAAGATATTGCCCAAGGGACGTGACCCTCAGTACCTTCCAATCTAGATCTTAGTATTATTTTTCATGGATCTTACTCTTTGTGGCTTTAATCTTAAAAGAGCTATTGGTGTCAGTTGTTATCACATAGTGATAGAACTGCTTAAATATGTTCCAAATATAATTTTAACACAGAGATCATTCATCATTGTTACGATAGATAGATGCTTAATGAAGATTTCAAGGCTTTTTATTTTACACTGGTTCATCTTGACCCGTTTGAATGAGTTGGTTTATAAACCTGGCTCCAACTCGCTTTGGGCATGCACAGTATGCAGTAAATTACATTCCTTGGAAAGTGACGGGGTCATGTTGTAGGCACAGTAGCGGATTATCATTGAGGCTGATGAGGCTGCAGCCTCAGGCCCAAAGATTTTGTAAAAAATAAAAAATTTGGACTTGTCTGATACGATTAAAAACGCATAGACAATGAGTGTTAGGGGACGGGGTTTAGGCCCAACGAGAAACAACATAGGCCCTGACCCGAAATTAATTAGGCCCACGCCGTTTTAAATAGTTCCAATAGGCCCTCCAGCAACTGCCGCCTCAGGCCTTGGTAGAGCTTAATCCGCTACTGTGTAGGCACCAGGATTAACAGTGTATGGGTAAATACCATTTAGTGTTTACAAGGATATGTTGAATTGAAGGGTTAGATGACTGAATGGTTAGCACATGCAAGCTGTATCATTGAGTCAACAGGCATGGTTTCGAATCCCCAGGTGTACGTGAAAAGGAGTATGGTCGCCTGTCCAACCTTGTGTTTTTTTTCCCCGGTCCTCCGGCTTCCTCCAACTGCTAAAGACCCCTATGCGCAAGCAAATTTTGAAAGAATTAAACCATATGTTAATCCTGAAATGACCTAGTTTGTGTCAAGCGAGTGGATGTAAACCCCATTTCTCTCTGTGTCCCTCTGTTTCTGCGATATCCAGAATCTACCACTGCATTCCAACCTCGTGGGTCCTCTGGTTTCCTCACATTGCTAAAAACACCTACACCCAAGCGAATTTTGAAAGAATTAAACCATATGTTAATCCCGAAATTACCTAGTTTGTGTCGAGTGGACGGTAAACCCCATTTCTCTCTCTCTCACTGCATGTATATCAAGACAACAACATCGTTCACAACACAAGTGGAAAATGTATTTTTGACGATCAGTTGTTAGCGCCTCATTAAGCATTAATTATTGTTAATTGACTCATCATTTATATTAATGGCCGTCAAAATCTTAAATCACCAACAATTTACAATTTGTCTGTTGCTTTATTGGGGACATTTATATTAAGTACTTTTCGTACCTCTGTGCCATTAATGTTTAAATGTTTTATTGGCTAGCGGTGTTATTCTAATCACCTGACCAGAAGTGCGTCATTCCGCGCTATTTCCACATCATTAAATGTCTGTGATGTTGAGTTCCTGGTCAGTTCCAGTCAATCAAATCTGTCCAATATTTGGTTTACTAATGACAGCTCAGTTGACCAGCTATGATGAATTATTATTTAATGATTTCGTCTTCAGAAACAGATTTGAAATGCTTGGAGGGGTTGAAGATGTAAATGGATCTCTTTTTTGACCAGTTGAAAATTTACATTAATCTTCATAGGTGTTGACCAGCTACGTGTATGATGAATTATTATTTAATGATCCATCTTTAGAAACAGATTTGGAATGTGCGGAGTGGTTGAAGTTGTAAATGAATTTTCTTTTTTGACCAGATGAAAATTAACATTTCTCAAAATCTGTCTTGATGAGTGATTTCTCGTTTTTGTTCTTTAATTGATAGATATGCTGACTGTGGAAATGTATCTTTTATAATGTTTAACAACAAAACCTACGTTTAACCTTCGTACTTTTAAGTCACTCTTTGAAATCATCACAAACTTGTTATTTAAACAACTATTATAAAACATTCTCAGATGGATGAGGCAGTTCGAATAATTTAATTCGAGAATATCATATTTTCTAAGAAAGTCAAAACATAGTTATTTCTATGTCTTTTTCTCAATCATGGGCCATTATTTCTCACCCTTATAAATCATTAACACAGGAAATAATAACACAATTATCTCCCTTGTTTCCCTATTCCCTTCATGGAATAGCTATATTCAAATGTTGGAATTTGAAGTTGAAAATGATATTTTTGCCAATTTCTCAGCTGGCAATAGTGAATTATAGGATTGATAGGATTATTCTTTAACAAGGTAGGACTGTTTATGTATACCATCTGTTTAAAGGCTTTATTTTAATAAATTTTAAAAATATATCTTAAAAATATGAAATTGTAGCTTTAATCAGTAGTTCATAGGTCAATTCTAAGATATAAGCACTTTACTAAGGTGAAGGTCAGGCCAGATCCCGAACATGTAGTTGATTTGTCTGGTCTGTTGCTCATTAGTTGTGGAGTTCGTCAGACCTTAGCTTTAACCATAGATCTCTAATTGACAATATTGAAACTAATTTGAAGTCCGATAAGACTGTAGACTGAGCTAATATGTTTTAAAGTTACTGGGTCTAATAGTTCCGTAGAGTACTCACGTTATTTATCTTATTTGTTTCTGTAGCTCAATGAAGCCTATAATTTAACATGTTAAATGATAGAAAACTTCTCAGAAGTATATATTAATAGTAAGTACAGGAGGACCGCACTACACACAAAACAAAAATCTACAAGATAAACCTGTGAACAAGACAGAAAATAGACATTGCAAAAAATTTACAATTATCAAATCAAGTGTATGGATGGCAAAGAGTAGGGTCGTCTGTCCATCGTTGTAGGTTTTCTCAAGGTCCTCCAGTTTCCTCCCACTGCTAAAGACCCCTAAGGGCAAGTGAATTATTGAAATAAAATTAAACAGTATGTTAGGTTAAATTCCATTTCTCTTTCTCTCTCTCCAGTTTCCTACCACAATTAAAGACCGCTACCTGCCAGTGAATTATTAAAATAAATTGAACTATGCTAGTCTTGAAATGACCTAATTTGTGTCAAGTGGACATTAAAACCCCTCTCTCTATCTCTCTCATGGAATAATCAGTAGTAAAGTGTGTGATGTACAAGACAGAGGGAGCCACCTGTGATTACAATCTCTCCGATTTCCTACCACTACTAAAGAACCCCTACCGGCCAGCGAATTTTTGAACTAAATTGTAACCATGTTAGTCCTGAAATGGCCTTATGTGTGTCAAGTCTCACTCTCTCTCTCACTCTCTCTCATGGAATAATCAGTAGTAAAGTTTGCGATGATGTACAAAACAGGGGGAGCCGCCTGTGATTACAATCTCTCCGGTTTCCTACCACTACTAAAGAACCCCTACCGGCAAGCGAATTATTGAACTAAATTGTAACCCTGTTAGTCCTGAAATGACCTAATGTGTGTCAAGTGGACATTAAAACCCCTCTCTGTCCCTCTCTCAGTAGTAAAGCTTGTGATTACAACCTAACACAATTAAAGACCACTACATGAATTATTGAAATACAATTGAACCGTGTTAGTCCGGAAATGACCTAGTTTGTGTCGAGTGGACGTTATAACCCCTCTCTCTATCTCTCTCATGGAATAATCAGTTGTACAAGACAGGGGGAGCCACCTGTGATTACAATCTCTTCGGTTTCCTACCACTACTAAAGAGCCCCTACCGGCAAGCGAATGTTTGAACTAAATTGTAACCATGCTAGTCCTGAAATGACCTAATGTGTGTTAAGTCGACATTAAAACCCCTCTCTTTCTCTCCTGCTCTTCTCTCCCTGTCCCTCTCTCTCTGGAGACTGGGATGGCCTAGGGGTCTAGAGTGCCCCGCTTCGACCTCTAGCTGGCCGTCCACCTCTGGCTTGGGCTGTGGTTTCGAGCCCTGGTGTGGCATGGAGATAGGGGTGCCTTCTCAACCTCGTGGGTTGCCTCCTGGCACTCCGGTTTCCGCCCACTGCCGAAGACCCCTATGCGCAAGCGAATTATTGAAATAAAATTAAAACCATATGTTAGTCCCGAAATGACCTAGTTTGTGTCGAGTGGACGTTAAACCCCATTTCTCATTTCTCTCTCTCTCATGGAATAATCAGTAGTAAAGTTGTACAAGACAGGGGGAGCCACCTGTGATTACAATCTGTTGTAAGTTTACCGTCTGTCGTCTAATGAAGCAACACGGTAAGTCTTAACAAACATATGTTGTTTTATTTATTTAGCGCTGCGTGCGATAACGTGATACGTTTTATATCCAAATATTGATCATCTATCTACTGGTGGGGTTGGAGCAGGTGGTTGCACTTCACAGTTTACTCACAGAGAAACTTGAGATGAAAATAGATTTACATTTACACAGAACAAACACAGTTATAAACACTATTGTATTCTAGGTTTTTAAAGGAACCTGGGGTGGGGATCACGGTGGGTTGGGTAGGACCCTGGCTCGCTTGCTTGGAGGTCGGATGTTTGATTCCTGCATTGGTCGAGAACGTTCATCCAGATTTTCCTGTGTGGTTTCTCCTTGTCAGTGATGCAGGAGGGATGACCTGACAAGGACAGCTGTCTATTTGTTTGGATGGTGAGCACTTAAAAAGGATCCCTTGGCAGTTGGAATTCAATATTCCCTTCTTAGGCCATTTATTTCTTATTTCCTGTCTCAGCTGACTTCAGAGAAAGAGAGAGAGAGAGAGAGAGAAATGGGGTGTAACATCCACTCCGCCATCCAACCCCTCAGCTGACTAGCATATTTTAATATACTGCTCCACCAAGTAGAACCATTAACTAGTTGAACATCTCATGAGTAGAATACATAACAATTTAATTCTTTTATCTTCTCAGGTCCTCGGGGATTCAAGTCTGAATCACAATTGATTAAAGTGAATTAACTTGGGTAAAATTAATTTCGTTTTCTTTTCCTCCGTGCATTGATCTGTGTTGCAGATAATGAAATTCAGTACGAAGGGTGTTTAATATCTTCATATTTGTTACAGGGGACTATCAGTAACAAGTTACAAAATGTCAGAATTGATTTGGTACTTCTTGAACTGTCGCACTGTTTTAGAAAAATTAAATTCCATGTTAAATCCCCTGATCGTCACATGCATTTTCAGGGACAATCTAATTCTTTACTGCTAAAAATGTGCCCAAATTGATTATTTAAAATTTAAATTTCACTAAATCACAATACATCAATTGGATTTAAATGAGACTTCATCCTTTGAACCCAGACATGGAATATGTACATCTCTAGGAGTATGTTTTAACTCGAGACACCACAGGACAACAATATAAGTGTCCCCAGATATACGTACAGTCACAAAGAACACCACATATTTATAAATTACTCTTCCTCGTGAAGCAGCCCAATCTGATTAAAACACAGATTCTATTTCGTTTCATTTTTTATAGATCAAAATTTCGTTTTACTTGTCTTTACTACGCTAGGATCTGGAAGAGTTCTTATATAACCGGCGTTTTGGTTGACGAGAGGGATTAGCCAATAAAACCATCTGTTATGCCGTGCCATGCATTGAACTGTGGGTAAACCACTAGAAGCATCTACGCTGATTGATTAATCAATGTATGATGTCATAGGACAAAATCCACTTGTATGACACCTGAAACGACCTTCCAGTACAACTTATCAGATCTTCATGTAGTGAAGGCCATCGAAAGTATAAAAAAACAAAACGAAATATAGATATATAAATTAATCTGATTGGACGCAGCTATAATCTAGCCCAAGTTACATCTAGAATTTTTTGGGAGAGAAGAAGCGCTCCCTCCCACACCTGGGTAGTTAAACCCGCGATCCCTCTAGGAACTATATTTACACTTGAGAAAGCAGGGGGACCGAATGATTTCGACGTCCCTACTACATTCTCCCTCTCCTTCAAATATAAGATCAGTCACACAACACACATTTTTACGCATTGCTACAAACTGTGTACAAATATATCACGGGGTGACAAGTTAATTAAATGATTTTTAAAGGAGAATCTACTATACCTTTTGTTGAATTCTCAGGTTTTATCGAGAAATGAAATCGATAAAATCGTGTTATGATAGAAGTCGGACATTCACTATTGCTGTTTTAACTGACAAAGATCAAACAAATTTTCACGGCTTTTGACATGAAAGAGAAAAAAACATTCGAAGGAGATAAAACAAAATTTAAGATGATTAAATGGGGTCTGAGATTGTTAAAAGTTCCAAACTGGAAACCCAAAAACTTAGATGTCTGAAAATGTAGAGGGATAAATGTTGAAATAACGTTGCAGTCTGTGACGCAAAAAAAGATAGCGAAGAAAAAAAATGAGCCAGGTGAATTTTGAAGTGTGGTAACATTACAAAATAATGTTGATACTCCGCAACATGAAGGAGGAAAAATTTCCTGTTTCTTCTCTCGAAACGCGACCACGATCGGCCGACTGATGGATATCGGACGTGAGTAGTTGAGGAAATCGCTAATGGAAACTGGAAGATATTGATTTGGTTGGTTAAAATGGTCCACGGCAACCAGTTCATCTTAATGTCTAGCAACACTATGTTGGATAATTTACTAACTAAAGAGCTCGAGCGCTTAAAAAAAAGAATGGACTAGCTGTTTGCTCAAACTTAGTTTTTACGTGTTAGATTGGGTTCGTTGATATCTTTTTAGTTGTAATTAACAATGTTTTTACAGATATAAGGTAGATTTAAAGCATGACTCAAACATCAGTGGCTTTCACTTCTCAATTATAAGTTTGTGGCTTCGAAATTAATGAGATATGGTGGAAAATCTGACTTGAAAATTAGAAAGTTGAATCGTAATTAACAATGTTTTTACAGATGAGAAGTAGACTTGAAGCAAGACGCAAACATTAGTGGTTTTCACTTGTCAATTAAAAGTTGGTAGCTAGGAAATAAATGAGATATGGTGGAAAATCTGACTTTAAAATAAGAAAGTTTTTAGTGTTTCCTACTCGTATATCTATTTAAAAAACAAGGCCGTTTGGTTGGTGTTAAAATGTCATTTATTGAAATGAAATAAATGACAACGTTAAAAATTGTAGATAAATTAGAATGTTAAAAATCGTACATAAATTACAATGTTAAAAATCGTAGATAAATTACAATGTTAAAAATCGAAGATAAATTACAATGTTAAAAATCGTAGATAGATAACAATTTTAAAAATCGTAGATAAAATATAATGTTAAAAATCGTAGATAAATTACAATGTTAAAAATCGAAGATAAATTACAATGTTAAAAATCGTAGATAGATAACAATTTTAAAAATCGTAGATAAATTACAATGTTAAAAATCGTAGATAAATTACAATGTTAAAAATCGTAGATAAATTACAATGTTAAAAATCGTAGATAGATAACAATTTTAAAAATCGTAGATAAAATATAATGTTAAAAATCGTAGATAAATTATAATGTTAAAAATTGTAGATAAGTTACATTGTTAAAAAATCGTAGATAAATTACAATGTTAAAAATCGTAGATAAATTACAATGTTAAAAATCGTAGATAAATTACAATGTTAAATATCGTAGATAGATAACAATTTTAAAAATCGTAGATAAAATGTAGATAAGTTACATTGTTAAAAAATCGTAGATAAATTACAATGTTAAAAAATCGTAGATAAACTACAATTTTAAAAAATCGTACAAAAATAAAACGCGTAATAATATACACATGAATTATTGCAAAAGAAAAAAAGAAAAATTATAGACAAATATAAAAACATGAAATTTTCAATAACAATCAAATAATGTTAACAGAACACAGTTTTTATGGGAATCAATCACTGGTTTATTAAAAAGCCCAACGTTTCCACAAGTATCCTCTTATCGTTATCAAGCACAATGACATTTAGTAAACTTAGGATGATATTATAGGAGTTGCATAGTGAAGGCATTTACAGATATTAAATAACAAAACAATAATAGTATATATACTTGATGAATTAAATAGAGACTAGTCTGGGTTATAGGGCCCAACAAAAAATATGATAATTGTTAATAATATTCAGAATATGATACTCTACAGAAGAAATATTTGTAGTTTGAAGTCTGTTAAAGAGAATGGAATCTTAAAACCCGATCTGAGTAGGGTCACTTGTCCAGCCGCGTGGGTTTTCTCCGGGTCCTCCGTTTCCTCCAACTGCTAAAGACCCCTACCTGCAAGCGAATTATTGAAATAAAATTGAACAATATGTTAGTCCCGAAATCATGGATGTTAATCCCTATTTCTCTTTCTCACTCTTTTAATACTCCATCTAAAAGTATCTTAAGGCCTCGTCTGTCTCACTTCGTGAGTTTTCTCCAGGTCCCCCGGTTTCGCTTACCTCTCACTGCTAAAGACCTCAATGGGCAAGCAAATTATCGAAATAAAATTGAGCCACCGTGGCTCCTCACTAGTAACTGTAGAGACTGTACATGCGTTTTATAGAACAGCTGATACCACATCTTCATTATATGGCGGGGGTTGGGATGGCCCAGTGGTCTAGAGTGCTGCGCTTCGACCTCTAGCTGGCCGGCCACCTTTGGCTTGCGGCTGTGGTTTCGAGCCCTGGTGTGAGCGTATATGGCGCCTTCTTAACCTCGTGGGTTTCCTCCATGCACTCCGGTTTCCACGCGCAAGCGAATTATTAAAATAAAAAATTAAAAACCATATGTTAGTCCCGAAATTACCTAGTTGTGTTGAGTGGACGTTAAACCCCATTTCTCTCTCTTTCTATTTCAACATAGTAGCAGATATTCTGTGTTGATAATTAGACCTGGTTCGGAATAGAGAGAATACCGTAATTGTTGCTGTAAACTGTAATTTAGAGCTGAGGAAACAGAGAATGGGTTGAATCACATCACTGTTCACTATAATTAAATAGTCAATTTATCAAACTATTAATGTATACCTTTCACCAGGGCTGGATCAGTAAATTTGTTGGAAGGACTGAAACAAATAGATTGTGACAATACATGCTAATATTAAAAGGATGCTTTCTGTTCCTCATTCTGATAGGAAGCCATTGTCCATGTGGTTTTGTGGATAAGGCACAGACTGTTGGCAGAGAAAGTTCCTCCTATGGGATTTTCCAGTGCGGTTTCCCTTTGTCAGTAATGCAGGACATTGGGCATGCCAAAGGACATTGTCTAATTGTTTAGGTGAGATGGAATACTAAGGTTCCACAAACAGCGTACCGGGTAGATAAGTAGAAGTAGAGACATTCAATCTCATTTCTCTGTCCTGTGGAAAATCGTGAACTTTTTTATCCAACACTAAGATTATTCGCCCAGACCTTCTGGTTATTGAGTTAGCACCTTAATCACTGAGGCCACCATTGCCAATGACAGACCTTACAACCTAAAGTGTACTCATCCAACACTAATAATGAACACCCTAACCTCCTGGTTAGTTAGTCAACACCTTATTCACCGTGCCACCATTACCAATGACAGACCTTGCAACCTAAAGTGTACTCATCCAACACGAAGAATGAACACCCTAACCTCCTGGTCAGTTAGTCAGCACCTCATTCACCGTGCCACCATTACCAATGACAGACCTTGCAACCTAAAGTGTACTCATTCAACAAGAAGAATGAACACCCTAACCTCATTATTATTGAGCCAGCACCTTATTCTCCAAGCCACCATGGCCAATGACAGGCCTTACAACCTAAAGTATACTCATCCAACACGAAGATTGATTGTCCACCTCCTGGTTAGTAGGTCAGCATGGCCAATGACAAACCTTACAACCTAAAGTATACTCGTTCACCCACGACCCGCACATAACAAAAAAACAATTACAGTTTTAATTGAAAATACCCACTGTAGATTTTGCGACATGTACTTGGCTGTATGGAGTGGGTCTGATTGTATTTCAGCTGCTACGATTCAGAACAACGAGAATCAGAACAAGGAGAAATGTTCAAACACTGAGAGAGAATGATCAATTGTATTCGGGGCACGTAAAATAAATGCTTGTTGTTTGCGTTAAAATGATTCGTTGAATGGAGCTGAGTAAACAGAATTATTCCGTCTTTATTTGACAGATTGCTGTAAACGGTCTTCCTAATAGATAACTAAATGAGATGTTCTATGCAGTAGATTACTTTGGAAGGTCAAAAATTAAATGTTTAAATTCCAATGAATAAACAACATTTTCCAAAGTTTTGAGAATTCGGAACTCTATCATGACTCATGCTGACACTATATAATTATTTCTTTGGGTTGCATTCCCAGTTGTTTTCAAATTGAGTGAAGTCTGTGTCACCACAGGCCCGGGACTGTACAGCGCAGTGGACGCTTACGGCTAGCCCCCGGATCCATTCGCTTTTTTTGAATTGTTTGTTTGTTGTTGTTTTTTGAGTATGGTGTCTTGTCGCTATGTTTGTCTTTTGTGTAAATCATATGTGGTGCAGTCCCCCTGCACTTACTATTAGAGTGTTAGCAAGCCAGAATAATTTTGCATCAATATTCAATTTTTAATGTTATCAGTGTCGGACTGCAATGAAGAGAGATCCTAGGCTATTCCACTCATGAACACCCTCGCAATTCCCCACTCTCACGACCAGGGCAAGATGTGAGGGAGAGAGAAAAATAGGGTTTAACATCTACCCGACACAACTTGGTCATTTAGGGACTAACATATAGTTCAATTTTATTTCAATAATTCTCTTGGGCGTAAGGGTCTTTAACAGTGCAAAGGACCTGGAGAAAACCCACGAGGTAGGACAGGCAACTCTATTCCTTGTCAGATACAACCATGGAATCAAAACCACATGATTTCCTTTAGTCCGTGGTGCTGACAATAAAAGCTGTCTAGTCGTTCAGATAGTATGGAAAACCGAGGTCCCGCATATACATTGTCATGCACGTAAAAGATCCCTTGGCATTTGGAATGTCATATATTTTATGGCGTATGTTTATCTTCAATTGGCCAGTCGGAACAGAACAGTAGGACATTTAACCCCATTTCATTTCATTTAGTCAGCAAGGAATTAACAGTCCTTAAAATGATGATCAAAGACAATTAAAATTGATTCATCCATATTTTAGCTTTGGGTAAAAAAAAAGAAAATAAAATGAGCAGCGACAGTCCTGATGTATAAAGTGATCAAGTAGCGATTTAAATGAACCAATAAGATACTTGCTTCCAGCTCAATGGGAGAGTTTGATATTTAGCAGGAGTCTGGCGTCGCGAGGCTTTACGCTATCCTGGGTCTCAAGTGCTAAAAGCCTCTGTTTGAATATTTTATGAATTGTCAACAAATTTGCCGGCTCTTTTTCTCCGACCAATTTAATACCGAAGATGGTTATTTATGAGTGGTTCACCTCTATTTTAAAGTGACAACCTCTTTTTTAAAGTGACAATTTCAATACAATTGAGATTTGTGCGTATAATGAAACTGTTTTTGTTACGTAGCCCAGTCGGTTAAAGTCGATGGTCGTTGTTTGTTTTTTTGGAAGGGGGGGGGGCAAATCTAATTTTGTACAACTAGTCAACTAAATCATCTAATTTCCTTGCTTGGATTCAATCACATATTTAAAGAGAGAAAGAGAAATGAGTTTTACCGTCCACTCAACATAAACTGGGTCATATTCGGGACTAAAATATGGTTCAGTTTTATTTCAATAATTAGCTAGCAGGTATAGGTCTTTAGCAGTAGGGGGAAATCCGTAGACAGGTTACCCTACTCATGGTCATGCACATCTGTGGAATCGAAACCATGCCAGGTGACTCAATGACAGACCTTATGATACAAGCGCACACGCCATCCAAAAGGCCCATGAATGTTTTTTACATACAGTTATATGTAGTGGTTTCTATTCTCTGCGGAAGATGCTGAATGTTGGGAATTTTTCAGTTTATATTTTTGTAAATACTGAATGGAATTGAACGATTTTTGGGGATCGATATTCCTTTTAGAAATTTAAATGTCACACTCGTGGGTTTTCTCCGGGTTTTCCGGTTTACTCCCACTGCTAAAGACCACTACACGCAAGCGAATTATTGAAATAAAATTAAAATCATGTTATTCTCGAAATGACCTAGTTTGTATGCGACAAGGAGTAGGGTCATCTTTCCAACCTCGAATTATTTAAATGAAATTAAACTATATGTTAGTCCAGAAATGACCTAGTTTGGGTTGAGTGGACGTTAAACGCCATTTCTCTCTCTCTCTCTCTCTCTGGTAAACTTCACTTGTATGAAGAATATTTGATCAATCCACATGATTTAATATATTTATTGATTTGTGGTGGCATTTTCCATCCTTCGTGACAACGATGATGGCGATTTATGAAAATTGGTACAATGTCCGAGAATCGTGGTATTTTACTAATGTCAGATATTTTTGTTCGTTACTATAATTGATATGAATTATAACTTTAGATTTATGTTCAATAAAAACGGTACAGAAATAAACTCGGTCACGTAGACGTTTTGCGTTCGGATTTATCAAGATCAATACAAAGAATGATCTCAGGGGGGATGACTGTAAAATTTGAAGCTCGTATGTCAGTGTTGTAAAAATTGATTTATTTATGAGGAAAATTGAAAATGTAGCTTGTGTTATTTTTATGGTGAACCCAATCAATTGATATGTGGAAAGATAAAGTCAAGATTAAACAATAATTTTATAACAAAGATGCAACAAAATAAAATATAATGGTGGTTTAACGTCCTACTTTTCTGATCTGAACTGGGCTAATAAAGATTGCCGTATGCCATACAGTGTGCTGTGAGGAAAATTTTGCCCAAGCAGTGGCGCTGCGGCCTACTCTTACATCAAATTCCAACTGCCAAAGGATTTTTTACGTGAACACCAATGTGTTCATGGGACTGTGGTTTTTCTTTCCATCTGAACGACTAGACAGCTTTCCTTGTCAGGCACTCCATCATGCATCACTGACAAGGTAGAATCACACCGAAAATCTGGATGAACTTTCTCGGCCAATTCAGGGATCAAACACCTGACCTTTTTGCTCTCATTCTTCATCAAATTGAACACTTAAAAAGATATATAAAATTTTTAAATTAATTATCCAGCCGAGAAATTTCATCTTTTATATTAGTAGGCCTATCAGATTGTATTAACCTTTTAAGGGATCGACACAAAATAGGGGATTAAAATTTCCCCAATTTTTTTTTTGCCGTTGCCGATCTTGGTGGAGGAAGTATCAGAGTTGATATAACTGGTATAAACCCGGTTATTGATTTTGTGTTCCCTGATATGACAAGACTAGATGGAGTAAATGTGATGGGAGTTGATTTGTCAATGATACTTAGTGTTGATTGATAGGTTACAACTATTTTTCTACAATATATATTATTGTTTTAAAGGGAACAGACTGGGTGGGGTTTTTTCATGCTCCACAGTGAAAGAATAAAGAGGAGAACTATTATTTTGTTGGGAAAAGCTATTTTGTCGGTTTTAAGTTTACCCCCTAAACTTATTGACAAGTTCTTTGGTTGGCTTTACACCCAGAACTTATAGGAATGTTTTTTTGTTGGCTTTACACACCCTAAACTTATAGGAATGTTTTTTTTGTTGGCTTTACACACCCTAAACTTATAGGAATGTTATTTTGTTGGCTTTACACACCCTAAACTTAGTAACAAGTTATTTGTTTGGCTTAACTCCCTAAACTTATAAAATGTATATTGTTTGGCTTTACTCCCTAGACTTATAAAAATGTATTTTTGTTGGCTTTAACCATAAAGTTATAGAACAGTATAAAAATTTGATAAGGTTCATAACTAGAATGTACCCATTAATCATCATTTGTCATAACTAAAATATACCCACTAAGCATCATTTAGGATAAGGTTCACAACTAAAATGTACCCATACCCATCATCATTTGATGGATTTTGAAACAATAGTGTAATGTATTTGTCGTAAACCCCGTCAAGAGTGCCTTCTGAGCCAGGGGGGGTGGATGGCCCAACGTTAAGCATGTGTGTGCGGTATCATAAACCCCGTTTACATTACAAATTTTAAGCGTGCCAGGAACGGTACCAGGTACGGCTCTCTTCTTTTTTTTGTAGTGTAAACGGTACAAACGTAAGCGCGCCGTGCCTGGTACGGTTCCAATCTGGCCCACTGAAGTGATGTGGTCTGAGTACCGTACCAGGAACGGCTCTCTTTAAATTTCCGTAGTGTAAACGGTAACTGGTCTCAGTACGGATTACTGCGCATGCGCCAAATGGACCTTGACCTTTTTCTCCCGCGAAATGTGACAGCTCTGTCATCACTTCTGTCAAAATGGCTGAAATAGACCATTCATTCTTGATTTCTTTCGTAGTCTCAATAACAGAAAGTAAACAAAAAAGAAAGGGCCAAACGTACCAAAATCAACCGCCATAATTGTTTTCATCCGGGTAACTTGTTTAGGGACTGAAATTAACTTTTCTGTGAAGAGTTCCACTGTTGGCTCGCTTGGCACAGTTCCAAGACCGTTAATGTAAACGGGTCAATTCTTGAAATATATCGCGGCCTGGTACGGTACCAGGTACGGTACCAGGTACGGCGCGCTTATCGGGGCCAAGTGTAAACGCGACTATATAGCCTGTCATTGAGTTAACTGGTGTGGTTTTGAATCCCTGGTTGTACGTGTCAAGGATTAGGGTCGCCTATCCAACCTCGTGGGTTTTTTCTGAGTCCTCTGGTTTCCTCCCACTGCTAAAGACCCCTACGCTGTGCGAATTAATGAAATAAAATTAAGCCATATGTTAGTCCCGAAATGACCTAGTTTGTGTTGGGTGGACGTTTAACCCCATTTCTCACCTTCTGAGCTAGAACAAGAGACCCCAACTGGATTGGTTTAAATCATCTTTCAATTCAATGGCATATTGAGTAACTTGTTTATTATCTCGCCTGTAGCCCGGTTGGTGCAGAGAAGTAGGATGTTAATACCCCATTTCATTTATCACCTTATATGCTCTGCTAATTAGAATGATAGTCTAGACATAAAAGTACATTAAAATGTTTTAAACTATGTGAATATTCCAAATAAACAATAAGTGAAATCTGTTATAATTCTAAAAGGACAGAGTTCACTCAGAATCACTCTACTCCCCAGGGACAATCACAATAAAACATTAGGGTGTGAGTAGTATTTGATTTGGAGAGAGTGGTATATGACTTGGAATGAATGGTATATGATTTAAGTCTCACCTAGTTAGTGGATTTGTTGACAGGTATGTAATTAGAGATAGATGATAACACCTGATTGATGTTTATCAGTTACTATGGTAATGTAATCACATTTCTCTCTTTCAAACATTATCTAGTTTGATTTTCATTCAAGCCTAATGCACATGAACAGATGGTTGTAAAATAATCTCAGTAAGCACAGTTTCAATCTGGAGAATTTTGTGTTACACATTTAAATTTATTTTATTGTATACATCATATTATGGGGAGTGATGGTGGTTGTTGATTGATCTAACGCATGCACTTTATATTGTAAGTGGCTTTGTTTCGATCCCACGCCTGTGTGTGACAAGAGTAGGGTTATCCTTTTTCTACATGTCCTACTGCTACTATATAGAACCCTTATGCACATGTACAGGTCGGGTGTTCGATCCCTGCATTGGCCTAGAAAGTTCATCTATATTTTCCGGCTCGGTTTCCTCTTATCAGTGTTGCAGAACAGAGGGCCTGACGAAGACAGCTGTCTAGTTGTTCGGATGGGATGAAAAACCAAGGTCCTGTGTACACATTGGTGTGCACGTAAAAGATCCCTTGGCAGTTGGAAATCAATTTAAGAGTAGGCCATATCATATCGCCACTGCCCAGGCAAAATTTCCCCCATAGCACAATGTGTGGCGTATGCCCATTTTTCATTAGCCCAGGTTAAGTGCAAGAATCCTGAAATGAATTAGTTTATATTGAGTGGGCGTTAAACCCCATTTTCCTCTCACCCTAATTATTAGAATGTATTATCATCTGAAGATATAACCAACATCCCTGTCTGCCATTATCAAAAAAATATTATAATATCTGGACTTATAATCAACATCACGTTATATTCTGATTTATCTTCAACTCGCTAACATGAAATTATTTATAAACATATTGATTCGCCTTCTCCAGTTTCTGAGTTTTTGTCGGTTCCAAGTTATTTCATTTCGACAAATCTTTGTCATTTCTCAATGACATTTATCATTGTTTGTTTCGCATTGTGAATGCCTCAAAAAACATTGTCGGAGTTATCTCTAATTATTTGTCGAGATGTTATTCAGTCGCCCAGATTATTACAAGTCGTCTGAGTCACTTCCTTTCTTCTTCTTTTGTTTAAAATAACGAAGGGAAATGTCTCCAGGACATGAAGAAGAAAAATGGAACAAGGAAACTGAATTCTTCCAGTCAAATTTTTAAAACATTATAAATAAAACTCTCCAAAATTTATGTTATAAAAAGGAACAAGAAAACTAAATTCCCAAGTCAAATTTTCAAAACAAATAAATTTCTGTGTCTTGTGCAATAAAAGAACTAAATTCGCCAGTCCAATTTTTAAAAGAAATCTAAAAAAATTGTCTCTGCAATAAATTATATGTTGAAAAAAAAACACCCCCAAATTTATGTTAAAGATTTATTTATTTTATCTTTTTTGTAACTTTTAAATCATAGTTTGTAATTCAGGATTTATTGACTGTTTCAATTTGAACCATAAATATAGAAAAATAAAGGAGAAGAAAAGAATTCATGTCATTAAAGTAGTTATTCATCATGTGAGGGATTTAGTATTCCTTTGCAAAAATTGTTCAATTCAATTCAATATATACAAACTAAAGATCCCCTGATCAACATCAGGGCCTGATGACGATATAAACTAGTCACCTTAATGTGTGGGGGGGGGGGGTCTAGAGTGCTGCGCTTCGCCTCTAGCTGGCTGGCCACCTCTGGCTTGCAGCTGTGGTTTCGCGCCCTGGTGTGAGCATATGTGGCATGGAGATAGGGGCGCCTTCTCAACCTCGTGGGTTTCCTACGGGAACTTTGGTTTCCTTCCACTGTTAGAGACCCCTACGCGCAAGCGAATTATAGAACTAAAAAAATTAAACCATATGTTAGTCCCGAAATGACCTAGTTGTGTTGAGTTGACGTTAAACCCCATTTCTCTCTCTCTCTCTCCCTAAATGTGGGGTAGAATCTTTTGATGGGCCTCTTTAAATGCTGATTGAATCCAAACCGTGAATTATCTACCGTTGAAATTTCTTTATTTAATGAGGTTAAATAATCAATTTCAATGCATATTGTACGAAAATTCCAAATCAATTATAGTTACTAATCATTATTTTCAAATATTCCGTTTAGATTCTGGAATATAAAGGATTGATCCAAGACATTTTTATTCAATTATATTAATGCACTGGCCAGATAATATTTAAATTTACCTTGCTATTATTAAACATCATATTCATTCTATAGAAATTAATACAATAAAAGGCAGTGGGGTCATTCAGAATATGCAGTTTGTATGGATATTGAGAGTGCCACATGCTGTATTTAAAGTCATCGACCGCCATTTGCATTTTATGTATAATATCACATTTTTCATGGCTGATGGCTGAATCCACGCTAAACAGTCCAAAAATTGATTATTTGATATTTAATTAAGAAAACAGAATAAAAATATGAATAATAGATAATACCCTGGCTTGGATTCAGTAGGATCAAAAACGGGCCCATAACGGCAATATAGGTGGCACTGGCTTTATTTGACCAAATCCCTTTTATGTCAACTGTAGTAGAAGATGCAAAATGGTGACAAATGTTCGATCCCTCATGTTTTAAAACACTGAATGGAACTGAATAATTTTTGAAAGTCTGATAATTAATTTTTTGATAACTTCAACTTCCACAATATTGTAGTTTGCAAGGCATTAAGTCATGACGATCAATGGCCTGAAATGATTGATTTCATTTTCTTTTCTTTATCTATATTTAAAATTCAAATGGAATTCGTAAATTAATTTTGAAATTTAGGAAAGTGGGAATTTGCCACGTATAATCAAAATCCCTCAAATGAAAAAGATTTTCATCCCCATTTAATTTTATTTTCACAGGCTAAAAATGCACTATTAATTAGAAGTATTTATTTCAATCAATAAATGGACATGTAGCAGCTTAAATCCGTACAAACTATTTTCAATAGAAAGTTTTAATTTGAATAGGAGGTATGTTATTTCTGTTAGGAGGGATATAATTGTGCATGTTTCAATAGAAGAGGAATAAATGTATCGAGAGTATTATCGAACACACACACACACACAGCAAGAACAATACAATAGAATAACGGCCTGACTACAAGTGAGCCACTGTGACTGACGTGAAGTCCATTGTCTTTGTTCATTCAGATTCGCTGGGCATCTGGACATTTTGTCATCAATTTAATCCAGTCTTCGTTTTCTTTCTTCCAGGACTCTGGTCTGACACCACCGTTTTAATCAGACTACTGCAGAACCTTAAACAAAGACAAGTCTTGTCAGCTATTGGATATTTTAATTTTGTACGTAGAATCTTCATATTATTTAGGAATTTTAGCAGTTTTGATTCTATATTAATGGCTACATATAGCTGGTAAGTCAATTTAAAATATTATAGAAGTTAATTGTTGTTACAAGTCGTTTTGAAAAGATTTAGTTTTATTAAAATATCAGTGAGACAGACTATTAGTAAGCATAGATTGTAATATTAGTCTCAAAGACTTTGATTTCAATGGCATCTAATGTTCAAAAAGTGTTTAATGAATTAGATATTGGAATGATTAACTTACGGTTATATTCCTGGCACCCAGATATTTGGAGGAGGGCAGGGCACTGTGTGTTAATAAATCCTCCATAATTCAAAGACTATAATAATTATATTATATTAAACATACATTTCTATAGCATAATCATTATTTTTCAAAATATTGTAGTATATTATCATGAGTATTTATCATCATAGTATAATGATGAGTATTTATCATAATATTGCAGTATATAATCATGAGTATTTATCTTCTTCTTCTTCCTTTAAAGACTCAGGTTCCAATTGGAACGTAGTTAAATCATAATATTGCAGTCATGAGTATTTATCATAATATTGTAGTATTTATCATGATGGTATTCTATAATTAAAAGATAATCAAAGTATTTTTTATAATAAATATTGAATCAAGGACACCTGTCACAACTATATTACACGCTTCATAGATTCTATAGTATATTTAATATACTCTAAAACCATTGATAAAAAACTATCAAATATACTATACCTATCATATATTACTTATTCTAACAATTTATCTATAACTCACAGCTGTACTGTAAGTAACATATTCTTGTTCAAAGGGTGCAGTATAATTTATTGATACAAATTTTAAATGAATGGCAACCTTGTGGAATTTTTTCAGGTCCTCCGGTTTCCTCTCACTACTAAAGACCCCTACGCACAAACAAATTATTGAAATAAAATTGAACCATATGTTAGTTCCAAAATGACCTAGTTTGTGTCAAGTGGACTTAAACCCCATTTACCTCTCTCTCTATCTCTCTTCTTTTCTTCACCAAGCAGGCCAATAAAGACAGACATACCCCATGCAGTGTGCTATTAGGAACATTTTTGGACTGACAGTGGTGCTACATCCTGCTTTTATTTCATATTCCAACTGTCAATGTACACACACGACTATGTTTTTCTTCACCTCCAAATCTTAGAAAGCATACCACACTTATTTCTTTGAAAATAGAATGAGTATTATTTATAATTTGTAGATTAAATGTATTCAGTTCTATAATGTGTAATAATTTGTAAATTCTATAATATATGATTATGGTTTCACAGATGTTGAATGAAACAGCTGGTAATAAACAGTGATGAAATGATTCCTGTGTATTTTTAGAATACATCATAATTTGTATGATTCATACAGTTACTAATAATAAATGAATGAATGAATGAATAAATGGAGGGAGGGAGGGATGGAGGGATGGATGGAATGAATGAAGAGATAGAAGAATGAGCCATTGATAAATGGTTAAATAGATTAACCAATTATGGAAACTTTGGAAGATAAGATAAATGGCTGGTTAATAGATAGATGTAGAGGATGAATGATTGAGTTATTGAAGGATGGAATGCAAATGAGAGGGAGAGAGAGAGAGAGAGAGTTTAACATCCACTTGACCAGGTGGGGAATCCAAATCAGACCTCTGGTCACAATGACAGACCATATGATTTAACCATTTAACCATTTACTATTCGATTTGGTGGTGGCAAGGCACATGTTTGGTGCTTAAATGTCACCTGACATTGATTTAGCTAAATATACTCAAAAGTGACCAATCACAGTTATTTTGCAAGGGATATGGATGAATATAACTTAGATACTATCTTTAGGGTGGGGTCCTTTGTACACATTTTTGTGCAAGTAAAGTAACTCTTGACAGTTCGAATTTGATTTAAGCGCTGTTGTCCAAAGAAAATTCCCTAATGGCGCACGCTGCATGACATGTTTTCATTATCCTGCTTGGTGCAGGAAAGTGGCATGTTAAACCCCTATTCATAAAATTTGTTATTTAGTTGCAAATGATTGATTGTTTTGTTCTATAATCCTGGATGCTGATGTGCCATTAATGATTTTGTCATTTCGAAGTTTAAAATAAACTGGAGCCAAAAATAGAATATTCTATAGAAAGGGTTTGACACGACTGAGCAGGTAAAAAATTCTCTCTCTCTATTGTATAATGCTGGATGCCGATGTGCCATTAATGATTATTCATTCTGAAGTTTCAAATAAACTGGAACCAAAAATACCTGAAAAGGTAAAAAATTGTTCGTCTATGTTAAGACGTATAAAAAGGGAAAAATTGATTTTTTTTTTATTATTGATGCTGCTGAAGAAATGGAATAGTTTTAACCTATTCCTTACTGACGTGTCGCAGAAAGCCCAGGAGCAAATAATATGATCTTAGTCTATATTAAGACGTATATAAAGGGAAAAGTTGACTGTTTTATTGATACTGGTGAAAAAATAGTGGACTGTGCCATTAAAATGGAATTATTTTAACCTATTCTTACTGACATGTCGCAGAAAGCCCAGGAGCAAATAATATGATCTGTAATAAAATAGCTTGACACACCTGAGTAGGTAAACCGTGCCACCGACGTCGACAACCAGGTATGGATAGATGATATTAAATAGTGAAGAATTGATTATTAATGCTAGCGTGTTATTTAGTAGCATCAAGTCGTGTGGCCAAGCGACTCTATACCTGGAGGCTGGCTGCGTGTTTCTATTGATGATTCATAATCATTCGAAATAACGATCGACATCGACAATTAACTAGCAGTCTTTGTAATTATTGACCTTCACATTCAGTGCTCGGGTAGAGAATACAATTGTTATGAACTCAGGTAGTAAGAGTGCTTTTCTGGATAACTTTTTATGTAAAGGTATGTATTCTTGTTTTTTTTTATTTTGCTTTAGTTTTAATTTATCGACAAACGACAGACTAATTAACAATTGTTTCTCTCGACTCTGATTTATGTTCAAAATGTTTTTTAATGGCAGTCATCGAGAGCAAGTCATTAATGAAGTATAGATTATTAGATAGAGAATGCCGTGGTACATAGAAAAACACTCGAAGATAATTAAGATATATGCACCTGTACTTGGAGGTTCGTTAAGCCGTTAACTTAGTATTAAACTGTTTTTAATGAAGACCACGCAACACTAAATAAGAATTTGAACAATTAACATATATTGAAAAAAGACCTTGCAGAAACGTTTAATTTTTGCGGTGTTTATACATTATGATATCTAAAAAAAAGTTAATCATGAGATGTAAGCTTTTGTTATAAAAAAAAGAAAAAAAAGTCCCCGTCGACCATTTAGTATAAAGTTCTGTATACAATAATAACAAATAAGTTCCACTACAACCAAATTGTTTTAACAATGAGAAGTGGTATTTGATGCTCTAGAGATAGAGATTGAGCATACATTATTCAACATTGGGAAAAATATTTATATAACCATAAAATATAAACTGCTAAATATGATAAAGCAAACCAAATTGTTTTGGTGACAGGAACTGGTATTCTAGAAAGAGTAGGGGGGGGGGGTGAGTGGGTGGATGGCTGAATGGTTAGCATGTGTGTGCTGTATCATAAAGCCTGTCATTGAGTCTCCTGGCGTGGTTTCGAATATCTGGCTGTATCGGTAGCAAATTATTGAAATAAAATTAAACTATATGTTAGCCCCGAAATGACCTGGTTTGCGTCCAGTGGACATTAAACTCCATTTCTACCTCTCTCTCTCTTTCTCTCTCTCTCTCTCTCTAGAAAAAGTAGATTTTTTTTTTTTTAATGCAGCTTATTGCGTGCATGTGTGTATCAAATTTTGGGCGTTAATAAAATGCAAACAATAATTTTTCATGCTACATTATATTCCCACCTATCGCTGAAATCGGTGTAGAGGAATCAAGTAAAATAGATTCCAGTTTGACCAACATGACAACGACTGACTACAAATTGAAGCTGAGAATCAACTTGTCGTCTGAGTTAATTTGTTATGTCATTGGTGGATCAGGCGGGCACTCAGACGGAATCCCTTGTCATCATTACGATGTCTGATCAAGTCTGATGCGATTCTCTCGACAAATTACCATGAGAAATGTACTGTTAACCCAGAACCCCAGATAAATGAAGAAGTACAAGACTTAACGGGGTTTTTTTGCACTGTATTAGGAGGTCCACTTACTTTTATTATAAAATAAGACCAACTTTTTATTTTGTACAAAAGGATTTTGCATTTTTGCATCTGGATAGTCTATTCGCTGTTTATGCTATTTTACTCAGATTTCGTCTAATGATTTGGATGTAGCTATGGCGGTGTGGCGCCAGGCAGGGTAAGCTCACTCTTCTAACACCTCTTACCGCTACATTGCATTAGAATGGTTGGAGCAGAAATAAGGATTTCATGGATGTGCACATAAAAAAAACTTGATTGAAAGTTGGAATTCGCTTAAGGGTAGACCAGCTGAGTAGACACAATTTCCATCCTAGCCCACTGCATGGTGTATGCCCATCTTAATTAACCATGTTTGCTGCAGAAAGTATAAATCAACCTTGAGATGGTTACTCCTTCGGGAATACCTGATACTGTTGATATGAGCTAACAAACCTTTGTTTTGTATAGTTGTTCATGCTGTTAATAATCATGGTATCTTATAATTCCATCATGATATGTTTATAACAATGAGAGAGTATAACATGAGAGTATAATATATTTCTGGTATTTGTCACAATGAGAGAGTATTAAATCATGATATACAGTATAACAGTATAGTACTTGTGTATAACATGATGAGAGAATATAACATGATGATATACAGTATAACAGTATAACATGATGATATATAACAGTATATTTCTGGTGTATATCACCATGAGAGAGTATAGAGTATAGAATCATGGTGTATATCAGGATGAGTGAGTATAACATGATGATATATTACTGGTATTTATAACCATGAGATAGTATATCATGATATACAACAGTATATTATTGATATTTATCACAATCAGAGATTATAACCATCTTCAATAGAAGGCTTGCCCAACATTGAAGCAACAGTTAGATGTTGTAAAACTCGCGGCCGTTGCTTCAGGAACATGGTGTATAACAACATGATGAGATATTATAGTTGTAGTGTCATCATGATATATTGATCTGTACTTTATACCTGATCAATAAAACCCAGGTGTATACTGTTACTATAATATTATTATAAATATACCATTTTATCTCAACTAAACATAAACTACGCCATTTTTGGACTAACATAAATATGGTGTGTTTTTTCAATAGTTGGCTTGCACGTACGAGTCTGTCTGGTTTGTGTCCAATGGACGTTAAACCCCTTTTCTCCTAAGGATCTTTATTGTGGGAGAATAGTGTCTTCTCGTTTAGATGGTAAAAAAAGGTTGCATGTCCCGTGTAGGCCTATATGATGACATGCATGTAAAAGAACCCTTGGTAGTTGGATTTTGATCTAAGAGTAGGCTGTGGCACTGCTGTTCTGTTAAATTTCCCTCAATGCACATTGCATAGCGTATGCATGCTTATCTTCATTAGCCTGCTAGAACCGGAGAAGTGTGACTTTAAGCTCCATTTCATTTCAATTCATTTTTATAAAAAGACATTTTTAATCTTAGGAAAATTTGTCAATATAACCTGGCTGGTGATCACAGTAACATTGTGAGAATACAAGCTGTTGTCACACTTCTTTTGTTATTTTTATTGTGCGGCCATCTGTCTATATGGCAAGTCGTTCTATGTCATTACATTGCATCACATGTGGCGAGTTAGCACTCAATTTTAGGTGAACTCGATAATTATCGAAAAAAAGATATTTTTATTGGTGAAATTTGAAACAGGATATTAGAGAACGATTGTAATGTAAGGCCACACCAGGTTGATTGTTTGTTCTTCCAGGACACCAATTAAAAAATATGCCACCAATTTCTTCAGGGAAAAGACTAATTTTAAAACAAATTGTATTTCGTTTCTCAAACATTTTCAGTTTCAAAACAATATTTTATCCATTCAATGACATTAAGTAATTCACCAGGAAATACACAGATCACTATGCTATTGGTGATTCTTGTTGTCAAATTTCTCTGAATGACATTGGGGAAACAGGCTTATTTTCCTGCCACAACAGGTCTGAAGGCAAGGGCACACGCCATGCAGTGTGCTATACCCCCCCATTTACATTACAAAATTTAAGTGTGGCAGACATTACACCAGGCATGGAACGGTTAGTGTTTTTGTACTGTAATCAGATTTTGTTGTTTTAAAAATGTTTCATTACCTAAAGAAAAAAGTAAAATATGCGACAACTCATGTTGACTGCCCGGACAATTTAGCTGATGTTGAGGTATGTTTCGTTACCTGGCAACCTATCTTTTGTAGTGTAAAAGGTTCAATATTGCTAATTACACAATCAATGCCTGGAAATTTTCAATTTTAAAGCATTTAAATCAAGACGCTGTCTAGCGATAAAATCTCTAAAATATAATGAAAGCTGACGATTCTTATGTCTTGTGTCTATTAATAATGCATATCCCATTGTTTCACACAAGGAGAAATCTTGCCTCAAGATATATAAAAGTCATCGAGTATATTTGGTACTTCGAAAATCAATTCCTCGCTTCCGACTGCATACACTGACGATATCTTTCATCTTAACGATCTCGTTTTCTTTTCCCGTAAATAGTTTTAGTTTTCTTTTCTTTGTTTCAGATTCATTGGAAATCTTGTAAAAACAATCAGTCCCCGAGTACAAACGCTTAGGAATGTGAACGTAAATAACATAATAATTTATTAATTGTTTGTAAGACAAGATTTGATTGGGCTAAAAAAAAAAAATAGCACTTAGGTATATTTTAATGAAATAGAAACAGAATGTCTAATGGTTATTTCGAGCAGTAGTGTTTTCTATCTAAGTTCTTAAAATGTTCCAGTTTTGTCAAATTGAAGAATTAGGCCTTGGTTTCGTCTCAGGGTTCATGGTTCACTCTTGACTGGCTGGCAGTGATGGAGAACTGATAGTCCATTTACATTCCATATAGTTAGAATTTCAAAGAATTTTACATTCCGTAAAATTAGAATTTCAAAGAATTTAATCTTTTATCACAAGAAATAGAGCTAAATTTGTAGTTTTTATGTGTCAAAAGACTTTAAATAAAATTTATTTTTAAGAAAATATAATGTAATTACAACAAAAACATGGGGGTGATGCTGGTGTTAGTCAAAGAAGTTTAATTGAATTTACTAGCTTTGTTGTTTAATTGGATTCTCTAGCTTTGTTGTCCATGTCAGATAGAGAGCTTGGCAAATGAAAACAATTCGTGTACTCAATGGAGTGTACATAAAATAGAAATAACTTGACAGTTAGAATTATATTGTAAGTGGCCGGATTGCCACAGTCCAGGAAAAACTTCCCTTTTGTGTTTGTTTGTTTTTACATCTGGGTTGATGCAGAAAGGTGGAATGTTAAACCCCTGTCAAACGTATATCCCGTCCTGTAGTTCAGGCTGATTGGATCATGGAACCTTCTCTAGATATCCACCGTGACACCAGGAGGTCCAGATATGGATCTGTAATGTGTCAAAACTCTGTTAGAGATTGAAATATTGACATGATATAATCGTGGTTTATCATCACGGTTTCTGGAAATAGACAAGTATTTCAAAGCTTCCTAACCTTGTCATATATTTGCCCGCAGGGTTTATTCTGCCATGGATTCCTTTACACAATACAAATGTCGGATCTCTCTGAAACTCGTAAGTGCCACTGGATTACAAAACACAGTTTTGCTTTTACTCGTAAAGTCTGTGCATCATAGACATTTTGTAGGAAAATATCAATTTTCCACACCTTCATTTAATCCATGCTAAGATATACTTTAGGCACGACATCACAAATTGTCATGTGTTTGGCCTTTTATTTGTTAAATTTTAAGCCCAACCCTCAGTTTTAAGACTGAAATATTATTCTATTTTGTATTATTAGTGTTTATACATGTAGTATTCTTTGTTAAAAGATTTGTATTGATGAATCATATTTCGTTTGTTTAGTCATTAATAATTTGGTTATTCTTTAATTAGTTGCGGGGGTGTGGGGTTAGTTGAATGGAAACACAAAAATGGATTATTTAACTCATACTATAAAGTTAGAATGAAATATACTCAAATGAAGCATTTAATGGTCGAACTCCCCAATCCCTCAAATCATAATCCCCTTGCTGGTCGTCGTCGATGCCGTGCTGTGTCTTAACGTCATCCCACCCCCTCCTCTTTTCCTGGATACAAACAATCTTAAGAGAATTATCAGACTGTAGAAATTCCAAACCTAGTGTGATATGAGACAGTTAACTGAATTTTAGATGAGATGTTCATTAACTTGGTAGAATGTTGGTAATTGGTAAAGTAATTAGTCCGTGTGAAATTATTGTATGTAGGGATGGACGATGTTACATAACATCCTGGTTTCCCCTTGGTTAGTAGTTCATGAGATGGGAGGGGCACTGGCTCACTAACCAGGAGTGCCAGAGTTTGATCCCAGTGTTGGTCAATGAGGTTTCTTATGGTTTTTCAATGTGGTTTCCCCTTGTCAGTGGTGCAGGACAGAGTGGCTAAAAGAAAATCTTTTGGTAGTTTGGATGGGATGATAAAACCTATTGTTTGAGTGGACGTTAAACCCCATTTCTCTCTCGCTCCACAGTAAAGAAATGAAATAAAATGAAATGGAGGTTTAATGTCCCACTGTTATGCACCTAACCTGGGCTCATGGAAGACAGGCATGCACCATACAGTGTACTATGAGGGAAATTTTGCCCGGGCAGAGGTGCTACGGCCTACTCTTATATTGAATTCCAACTGCCGAGGGATCTTTTACGTGCAAGCCAATGTGTACACAGGACCTCAGTTTTTCCTGCCATCTGAACAACTAGACAGCTGACAAGTGGAAACCACGACGGAAAATCGAAATAAACTTTCTCGACTAATGCAAGGATTGAGCACTTGATGTCAAGGCTAGCGAGCCAGCGCCTCACACACTAAGCCAGGTGATCCCCCACAGTAAAGATATCACAGGAGAAGATAAGTAACAAGTTAAACCCCACTTGTGTCCACAAAGAATAATGAGTTGACCCCTAATTGAATCTTACACAATACCTTTTACCTCTTGAGCCACACTGTTAGAGTTGACACCTGACTAAATGAGCTGTGCAGTTTCATCAACAGGGGACTAATTAATTGATTAGTGGAGACAAATCAATGACCCATGACCCCTCAAGTGTGGTGACCTTTGACATAGGTCATAGGTCAGTGATATTTGTTGATGATGGATAACCTTATGTTGGAAGTTCAGAACCTTTCAACTGCAACTGAAATTAAAATTGGGCATGGTTCAACTGGTAAGGTCAGATATGATTATGATGTTAGATTAAGTTTGGAAGGAAGTGTCAAGTTGTTTGGATGATGTGATAAAGCATTATTTGTACTGTTCAAATGATGACATGGAAGATCAAGTGCAGTACAGGGGGTAAATAGGTATGAAACATCAAGTGAAGTAAAGGGGCTTGGGGGAATGGGTTTTGCCTGCATGAGAAAAAAAATGAGGCATTGGCATGGCATATACAAGTAAGAGTGTGTATGTGGGGTGGCCGGGTGGGATGGTGGGGAGTGGTTGTGTGCATGAGAAAAAATGAGGTATTCACATTGGCATGGCATACACAAGTGGTGTTAAGTGTTTCCAGAAATTGCATGAATAAGCTGATACCATTGAATCCAGGACCTCCTAGTTAATGAACCCGTGCCCTATCAAGGAAAATGTAAGCAAAAGTTGCCTTAAGCTTGGCTTTGCTGCTGTGAGGGAAATTCTTCATCAGATTCCAACTGCCTAGGGTCCTTTTATGAGTACATTGCACTTCAGTTTATCATCCCAATCCAGCAACTAGATGCAGTTCCTTGATGCAGTCCCAATTAGTCATATCTCTCTCTCTGTCTCTCCCTTTCTCTCTCTCTCTCTCTCTCTCACTCACTCAATCACTCACTCTCTCCCTCACTCTCTTTCTCCCTCCCACTCAACACTGTTTGGAAGGAAAAGAGGGGAAAGCAAACAACATAATTAAATTTCTCCTTTTATGGACGTGGGAAATAATTAATAACGGCAAATCTAATCTAAACTTGATTATATGTGTCCACTAATTACTGACCTGTTAATAAGGACTACACATCAGACCATGCGATTGGTGATTGGATTAAATTTGTTTGGTTTGTGCAGACTTGTTTAATGAGTATTAATCTAGCTCCTGTCTGTATTGGAACTAATTTACATGTAGAGACTAGCCATGTTCATCCTAGTCTCTCAGTGCTGAGTGATAAACAAATTGTTGTCGCACCAGAGCCACGACAAATTATCGACATGTCCATAGGATTTTTCAACAAATGACCCCTATAGATATAATTTTGTCCTATAAAAGATATTTCAACAAATTACCCCAAGAGGATTTCAATTTGCCGAATATGACCATTTTTTCGTGAACATCTTATTAACTGTGAACGTCGGAATCCTTGAAAAAATAATTTGTCGAAAATGGAACAATACTGTGATCAAAATTTAAAATGTCCGAAATTTTGCATACAATCTAATGTGAACATGTACATCAAAATTAAATTTCTTTTTACGAATGGTTGAAAACTGACTGCCTCTTTAATTAAGTGTTTTTTTGTTTTAAATATTAATTGACAGTATCAAATATTCCATTAGGCTTGAATTGACATAAAATAAAACACATACTAAAAAATCAGTTTGAATATACCTGAGATGGTATGCGAATATTAATTAAAGTACAAGTTTAATACAAGCTATTCAAATTTTAGTACAAGTTTAATACAAGCCATTCAGATTTTAGTACAAGGTATTCAAATTTTAGTACAAGTTTAATACAAGCCATTCAGATATTAGTACAAGGTAGTCAAATTTTACTAGTCAGTACTTGTGTGAGATTGACAAAATATAAGAAATTCGAAAATAATCAGTTTGTATATATATACTAGAGAGGATATTCAAATTTTAATACTTGTATGAGAACTATCACAAAAACCTGGCAGCCACTGTCCACAACATTTCTGGATACACAACAGCCACAGGTCTAAAAACAGATGGACACAATTGACCATCACTACATCACACAGCCAGAGAACAATTGATGACCAGGTCAACTACTGGTCATACTATCATTATCACTCAACTAGAGGTTAACTTTAGAGATAAGATTTCTGCTATATTGAGTTGACCCATTGGTTATCACTGCACATACACACTGTACATAGTACAGCTGTCTTTTGATATACATAGTATAGTATACAGAGAATTTAAAGTTGTGCGATTCTGTTCTGTAATATCACAGCAAGTGGAAGTTAATCCCTAGTTCAGTCAGAGTTATTTTGTCTGTGATATCACACCCTAAGTGGAAGTGGATGAACATCTCTTGTTTAAGTTGAGGATTGTGTTTTCGGAAAAAATATTTTGTGGAGATTACCAGTAAGGATTCTAAAAGTTGCTGACCTCTCTCTCCGTCTCTTTTGGATTTAGCAGTTGTTGTACCATCAGTGACTTTATGGGTGGAATTTTATACAGACAAATTTTATAAATCTGGAGGTATGTATAATGTTAAAAGTGCATTTTTAACGTGCTAAACTTCATAGGGGGATTGGTTGGTTGAATGGTTAGCATTGAGTCAACTGGCATGGTTTTGAATCCCCGGTTGTACGTGACAAGAAAACCCACGAGGTTGGACAGGCAACCCTACTCCTTCCTTGTCAGGTACAGCCAAGGATTCGAAACCATGCCAGTTGACTCAATGAATGGCTGTATGATACAGCACACACAGGAAAATTGAATAATGCTGGTAGTAATAATAATTTTAACAAATATTATGAGCACATTTTAGCATTTTGCATGTGAATTGTAAATGGAGCCCCACCAATATATTCCTGAAATAAGAGACATTTCAATAAAATAATAATTGATATATTGTAGTAATTTTGAATGAGTTTTTTTTTGAAATTTGAATGTTTTGGAAAAATATCAAGAAAAAAAAAAATCAAATAATTATTTCACCCACTGCACCTTGTGAGGTCAAATTTAGACAGATTTTTACGATTTTGAAGTCAAATAACACTTAAAAACACTGGTTATTGTAAACGTAGTAATACAGCTGGAACCACTCTGTAGTCCAAGAGTGTTTACAATACTGGTGCCATAAACGGATGAAACTTGTGTTTGAATTTACAGTAGTTGAGCTGAAGCTGAAATTGAATTTAAAGAAACCATTTATGAGACAAAAAGGGCTAATATAGATTTTGATTAGAAGCATTGTGTTTAGTTTAAACTTTAAAGATTCCATAGTTTGAAAAGAACTGTATATATGTGAGTGGCACTGAAAACGGACATTTTTTAACAGAAGTTTAAATGTCCTGTCCATTTGCTGTGGCAGGAATTTGAAAAGTTTGTCCACTGGACATTGACAGCAGATTAGAATTAGTTGTATGTTTTTTGTATCAATCTGATTGTTCTTGCCATACAAGGGGGGCGGGGGTTGATGGCCGAATGATTATAGCATGTGCGTGCTCGCGCTGTATCATAAAGCCTGTCATTGAGTCAACTGGCGTGGTTTCGTACCTAGTGGGTTTTCTGCGGGTCCGTCGTTTTCCTTCCACTGCTTAAGACCTCTACGTGCAAGCGATTGATTGAAATGAAATTTTACCATATGTTAGTCCTGAAATGACCTAGTTTGTGTCGTTCCGAGGTTCACACCCATTTCCCTTTCTCTCGCATCTGAATTAAACATCCTATCATGTATAGTTAGAAGCTGTAATTATCGAATGTCAACAAATGATCCAATTATACTGAAGAGAATACATCTTTGATTGAATTATAGTTCTTATCATTGCAAAAGTTTGTCACTAGCTTACTAATCAGGGGGTCCTAATCATTTACTATGAATAAATTTTAGCAGAATATATGATCATGTAATAATATTGAAAAGTGAAGCCATAGCGCTATTGTCCTGGCAAAAATGTCCCATATCATGCCACACAACTTGACGTATGACCGTCTTCATTAGGGGGGGGGGAATGGCCTAGTGGTCTAGAGTGTTGCGCTTCGACCTCTAGCTGGCCGGCCACCTCTGGCTTGCGGCTGTGGTTTCGATCCCTGGTGTGAGCGTATATGGCATGGAGATAGGGGCACCTTCTCCACCTCATGGGTGTCCTCTGGGCACTCCGGTTTCCTCGCAAGCGAATTATTGAAATAAAAAAAAAAAATTAAACCATATGTTAGTCCAGAAATGACCTAGTTGTGTTGAGTGGAGGTTAAACCCCATTTCTCTCTCTCTCTCTCTCTCTCTCTCTCTCTCCTCTCCTCTCCTCTCCTCTCTCTCTCCTCTCTCTCTCTCTCTCTCTCTCTCTCTCTCATATTAGTCTTGTTGTTAATGATATATCTGTGTAAGTCTTGTTTGAAATAGAAAGAAGTTATTATGAGTCAGTGGAATAAGATTACAGATATTAGTGAATGAATCATGTAAATTTAACCAATCAACCATTAAACATTTTTTGTACAGCACAACTGACAAGAAGTCTCTAGACATATACAAATTAAAAAATTTGGATGGCATGTCAATCCAACGATTCAACCATTAATTAATTTCTATACGCTACGATTACAATTGATTAAAGGTTTTCTACGCATTTTAGAAAAACAAAAGATTTGCTGTGCATTAGGTGGTACCTAGTGTAATAAGTATACACTGAGAAATAAATAAATTAATTAGGTTCACCTGCCGCTGGTGAAGAAAGTTAGAGGATAAATAATAGATGAGGTGTCTTTCAATCTCTCTATTTTAGTTCTTACGTTTCTTCATTCAGGAAAAGGAGAAGCAACAAAAGACGTATTATGCAAGCTTATGTTTTATAAAATGTTTAACAGGTGTATTTTTGTCCTTAATTGCAACTATTAATGGATATTCTGTGCAGTTAATGGATGTGTTATTCTAATTCACAAAAGAAATTGAAAATTGGTTTACGTAACATCTTACTTTTTTGCACCAACCAGATTATTTATGCTGGGTTCCCACTATCACGATATTCGCTCTGTGAATTAAATCGTGGTTTTAATGGTGGAGTAACCGCGATTTTTCTATCAGGTTTTACCATTCGTTGTATTTCTATCACATGTCTTTACGTACCAGGTTGTAGACCCAACAGGGACATTCCTATCATGTGTGAGCGTATGTGGCATGGAGATAGGGGCGCCTGCCTTCTCAGCCTTGTGGGTTTCCTCAGGGCACTCTAGTTTCCTCCCACTAATAAAGACCCCCACACGCAAGCGAATTATTGAAAAAAAATTAAACCATATGTTAGTCCCGAAGTGACTTAGTTATATTGAGTTGACCTTAAACCTCATTTCTCTCTCTCTCTCTCTCTCTCTCTCTCTCTCTCTCACCCATTCCTATCATAATGCATCACACAAACCTAGCATAAATATAAATATTGTGCATTGTAGGGGAATTTTGCACCACTGACAACTGACAAGGAGAAACCAAGCTGGAAAAATCAGACTGACTGTCTTGATTGGGACCTAACGATTAGTAAGCTAGTGACAAACTGACTTTGTCACTGTGGCCCCCTATATGCCATAGACTTTGCAGTGATAAGAACTATAATTTTTTTAAAGATATGTTCCCTCTAGTAAAATTGAATCATCTGTTGACATTTGATTATTCAGGTGTAAGAGAAAGAGAAGTGGGGTTTAACGTCCACCCGACACAAACTATGTCATTTCTGAACTAACTTTCAATTTTATTTCAATCGTTCACTTGCACGTAAGGGTCTTTAGCTGTGGGAGGAAACTGGAAGACGCAGAGAAAACCCAAAAGGTTGATCATGTACGGTTTAACTCAAGTTTTTTATGTGGAATTTTCATAAATGTCAACAGGTTTATTTCTTATATTTTCAATAATTTTTTTTCTTGTAGTTGTATTTCTTCATTCATTATAAGATGTTATGATATTTTGTTTCCTTTGAGGTTTTATTCTTCTGTGGAATTAAAAAAACATTAATTATTTTTTTAGAATTTCAAAAGTTTTTTTTTAAACAAAATTAATATGTCAATCTAAATTTGATTTTAGACATGTATTGTGTAGGCTGTGATTTTGAAGCTGAGCTAGAATCATACTTATTGAATATTCGTATAAAATTCTAACAGTTTGAGCTCCAGTTCTTGAAAAACTCTTTAGTAAAGAGAGCCACAGTAGTTAAATGAGTTCACTCCTGCTGTTGGCCGAGAAAGTTCATCAGGATTTTAAGGCATGGTTTCTCCTTGTCAAGTGGTGCAAGATGGCTGTCAAATATATCAGATGGGACACATTGAAGTGCACGTAAAAGAACCTTTGGTAGTTGGAATATTAGAGTAGGCCGTAGTGTTGTTGTCCAGGCAAAATTTCCCACATGGCATACTGGATGGCGTATGCCCGTCTTACTTGGTTGGTCCATCCAGAGCAGAACAGTGGGGCGTTAAACCTCGTTTCATTTTCATTTCCTTTGGTAAAGTCACTTATCGTAAATAAACATTATTTCAGACATTGTATTTGAGAAATTTGTAGCTTCATAAGATTCAACAAGTTTGTTTAGAGATAATCGTAATATAATATGATATAACTTCATGCAAAGATTAAACTGTCATTGAGTCAACCTGCGTGGTTTCGAATCCCCTGTCCATCCTCGTGGGTTCCTCTGGGTCCTCCGGTTTCCTCCCACTGCTAAACCCTAAGCGTAAGCGAATTATTGAAATAAAATTGAACCATGTGTTAGTCCCGAAATGACCTAGTTTGTGTTGAGTAGACGTTAAACCCCATTTACCTCTCTATTGATTTTTGTATAATTAATATTATTTATCAAATTGGGGTTTTTACAGAAAAGACAGTTTCTTAACTTGATATTTAATTATTTCTTTAAAAATGTGCTTTATTAACCAAATTGGTTTTGTATGAATTCAGGGTTTTGTAGAAGAGCAGAGAAATTTTCATCAGTTGATATTTAATAATGTCTTTAAAATTGTGCATTATTAACCAAATTTGACATTCAATATCCAGTTTCATCCAATTAATGACTGGGTTTGGTGGAAGAAGATTTTCATCCAAATTTAAGTTTCGAGGTCACATTTCTCTTTTCTTTGTTCTTGATGATTCGTAATTTACACAAAAGAAGACGAGTGGAGAGATTAGTCATAGGGCAGACGAAATTTTGATGAAACAGAAAATGTTGTTGAATTTTAATTTATTTGATTTGCATGATGACAAATACCAGCTTTGTGTGTGGATCGCATCTGGCGAGTTGACGAGTTTCTTTTGTTGCACGGAGATAGGGGGAGCTGGCGAGGTAATGAGACGAAATCCGTTGAATTGTGCAGATGGACAAATATTTGCTAAATTACTTGTTTAAAGTTATTTGTCATCGTGACACAAGCTCATCCGATGTGAATTTCATTGTTTATAATTTGTTTTTTAAAAGGCAGACAGACACTCTTCTTGTGAGTGGAATAAATTCATATGTTTATTTGATTATTTAGGGTATAAAGAGGTAATGAAGACTTCAGAATTGTAAGATGGCAAGCCTGGAAATAAGGCAGCTGTCTAGTCTAGTCTAGTCATCCGGATGGGACGGAAAAACGAGGTTGCACATAAAAGATCCCTTGGCAGTTGGAATTCGATATAAGATTAAGCTGTAACGATGCTGCCAGGGCAAAATTTCCCTCATAGCACACAGGATGATGCATGCCCGTCTTCATTAGCCCAGTTTAGGAGCAGAATAGTAAGACTTTAAACCCCATTTCATTTCATTTCTGTTGACATGTTGCTGATGATGTTAATCAACCGTGACCTTTGATGAGAATACACTATTCTCTTGTGTGACTTTATGATGAGTGAAATACTATGAATAATTTATTAAACTTGGTCGTATTATTTGATTTAATTCTTTAAATGTGTTATTTTCACATCTTCGGTTGTTAGTTTTGTATTTTGGGGTGTTTTGTGTTTTGGTGTCTTAGTTGAGGTGTTGGAGTATTGTTAATTTCATATCTTGGGGTGTTAAGTTTCATGTCATAGGGTGTAACGTGGGTTGGGGTGTTAGTTTCCTAGCTTGGGATTTTAGTTTCATGTCTTGGGGTGGGATGTGTCTTGGGATGTTAGCAGGCCTGGAAATAACAGTTTTAGATGTACCTGACCAAATGTCAGGCACTAATGTAATAGTACCTGACATTTTCAACTTAGTGCCAGACATGTATTAATAGTATCAATAATAAAGACAAATCAGTGCCTGACAAAATGACAGGCACCAGAGGTTTGGTGCCTGACAAAGCCTGAATCTGTGCCTGACATTGTCAGTGACAGGTGCCTTATTTCCAGGCTTGGATGTTAGTTTTTGTGCCTTACTCTTAAGTTGTTAGTTTTATATCTTGGGGTGTAAGTGGATTCCAGTTTTGTATATTAATTCATCGTTCGTTACCGAGAGGGCTTTACTAAAGCGTCATTCCACTGAAAATGGTGGGGTGAATCTGGCTTTTTGACACAGCTTTTCTCTGACTTAATTTGCTAAACTCCTTTTGGTTTCCACAGAAATATCCAGTTTTCATACCAAATATAGTAGCAGTACACAAGACATCTTAATAAACCATTAGTCAAAGTATTCAATTTGAATTAGATTCTCTCCACTGAAGATTTTAAAATAAGTTGCAGACCCATTTTTTGTCTCATCCCAAAAAAGTTGTTAAGTCAATTTGTTGGGCTTATACAGTTTTCTGAACACTTTAGGGTTAGAAATCTTTCAAGTTTAAACCTCAGATCTGAAACATTATTATATGTGTCTGTTCCAAAACCCTGTCCAGATTCAGAAATTTTACCTGTGGAAGTGATTGAACCTGTCTTTCATCTAACTTTTGTTATCAATGGAATTTAAATATAAGGACTGTATGAGTTTTGAGCATCAAAGGTCTCGTCTATGGCTATAAAATGACCAATGAACAGGTGTCCTAATAATACCCAGTGATTATTAATTGATAATAATTATTCTCTTCTTCTCTTGATTGACCATTTAGAAAATAAATTTATATTCAGTAACATCTGTCCTCCATTACGCTAAATTCACATAATTGAATTGATTCCCTGTCCTTCTATTGTCGCCTTTGTTGAGTGAGTGGGGGGTCGAGTGGTCTTATGGGTGCGCTTTAGACCATCAGGTCTGTCATTGAGTCAAGTGGTATGGGTTTGATTCCAAGCTTGTTATGGACAAGGAGTAGGATCACCTGCCTAATCTTGTGGTTTTTTTTCAAGGTCCTCCTGTCCTGCCCCCTTCCATTGCTAAAGACAGCTACGCGCACGAAATGTGTTGATGGGACTTTCAACCTCATTCCTCTTTCTCCTTCTAGTACTGTGTTAGTCATTATCATGATGCCCAACTTGTAAATGGTCTAATATGCCATTCTCTTTCTCCTTCTAGTACTGTGTTAGTCATTATCATGAAGAGTTTGATGCGCAACTGGGGGGTTGGGATGGCCAAATGGTCTAGAGTGTCGCGCTTCGATCTTTAGCTGGCCGGTCACCTGGCTTGCGGCTGTGTTTTCGAGCCCTGGTGTGAGCGTATATGACATGGAGATAGGGGCGCCTTCTCAACCTCGTGGGTTTCCTCCGGGCACTCCGGTTTCCTCCCACGGCTAAAGACCCCTACGCGCAAGCGGATTATTGAAATAAAATTAAACCATGTGTTAGTCCCGAAATGACCTAGTTGTGTTGAGTGGACGTTAAACCCCACCTCTCTCTCTCTCTCTCTCTCTGATGTGCAACTTGTAAATGGCCTAATATGCCATTCTCTTTCTCCTTCTAGTACTGTGTTAGTCTCGGTTAAAAATCATTATCATGAAGAGTTTGATGCGCAACTTGTAAATGGTCTAATATGCAAGCCTGGAAATTATGCACCAGTCACTGACAATGTCAGGCACAGATTCAGGCTTTGTCAGGCACTAAACCTCTGGTGCCTGTCTTTTTGTCCAGCACTGATTTGTCTCTTTTAATGATATTATTAATACATGTCTGGCATTAAGGTTGAAAATGTCGGGTACTATTTTATTAGTGTCTGACATTTTGTCAGGTACATCAAAAACCGTTATTTCCAGGTCTGCTAATATGCCACGTGTAATAGGTTTCTGTTGTTCTAATTTGGACTACTTTAATTAACCTGTAATATGTTCCACCTGTTCTTGCTAACGAGCTTTGTTCTCAACACACCTGGACTAACGAGGCACATCTGATGTAATAGTTCCACCTTTTAACCACCCTTTATAATCATTGTACCTGGTATTCCAGGACACACTAACTAGATTCAATCAAATGTAAAATCTTGGTCGTCAAGTCTCTCGAGACGTAATTATCATTATTCATTCAACGTGAAACTAAATATGTCACAGTAATTACAAAGAAAAAAGATTTGATATTTTTTTTAAATTCCAAAACTTTTTTTTATCTGAATCAGGTTTTCATTTTTAGAGCAGATTATTGGAATTCCTCAAAATTTGGTGTTAAATTTTCCTGCCTTGAATACAGTTAACATGGACCTAAATGTTTTTGTTGACTTTTCAAAGAAAGATGAAGATTTGGTTAATATAAGTAAAAATACTAGAATACCTGGGTTATGGTTGGGGGGGGAGGACAAACATATCCTTTTTGTCTGTCAGGGTTCTTATGTCCATTATAAGGCAGGGGAACTTTCTGTTACGCCGCCTTTCTCCACTGTTTTGGTGCTTCTGAAGAACAGGATCAAACTTCCCTCCCTACCTCTTAAAACTTATCTGCACCAAATGGTCTATGAGTAATTTTAATAAGAATTTGTGTACATTTCGAAATAACCCCACATTTTTGAGACAGAGAAAGCAGTTTAAACGTCTGTCTGAAATCTGGAATCAGAAGGGAAACAACTCCTCCAAGCCAAAGTGTTTCTTTCCCTACACAGATCTTGTTAAAACCTTCCCAAGACAATATTTACTCGTGATTTACCGAGGAATTAATCAAATTCTCTAAAAGATGTTAATTTAGTCGACTATAAATCAGAATAATATCAAATTAATTAATAGAGAAATCATAGCTGGATTAAGATGGTAAAATGTGTGAGTAGGCCTACGAAGATTAAAAAGAAAGTTTTCTAGAATGGAGGTGTTTACACTAAGGTCTATATTAAATGAGCTGTATAAATTGTGTGGTTGGTGCCGGACTCACAATTGTATGTTAGGGATCTAGACTCCTGACTGATGTCCCAGGTGCCTGTATTAATTGTAAGGTTAGGGAGCAAAGAGAGAGAGGGGGGAGGGAGGGTTGGGAGATAGAGTGGGGAGAGAAAGTGTAATGTCCACTCAGCACGAACTAGGGACTAACATATGGTTTAATTGTATGTCAATAATTTGCTTGTGCATAGGGGTCTTTAGCAGTGGGAGGAAATAATGGGACTCGGAGAAATTCCATGACCCTTCTCCGTTTGGCTTACAAGCTAGAAATAGAAACCATGCCACTTGACTCAACAACAGACCGTATGATCTAAAGTGCATGCATTAGGCCATTGGGCTATCAGAGGACCCAGAGAAAACCCACCAGGTTGAATAGGCAACCCCACTCATCTACCAGCTAGAAATCGAAACCACACCTCTTGACTCAATGACAGACACTATTATCTGAAGGGCGTGTGTTAGACCGTTATCTCCCAATATCTCTAGTACAGACAGGATGAGAGAGAGAAGTAGGAAATGAAATGGGGTTTAACGTCCTACTGTTCTGCTCCTAAACCAGGCTAGAGACAAGTGGGAAGATCACCCATACTTTTAAAACTTTTAAACCACTCAATTAAAGTAAATTTATCATATCCTCAAGCTTGAAATATTTTTAATATGTATTAATGCACAGATATTTCACAAAATCTAAATATTTTACTTGGAAAAAAAATAATGAGTTGGTGTTGACATTGTATCGTAGAAAATCAGACTGTCTTAAAACTTTTTAAACCGCTTTAAGTTAAAAATCAATGGATAAATGATTCACACAATGTCTAGTCCAGAAATATTTTATCTCGAAAAACAATAATGAAATAGTGTTGACATTAGCCATGTATACGGTACGCAGATCACCCATTCTTAAAAACTTTTGAAAACGCCCAAAGCATTTTTTATGAATCCCTTAAGTTGAAGAGTTTTAAAATATTAGGTTTCTCGTGTGAATCTGATAATATCAAGTTTTTCTTTTGTCACATATCGGTGCATGCAGGATATGTTAAGAGCTGTACTAAGATGTGCATGTCACTGTAATGGTAGACATTATGTACTTGATTATTTTTAATGGGTGGTAACGGTTTATTCTTGCGATAGTATGAAGTAGGGGGATGACCGTACATCGCCCTTTGACACTATTAACATGGGTTAGCCCCTTTTTTGTTGGGATCTAAAAGGAGAAAGTACTTGAGATATGTCTATTGGTATTTTAACATAATTTTTTTTAAATGTCCTGTTTTAACCTGTAAGCGTGACGAAGAACTATGTTCTAAGAATAGGTTGGGGAAAATACCTCCAAGGCATGACATTACGCCCTACACCGGTGAATGGCAGTTGTATAAGACGGTATATACCAACCTACATGCTTAACAGGTTAATAGAACCCTTTAGCACTTGCTAGATGTCCAAGTTCCTTGAATAAAGGGGTGACCAAATGGTCAACGGCTCAACGCATACTCGTAGTATCTTAAGATCGTCACTCTGTAGCCAAGGTAATAACGTTTTTTGATGTACCTGACACTAAGGATGTAAACGGTTACTCGGTTGACCGGTTACGGTTTAGTTTGGCAAGCTGACCGGTTCGATATTCCCCTGACCGTTACTCGCTCTATATAAAAAAAAACGTCAGTGTATATCGACTAGTAGTAAACTAGCATTAGCCCACGCTCTCTACTCTTGTTCATATTACACGTTGATACAAAACTTTCCCGGTAATAATACGGCCGTATTCACTGATCGAAAACGTAGTACTAAAATTATGCCGTGAACAAATCGTCCCTCTGGCACATGGGCAAATGGTATAATCTTTTCGTCGTTTCTTATTGCGTTGTATCTTCGGGCTGGATAATCTTGACTACAGGACACTACAGGTTGACTATTGACTGCTGGTATTGCGTATGAAAATGAAAGTAATGCTGTGCGCGCGAATAAATGGAATACATGGATTATAACACTGCATATTCAGGTTGAGGTAGGGGGCCGTAGAATATTCCTATATTTATAACGGGTCGAACACTTATAATATTTAAGCAATTTTCCGATCTGTCACACAACGGCATGTGATACCTGCGCGAGTGACGACCACGTGGTAGCATACCATATTGTACTACCTCTGGTTGAGAAAGAGAAGAGAGAGAGAGAGAGAGAGAGCGAGCGAGCGAGCGAGCGGTTTCGAGTGTTTAAAATGTTTAAATACCGTACGGATCTTAATACGAAATTCCAGTCACCGTGTCATACATCACTGGAAAGTATGTTTCTATCGCTCTTTGTATCTATCAGTTATTTCCTGGGACATTCTTGATTACGTACTTTAGAAGAGAAAAATGCTCGTCGTTTGCGAAAGAAATAGGTCGCTGTCCAACAGTATGAGTAACCTAATTACTCAAAATAGACTATACTTTCAGTTTATCTTATTTGTCGAAGGCACGGATTAGCTGTACCTATCACGTGCTTTCATTGCAGTCACGGTCGTCCAGCTAATTTCTTATAGTTGGCTAGCTTGAATCTGCTTATCGTTGGGCCGTTGGCTATAGTATCGTTGGCCAGGTTGATCTCGGCGGTTAACCGGTCACGGTCGGGTTTTTGTCCATCAGTTAACCGGTTCAAATTTTTTTGACCCGTTACATCCTTACCTGACACTAATAAAATAGTACCAGACATTTTTAACTGGACATGTATTAAAATAATATCATTAAGTGCCTGACTAAGCCTGAATCTGTGCCTGACATTCTCAGTGACAGGTGCCTTATTTCCAGCCTTGTTATAGCCAAGGAAATAATAATACAGATTTTGTTAAGTTGATCTATCAGAACGTAGCTGAATGTATCTGCACATACCAGATCGTCGACTCAATAGGGACAATTCTATCGTAACACATTGTACAGTTAGAACTATTGAAACGAAGGTGAATGTATCTGCACATACCAGATCGTCCACTCAATTGGGACAATTCTATCGTAACACATCGCACAGCTAGAACTATCAAAATGTAAGCGAATGTATCTGCACATACCAGATCGTTGACTCAATAGAGACAATCCTATCGACAGTGAGAACCTTGCATAATTCAACAATACTCATGGTTCATTGACTGAGAACAAATTGTACTTACTTGCTAATGAAAGGCAGCATTTTTATACGCCCACATTTTCATGTGGACGTATTATGTCGTCGCCCCTGTCTGTCCGTCCATACGTCCGGACGTCCGTCCACAATTGTTTGTGGACCCTCTACAGGTCACAATTCTTGTCCGATTTTGACGAAACTTAAAATATAGCTTTATCCCCAAAAGATCTCGGCTGCTTTTGATATTGGCATGTATCGGATCGAAACTTCATGGGTTATGGCCCCTGATTGTACGAAAAATCACGTTTTTAGCTTGTGGACCCTATAGAGGTCACAATTTTGAACAGATTCTGATGAAACTTGACATGCATGTTTATAACCCAAAGATCTTGGTTCCTTTCGATATTTGCGCCTATCGGAATGTAATTTTCTGATTATGGCCCCTGATTGTCCGAAAAATCACCTATTTTAGCTTGAGGTCCCTCTTGAGCCGACAATTATTATCCGATTTAAAAAAACGTTCGATTATATCACCGTTACACCCCAAGTAAGGTTCAGTTCGAATTTCGGGAAAATCGGACCAAAATTGCCATACAAAATGGCCGCTGTTTGTACGCGAATACAGTTAAAAAGTGGTATATCAAGGTTGTGGACCCTGTAGAGGTCACAATTTTAATTTGATTTTGATGAAACTTGAAATGCATGGTTATAACCCAAAGATCTTGGTTCCTTTCGATATTTGCGCATATCAGGTCGTAACTTCCTGAATTAATGCCCCTGATTATACGTAAAATCGCCTCTTTGGAGGTCACAATTATTATCCGATTTAAAAAATCGTTTGATTATATCACCGTTACACCCTAAAGAAGGTTGAGTTTGAATTTCGGGAAAATCGGACCAAAATTGCCATACAAAATGGCCGACGATCGTACGCGAATACTGTTTAAAATGGTATATCAATGTTGTGGACCCTGTAGAGGTCACAATTTTTATTTGATTTTGATGAAACTTGAAATGCATGGATATAACCCAAAGTTGTTGGTTCCTTTCGATATTTGCGCATATCGGATTGTAACTTCCTGAATTATGGCCCCTGATTATACGCAAAATCGCCTTTGTTTAGCTTGTGGTTCCTCTAGAGGTCACAATTATTATCCGATTTAAAAAATCGTTTAATTATATCACCGTTACACCCTAAGGAAGGGGGAGTTCGAATTTCGGAATAATTGGACCAAAATTACCATACAAAATGGCCGCCGTTCGTATGCGAATACTGTTGAAAAATGGTGTATCAAACTTGACATGCATGTTTATATCCCAAAGATCTTGGTTCCTTTCGATATTTGCGCCTATCGGAACCTAATTTCCTGAATTATGGCCCCTGATTGTCCGAAAAATCACCTATTTTAGCTCGTGGTACCTCTGGAGGTCACAATTATTATCCGATTTAAAAAATCGTTTGATTATATCACCGTTACACCCTAAGGAAGGGGGAGTTCGAATTTCGGAATAATTGGACCAAAATTACCATACAAAATGGCCGCCGTTCGTATGCGAATACTGTTGAAAAATGGTGTATCAAGGTCGTCGACCCTGTAGAGGTCCCAATTTTAATTCGATTTTGACGAAACTTGAAATGCATGGATATTACCCAAAGATCTTGGGTCCTTTTGATATTTGCGCATATCGTATCGTAACTTCCTGAATTAATGCCCCTTGATTATATGCAAAATCGCCTTTGTTTAGCTTGTGGTCTCTCTGGAGGTCACAATTATTATCCGATTTAAAAAATTGTTTGATTATATCAAGCTAAGAAAGGTTGAGTTCAAATTTCGGGAAAATAGGACCAAAATTACAATACAAAATGGCTGCTGTTTGTACGCAAATACTGTTAAAAAATGGTATTTCGATTTTGATGAAACTTGAAATGCATGTTTATAACCTAAATATCTTGATACTTTTCGATATTTGCGCATATCAAATTGTAACTTGATTATGGCCTTTGATTGTAGGAAAAATCACTTTCGGTTTTGCTTGTTCTCTATCCATCTCTCGAAAATGTGGGCGTATCCTGCCTGGCAGCCGCTGGTTTAAAATATATTAGTTTAAATTTTCTTTAATAAGGGCCACCCCAAGCTGTGTTTCGACTGCTTAGTTACTATATGTTTGTGCAATATGTAAAATATTTTATTTTGATCTGCAGGTGATAAGCATTTGACAAGCATTTGACGGTAGATTGAATGTTTTATGAAGTGCGATATCCCCTGAATATTAACACCTGGCCCCTCTATTTGTTTGAAGTATTAAGTGTCTTGACGATTATGTTACCTTAAACTTATGTCCTGTGCGTGTATGTGACAAAATATTTTTTCCAAAAATTTAAAAGAAAAAAAAAAGGTGTTGAATTTTTCTTGAGTTACCTTATGTTACTTCTGTACTGTGTGTGTACGTGACAAAATATTTTTTCCAAAAATTTTAAAGAAAAAAATGCTGAATTTTTCAGGAGTGAAGTATAATTTCTATTTTTTTTCTCCTTTAGTTTGAGATATTCATAACACTATTATTAATGGAGGTTTGGAGTACAATTAAATAAAAAGATATATTTGTTATATTATGAGGTTTGCAGTGCAGTTAAATATTTATAATTCTTGAAATGTGTGAGAGTTGAGAGAGTGATTGGGAAATATTTGTTATGAGTACAGTATTTTGATTAGTTCATGTGCATGATACTACAAGTTACAAATATATATGCGACCATGCCAATCCTATCCTGCAACTGGCTGGCAGGGGAAGTGGGTGGGGAGGGGATCGATGTTGGCTTCAGTTAAGAGTTGAAATTGCAAAAAACATTGGATAGTTAATGTTTTCTCTTGGCAGATCGAATTGGGGTTACCCTCGGGTATATCAAAAGTAGCAATTTAGACAATAGTTACAGCCTACTCTTATATTAAGTTCCAACTTTCAAGGGATCTTTTTTTATATGATGCACCGGGATCAAATACAGGGCCTCCAGGTTAAAAAGCCCATATCTTACTCACTGACCCACTACGGCTCCCATGTAGACAATAAATATTAATCTCAATATAACCAAAATTGTATCTTTGATATATTAACTTTAACAGGATGTTAAACCCAATTTCATTTCATATAGGGGGGTTGGGTGGGCGAATAGTTAATCAAGCACATTGCATCATAAGGTCGGTCTGTCATTAAGTGAAGTGGTTTGGGTACTCTCTGGATCCTCCGATTTCATCCCACTGCTAAAGCAAATTAATGAAATAAAATTGAACCATGTTAGTCCCAGAAAGAACTTGTTTGTGTCCCCTCTCTCCCCCCTCTCTCTCTTGGAAATGTTAAATAACCACTATGTTGATGAGATCCTCAAACTTTTTTATCTACTTTTTTTATTGTGATGTGTTTCAATGACTGAAAATAACTATATGGAATAACAATTACATTTTTTTATGTGAACAATATTTGATTTCTGAAATTTATGAAAAGGGATCGGGGAACAGGCAAGTCCTATATCACCCCCTTTTATTAAAGCGATGTTTCAACTAGGTTTTCTCTATGATGTGTTTGTCTATGATGTGTTTGTGACCTTGTATAAAGATTATGGTTAGATTATACAGTATGATCCGTATGTAATACAATAATCTTATCAAGAGTAACAAAATAATCCAACAAAAAAAACCTCATTTATATCCTTCCTCTTGTACTTAAAGGCTTTCAAGGGTCTTTTGTCAAAACCTTTTTCGATTTACTCCTTGTGTGCCACCCACTTTGATTAAGCTCTACTTTCCGCTCGGGGTCTTGTTCATTTTACTTTTTCTGTAGAGGGTTTTGTTATGAATTGTCTGAACAATTCTTTTAATGTTAGGAAATTATGTAGGGTCATTCAGGGTCAAAGACTTTAATTTGGATTTGATATCTTTTGGATTATGAAATCTTGGTCTAAACTATCACTCTATTATCGCTTTACCTTGATGTATTGATATTTTATTATATTAATATCTTTAATTATTAAGACATACCTAGTATAGTAACTCATTATATCAAAGTTTATGACAATTGTGCACATTGTTCTGTGGGCCTTTGACCTTGATGTACGTGGCAAGGAGTAGGGTCGCATGTCCAACCTCATGGGTTTTCTCCGGGTCTTCCAGTTTCCCCCCACTGTTAAAGACCCCCACCACTCTATTTTGTTATGGAGTATGGATGTCAAATATGGTTACATGTGCAATGCATGGAAGTCAATGAAAAAGTAGGATATAAAACCACTCTTCCGGGGAAAACTGTCCTCCATAGCAGACTGTATGGTGTATGCTCATCTCAAAAAGCCCAGTTGATGCAGAAATGATTTCATTTTTTTTTAAACAATAATTATTCATTTAAATTTACAAAATTTATATAATAAATACAGGATACAATAACAAGCTTCATCAGCTTATATAAAATCACTTCCTTTCATCTGCATCCATTTTGTCAAGACCTATTCTCACATCTTTAATGGCCAACTGTGACAAATTCTTTAGTGTTAAAATATTTCCAGTGATTTATAGATTTTATCAACTTTGAAATTTGAGTTGTTCAATATTTTTAAAAAAATTAAAATTATAATCCATCACTTGGCTTCAAAGAAATTTCAAATTTCAACAATGCATATCTTTGTTTGATCAAAAAAGAAAAAAGAAAATGAAGATTAATTGTCCATATGACCACACATTTTTGCCTAATCTGACTAATCCTGAATCAATATTGTCCTAACTCCTTTTAAAATGTTAAAAAAAATGACGAAAGAGACACACTTAGGGAGCTTAAAGTAGTTAAATAATGAGAAAAAAAATGTGGGAGTCACCCTCTCATATTTCATTTAGACAGTGAACTTTTTGCCCAACAAACCATAGAAGAGACAGAGTGTAGATAAAGCACAGATAATCCTGAATCGATAATGTCCTCGAATATCTATAGATGACGTAAGAGAGTTTTCAAGTATTAACTAAATCATCTGAAGACTTACCAACCCAATAATTCTGTCTTATCAACTAATCTGATAATAGTATGAGTCATCCAGTCTAATGGCCGATGTCTTCACTTGAAATCCTTCAAGGATTACCGCTATAAAAATAGCACCCATACTAATTTATTATGCTCCCTTGGTTGGTAAAATTTTAGGGTCGTGACCTGTCTGGCCAGAAAAACAAAGGTGGGTTTACATTCTTTTAACATTACCAAGTATTAAAGAGCCTGTCACAGACAGAGAATAGGTTAAGTTATGAGGTCATAATTGATAATTTATATATTGTTTCAATTATAATAATTTAGAACAAATGAATAATGTTCCACCTAATAAAAGAGTGCCATATTTTTTAAACTTCAGACTTTTGTAAAAACTTTTTGTTTGGACATTGGATGTCTTTGGGTTTGGCTTGTCCATAAGGTCTGTTATTGAGTCAATTGACATGGTTTTGATCTGACACTGACAGTAGTACGTAACAATAAGATGGGTGATGGGTCTCCTGTTAATGTTGTGGGTATTCTGTGTCCTCTGGTTTACTCCAACTGCTTTACACGTCTACACGCAAACTATTGAAATAAAAGTCTACCATATGTTAGTCCCAAATAACAGTTTGTGTTGAGTGGCTGTTAAACCCCATTTCATATGCATGCATTGCCATGTGGTCATCTTGTGAACTCTCTAATCTTTTTAAAAATAAATTAAATGAACAATTCTATTGAATTCCATTGATTAGCCTACTTATAAGAGTTATGGTCCTTGCTTCACTTTCTAGAATCTTGTGACCACTCTGGTGTTACAATTTATCACCCAATGTGCTTGAAATTTATGTGCATTGTTAGATTAATGCAACAAATGAAAAAAGCCTGTGATCAATGGGAACAATTTCTGGCATTTACTCACAGAATTATTTCCCCTTGAATCCAAACATAAATATTTTAAAGGGTTCTTCTAAAATTAGTTCATCATTCAGTATGAAAATGATGAAATTATCCCAACCAAAACTCATGTCATATGTATATGTTATATGTACAAGATAATATTTACGACTGTCTGTCATGTCGCGTCACTAATATGACAGGTGTGACAACTGACGGCAGTATGACAAGTTGAGTGAGTGCTACTTCTGGGGATAGAAAGTGTGAATTATTCATCAGGTGATGTTATGTTACATTCCATTCTAATCTGATCACTTTTTAAAAACAACAAATAAAAAATACCAATACTGTTTTTTCGTTGGTTGCTGTAAAGACTCCTTATCCACCTGGGCATTGTTTCTCGAAGATAAAATCCAAATTTTATTAGATACCGGTACTTCAATTTTGATTAGCTAAGCTCTAAAATCAATATAATATTATCCAATCAAAGTACTCAATTTGGATTTTATCTTAGCTAAAATTTCATGAAACGGGCCCAAGATGTTGTCCAAGAAAGTGCCTTGTTATTTTCCACTGTGGTCTCCTCTGTCAGTGGTGTTTGACAGAGGGCCTGACAAGGACAGCTGTCTAGTTGTTTGGATGGAATGAAAAACTGAGGTTCTGGGTACACATCAGAGTGTACGTTAAAGATCCCTTGGCAGTTAGAATTTGATTAATGAGTAGGTCATAGCATCACTGTCCCGGCACAATTTCCCTCATAGCACACTGTATGGATGCCTGTCTTCATTATCCCAGTCGGAGCAGAACAGTAGGACATTAAACCAATGTTGTTTCATTTTATTTACGTATGCAAGCATTTAAAAGAAGACTTTACAGTTTGAATTTGAAATAAGACTAAGCCTTAATACCACTGTCCAGGCAAAATTTCCTCCATATCCTACCTCATATGCCCTGTCAGTACTGAAAAGTAGGACGTTAAGCCCCATTTCAGTTTCAGTTACATCACAAATTTTCTGACCTTGTATTAACTGTTCACAGGTGGGATGAGTGTGACATATGGCAAGTATAGTGTGAGATATAATAGGCCATTTGTTTCTAGGTCAATATACACCTGACCAACAGCATATATATTATTGTTAGTCAATCTTAAATAGGAACTCAGTTATCATAAATAAGATAAATTGGAAATGAGCTATATATATTTCATTTACAGACACAACATACTTGAATGAAATGGGGTTTAACATTAAAGCTTTTGGAACACAATTATACATCTAGCTTTTAGATATTAATTAGCCGATCCTGGTTCCCTAAAACAAAAAACAAACAACAAATGGAGCTGAAATTGAATCATCTCCTCAATCAAGTCTTGACAAACATATAGGATGCTTAAAATAGAATTTTACAGCTTGAAGTAATTTCCTTCCCAATGAAATGTGTTGGACAGGATTTAAAACCAACTTTTGATAGATAGATTAGGTTGAATTTGTTTGTAGTCCAAATATATCATCAAATATCACAATTTGTTTGCGGGAAGGCATCTTTAAAACCTTAGAAAAGTTGGGAATACTTTGAAGTAAGGATCATTTAAATATTCAAATCTTAAAACAAAACCAGTTGAGTGTCTCTTTAATAATCTATTAATAGATTAGTGACATGATTATGTATCATTATCATAGTTTTTATTAAATAAATACTGTCAGTGGTCTAACTGTGTGGCTTGATCTATAATTAACTAACAGTTATATTAAAATCATCAACTTGGTTAGTTTTATATCACCCTAGGTGAAACTGAAAGTGGACTCTGATTAACCCTCACTGTTGAATTAATTAGTGTTTTAATTAGTATAGAATATAGAATTAATTATATCAGTATAGGAATTGGAGTTTGAATGATGATATTGGAAAGGTATGATTCTTTTTTTTTTTTTTTAACTTTGTGGTCATTGTGATTTTGATAAGTTTTATATCATCACCCTACATGAGAGTGGACTTTGGTTAACTCTCACTGTTGAATTATTTAGTGTTTTAATTAGTATAGGATATAGAATTAGTTATATAGGATATAGAATTAGTTATATAGGATATGGAATTGGAATTTGAATGATAATATTGGAAAGGTATGATTCTTATATATTTTAAACTTTGTGGTCATTGTGATTTTGTTAATGGTAAACGACTATCAATTATATTACAATAACTAAAGTAGCAAGATCGTTGTCAGTGGTGGACAGAGAGTCAGAGTAAAAAAAGCATCCAGTCCTTCAGATGGTGCAAAAATCTGATGTACTGTGTATATCCTGACATGGAAGTAAAAAATCACCATGACAGTAAGACTGCGATGAAGAATAGGCTCAGACGTCGCTGTTTGGGCAAAATTTCACTCAAAGCTTGCTCATAACGTATCCTTTTCATGGAGTCAATTTTGGGAATTGAGTAGGAATCTTTTTTTTGCTACATTCCTAAATAATTCTACTTTAAAATTATTGTGTTTAAGAGTGATTTGAAGCAAACCTTTCAAAGATAAATTAGTATGAATATGTTTTTAGTCCACATAATATCATCATATCACACAGTTTGCCAGGAATTACAGTACTGTTGATAAAAACAAAAAGCTGTGAAAGTATATGGTTAATTGTGTAAGTTTATCTTTTAAAATTAAATATAGGCAGAATGATTGTGTCATTTTATCTTTAAAAGTTAGTAATGAATGTATACAGTATGAGTAATCAGACTTTATCTAATTGTGAATGAAATTAAAAATATGTTGTCCTGTATTTGAATTGTTAAGGAAGTGAATGTTAATGTCAAATTTTGATTAAAGGAGCACTGTCTCTAACTCAGTGTCATAATGTCTGTCATTGAGTCAACTGATAGGTTTTGTTTCCCCGGTTTAAGTGACAAGGAGTAGGGTTGCCTGTCCAATGCTAAAAACACCTACGTGCAAGTGAATTATTGAAATGAAATTGAACCATATGTTAGTCCAGAAATGACCTTGTTTGTGTTGAGTGGAGGTTAAACCCCATTTCTCTCTCTCTCTATTAATATATAGAATGAACTTGCGAATAAACTCTCTGTATAGTGTACACTTTTAGAATAATTCATTTGTTGGAAATATTGAAATACCTGCCTCTAAAATCATAACACCTGATATCACGTCTCCATTGAGGAGATCACATAACGGACAAGAATGACAACTTTTACAGACAAGCAATAAGCATGCCTAGTACAATTTTGAGGAGATCATATATAAATAATAAGCCTATTTATATTATGAAATTGTAATGCACTGAAAGTCACACAAACTATTATATTACATAAAGGTATGATTAATAGTGTACATATAAAATCCTGTACTCCTAAATTTATTTTATCTATACAGTGTACATATTATAATTGTATTTTGTAGCATATTTTTTTAAATTATTAAGGAGACAAATTAATAAAAGCCCTTGGCTTGTTTTTGAATCCTTACTTTTTGACAATACATGTATTCATTATCTATCTTATTTGAATAAATAAAAATGACAAATTGTACACAGATGAGCATGTGTTGTCTGATTTGAAAAGTTCACATATTAACCATCCAATATGCCGGCCTGGAAATATCAGTTTTAGATGTTTTGTGCCTGGCAAAGCCTGAATCTGTGCCTGACATTGTCAGTGACAGGTGCCTTATTTCCAGGCTAGCTAATATATGCTGTATCTAGCTTTAAATTAATACATTTTCTTGTTTATTTTTCAGGATTAACTAAATGGATATTATATATTTAAAAATGTGTAAATAAATTCTTGTGGATTATCTGTACAAAGTCAATGTAGTGGGATGGTAAGAAAACAATTTTTATAATCATTAGTAATTGCCATTAGTTGACCAAGCCAAGATTTCTCATTTTATTCAGCTTCGTGAAATCCATATTTTTTCAGAACACACTCCTCTCCCAGGGCCAAATTTACCTTGGTATAACAGGCTAAAGCCTCGGTCCTTCAGATCTAGGTGGGTGCTACATCGAAGGTGTATAATATTTTTGACACTTCATAAGCATTTCTTGTACTCACATGGGTCTTAAGCATCCGTCATCATCCCTCACCTATTCAGTATTGTTAAAACACAAATTCATCTTCCTCTAGTCATGCGGGTAGCTGATTTTAAGGGGCCTCATAAGTAAAAAAAAGCCTGGGGCCTGTCTTCATCTAAATAAGGCACTGACCTCTCCCTATCTCAATCAGATTTTGAAAATAAAAATTCAGAATGTCTTGAATTTGAGATTGAAAGTGGTACCCCCATCCCCTGTCCCGCAACAAACCTTGTACATCTGTAAGTGTAAGTTTAAGACTTTAAAACATAATAGTTGTTCAAATAAAAAATTATTAAAATGTATCTTTATGTCACACTGTGGGGTATAATCATAAGACAATGTACTTGTATGATAAATTACACAATATACACTTTGTATTACACATTTATAATACACAAGGGAATATCTCATACACATAGTACACTGTTTGTACTGTGCACTTTTTGATACACATTGAATATAGGCCTACACAGTATACACACTGGGCAATAATATTGAATATACACACCGTTCAATAACATTGAATATACAAATTGTACACACTGGGCAATACCATCGAATATACAAATTGTACACACTGGGCAATACCATCGCATATACAAATTGTACACACTGGGCAATACCATCGAATATACAAATTGTACACACTGGGCAATACCATTTGAATATTTTGCACAGCGTGGGCAATAATATTGTACATACTGGGCAATAAGATTTTTAGTGTGTATACTTCCATTTGAACATTGGTATATGTATGGTAATGTTAAAAAATAAAGTGAACAAAGCAATAATAGTAAACAAAGGCAAAGAGTCCATAACATGAAAGACAACACCATAAAGGTAAACTACAGTGTTAGTAAATAACCTGTATTTTATTCATACATTTAACTTACTGGAGCTGAAAACACAATATCTAATATATAGTTATGTTATGTACATACTCCATGATCTTACCGTGGCTATATTTACAAATCATAAATCACTGCCATCAATTTATTGTAAAAATACTGAATTTGAGTCAAATGACTTTCACCTAATTTGTGTCTTTAAAACTGTAGAATTATACTTAGAGATCAAGAAAAGGTAAAAGTATTCTAGGTCTTTCTATCAGATCTGGGGGTCGGGATAGCCTAGTCATCTAGAGTGCCACGCTTCGAACTCTAACTGGCCGGTCACCTCTGGCTTGCGGTTGTGGTTTTGAGCCCTAGTGTGAGAGTATGCGACATTGAGAAAGGGGCACCTTCTCAACCATGTGGGTTTCCTCCGGGCACTCAGGTTTCCTCCCACTGCTAAAAATCCCTACGCGCAAGCGAATTATTGAAATAAAGATTGAAAACCATCTGTTAGTCCCAAAATGACCTAGTTCGTATCAAGTGGACGTTAAACACCATTTCTCTATCAGATCTGTTCTAGCAGGTTGTTTTCCTGATGAAAGGGAAGTAACTGAAAGAGGTCTCGTGTTGGAACGATCTTATTGATTTTGTTTAGAAAATAACATGTCTTCAAAGTTGGCACGATTCAGATAATGGGCAACAACTCTGCTATTCTTGTACTACATAACAGACGGTCATGGTAACCCTGGCGATGACATCAGCCATTGATTCTCCATTCCTGTTCTCGTGTAATTAGGATAAAATAAAATACCGTCTGCGTTGTGAACGCACGGAGACCCATGAATTAAATAGACAGAAATACATGGCTGTGAATGAGGATCGAATACACTTAAAAGAAAATAAATTGATAGCACATAATGTAGCAAGTTTATCGTCATATTTTAGCGTAATTATTGGTTCCGTTTTTAAAATATGTCCTTCATATCTGCATAATCAATTGTGTAGTTGGCGTAGAGGGATTGTGGGAGATAAAGGTGTTATGACGAAAGAGGGGGTGGAAAGGAGGGGCAGAGGGGTGTCACCTATGAAATAGTGGGGTCATCAAGGTAGACACATTTCCGGGGGGGGGGGGGGGGCTTGAGGGAGGAGACATTTAAGAATTGAGGTATAGGACACCTAGGAAAAATGAGGAAGAGGGTGATGCATATTAGGATAGGGGGGTCAGGGGCAAAGGCAAAGGCACCATAGAAAGATGCACTAAGGCAAAGACTGGCATCCTCCTTATGCACCAAGCTTTGTCTAACTGCTGGGGAATAGGGGTACCAAGGGAAGAGAGTGATGCATATTAGGATGGGTGGAGGGGGGCAGGGGCACAGGCACTGGAGAGAGATGCACTAAGGCAAAGACTGGCATCCCCTTTATGCACCAAGCTTTGTTTAACTGCTAGGGAATAGAGGTACCAAGGGAAGAGGGGATGCATATTAGGATGGGTGGGGGGGTCAGGGACACAGGCACTGGAGAGAGATGCACTAAGCCAAAGACTGGCATCCCCTTTATGCACCAAGCTTTGTGTGTGTGAAAAAGCTTTATTTAACGTCCGGTACCACCAAAGTGATATCGCAGACAAACTTTGTTTAACTGCATCTTTTTCATACAGGCCAAAATGTGTCATTGATTAACATGGGAAGTCGATTTGATCAATCATTATTATATTGACTTAACACATAATATTTTACAAGGAGCCGAGGCCAGCTGTATATAGTGTGTATTCCAACAGCCATATTCACTCTGGTAGATAAAAAAAAGAAAGCAAAAATATTAATGCTTGTTTTTTCTAAATTTCCATAATATTTTACAAGGAACTAGAACCAGCTGTAGTATAGTATTGAGAGGTGTATATAATACAAAGCAGAAATGATAAATGTTTGTTTTTCCGAAATTTCCAGCTGTGTTGGGATTGTCTTCCATTGATTCAATGATAGGGGAAAAACTCAAAATTTCTGCCTGTTTGGAAATATTTTGCACAAACTCCAAAACCTATCTGTACTTGCTCCACATTGCCTTTATAAGAATTAAAAATTATTGATTTTATTTATGGAGGAGACCTACAAGAGGAAAGGATTAGATATAAGGGGTATTCTCATGCAGAATAAGTAATGTCTTGTGCTATCGTCTTTTACCTTTATCGTAAACACGTCCAATAGATATTGCTGTTCATGTTATTCTTAGAAGAGAGGCTGTGTAGAGAATGATGTCATTGTGAATAAATTATGCGTGTTTGTGGTAGACAGATTTTGTAATATTTTAGTAGGCTTATTAACATTATGTATCTTAGAGCAGTATAGAAAGACTATAAAATTGAGGTAGACTGAAAGGACTTGAAGCTCTATCATAATCTTTTTCATTATTCCTTTCTTCTCTAGAAGCTTCCCCCCAGCCCATACTTTGTTGGGTGTACACATTGTTGTGCATGTAAAGAAATGAAATAAAAGCGAGAAATATCCCAAAATAAAAGTTATCAACATTGACGTAGAATCAAAGGATTGAAAGCTCTTTCATAATCTTTTTAATTATTCCTTTATCCCCCCCCCCATTCTTTGTTGGGTGTACACATAAAGAAATGAAATTGGCTTAAATATCCTACTTTTCTTCACTGACTGGGCTAATAAAGGCAAGAAACATCCCATGCAATGTGACAATAGACATGAGGAAAATTTTGTCTTCCAAAGCTACGTTTTGAAATAGAATTGAATAATTTGTTAGTCCCACACGGCCTAGTTTGTGTTGAGTGGACGTTAAATCCCATCTCCCTCATTGTGTAAAAGCGTAATATAATGGTGAAAGTTATTAAATCTGAAGAAATAGAGTAAACAGTTATTAAATGAGAAATTTGTTGATCATATCTGAAGACAAATTATAGTTAATATATTCAACCCTCAGGCAATTTGTGATAAATTTGTAATAAACAATTGTTAAGACTGACTTTATGTTCTTTAAGTACAGATACATGTATACAGGAATTCTGAAAATGGGGTTCAAGATGTGCAGACCTGGGAAGAGAGGGTGCGTAGTATAAAACTTGGTAACGCTGCAAAAAGTAGGTGGGCATTAAGAAATGGGCCCCATTTGGAAGAGTAGATATACAGAATGATCAGTTAAAAAAGATATACACAGTAAAGGTCTCCAGCAGGGTGCACAGACTTACAAAGAAAATAAAACAGGGTTTTCTGTCAAATTTTCTCCAGCAACCAGGATCATGAAGACAGGACATGATGGAAGTCTTACCTGGACAAAAACGTTTCTGACTAATCTCCGTCCAAGTTTCAGTGGTTCATATGCACACACACATGTGTACATGTACACAGGACCTAGGTTTTTTGTCCCATCTTAAGAACTAGACGCTGTTCTATGCTAGGCATCAATGATAAGGGGCAACTATGCTGTACAATCCTTGGGAACTTTCTCCGCCAACAATGTGATTGAAAACACAAGAAGTAGGAGCGCCTGGGTTTTCTGTGGGTTCTCTGGTTTTCTCACAATGCTATGAGACACCAACAACAGAATTATTAATTACAATTATACCATATGGCATATGTTAGACCTAAAATGACCTAGTGTGCGTGGTGTGATCACCCCATGTCACTGATGCAGGACTTAGGGCCTGACAAGGACAGCTGTCATGTCGTTTGGATTGCACGGGAACTGAGTTACCCTGTTCACATTGGCATGCACGTAAAGTGTAAAGATCCCTTGACAGTTGTTATTCAATATAAGAGTAGGCTGTAGTGTCGCTGTCTGGGCAAAATTCCCCTCATAGCACACTCTATTGGATATGCCTGTCTTCATAAATTCAATGTTCTGAGCAGAACAGTAGGACGTTAAACCCATTTTATTTCACCTAGTGTGTGTTGAGTGGATGTTAAACCCTAGTTTCCTCACTCTCTTTGAAAGGTTATTTGTTTAATGGAGCAAAAATGTGTTAAATAAAAAATCAAAGATCAGATCAGGCGTACATCTATATAAGTAATAACACTTATATATTCACGACCGCGAGATAAACATCATCGAACCCAGACTCAACTTATTGTCGCTCGTTGTCATATTCTTTTACGTCCAATTTATGTTAATCATGATTTTATCGTGAATATTAAAAACACTCCAATATTTCTAGACGTTAAATAATTTATACACCATCGCCCTCCAGTTACATTGAATAGATATGATTCATATCGGCAGCTAATGAATACCACACTACTACTAGCTACCCCGTTCTTTCATTGTACGATGCTATTTTTATGAATCATTCATCTCAAATTGAGTGGAACTGTTTTTTTTGAAAAGACGTGGTCGAGCGATTTGCGAATTGAAACTATGTTTGTATTGGGTGATTGATGATTGATATAGATTCACAGATGTAGAAATCTGTCACACTCCCGTCTTTTGTTGACTTGTGTTTTATGGTGTTGCTGGAAGACCCAATATTCCAGAATATAAACAGCAGATATAAACTTAATCTTTCCTAAGAAATGAAATGAAGTGGGGTAACCTCCTAGTACTCTTTTGCACCAACTGGTCTAATGAAGACTGACATATACCATGGGGAAATTTGGCCTGAAGAGCTCATCAAATTTCAACAGGGTTATTTTCCTGCACCTGCAACATGATCACAGTTTTTCATCCTATACCAACTCTTAGATGTTGTTTTCTTACTAAGCCACTGTGGCTCCAGGAAGCATGCAGAAAGAACAAATCCCACCCCTGAAAATTAAGGAACCTTTTTTCTTTTTATATCCACACAACCAGAATGTCTCAGTTTCAGATCCTAATCTAAGAGCACATTCTCACTTATCAGGTGTTGTGTGTCTGTGACAAGGCAAGGTTTGTCTACTTGGATTGGAATCCAGGGTTCTTCTCTATACTAGTACCATAGAGTTGGAATTTGATGATGGGTAGATGGAAACGCCACTGTCAGGGCAAAAGTCTCCACCTCATATTAACCTAAAAAATATATGTTGTTAGTCTCAAATTGAAGGTGTATTGGAACAGAGAAACATTAAACCCAATTCAATTCCATTTATGCCAATATAGATTGTGTACATTGGTTGATTTGATGGATTGCTAAGAAACAAGATGGCGGTGAATCATTGTCCTCTTGTTGACATAGAAACAATACCGTCTGCTAAAATCTCTTCATAATTTATTGTAACCAGATTGCTTGTTGTATTTTGATCGTATGTATGCGTTATATTGGAACTCAGCAGGTGCCCCCTATTGTATCCCCTAGACGATCTATTAACAATAATAGTGTCTTATTTCTGTCAACAATTACTGTAATGGTCTGAATCCGATTATTACACGCTTAACATTTTGAGTACAGTATAATGTATCCCATACACCATCTGATATTTTTATTAAGATCAGAGATATTTTGGGAGAGAAACGCAGAGAAAGCGAGTTTAAAATCCACTTGACACAACGTTTGCCATTTCATGACTTAAATACAATCGTCTTTATTTAAGTCGTTTGTTTACAATATTTATGTCAAGTGGACAATAAACCCCATTTCTCTCTTGCTCTCTCTATACAGTGCCCCCACTGTGATATCTCTGTTGTCTGTCTGAAGTGACTCATTGTTTCGGGGAGACACAGTCACCACCCTCCCGTCTGTACAAGATTTATTCCACCCCCCTGCAGGGCCCTATGTAGGTATTCAAAAGTGGGGGTACAGCAGAGTGTTGGGGTGCCAATATAATGCCTAAGTTACGGATATTAATCATAATCAATTGTATCATTTTATAATTAAAAGACTTGTCAAATTTTTTTGTTGGGCGCGCGCCATTTCCCTGGGCGCCATATTTTTCTGAGGGTGCAATGTACCACCTTCCCCCCAGCTAGATACGGCCTTGCCCCCCTCTTCCTTCAAAGCTAGCAATATCCATGCTCAATTGGTGCCATCACTGTTGATATCACTGTTGATATCTCTGTTGTCTATTTGAAGTGGCTCCTAGTATTATATATTTATTAGTAAATAAATGAAGAATGAGTCACATAGTAGAGAGTGGATTTATTGATATTAGTTTTCCAGGCAGTTAACAATCTTTTCATAGAAAACTATTAAATATTAATTCCAATATTGACATCAGTTGGAATCTTGCATTGCAAGAGAAGTTATAAATGGGACGAAAAGATACTCCTCGAATCCAGGTCATTGAGTTCTTGAATATTTAGGTTGAAACTTTCAAGTCTCAGAGAGAAAGAGACAGATAGAGAAATGAGGTTTAATGTCCACTCGATTAAAAATAGGTAGTTTCTAGACTAACATGGTTCAATTTTATTTCATTAATTCCAATAGGAAAGCAGAGCACCCAGAGAAAACCCACAGGGCTTGACAGGTGATCCTACTCCTTACTCCTTATCACAAACAAATGTGAGAGAGAAACCATGCCTGATTATCTTTTGAAGGATTTAAATTAATCCCTTACAAACTAAACTACTTTGGGGGTGTTGGATGGTCGAATGGTAAGCAGGTGCGTGCTGTATCATAAATTCTGCCATTGAGTCAACTGGCGTGGTTTCGATTTGCCAGGAGTAGAGTTGCCTGTCCAACCTCGTAGATTTTCTCAAGGTCCTCCGGTTTCCTCCCACTGCTAAAGACCCCTTCGCGCAAGATTCTGTGAATTATTGAAATAAAATTAAACTTAGTTTGTGTAGAGTGGACGTTAAACCCCATTTCTCTCTCTCGCTCATCAAGTTGTGGTAATAAAGGTCTTGGAATTAATGCTTGTAAACTGAATGGCCCAAATGGCTCATTTGTGGCCCACGACTTAAATAAAAATTTCTTTGCCAATAGCAGTTTGGGGATGTTCTTTAGAACATGTGATGGCCTCCAACCCAAACACCATAATAAAATTGTCTTAGTTTACACATTACAATCTACGCATTAACCGACGATTTGTGACCTTTTATGATCGATATATAAATACAAAATGGCTGAAAGCACAATCCAGTTCTAGATGTGAACTATGTTTGTTTATGCATCCTTTGTATGTCTTTTATGCCAAATTCAAAATGGTGCTACCTTCAGGCTCATAGATGTGCATTGAAGTCTAATGTATCTGGAGGTTATATATAAATATGTTTTGGTTTTAAAATCTATAAATTCGTCTACCAGAGAAAAATAAAGGTAATGACAAAATAAACTTGTGAACAAAGAAATCACGTGTCAGTATGATATGAAATGGGGTTTAACGTTCTACTGAAGAAAGGACTATGCCTTGCTGTGGGCTATTAGGAAAATTTTGTCTGGACAGTAATACTACGACCTACTCTTATATCAAATTTCAACTGCCACAGGTTCTTTTTGGTGCACGTACACAGGATTGCATTTTTCCATCCCCTCCAGTAGACTAGATAGCTGCCCATGTCAGTTCCTCCGTCCTGTTCTACTGACAAGGGGGAACCCGTGTACCGGTAGTAAAATCCTGAGGAACTCACATGTCAGTATAACTATTCATGAGACAAATGAAATACTTCAGCATGTGCGTCAGTTATCTGGTGGCTAGGTTAGGCTACTGAAAGCAGAAATCCTTAAAAGAAAATGATAGTCCCAAAATGACCTAATCTGTGATAAGTGGTTTTTCTTGTCTTGTCTTGTCTACTCACCCCATCTTGCACAACTATGATCAGGGTTCTGTTTCACGAAATTTTTAACTAAGATCAAATCCAAATTTTAATAATTTGATTGGATAATATTAGATTGTTTTAGTGCTTAGCCATTCAAAATTGAAGTTTTGATTTTATCAAACTGGGCCGTGACAATCTAAATACTTTAACATGCGTATCAATAATCTGGCTATCTCAGAAGTCACCTGGGGTCATGTTACCCTGTTCTGGAAGTTCCGAATGACGAGGGTAATGAATGCATGTGATAATATTATCAGATGAATTCAGCTCGGCTGGGTAATCAGACAGACGTTGTCCAGGAAATTGATCATCCCTTTATATAATAACAGCAATATATTCATAGGAAAGGTCGACAGAAATTAACGTTATTTCTCGCTCCTTGAATATCGGTTAGAACATTGTGACATCTATTCAACACTGAGAACTTGAGGAAACGTGGGCGCTCCGACCTCTATTTTGCAGGCCACCTCTGGCTTGCGTCTGTGGTTTCGACCCTGGTGTGAGTGTATGTGGCATGGAGATAGGGGCGCCTTCTCAACCTCGTGGTTTCCTCCGTGCACTCCGGTTTCCTCCCACTGCTAAAGACCCCTACGCACAAGCGAATTACTGAAAGAAAATTAAACCATGTGTTAGTCCAAAATCACCTAGTTGTGTTGAGTGGACGTTTAACCTCATTTCACTCTCTCTCTTTCTATTTTGTCATGGTTGATATAAGTTGAGGCAATCAAATGTCAACAAAGTTGCATTTTATACAGCACATCCCTATTATAATATGGTCCTATTCAAAGACATTGGTTCCTCATAAATATGATTTTTTTTAAGAGCGAATATAATTTGATGTGGCAATATGAAAATATATATTTGTTTTTTTTAAACATGCTCAAATACTATGAAGAGCCACGGTACTGACTGACAAATTGCTAGGTCCGTTTGACCCCTATCTGGTTGAGAAAGTTTGGATGGGATGAAAAACCCAAATCCTGAGATTATCATTGGCAGCTAAATTTGGTTAAATCAATTATTCATATCTGTGATTAAACTCTTTTCAAAAAATCAATTTTGTATGTGGTGCCATCTTCCTGTTCTTATTATAAATGTCTTATTAAATTTGTTGATTATTTTCTGATCAATCATTGTCATGCTGTATTGACATTGCTATCCTCTTGTCACAGAATTACATAATTTTAAACAATTATATTGATTTTCTCTGCTTTGAAGTTTGTGTAACAGGAACAGATGTGTTTTGATATCAAGTTTTGTTGTCAATATATTTTAACACGATATTTTTATTCAAAACTATTAAAGATGAATGAAGTAATCTATTTTTAAACTATTATAGCAAGAATGCCCCCCTCTTTATCTAAATCTTACAAAATATGTTTTTAATTATAAGCCTTTGATATTGAACAATGATGGAAGTTGACATTACTTTGATTACATACCCCGTCTTCATTAGCCCAATTGGAGCAAAACAGGAGGACGTTTAACCTCATTTCATTTCATTTGATTAGGTACAAGACGAGTTAGATGGCCGAATGGTTAGAACATGCGCGCTGTATCGTATGTATAAGGTCTGTCATTGAGTCAACTAACGTGGTACCGATTCCCCAGTTGTATGTGACAAGGATTAGGGTCGCATGTCTAACTTTGTGGGTTTTCACTGGGTCCTCCGATTTCCTGTCACCGCTGAAGACCCCTACATGCAAGCGAATTATTGAAATAAGTGTCTGATGTGATGGGCAGCAAAAGACTAGTGATCAGCAAATAAACAGATGCAAGCATCTTAGAATATAAAATATCAAATGAATAAATAATTATTGTGTAACAAACCTGGCCATGACAAATATGAAAAGATAATATTTTCCTTTGTTACTTGATAAAATTTAAAATGGAAGTTGTTTATTTTATTGTCGTTTATCACAACAATTATTGGGGCTATAGAAATCTTTAATTTCATTAGTTGACTTCGTGTGAGTTGTACAATCAGATAACATATCTAGCTGATTACTTGATGGCTGGTCGACAAAGTCAAATTCCTAGTAGTTTGGATCAATAACGCCAGAGTCCTGTTTGCTTGCATCTAGTAGTTGTTCTCATTACTATGACGATAGCACCAATAGATAGGAAATGTTTTATTCCATGAATTCCTGATGATTTGTTCCAGAAAATGGCAGAATATTCATGACCAGTTCTTCTCCAATCCTCAAGTTAACTCCGGAACATATTCACAATTTATTTATTTTGCAAGTTGACAACCAAATATTTTTTTTTTGTCTTTACTTTCTTCATACAGCAGTTAACAATGTGAATACAAATAAGAGAGAGAGAAAGAGGAATGGGGTTTAACGTCCACTCGACACAAACTAGGTAGTTTCGGGACTAACATGGTTTATTTTTATTTCAATAATTTCGCTTGTGGGTAGGGGTCTTTTAGCAGTGGGAGGGAACCGGAGGACCTGGAGAAAAACCAACGAAAATGGACAGGCGACCCTACTCGATGTCACGTACGACCAGGGATTCGAAACCAAATCAGTTGACTCAAATGACAGGCTTTATGATACAGCACGCATGTGCTAACCATTCGGCCATCCAACCCCTACGAATACAAATAAGAAGTGGTATCATGTGATCTTTAAAGAGTAAGCATACGTTGCATCTTGCATGACATCAATCACTAGTTATATTTAACCAAAGCAGTGGTCTGGTTCCGGATTCAAACCACTGAATGTCATTTGCGGTTTCAAGATAATATCCGATTCAAATTTGTTGACTTTCGTCCATGCTAAATTGTTCAACATTTAAACAAGAAAACAAAATGAAAATATCCGCTGTTGGTTTAGATAATGCTCCAGCATGAATTCATTGGGATTAGATGGATTCCCATGTCTCTCTCTTTGGTCGGTTGGATGGCCAAATGGTTAGCGCGTGCATGCTGTACCATAAGGTCTGTCATTGAGTCACCTGGCGTGGTTTCGATTCCTGGTCTGACGTGACAAGGGGTAAAGTCAAGTCGCCTCTCCAACCTCATGGGTTTTCTCCTGCTAAAGACCTCTACGTGCAAAGGAATTATTGAATTGAAATTGAACCATATGTTAGTCCCATCTCTCTCTCTCTCTCTCTCTCTCTCTCTCTCTTAGTAACCTTATAACTGTATTTCTTGAGAATGTTATTTAGTTTTAATTACAACTGTGTACTGATAGAGAGAGAGAGAGGGGTTAAATGTCCACTCAACACAACTAGGTCATTTCAGGACAAACATATGGTTTTAATTTTTATTTCAATAATTCGCTTGTGCGTAGGGGTCTTTAGCAGTGGGAGGAGACCGGAGTGCCCGGAGGAAACCCTTGAGGTTGAGAAGGTGCCCCTATCACCATGCCACATATGCTCACACCAAGGCTCGAAACCACAGCCGCATCAAGCCAGAAAGGCCGGCCAGCTAGAGTTCGAAGCGCAGCACTCTAGACCACTAGGCCATCCCAACCCCCGCGTGTACTGATAGAGCTATATATATATATATATATACTGTCCTCTCTGCTTACCTGTAAAGTTGAAAAGGTCATCAAGCAGGTGTTAGTACCTGTACATTACATAGTACTGGTAGTCCATTAATACAATAATCATGTATCCATTACTTCTTTTTAAATGGATTTCTGACAGGAACAATCCTATATAAGATTTTTGTGGTATATTAAAAAAAAACTCAACTCAAAAAGTGTGGAATTAACATGGTGTAAAAGACAATTTGTTTTTTAAAACAAAAAGGGTTTTCAGTCATTTTCTTTTTACGTGCTTGATTTGATTTAGGGATTTTGTTGTTTTCATTATGCTTGATGTAATTCAGTGATCTGGATAACTACATCTACTAAATGTTTGTGTACTATTCTGCCTGGTTAGTTCTGGACTATAGAAGTATTTTATTACTAACTATAGTCTCGGCCATTATGTATATTACCTATTCGATTAGTTTTATTGTTCAAGTAAACATGTACGAGGTTGAATAGTAGACGACATATTTAACCCCTAAGTCTCGGCCGTTGGACATTCTTTGAAACGTTTTCTTACAATGTATCCCAGCAGGCTGCTATACAGCGTATAAATGTCCAACCAGCAGGGGTCCTCCACCTTATAAAGATGTTTGTCATATAAAGTTCGCCGTTTCAGTCTGAGTGCGTAATTTAAGAGACACGTGAAAGATGCAAAGTATGTAACATTAAAGAGCTAGACATCTATTCGGAATTATGGGAATTATGTCTATTGCAAGATAAATTTGAAACATTGTTATTCAAGACAGATAACTCTGGTGTCTCATTGTTTTCAAAAGGCAAAGACTCCTTCCTTATTTAGGGGGGTTAGGTGGCCAAATGGTTAGCATGTGCACGCTGTTGCATAAGATCTGTCATTTAGTCAACTGGCGTGGTTTCGAATCCCCGGTTGTACGTGACAACAAGAAGGGTCGCCTGTCCAACCTCAGGCGTTTTCTCCCCGGGTCCTCCAGTTTCCTCCCTACGTGCAAGCAAGTTATTGAAATAAAATTAAATCAGATGTTAATCCTAAATGTACCTACTTTGTGTCGTTTAGACGTTTAACAACATATCTCTCTCCCTAACTGAGTTCGTATTGAGATAGATTCCGGCTGGTTTTCCCTTGAAGATGGATAGTTTGTTTCAAGTGGACATTAAACACCCATTTCTCTCTCTCTCTCTCTCTCTCTCTCTCTCTCTCTCTCTCCCTCCCTCTCCCTCACCCTTTCTATCCCTTACTGAATACTGATGACCTAGTTTGTGTCGAGTGGACCCCATTTCTCTCTCTCCCTTACTGAGTTTGTGTTGAGATCGAGTCCAGCTGGTTTTCCCTTGAAATGAATAAAATGGGCTTTAATGTCCTACTATTCTGCTCCAACTGGGCTAATGAAGACGGGTTTTCCCTTGATGATGGATATTAAAAGACATGATGAGTATATTCGTAGATGAACGTGTTGAGCTCTCCCTTACTGAGATTGGGTTGAGATGGAGTCTGGCTGGTTTTCCCTTGAAGCTGGACATTAAGAGATATGATGAGTGTATTTTAAGATGAAGGTGTGGAGTTGTCACAGCTGATATACGACCTGTTTATCTTGTCTCCCTTTTTATAAATGTGATTCAGGATCAGTCTCGACATCATTATCACGTTTAATGAGCTTACAGTGAGACAGAGATGGAGTTTCTATTATTTTATTCCTCGCTTGTTGTAACAATTTAGTTTACATTTTAGCACTTTGGATCTGGACCCTGTTTCTCGAAATTTTAAATCTAGTTAAAATCCAAGTTTTAGTAGATACTTCAATTTTGATTGGATAAGCACTAAAATCAATCAAATATTATCCAATCTAATATTATCCAATCTAATATTATCCAATCTAATATTATCCAATCAAATTACTAAAATTTGGATTTGATCTTAGTTAAAATTTCGTGAAACCGGCCCCTGGTTTTGGATGTCCTTGTTGGTAATCAAACACGGAATGGTTGATTAAAGGACATTGTGAGACCAATAAGTTCTTTTTGTTGGGGGGTGGAGACAGTGGGGTGCGTAGATGGGGTTTGTAATCAAACACCAGCTTGTTTATCTCCGAACCGTTTGTCTTATGATCGAAACAAGAGACTTTCCAAACTCAAGATTGTACAGTAACGAATACCTTGACCCCAAAATGTTCATTTCATTACCCCCCCCCCCCCCCCCGAACTTACATCTCTTGTGCCAGGGGTAAATTTAATTGGTGATAATTTAGAAATGTATGAACTGAATGTCTGAACCAGTTGATCAAACATGGGGGTCGCAGTGGCTAAGTGGGTAAGACACTGGCTCGCTAGTCTGGAGGACAGGTGTTCGATCCCTGCCTTGGCAGAGATGCAGGACGGAAGGCCTGACAAGGACAGCTGTCTAGTCGTTCAGATGGGAAGGAAAACAGGTCCTGTGTACACATTGGCATGCACCTAAAAGATCCATTGACAGTTTGAATTTGATATAAGAATATTCAGTAGCACCGCTGTCCACGCAACATTTCCCTCATAGCACACTGTATGGTGTCTGCCCGTCTTTATTAGCCTGGTTCGGAGCAGAACAGTGTGACATTAAACCCTATTTCATTTCAATGATCAAACATTAATTCTTCTTCAAGTACGGTACATGAAGACATCAATGAGAACTATAACATTATTTATACAAACTAGTTTTTTGTGAATTTATTTGGGCTGAGAAATATTTCCATTCAGAAAATTTGTAAGGTGAAGCTTAACATTTTATAAGAGGACAACAAATACATCATATTTTTTTCAAGACTGAGAAAGTTTCATTGAAGTAATGAACCATTTAAACAGGTTGTTGAAATATTTTTCAATGTGAGTGGGTTTGTAAATGATAGGTTACTATAAACAGGTAGTCTCGTCTTCATTAACCCAGGTAACTTAAAGCAGCTAAATCGCTTACATTTGGGACCTAGAAATTCCCAAAAGTGGGTCGCAACAATACTGTAATACTGTAATATGAATGTATATAAACTGATTTACATTCAATGGTTTCCGTTTTTACTCCAATTTCAAATCAGTTATGTATGAAGAAATAAGCTATGCAGTCTCAATCTCGTGCACATTTTTAGCATCTGGTTATTCCAGTCTACATGTTGATTTAAATTGACCAATAATTCTTGTTTTCGATGTCGAAGATTTTGGAGGATTTTGAGTTACGGACTTAGGTCCTTTAATGTAAAACCCTTTAAAGAGGCAATAGAAGTTTTAGCACTAGAATGAAATTGGGTTTAACATAATTATTTCTATGGATTACATGTGTTATTTGAGTAGGAAAATAAAACTGTCATGAAATTTTAGCACATTTCCTAAAATATTAATCTTGACTGTCTGTATTCCACAATATTAAAGGAATTCTTTTTATAAGGTGTATTGTCACTGCTTATAGCTTTTAAATAAAGTTAGTCCTTCAGATGAGATGAAAAATAGAGATCTTGTGTACACATTTACATGCACCTAAAAGTAAAAAACCTTGACAGTTGGAATTCTATAAAAGTAGGCCATAGCGCCACCGTCCAGGCAAAATGTCCTTCACAGCACTCTGTATGCCATATGTGTATGCCTGTCTTCATTAGCCAAGTGAGTAGAACAGTAGGACGTTGAACCCCATTTCATTTTATTTAAATAAAGTGATAGTTTGACCTTGTATTTGATACTGGATAGTAGATAATTCCCCCAGGACCATAAATCTCCTTTTATTCTGGATAATTTCTTGCTATAAAATTTGATTTAGTATTCTTTTTTTATTCTGGGACATCTCTCATAAACCATTGTAAAGGCATTAACCTATTATAATATAAAGTCTTTTGTTGATTAGAAATTTCTTGGATTTAAATTTGTTTATTTTGATGTAGTTTTTCGTTTATAATTTCTATTCAATACCCTAATAAATTGTTTAAAATATCTTTATGAAAACTTTGTACACACATAAACATATCTTAGTAGTTTTGTCTTTCTCTATTTTTATACGCCCATATTCAAAATTTTGTGGACGCTCTAGAGGCTAAAGTTAATATCCGATTGACTTTAAATTTATACACAGTGTTGAAGGTCATGTAAAGAAGAACAAGTATATTGAGTTTCAATGAATTTAGATAACTTGAACAGCATGGAGGAGAACTTTATCAAAGCCAAACAAATTCCAATGATTTTCTGATAATTACATAATGAGTTGTTACTTTTAATCAGATTTTAGTGTATTATAAAGGTTTCATTACCGGTACTGAAAAAAGTAAAATATGCGACAACTCTTGTTGACTGCCAGGACGATTGAGCAGCTGTGGGCGTATGTTTCGTTGCCTGGCAACCTATGTTTTGTCTTTATTGGTGTTGTCATTGAATTAAATTTTACATAGTGTTTGGTATACAATTTTTATTCTGCCGCATATCTCATGTACAAGTGTGTACGTTTCATCATAAGTTCTGTCATTGAGTCAGCTGCCGTGGTTTCAATTCCCCGATTGTATATGATGAGGAATAGGGTCGCCCTGTCAAACCTGTCGCCCTGTCAAACCTTGTGGGTTTTCTCTGATTCCTGTGGTTTCCTTCCACTGCTAAAGACCCCTACATGCAAGTGAATTATTGAAATAAAATTAAACCATATGTTAGTCCCGAAATGATCTAGTTTGTGTCGAGTGGACGTTAAAACCTAATTCTATCTCTCTCTGTCATAAAGGAAACGATGTCTAATTAGAATTTCCTATTTTTTCATATCCTGGTATATTCAACTTTTAATCTTTAGACAAATAATGAATCTTCGTACAGCCTAATTTTCTATGAATTGCTTTGAATTCTAAGAAATTCATACGACTTGACCTGAATTAAAAATTAATCAGCCCATTATCGATGTGTTGTTGAATACAATTACAACTAACAAACCATGTTAAATTGTCCAGATATTGACAACAGATATTATTTTGATGACTGCTCTTTATGGTAGGAATTAATTACTGCATCTAAGGTAGGTGTAGTGAAATGAAATGGGGTTTGACTTCGTACTGTTATGCTCTGAACTGGGCTAATGAATACGAGCATCCATACAGGGCAGAGATCTATTCTCTAAGAATGAATTAGATGGATCTCTTTGAGCAGATCGGACGAAAAAACGAGGTCTTGTGTACACATTGGCATACACGTTAAAGATCCCTTGGCATTTGAAATTCGATGTTAGAGTAGGCTGTAGCCCGTCTTCATTAGCACAGTTTAGGAGTAGGACATTAAACCCCTTTTCATTTCATTTCACTTCTCTGTGAGCAGAATGTGATACACCATTGTTTTTAATGAGTAATGACAGTAAGCAGTATGATGGACAGATATATACGGAAACATCCAACATTTTATTTCCGTACCTCGGAACAGGTGATATTATTGACCGGATAATTATAGGAAAATTAGTTCCTAGTCACCTGTCCTCAATTACTAATTAAGCGCCCACAAAGATTGTCCAGGAGCATATAGTATAGTGTTGTGGTAGAATTCATGCAGAAGGCACACTATGCAGCAGTTTATGGACGGTTATTAGGCACACTGACCAGTGTAATTATAATCTAGATCCAAACAGACCTTGACCAGTAGCTAGTAATGGTATAGTGCTGTGCTTACTGTCTCTAAAACATGGATATATGCAGGAGTTTATATTTCCGTACCTCCGGACAGGTGATTTTATTAATTGGATGGGTATTAGGAAGATTGACCAGTGTAACTATAATCTTGATCCAAACCTGCTGTTGGTAAAGTGGCCGTTTGCATTAGCCCAGTCGGAGCAGAACAGTAGGACGTTAAACTCCATTTCATATTGGGTAAAATGGTTTTAACATTCACTTAACACAACCTCGATTCTTTCGGTACAATTTAGTTTGATTTATTTGCTTGTGCAGTGAGTCTTTAGCAATGGAAGGAAACCAGAGAACCCGGAAGAAAAAACCTATCAGATTGATCAGGTGACACTACTCTTTGTCACGTACAACAGGGGATTTGAAACCACGCCAGTTGACTCAATGACACTGCATGCACGTACTAACCATATTCAGCCATCCAACCCCCCAGTGAAAGGAAACCAGATGTCCCTGGAAAAAAACACACAAGGTTGGATGGCCACCCCTATGCCTTGTCACTTATAAGTAGAAATTGCCCTCCCCCCCCCCCCCCACTTGACTCAATGACAGACCTTACGATATAAAGTGCACGCATTGGCATTTGAATAAGAGTAGGAGGAAGTAAATGATACCACGGATCCTAAAGGCCAATCAAACTTAAATGCCGATAAAAATACAAATTAGTGTAATAGCACATGGATTCCACTAGGGAAATGTGTCATGATGAGGCCAAAACAATTCGATATTTAGTTTACAGGATCTTGAAGGTCTGTCATGGACTCAACTGGTGTGGTTTTGATTCCTCGGTTGTATGTGACAAGGAGTAGGGTCACCTGTCCAACCTCATGGGTTTTTTCTTCAGGTCCTCTGATTTCAACATACTGAACAGAATTGAACCTTTTCTGGACAGATATTCCTTTTAGAGGTTCAACTTTCACAATAAGATGCAAAATCCCTCAATTGGCAGTCAGAGACTTCAATGATATTATTAAAGGATACCATATTGTATATTTACTAATCTCTAAATACCACACCCCATATTCATTGGCCCAGTTTAGGAGCAGAACAGTAGGACGTTAAAGCCCAAATACCACTCTTGTTGTAACTGAATAATATGCCCCAATCATTATTCTGGTCAACAAATTGTACTATTTTACAATATTCCAATTAATTGATGATACAAATTTCATCTTAACACACCGAATTTAAAAAATTGGAAAAATTCAACAACATGGTTTGAAAAGCTTTATGTAAACACTTTCAAATGCAACTTGGATTAAAACATATTTTCGAACCCTCTAGAAGCTGAGGTAAAATAGAATGTAGTGGATAATTTACACAACAGGTAGGACACTTAAACATCTAGTAGTTAGAATAAGACTAAAAAAAATTCTGGACCTGTCAAGCCAGCAAGAGTGGTATTGTCCCTTTAAACCCCATTTCATTTCATTTCTAAATGCCACACAAGGAATATTAAAGACAACCAGAGACACTTAAGATCTAAGTGAAGTGTTAAAAAGAATGTAAACCCCAAATTTATCCCTTGGACAAGTGACACTTGTGTGTCAAGACTCAGAACTTCAAAAAAAAATTCTCTCTGCTATTTGAAAAATAGTTAAAGTGTTGAAATAAAAGAAAAAAAATCCTTTAAATTTTGTCTTAATAAGCTTTATAAAGAATTTAACACTTTAACTCAGTAAACAAATAACTAAAAAAAACGAAAACTGTAAAATTTTAAAACATTCAAATTGGAATTCAGACAGACTGAACTAAATAGTTTAGTAAAGTCACAGTTTTCTCATCCCTTTTTACAAGTAGAATTTTAACCTTTTAGAAATCTCATAAAATCTGTGAAATGCACGTAAATAATAGCTTTTATAAGGTAAAAAGTTGAATGATACGACCAATGTTTTCCTGTGTTAAAAACTCTATTTGGTTAAAATAATCGAGATGGTAATGCTAATTGTAAATGATTGATTTGAAATCAAATCTCATTATTTTTTTGTGATTTGAAATAGTGATAGTTAGTGCGACATACACATTTGTAAACTTTTGTAATTTCTTTAATTCTTGTCACATGACTTCCCTTCAAAGCGTTTTGTCAGTCTTTGTTATTAAAAGAAATGAAAGCTCAAAGCCTTTTTTCTTCATTGAAATCCTAATTAAATGGTGTTGTGGTACAATTTGTTACAAAATGAAAAATGTCATACTGTTCTGCTCCGAAGTGGACTTATTAAGAAGGGCATACGCCATACAGTGTGCTATTAGGTAATTTTGTCCAGACAGGAACACTGCGGCCTAATCTTATATTGAATTTGTTACATAAATAAAAGGGAGACATTGTCGCTCAGTGAGAGGGGCGCTGGCTCAATAATTAGTAGGTCCTGGACTCAATTCCACTGGTGTTTGAAAGATCTCAGAATTTTCTTTCAAGGTATCTCCTTATTTGTTGTGCAGGGGCCTAGAAGAAAGGGCGGTGGACTGTTGTTAAAAGAGAAATCTGTACTACAGTACATGTTAGATTGCAAGTAAGAGAATCCTTAATCGTTAGATTTTAAAATAACGTGTACCACCATTGTCCGAGCAAAATTTCTCTCGTTGCGCACTGCATGGTATATGCCTGTCTTCGTTAGCCCAGTAGGTATAGAAAAGTATGACATCAAACCAGGCAAACCAGGCCATAATTAAAAGATTGTTTGTTTGCCCAAACACTACCGCCCCCCTCCCCCCCCCCCCCCCCCAAAAAAAAACCCCTTCCTACTCACAAATTCTTTTATTGCCGTTTTTGAAGAATGTTTTTTTTAACAGCATTATAAAATTTATTTTTACGCTTGAGATTTAACAGCCACTATAGTAACACTAAACTTGACACATGGTTTCGTAAAATCTCATTATTTATCGTCAAAGTTTATGCTCCCCCCTCCCCAAAATTAATTTTCCTACCTACCTACCCATACCTAATCATCATGAGTCGGGTTTGGGCAAACTGAAATATTCTTAACCAATGCTAAATTTGTAGTTGCAGTAACTAGTTGTATGTTTTTAGTTTATGAAAGAAATCCAATCTGTTTTATGATAAATAATATAGGATATTATCACACCTGGTCCGTTAATGACACACGGATCATCTTACCTCGATCAATAATCATCAAACAAAATTATCAACATCACGACATGTTCATGAATAATAGTACTCTTGTTCTACCAGATTTCAGGAGGTCGATGGCTGAATGGTTAGCACGTGCCGTGCCTGCTGTACCATAAAGCCTGTCATCGAGTCAACTGGCATGGTTTCGAATCACTGTTGTACGTGACAAGTAGTAAGGATGCCTGTCCAACCTCATGAGTTTTCTCCAAGTCCTCCGGTTTCCTCCCACTGCTAAAAACCCCTACATGCAAGCGAATTATTGAAAAAAATTAAACCATATGCTAGTCCCGCAATGACCTAGTTTGTGTTGGGGATGTTAAACCCCATTTCTCTCTAACTCTCTATCTCTCTCCTTTTAGAGATTAAATTTACATAATTTGTAGCTTACAAGGGATGAAAAGGATCGAACACTTTAATGTTATATAAACTTATATAAATATTACCTAGTCTTTGTGAAATGAGTGGAAAGTTCAGTTTATATAACGGTCCAGATAAGATTCTGGATGAATGAGAATAAAAGGTTGATTGGAGAGAGATTGGGGGGGGAGATTATCTTTATAGTTCATCAACGGTAATCAAGGTAATCACGGTAGTTCTGGTGTTACGAGTGCTCGTGAATCACAAACACGAAAGAAATGTAGAATATGAAGTATGTCGCGATCCTAATCCAACTCTTCAATGGAATCAAAGTCGGTCATTTTTCTTTTGAATGCCAGGATTTTAATTAAAAATTGTAGGTGTGTTTTAATTAGTGTGACTGTCTGAGTGGTTGGTGAAAAAGAGTAGGACGTTTAACCCCCTATCATTTTCTGTTTATTTAACTGTCCCCTTTTGTAGGGTCTGAAATTTTGTTATCTGTTTTATTGGTACTGGACAATTTTCTCTCTATCTTGAAAAAAGCCAGTAATATCTGATAATTAGGAGAGGTTTAATTATATTAACTAGAAATCTAATGAGATTTATTACCCGAGTCCAGGTAAACATGATATAGCTGAGTAGTTATTGACATGGTTATAGATAAGATATCAGAAATCAATAACACAGATATTGATTAACAGATAATCTCCCATAATAATCATTAGGATTAGTAATGTGTAATACACTACAAACAGACCTTATGTTCTCTTGACAAGCGGAAACCAGACTGGAAAATAATGAGGAAGTTTCGCGTCCAAGACCTGTATCCATTCCCTGGATCGACTTATTACTGAGCCAATGTCATATTCACTGAGACCTAAATTCTCTTGACAAGTGGAAACCAGACTGGAAAATCCAAAGGATATTGCGGCTCAAAAACCAAAATTCAAAGGAAATTTTTGAACCAAAACCGAAATCCAACCGCTGACCAAGGGTGGAAAAACATATGCATTAGATAGTCATTTGTTACCCCCATTGGGTCAAAAAAGTAGTTCGTAAGATAGCATTATTTAAATTTGAAATGACTCAGTTGAATATTGATTTGTAGACACAAATTTGGTTTGATTGAAAAAGACACCGGAAACAAGCCGATTTTCCTGAAAAAAATGGCCCACTCAGCAAATAAATCAGCCCAGTTGAGTATCTGGACTGAGCTCAGTATTGTCTATGGTGCGGGACGGAGAGAGAGAAATGGAGTTAAACGTCCACTCGACACAAACTAGGTCATTTTAGGACTAACGTATGGATCAATTTTTATTTCAATAATTCGCTTGCGCGTAGGGGTTTTCAGCAGTGGGAGGAAACCAGAGTGCCCGGAGGAAACCCATGAGGTTGAGATGGCGTCCCTATCTCCATCTCACATACGCTCACACTAGGGCTCAAAACCACAGCCGCAAGGCAGAGGTGACCGGCCAGCTAGAGGTCGAAGCTCTGCACTACAGACTAATAGGCCATCCCACCCCCCCTGGTGCGGAACGGAGGCCTGGTAAGAAATATTGTCTTGTGAACGGATGGTGTGAAAATCTTGGGTCCTGTAGACGCCATTGGCTTGTCATTAAGAAACCTTAAAACCGTTTCACCTCATGACACACTGCATGGTACATGCCTGTATTAAATTGGCCAAGTCTGTGCAGAAGTGTAGGACGTTAAACACGAGTTCATTTCATTTCATTTCTACGAAGAGTTGGGGAAAAGTAGTCGTTTTCTGCATCTGCCTCAAGCTGCACAAAAAGACCCGAACAACCAAAAATAATAACCAGACTTTAATATTGTAAACTATCATATTACAAAAAAAACTTGAATTTGTCACAATTAAGAGATCATGGAGTCCTACTTTTCTGCAACACAATAAAAAAAAGCCTAATAAATGAAATTAAAAAGGTTTTATCTGATAGTAATTGGCTGATTAATATTGAAGTAGGTAATTTGACACGGTTATCAACATAAGGTGTTGAGATAAGTGTCCATTTAATACTTTCACAAATTGTGTAATTTTATTAACTTTGTACAGGTATTATAGGGAGTAATAAAGGTATAATTATCACTTTAAAGGGTTTCTATGGCCCTTTAATTAGATTTATTACACCTTATTACCTGTAAATGGTCACATGTCTTCAATTTACCTACCTATAGTGTTATAATCAAAAGATAAACTTTCACCTTAGATTTATTTTTATTTTCCATGTCCAGTCACTGTGTCATTAGTTCATTGACACCGTCACCATTTATAGCCTATTAAAATTTATTTTTAGCTTTTTATAGTTTCTCAGTTGATTGAATAAGAAAATGGATATATAATTAAATCAGTAAAAATGAATGTGTCAATAATTTTGCATTCATTTTTATATATTGTCCAACTTAATGGGTTTTCTCAGGGTTCTCTGGTTTTCTCCCACTGCTAAAGACCCCTACGCTCAAGCGAATTAAAATGAAAATTAAACCATATATATGTTCCAAAATGACCTAGTTTGTGTGGAGTGGACGTAAAATCCCATTTCTCTCTCCCTCTTTCTTATATGTTGATGAGAAGTATAAGAGAATCACATATTGACTTGTATTCCCCCTCCCCTTAGCCCCCTCCCCCTTCCCTTCAATCCAAATACTGTAATCCCATAGTGATTGGTGCTGTACATGGCAGTGTATGCACCTTTCAAGGACTTTATTATTAGAAATACTTGGGGTTATAAATCGATACTAAGCCAAAGTTGTTTGTGGGACAGGCATAGGTGTTATGCTATGAAAATGCATGGATGGGAGAGAGAGAGAAATGGGGTTTAACGTCCACTCAACACAACTAGGTCATTTCGGGACAATCATGGATGGGAACAGCTTCATTCAAAATTTTAGGTAAATCCCACCTTAAAATTCTTCAAGCCAACTGAAAGTTTAACTTCTTCTTCTAAATGAAATATAGGAGAGACTCTTTAACTGTTTAAATTTCTTCTTGCTTTAACTTGGAAGTATTGTGATCTCTCTCTCTCTATTCCCACTTTTCTCTCCCTTTTCTCTCTGTCTGTCTCTGGCTAAATTCTTCTTGCTTCAACTGGGGTAATGTTAAACTATGAACATTGAAGTATTGTGATCTCTCTCTCTCTCTTTCTCTCTTCCCCTCTCCCTTTCCCTCTTTCTCTCTGGCTGGCAGATGGCTTTTTAGCCTACACCTCTGGACATAAACCTAAGAATACAATACAAATCATTAGTTGTGTGAATGAGAAGTTGTAACATTTTATTGCTTCAAATTGTCCATTAGAGTCAACCTTTGTAAACAAACAGAAACACTATATATATCATAAACAGATCTTTCATAGATATTGTAAATTATCTTTAAATTTCATCTCTTCATTAATGATCAATTTGGTGTTAAGAAAATATTGTGAAATTTTAATTAGACATTATAAATTTATACAAGGGGAATGATTTTTAAGAATTAAAATGGAATTGGCATATGGACTGGTAAGGAAATTGTGCCTAGATGCTCGGAAGGTACAAAAAAATGAAATGTAGAGGGGTTTAACGTCCTGTCTAAGAGAACCTGTGAAAATAAGGGATTTAAATGAAGAGACGGTAGAAACACTCTTTTGGCCGAAATTGCCTCACTATCATTGTACACTTGACTAGTCTTTCAGATGGGACAAAAAAAAGAGGTCCCGTGTACACATTGGTGTGCAGGTAAAAGATCCCTTGGCAGTTGAAATTCGATATATGAGAAGGCCGTAGCATCGCTGCCCAGGCAAAATTTCCCTTATAGCACACTGTATGGAGTATGCCCGTCTCCATTAGCCCAGTGAAGAAGCAGAAAAGTAGGACATTAAACCCCATTTCATTTCATAGTACACTTGACTATAGTAAAAATAACCACATGTTAGTCTCAAAATGTTTTGTATTGATGAGACATTGAACTCCATTCCTTACTGACCTAGTTTGTGTCAAGTGGACATTAAACCCCATTTTTCTCTCTCTCTCCCTTTAAGTATCATAAGGTCTGTCATTGAATCAACTAACATGATTTCGATTTCGATTTGTGACAAGGAGTAGGGTCGCCTGTCCAACCTTGTGGGTTTTCTCTGTGTCCTCCATTCTCTGCTCACTGCTGAACACCCATTCGCTAAAGCGAATTATTGAAATAAAAATTAAACAACATGTTAGTCCCAAAATGACCTGGTTTGTGTCAAGTTGAGTTATAGCCCATTTTTCTCTTTCTCTCCCTTCCTGTCCTCTTTTTTGGACATATTTTATTTCACATAAATTTTAAGGCGTTTGTTTTTTTTTTACATATGCTTTAGGTCATTTTTTTGACATGTCTGAAATGTTTCAAGTCTATGTTTGACATATTCAAATGTTTTAAGTCTTCTTTATTTTTGATATATGTTTTAAGTTGTTTTTTTTAACGTATGTTTTAAGTCCCTTTTTTTGACATACATTTAAAGTCTCTTGTAGGCCTAGTCTCTTGTTTTGCAATCCACGCAACCAGACACATTCCCTACAAATAAAAATAATAACATAAAAAAATCCAATTATTGAAGTTTACAACTATTTGTCAATATTTTGAAATATGATGTTATAGAACAAATATGCAATTATAGAAAAAGGGTGCAATTATGGAGCAATGTGCATTTATAGAACAAATGTGCAATTATGTAACAATATTCAATCATGTAACAATATTCAATTATGTAACAATATGCAATTATTGAACAATATGCAATTATGAAACAAATCTGCAGTTGAACTTCAATTATTTACTTTTATTTATGTAAACTTGATTCCAATTTAATATTGATTGCATATAGTCAATGAAATAATCTCAAATATGCAATTATTTAAAAATATGAAATTAACTGGAATCTATTAAATTATATTTCAAAAGAATAGAAATATTTTATTTTATTTTTATAATGAAAACTTAATCTGGACTTTATTGTTTTCATATAATCCATCGAAGTTTAGAAAAAGAACAGTTTAGGAAAAGAACAGTAGGACGTTAAACCTTATTTCATTTTCATTAAAATGATAAGTCAAAGTCAATGTTATTTTTTAAATGAATTGTTTTTGTTCTGAATCAAGATAAATATTGGCAATTATATTTGAATAAGTCAAAGGGAATATGTGGATATAACTACTTCTCTATTATTTAATAACGAAGTTTCGTAACACATACAGGTCTTGTTTTCAAGTTAATGACAAATATCCATTTAGTCAGCCTATTTATACATATTATAGCTTACACCAGCTTAACTAATAATAATGACAAGAAACAATTAAAATTAACTGTGCTTCTAGATGTCATTTAAGAATTATTAATATAGTATTTTAACTGTTACTTCTGTAAAACTGAAGTCTGACATATCCGATTGTATAGAGGAATGAAAACATATTGTTAATCGGAATTTTTAGGTGGTTGGTTTCCCCGTTATCCTTATAAATAGTTTTATAATCAAAATGAATGAAAATGAATGAAAATTCTCCACATGAGAGAATCTTTTCATAGTGAAAATCAATGTGTGCATTAATGGCTATAACAACTACATCGGGTCCTCGACTCTTCAATAGAATTGCTTCAGTACCTTTCATTACGGGGAAATATTGTTAGTTAGAGAGATGGATATTAAAATCTGTTTTAATTGACGTCCGTAGAGATCTCATCTAGAGATGAGGTGGTGGTCACTGAATCATAGAAATTTAGATTTACTATAATACTATCAAGTCCTACTACAGCCGTTCCTGTTCTATTGTCATGATACAATGGCCTTAAGGTAAACTGTAAGTCAGTTTTGTTAGCTTGTCTGTGATTGGCCAGCTGTTCGTGTGAGAGTATAATGAATGCCTGAATAGTCACATGTACCTCATAATGTAAAGATAGGACTCCACTGTGTACGGTGGTTGCTTATACAGGACTCCTAACACAGTTCACTTAGTAACACTCAGACCTTTTAAAGAATTTTTTTACCTATCGAAAAACTTACAAACCATCACCAGCAGATGAGTTGAAACCAAGTTTTGGATGTGTGAGGTTGTTAAGGATTTAGAGGAGGGATTCAGAAGGAGTAAAGAAGGTTTTGTGACCCCTTATTGACTTTATAAGGATATATTTAACACAGGTGTCTACAGTAGGGGTCAAGCCTAATTAGGGCTAGGTGTATATACAATTGGAGAAAAGGGGTCAGATATTTCATGGAGAAATGAATTATGGTCATCTGTTCAAATGACCAAAGGCCTTTAGCTGTTGTAGTGTGATTTATGTTTGGGTCTGGACACCGAATGTTTGAATTCAGTGATCTATGTGTACTGAGCTGAGGATATATTCAAAACTGTGTTCCCTTTAATATTATTTCATTTGGAAAAAAAAGGAGTACAAAATATGTGGATTATTAGCTGTTCTTGATCTAGAATAATTTTTGGATAATTTTACACATGAAGTGGGTAAGAAAACAGGTGATTTTCAAACAACGTTTGATTTTGCTATTTTTCACAGGTGTTGGGTGCTTGCTTTTAATGAGACCATGTTGACATAACTCCAGTCGTATGTCACGTATATAAACATGTATATGTAGAAAGCGTATAGATAAATAATGTCTTATGTTTAAACTACCTTGCTATATTTCTATATTTGGCTTATATTTTATATTCACTACTTACTACTTCTACTAACAGTTAACTTATTTTTTAAAGACTTTTAATGATGAAAATTAGTAACTACCCAATAAATAAATATCTGTTAATCACCTTTTTTCAGGTTTTTCTGTGTTTTACGTGATATCTTGGCTGTTATTCAGTACTTTCTATTCTAATTAGAAATAAATACTATATTTTTTAAAAGACTTTTAATGATAAAATTTTCTGATTCAAAAACGATATCGTAAAATCAAGTTTTCAGGTTTTTCAGTGTGTTGAGCTAGATATTTAAAGATAAGTCATCAGTTTCATAAAAGATTTCATTTTTTTTATCTTTTCTTTAAAAAATGTTATTCACTCTTTTGCATTATATCTTTGTTGATCTTCTACAAACAAATTACAAATAAGAAAAAAAGAAATATCCAACAATATATAATAATTGCTAGCTACCAATCAAAGGATTTTTAAAGCAATATGATTTAATCGACCGTTATCCTTCAGAAGAAAAGTAATTAATTAATGTAAGAAATGGCCTCAATTTTTAGGTCCGGATTTTCTATGATTTAAAACCATAATTTAAGGCTTAAATGCTGGTGGACTTTAAAATGAAAATTATAAGCAGTCAAAAACGATCGTAGTTGTTTAAAAATGTCAGATTTTTACAAATGAAACTATATGATTTATTGGACTAAAATCTATTTTTGCGTTGAAACAGATGAGACAACGGTTGTATAAATCAAACTGATCGAATCATGTCATTTATGATTTAGAATGTCGCCCTAAATGATTACTCAATGTTAGGGTTGAAAATCCAAACAGATGTCTCATCTGTAAGACTTTGGACATCGACACAAGTAATAATCCTCACCTTGACAAAACAAACAATTGCTCGGTAAACAGTCACTATTCTTTCCCAAATCTTGTGCAACCGCTTTTGAAGTTAACTTTAAATCTTTTTGTTTGTCGTCTGCTAGTAACAAGGGCAGACGGGCAAGACACATCATCCAATGAATAGTGTCAAATTTCTAACCAGTTTGAATGAGATAAGAGTTGAATTTAAAATTGTCGTCCGCTAAGAAATTTTAAAAATTGAAACTATACATATGCTTTTCTACACCAAACTTTTCATTTGAGAAAAAAAAAAGGATTAAAATAAGCGTCAAATTTCTAACCAGTTTGGATGAGTTAAGAGTTGAATTGTAAATTATCCTTAGCTAAGAAATTTAAAGAATAGAAACTACACACGACATGCTTTTCTCCACCTAACTTTTCGTTTGAGATTAAAATTAAAAAAGGATTAAAACTAAAGGAACACCGGTAGATGATAAAGTCCGCAAATGAATGGTGTCAAATTTCTAACCAGTTTGAATGAAATAAGAGTTGAATTTAAAATTGTCATCCGCTAAGAAATTTTAAAAATAGAAACTATACACATGCTTTTTCATTTGAAATTAAAAATTAGGTAGATGATAAACTCCTTAAATGCCATGCCTTATCACTAGATAAAATGGTGAAATGGAAAAAATCGTCAATTTTCTAAAAATGTCTTTCTAAAATTTGTAAATTAATTTTTAAACAAAGGTAGATTAAACTTGAAAGAAAAACGTCTTTGAAAATAACCTGGCAGGATTTAAGATTCTTGAAATAAAAACCAAAAATCAATCTTTTAGCTATATTGTGACTCTACTTTGCAGTGGCCATTTTAAAGATCATCCCATGTTTGTTATTTGTTCAGGGTTGTCTTAACAGAATCTGATAGACTTTAATTGAGAAAGCACAGAAGTAAATAAACTGTGGTCAGATTTTGGAAGAGAGAAAAATACACAGTTCGAACATATTGAGCTCATGCTGTGGTCAAAAGTTTATTTAATCCTAATGAAATTCGCGAAAGAGAAAACACACATAAACGATTTGAAACCGCCATGTTTGCCAGGGTTCCCGTGGTGATGTGTAAAATCCTACAGGAAAATAAACAACCGATTACAAATATTTGATGAATGTATCAAGATCGTTAACCTGCTGAGATAAATTAACGTTGTTTTTCTTGATTTGAGGACGTTAAAGAACTTTCGATTAGTTATTTTTGTTTGTAACAATAAAAGCAAAACTTCTGTTTGCACTCTTTTTTTTTTGATCTGTATGTTGCTTTGATAGTAAATTTGAAATAAAATAAAACCAAGTACGAACAATGCAAACCATTAGACAAAATTCAATGTCCTAAAAAAAACGGTATAGGCAAAATAGTGTAATCAGATATGGACTGTTCACCATGTAAAAAATACATGACAATACTGTACTGATAAAGTAATAATAGAAACAAAATTTTGTTTTCTATTCACCATTTTCATCCCGATCTGGACGGTATAATCATAAATTTAAAACACTGTTAAAAATCGTTTTATTTTGATGTGATCTGAGATCGATGTTTAAAACAACAATGTCTTTAACGACTAAATTAAGACCGCTAAATATTGATTTCAAATCCTAGTTTTTAATTAATTCTTATTTCTGGTTGAAAGTGTGAATTACATTTTTAATAACAACTGAATTATATTACAGTTTCCGTAATTTTATCATTAGAAGACATCTGGCCTTTCCAATGTGGAAATAGGATTCTTTGACACAGAACTGAATCGTAACATATCCGGAGAAATGAACTGGACAAATTTGTGAGATAGAAAAAATCTCGAAACATTTTGCGGGAATAACTGTATCCCATCATCACTTTGTTTCATTGAATCTTTATAACAGTTACTACGGCTACTACTAACAAAGATGTCTGCTTCTTCTGCACCTTTGCGTCTGTCTTTCGATTAACATTATTCTTACTCTGTGCTTGGATTAATCATTTATTGGTGGAGGATTAACTAACGCTGGAGAGTAGTTATATAGTGATGGGTTCGTTTTAATTATCAACATTTAAACGATATTTTGAACATATCGTGAGGAATTTTTAATCCAGTATATTGTGCTTTAGTGAACCTGTAAATTAATTTCTACTGGGAAAATAAAAATTGGAATACATGTACATTAATTTTATCAGGGATACATTTTGATATTTGCAGGGATACATAATTTATTCGGTTTAGATACAGATACATGCCTTACAATTAAACAGGGAAAATCTGAAAACAAATACACATTGGGGAACAGAGGTACAAATGGGATTAATGACAATATTAAAGGAACATGTTAACATTTTACTGGGAGAGATATGGGATTATACCCATGCATTTTGAGGTGTGAACAGGGGAATTTATGAACATCCCAAGTGATATTGTATGAACAAGGATTATATCACATATATACGCAAGGGATTAAACCACATTATTGCAGGGAATTTATCTTAAGGGATATAGTACTAAGTAACAAGAATTGTACAGGGGATTAGACCACTTTATTATTGATGAACACATACATATTAAGGGGTATACAGTACTAACAAGATAATACCCCACAGTGTACAATAGATATAACACTAGTATTGCAGGGAATTTACGAACATATTAAGGTATACAGTACTAACAAGATAATACCACACGGTGTACAAGAGATATAACACTAGTACCGGTATTGCAGGGAATTTATCTTAAGGGATAAAAGGGATAATGATGATAATATCCCATGTGTACAAGGGATAAAACAGCACTATTGCAGGGAATTTACGAACATTTTAAGGAATATAGTACTAACAAGATAATACCCCACGTGAACAAGGAATTAAACTACACTATTGCAGGGAATTTACAAACATTTGAGGGATATAGTACTGAGAAAGATTAAACCCAGACAAGGATAATACCCCAAGTGTATGTTCGAGGGATTAAACCACAATATTACAGGGAATTTATGAACATCTTTAGTGATTATACACTCGAGAGATACTAAAACAAAGTTTTAATCCCAGATGTAAAAGGAAAACAAACAGGGAGTATTAATAAAGGGGTTTTACCAACTCCTTATTGTGATATATTTTACGTATTTGCCTACCCCTTTCAGGTAAGGTGTCAGCTGTAAGTGTGTAAAATGATGTGTATTATTAATGTGTTGCTGACGCTGGTTGCGATATTACCCATCTGTATTCAAGCCAATTCCGGTAAGTCGAAAAACTTTTTTATATTTCTTTTTTATACCCTTTTATCCTAAGTTAATGTCCTGTTCAAGAGCGGAGTTCCATTTGGAAAAAAATTGTTATTTATGATGAAAGATTGAAAATTTTGATGACAAAACAGGATACTTGTACAAGAAAACACAGATAGAGCAAGTGATACTTTGATACACATTCAAAAACAACCATACACTTATAATTATGTCTATGTTATCTTTTGATGACTATCATTAGGGAAAAAATCTGTAATTTATGATGAAGTATTGAATATTTTGATGACAAAACAGGACAACTGCACAAAAAACCGCAGATAGTGAAAATGATATGGGGATCGTAGCGGGAATTATAATAGTAGTAAACTAGTATAAATGACTATTGGTACATTTATCATTGCTGGAGTTAACGCATTGACGTGCAAGTAAACGAACCCTTGACAGTCAGAATTTAATAAATAGTAGGCTGAAACCCAGTTGTCCTGACAAAATTTTTCTCATTGCACAGTACATGGCGTCTGCTTGTCCCATTGGTGCAGAAAAGCGAACCCTTTTCATCAATATATTGACAGATTTAATTTGAATATATAGACATTATCAAGACCTGTTTCAATGCAAAACAAAGGGAAGTAAAATAATCATGACAAGACACAGACAACAAATGCGTTCTTCACGGATTTTAATATTTCATATACGAAGAGAATTTATATTTGAAATATAACTTAATAACAAAATCGCAGAAAGATGAAAAGCAGACCTCACCGAATATCTTTCATAATTCTTTTAAGATTTTAGCGCGATTTGATTATCGCAGGGAGTAAAATGGCCGTCACTTGTCCCAAGACCAGCGTCTTTTGTCTAGAATCAACATCAGACGTAGAGTGAGGTGACTCGAGGATATTTAAACACGCTTTCTCTGTTTACCGACGCTGGAACGATTGTTGGAATGGTCCGGTCTCTAATACGATTAGTCTGTACCCAGTGGACATAGTGGAGAATGGATTTCTATAGATAATCTTACCCAGATTTCTTACTATAGACAGTCTTCCTCTGTTTGAAGCAGGTTGAACATTTCTCACAGACAAACTTAATGTTTTAAATTTAATGCATCTACATCTTGAAACTGATTTCCAAACTTGTCAGCTGATTGTAGTTGGTGGTGCTGTCTTTTGACCACATCATTTTGACAAATCTTTAATTCATATCTTTGTAAATACGGAATAGAATCGTTTGACACATTTCCTTTTAGAGATACAATTAAGGTAATATTGTAGCTCGCAAGGTATTCAAAATCGGTCAGTGATGTTCAGAAACTTTAATCAATATTATTTCAGATGGGGGGTTTGATGGCCGAATGGTTAGCATGTGCGTGCTGTATCATAAAGCCTGTCAGATTGAGTCAACTGGTGTGGTTTCGAAATCTCCGGTTGTACAAGGCAAGAAGTAGAGTTGTCTGTCCAACCTCATGGGTTTTCTCCTGGTCCTCCCTATTCCTCCAACAGCTAAAGACCCCTACGCGCAAGCAAAATATTGAAATAAAATTAAACCATATGTTAGTCCTGAAATGACCTAGTTTGTGTCCAGTGGACGTTAAACCCCATTTCTTTCTCTCTCTCGCATGTCCAACCTCGCAGGTTTTCTCTTGAGTCCTCCAGTTTCCTCCCACTGCTAAAGACCCCTACCTGCAAGCAAATTATTGAAATAAAGTTAAACCATATGTTAGTCCCCAAATAACCCTTTTTTTCTCCCTCTCTCTAATATATGATTAAATGTGTAGCAGTAGAAAGAAGTTCAAGATAACTTGTCAGTGAGAGTACACTGTACAGACAAATATAGCATGTAGAATATTCAAATGATTATAGCATTGACCACCAATCAGTCGAATTGAAAGCCATCAGGTTTATTAGCATATTGATAGCCTCATCTCATCGAATATTCATGACATGTCAGGAACAAATGTCATCAACGAAATCATTCTATTGTCTTCTCTCCACATTCTCTTTCATTTTCTTAGCTAATTTAACGAGCCGACCCTTCGGTGATTTCTGAGCTCGTAAGTTGGTGTAATTGCCAATACAACAAGTACATAAATGTTAAAATTTGAGCTGCATTGGAAGAAAAGACTTACATGTATGGTTTAAAATGACCCTTAGATTTTGACATGGCTCAAAGCTTTGATCCCTCCTCTTGCTCCCCAATTAGTACTGTTCTGCCATTCATTGTGCTATAAGGGAAAATTTCCCAGGGCAGTGGCGCCATAGCCTACTCTTATGTCGAATTCCATCTACCTCCAGTATGTACATGAGACCTTGGTTTTTCGTTTCATCCAAATGACTAGACAACTGTCCTTGTCAGACTCTTAGTTCAGACAAGTTAGAAACAAAAGGATGGAACTGAGTCCCTAAACTCTTAAACTCTACCAGTGACTGAAAATGATGTAAGATGTAGGGCTTGGCTTCCTTACCAGCTTGAATGTGACAAGGAGTAAGGTCGCCTGTCCAACCTCATGGGTTATCTCTGGTTTCCTCCCACTGCTAAAGACCCCTACATACTTATTGAAATAACATTGAACAATATGGCAATCCCGAAATGATCTAGTTTGTGTCAAGTGGACTGTGTGGACATTAAACCCCACTTTCTCATTTTAATGACTCAGAATTTCGTTCAAATTCTTTCACCCCTGTTCGTATGTCACATCGAACAAATCAATTAGAATTAGTTACAAGTCTGGTGCCTGTAATTTACTGCCATTTTACCTCTCTTGTCTTCAATTCTGAAACCATTTTATAATATACATCATCTATCATATGGTCATTATTTATTGGAACAAGTCTGTAAAAATAACCGTAAACTATCACCGTAGCTGGCAATCAAAAGCAAGAGACGGGTTTTGTATTGTACGTAAATTGGTAATTATTCATGGAGAATGAAAACCATTGATCGGTTTACACGTCCGCTATGATGATTCACGATGTATTCGACTTATTTAAACATTATGCTATCTCGTAGAAATTTGATAAATCAATTGACATTCTCGGATTCCTGGCCAATTTTCTTTCCTTTTACTCCTATAATATTCGATGGCTTTGATTTGTCATGCTGCAAAAAAATAATGGTTTTGTTACTTCTTAATGTTTTGGAATATTTTTCCATTGGCATCTCATATAAAAGAATTTTTATAAGTTTCGAAAAAAAAAATCTATAATCTTTTGGGATTTCGTTATCGTATGATATAATTCTTTCAAAATGTATTATTTTAAAATTATTTGAAACATTTATTTTATTAAAGTAAAGAGAATTGATATGACTATTATTATAATCTGACTAAAACAACAATCCTATTTCGCGTTGTATCCTAAGGTCTATCATTGGGTCAATTGTGTGGTTTCCTAGCTGTACTTGACAAGGAGTAGGGTCCCCTGTCAAATTTAGTCGGTTTTCTTCGAGCTCTCGGTTTCCTCCCATTGCTAAATCGGCTAAATCCTCTATGTCGAAACCATATGTTAGTTACGAAATGACCTAATTTGTGTCCAGTGGATGTTAAACCCAATTTATCTTTCTGTCTTCCATTCCTTTACAGCATATATGTATATATATAGCCCAGTTGACTTTAATTACTTCTTGCTTGGAAAAAATTCTTCGAGCAGAAAATTCACCTCTTGAAAGCTAATTTTCTTGGCTATGAATCTATGAAATTCTATGAGTTGAGAGGCTGGATATTAAAGAGCTGAGGAAGGTTGTTGATGAAAATCTGTGTCGTCAAGAGGCTCAATATGAAAGAGCCAAGATGCCGGTAGCCAAAAGCCGTTTGACATCATGTTTTGTTGTCAACGCAAAATATTGATTCCTTTTGAACAATAATCGCTACACACAAAATGATCCAAATTTCTTTTACAAATACCCAAGAAAGGAAAAAAACAAACACTGCAAATATCATTTGATGGATGAAAAGTTATTATATTCTGTCATACTTTGTCGTAAAGATTAGTTTCAAAATTCAGATGAACGCTTTATTTTTTCTTTAGTTCACTTTAGAAATTTTGTTTGTTTTATCCATAAGCTTAAATATGTTTTAAAGCCCCAATACCACTCTTGTTGTAACTGAATAATATGTCTCAAACTTTATTCTGGTCAACAAATTGTACTATTCCAATTAATTGATGATACAAATTTCATCTTAACACACCAAATTTAAAAATTTGGAAAAATTCAACTACATGGTTTGAAAAGGTTTACATAAACACTTTCAAATACAACTTGGATTTAAACATATTTTACAACCCTCTGGACGAGTAAATAGGATGTAATGATAGTTTACACAACAGGTAGGACACTTAAACACCTAGTAGTTAGAATAAGGCTATTTTTTTTTCTGGACCTGTCAAGCCAGCAAGAGTGGTATTGTCCCTTTAAACTTAGACGTAGAATTGTGTTTTAACTGGTGATTCGATTCGAGCCTGGATTTGAGCGGATTAAAATCCTGTTGATGACAAAACAAAAAACAGAACATAATCAATGGCACTTTTCCATATTCCCCTTTTTTGGATTCAATGCAATGATTTTTTTTTTGCCACAGATATGGTCAGTTGCTTTATATGTATTAATGATCTGTCCTTTCTAAATCTTTGCCCCTGACATTGATAAGTTCAGGGGATGGTCGTCTTACTGTTCCAGACATTTTGAACTTTTTGCTAGACATGTATTAAACATATCAATAAAAATAAATAAATAAATAAATAAATTGTTAAATATAGGATTAAACACCCAATGAGTAGATGGCAGAGCAGCTAAATCTAGCATTTTAAAGGCTGTTAGGGAGTTGGGGTTTCAGGTCTGGTTTATTTACCCCTCCATTCAGCAGGTTGATAAAAACTCTGATTAAAAATAAATAGATGCTACTGGTCAAAATGAGAGATGACATATACAAGCCTTGAAATAAGGCACCTGTCACTGACAAGAGTACCTGACATTTTCAACTTAGTGCCAGACATGTATTAATAATATCATTAAAAAAGACAATTCAGTGCCGGACAAAATGACAGGCACCACTGCCAGAGGTTTAGTGCCTGACAAACCCTGAATCTGTGCCTGACATTGTCAGCGACAGGTGCCTTATTTCAAGGCTTGGACATATAGGATTGTGTCTTACAGCCAGAAATTGTCAGTGATAGGTGCCTTATCTCATGATTTGTGTGCTGAACAATATGACAAGCACCTGACTTTATGCCTGACATTATCTGTGACATGTGCCTTATTTCCTCGGTTTTCAATTTGAGAATTTTGAAATAATAATGACTTAATTTCTGCGTAGTAAATATATTATATATAGTCTAGGCTACACATTAGCGTGCACATATAACTAGGCTGGACAGTTTGAATTCAAACTGTGAATTTGAAAAGGGGCAAAATTAGCACGCTGTACATAGAGTCTTCATTCGCCCAAACGATGCAAAAAAGTAGCACGGTAAACCCCTATTCATTTCATTGTATGTAAAATTAAGCTGACAGTTTGAATTTGAAATGGGCATAAAAAGCACACTGTACATGGAGTCTCCATTAGCCCAAACGATACAAAGAAGTAGGATGTTAAACCCCTTTTCATTTCATTTTTGTAAATACCCGGTATATAATTTGAATGGGCAAAATTAGCACACCGTACATAGAGTCTCCTTTTTCATTTCATTTTAGTAAATATATAATAAATGAAAAAGAAAATTGGTGTCTAGAGGATATGCTATATTACATTGAGTCTTCATTAGCCCAAACGATGCAATAAAACCCTTCATTTTAGTAAAAAAATAATAAATCAAAAAGAAAACTGCTGTGTGTAGGATATAAACTTTTATTATAATACTTTAATAAAAGAGACTATAGGTTTCTGTGTTTATGTTAAATACGCTTTACGTTTCTAACCCCTTCTTCAATAGATGACTTCCTCTCCGCATGTTACCTTTCAAATCTGAAGTTGTTGAGGACATTGAACTAGGTCACCCATCGGTCGACAAGTAGAGAGGTGAACTTATTTACCTGGTTCAGGCTCTTTAGTCCGTCTGCAGGTTTTGTTTGTGGCTGTTTTTAGAAATAAATATTGACACCGCGCGAATACCGTTTTGATATGAAATTTTAAACTGATGGTGGTTAAAAGCTATAATAAATCGAAAGTTTCGATAACAAAACAAATGACTTTGTTTACTTTTAAAAGAGAGAAGAATGGGGTTTAACGTTCACTTGACACAAATTAGGTAATTTTGGGATTAATATGTCAAAATTTATTTCAACAATTTTTACTGCCACAGTTTGGTCTATTTTCTGTGATTGTTAGTTCACTCAGGGGGACTTAACCCCACCCCTGCTCGGCTACATATTTTTTTGGGTAAAATTGGCAACTATCAAATTTCCTTCATAGGAACCTGGCGAACCACTGGATCTGTCCCTTTCACTCTGGCGCAAAGTTCAATATCTCAGGTAATAGTTCAGCATTGCCAGACATGTTGTCAGGTACATCTAAAATTGTTTTTTCCAGGTCTGTACTCGACATTTGATGTGTACAACTTTTCCCATTCTAAACACGATATTTTTTTACAATTAAGATGTAATTTTATCAATTCAGACGGAGAAATTAATGTTCTCTACACAGTACACAGGTGGTGCCTAATGTTGATTGGTTGTATGTCTTAATTACTGTACGTTCTAGTCTACTTGTGTCGAAATCGATTCAGTTTAGCGTGTATTTTAGTGAGTCGAGACACCACTAGAAACAGGTTGATGCTAACCATGCCTCTTTCCTTGTCCCTGTTTGTGAAATATTTTTAAGTGGTTGAATGTAAAAAAAAAAGAAAAAGAAATCAGTCTAAATCCGAAGTCCTTACTAAAAAAAAAAACCAACACAAAATGACTAAATGCTACAATGTGTCTAAATGACTGTTATTCTAAGGGGATTGTGTGGTTAAATGTGTGGGCTTTAGACTACAGGTCAGTCATTCAGTCAAATAGCATGGTTTTGGCAAGGAGTAAGGTCATCTGGTTAACTTTGTGGGGTTTATTTTTTTTGTTCCATTTATTTTATTTTCTTATTTCCTCTCATCTCCAGTTCAATTTTTATGGCTGGACATTATATCTACATTGAAACCATTAAGACTGTCATACTGAACGTCATATCTACATTTAGATCATTAAGACCTTGCCATCTGCTCCTCTGACAGGGGAAGCCTGTCATTGGGCAACTGACATGGTTTCAAATACCCGGTTGTACGTGACAAGGAGTAGGGTCACCTGTCCAGCCTCATGGATTTTCTTCAGGTTGCCCGGTTTCCTCCCACTGCTAAAGACCCCTACTCGCAAGCAAATTATTGAAATAAAATTAAACCATATGATATATAGTCCTGAAATGACTTAGTTTGTGTCAAGTGGACATAAAACCCCAATTCTCTCTCTCTCCTGTGACATAGGGGAGGGTCATGATTTTATAAACACTAAATTTGTGTCGAGTGAACGTAAAACCCCATTTCTTACTCCCTCTCTCCTCTGACAGCAGGGGGAGTGTCATGATTTTATAATCAGTAAATAAAGGAGTTTATAGTATTGTATAATAGGGTAATCTAAATCACAGATTTTAATGATGCATGTAATTTACTTGTCCTTTAATCCCTGTTATCTCGAACCGGCCATGAAAGGGTTTATCAGGTTTTAACATAATTATTTAGCCTCATGTTAAAATGTTAACTAATCTTACATGAAATTATTCCTGGATTACGTAACAAAAAGCTTGTCACTTGCTTTGTTTAATCCGCCATAGCCTGGAGGCAGAAATCCTTTAAGAAATCCCTTAATAAACTTTAGACTTTATGTAAGAATTATGTGACCATGACATGGTAAAATACTTAGTGGGTAGTGGAGTTAAAGGGTTAAAAATTTTACGCATCGATGCATCAGTAATGTGGGGATTGGGTGGCCGAATGGTCTAAGATGTGTACTTTAGATCATAAGGTCTGTCATTGTGTCAAGTGATGTGGTTTTGATTCCCTGCTTGTACTGGACAAGGTTTAGGGTTGTTGCTTGTCCAACCTCGTCATATTTTTTTGACTGATCCTTCGGCCTATCACATATTTTTTTTTTTTTTTTAATTAAATAATAAATTTTAACTTGAATTATTATGTTAAATATGAGATATATTGTCAAAAAAAAATGCACAAAGGATAATATTTGTTCCTGTCAAAGTTTCAAGTTCACCAGTTCTGAATGGGTTCATTTAAACTTGAAAATATGTTTTTTTGTTTAGTAGTCTGGAAAAGTTGCATGGTTTTGGAATTCTACCAAATTTGGATTCTACTCCTTTGATTAAACATGAATAACGTGTCTGTCTTGGAAGGTCGAACAAAACTATCAATAGATACCAATATGGCAACAACTAGGAAATTCGACAGAAAAAAAAGGAATTGAAAAAAGAAATAAGTCGTCCAATAGTTTTCTGATTGCTTTGGTAGGAAATCGTGAATATCTTGTGGTTTCCGACTCCAAATCTTTTATTGGTAAATTTTAAAAAAGTTCGGAACAGGAAACAACCTTCATAGAATTTTGTTGTGTGAAAATGGGAATATCCTTGGATAATTCATGATTTTAACTTGATTTCAGAGGGGTTTTTTTTCCTTTTTTTTTTATAAAATAAACATTTGATTTCATTTGAAAAAGGAATAATGGAACAAGCTGAGTATTTATTGACCCTCTTTCTGTTGTATTAATTTATTTTTAAAAAAAAAGAATGTTGATTAATGAAAATGAAGTAACAGGATTTAATTGAGGCTTGAGTGGTTGGATTGTGGAGGTGTTGTTGGTAGAAATATATACTTTGATATGAAAACTTGAAGACCTTAAAAAACTGCGATAAAATAAAAGTGGTTAAAATCACTTGACCAGTAAATATTATTAGTAGGCTCGATCCGTTAGCATTATAAATTGTGCCTCCCTGATCTAATCCCCAGTTGTAATGAATGAATGAATGAAATAGGGTTTAACGTCCTACGCTTAAGCACCTAACCTGGGCTAATTGAAGACGGGCATACGCCATACAGTGTGCTATGAGGGAAATTTTGCCTGGGCAGCAACTGAATTCCAACTGCCAAGGGTTCTTTTACGTGCACGCCAATGTGTACACAGGACCTCACTTTTTCATCCCATCCGAACGACTATACAGCTGTCCTTGTCAGGCCTTCCTTCTGCATCACTGACAAGGGGAAAATCAAATGAACTTTCTCGGCCAATGCAGGGATCGAATAATCCCCAGTTGTATGTGACAAGGAGTAGGATTATCTGGTTTTGTCTGCTAAAGATCCTACGCACAAACAAATTATGAAATAAAATTAATCCATATGTTAGCCCTGAAATGACCTAGTTTTGGTTGAGTGGACGTTGAACCCCATTTTCTCTCTCTTTTCTTATCTCTCCACCTTAGTGGGAATGAGTGTTAAATAATTTGGTTCTGAAATACAAAATTTAATTTATCTTTAAAGATTGTAAGATTTTTTAAAAATCTCACCGTTTTTTCCAATTTGAACAGGAGGCGACAGAGAAAAGAACGCCAGATGTTGTTTAAGCCATTTTAAAATTTCCGTCTAGACCTTGCGTTGATAAATCATGCCGTCAAATTATTAGTATCCTGGTCTTTTCACCCATTTATTGTCCATATTCTGAGCATAACCATCTTTTATTCTGTCTCGTGTTGGTTTTTTTTCTTAGATATAAATTTAATTTTGTGATAAAGGATGAAGATGTCTGATGTTTTTTCGAAACTCATCAGTCGTACTATTAGCCTGTACAGACGCTTAAGTTGAACTGGTTTTAAAAACCTGGGGACGTTAAACCCCATTTATCTCCCTAAATAATGGTTCAATTACGTTCAGTATATACAAAGATATATGTGGAATTGAAATCACATTGATGTATGGTGATCAGAATGTAGTAAACCTGCCCTGAGTTTCTGCATACCTTCTCAAATGGAATAAAAATCATGTCATTTCAATGCAGTTGTCAAGGTTATAATCCTAATGCTCTACTTGCTCTATTAGTATGTTCCACCCACACGACCCAATAGTTCGCCACACACCACTCAATGATATGAATGTTGGGTTTTGTGCCTGCACAAATCTTGTTCCTCTAGCAAAATCATCACTATTGCTCCTAAACCAGTTTTCAAGGTATAAAATTCAATGGAGAAATTCTCAAAAAATATTTTAAAGGTTAGTTCTTAGAATTAAAAGTGTTAAAGCTGAAGCACACCATGAATTTTGTGCAAAAAAATTCCATGATCATGAACAAATATAAACAAACAAACAAACAAAAAACAACTCAACCCTTGAAGTGGACATAAACTTAATTTTATTTTACCATTTTGTTTTGTTTCTTGATGATGAAAAAGAAATTTGTTGAAGTTTCATTTTCATTCTGTTTTATTCTTATTTAAAAACAGAACAAAATTTTATGGAAGATGGCTTTCTTAATTAATTTTTGTTGTCTTTCATCTTGTTTTGTTCTGTTGTAATGAAATATACAGCAGTTTTATGGTATTGTTTTATTTAATGTTATTTGTTTCAGGAAATTCTGAATTGCATCATACATAATACGTTATATATATTCCAACAAAACGACTTTCAGGAAATTCTGAATTGCAACATAATGAGTTATATTCCACCAAAAGGACTTTAAGGAAATTCTGAATTGCAACATAATAATATATATATATTCCAACAAAACGACTTTCAGGAAAATCTGAATTGCAACATACATAATAGTAAGTGCAGAGCCAGGGGGACCGTACCACAAATAATTTACACAAAAACAGATATATGGACAAGACACAATATGCAGAAATCACAAACAAACGAACAATTCAAATCAAGTAAAAAAGGGCTAGCTATATTCCAACAAAGCTACTTTCTTACTCAAATTATTTATCCTCATAACTTAATAATGTATCCAATAAAGATGTTTTCAGACATAAGTTATATATTCCAACAAAGATATGTTCATACATGAGTTATACATCCAACAAAGATATTTTCAGACTTGAGTTAAAAATATATATTCGAACAAAGATGTGTTCATACAGTTGACAGTTGAGTTGAACACATTTAAGCTTGTCGGTCATATAAATTTACCTGCTCCTGCCTGGTATGCTAGCTGACTTCTAACTAGGAGGTCCAAGGCTCAAAATTGATGTTGGCTGGAGGAAGGGGGCAGAGGGGCGGATACTGGTCGAGGGACAGCATCTTGTCATTTTGATCGACCTCAGAAATACAGGTGCTATGTACATGATGGTGTGCATATAAAAGAAAGAACCCTCGGCAGTTGTAATACAATAAAATATAGACTCAAATGCTGCTAACTTGGTAAAATTTTCTTTTGGCACATTGCATGAAATATACATGTCTGTCTTCATTAGCCCAGTTGGTGCAGAAAAGTAAGACATTGAACTCCATTTCATTAGACCAGTTTAGGAGTATATCTGTAGGACTTTTAACTACATTTCCTTTCATTTCATTAAATATGCCTTATAGCAAGTCACCCTCTAATCTTAAATGACACATTTAAGCATTGCCCAAAAAATGTTCATGATTTTCCAAGAAGTAAAGAGCAATTGTACCAAAGAAAATACACATGGGAAGCAATCCAAAATGCCTTTGGGTCTAGACACACTAGGTTACAAAACCAATACTAACACAATTAGAAACGTACGGATTCTCGCCTACAACACCTAGACCTACTTTCAAACGATTATTTTCTCAGTCTCTACCATCTTGGCCCTGCATGTCACCACCTGACGTCTCGTTTATTTGTTTGTCTGTGTGAATGTCACAATTTGATGTGAGGCAATCTTCGGGGATTATCGAAAAACATTTTTAGAATTCTTCGATCTTAAATCGGTGGTCCTACATTTTGAATTAATTAAACATAATTGTCTTGTTATTTACCTAGCTGTTTCATTAATCGGTGAAATATGTCCATCCACCTACAGAGACATTGTACGTCAAAATCAAAACCATATGTGTACATGTATATTGCCTTTAGTCTTCAGTTAGGTAATGAAATCTAATGACAGGCCTAACAATTTCAGGACCGTATCTAGCAGGGATGTAGGGGGTACATTGCACCCTCAGAAAAATAAGGTGCCCTGAAAAATCCCCCCCCCTCCACAATTTTTTTGGGACATTCTTTCAATTATAAAATGATAAACTTGATTATGATCAATATCAGTAACTTGGGCATTATATTGGCGCCCCACCACTCTGCTGCGACCCCCACTTTTAAAATCCAGCGCTAATGAACCATTTGCCAATTATTACAAGAATCAAAAGTAACCAGTGTCTTGCATACGACAGGGGTAAGCATATTATTACTCTTTCTTCTTAGAGAACTTGTTTAAACTTCTGTTTTCATAGCTATGCAGGGGTGATGGTGGATGGCCAAATGGTTAGCATGTATCAACTGGCGTGGTTTTGAATTTTCAGTTGTACGTGACAAGAAGTAAGGTCGTCTGTCCAACCTCGTGGGTATTCTCCTGGTCCCCCGGTTTCCTCTCACTGTTAAAGACGCCTACGCCCCTGCAAGTTATTGAAATTAAATTGAACCATGTGTTAGTCCGAAATGACCTAGTGTGGTCGAGTGGACATTAAACCCAATCTCTCTCTCTCCCTCTCTCTCTCTCTCATAGCTATGCCAAAAATACCATAAAAGATGGCTGATTTTTATTCTGCTGGAAATTATAACTTAGATGTAAATCATACTTCATTGTTATTTCATCCCCTCAAGGAGCCATGGTGGCTCAGTGCTTTAGGCGCTAGCATATTTCATACAACCCATCCTATGTTATTATAATGTCTTATAATTAGATGTTATTAAATAGTAATGATTATTTTGGGTTGAGAATATACATCAGTGAATAGGAACCCTTGTATGACACATATGAGTAGGTATGATATATAGTGAATTAAATGTATATGACATACATCACTAGGTATTATAACTCCCACATATTCCTTCATATAAACTAGATCTAGCGGAAATAAACTCTGAAGAAAGGTGAATAATTAAAATTTATAAAGGATTAAAGAGGAACGGTTAATGTTTGAATACCTGGTTGACTGATATAAAGAAGATGTTAGGAATGCTCTCTAAAATTGGCTTTCAACCTGGTGGGATTTCCTCTCACTTCTACAACCCCTACATTCATTCAAGCTAAATATTGAAATAAATCGTACCATGTTTGTGTCAAGTGGACGCTAAACCTTACTTCGCTCTCAATATCCCATATACAGTAAATCCCCCCCCCCTCCACCCACTAATTATATTTACCAGTAATCATTTATTTTCTACGTAAGAAATGTAACAAATAAATAAATAATGCAAACTGATTGGGCTTAAAATTTGACTAAATGTTTTTGGAGGGTAAGATGTTTGGTAATGTACACGTGTATATACAATATACTTTGCTAATAATGTGCATGTAAATACCTATTTTGGAGGCTAAGATAGTTGTATGTAATAAATAAAACAAATAAATAAATAATGTGACTACAAGTTTCTGATTTGGCTAAAAATTGGACTAAATTTTGTGGTTGGTAATGTACACATGTTACCAACTACCTATATCGTATATATACAATATACTTTGCTAATATACATGTCTACCTATATCCTATACAATAAACATACAATAGGTAAATCTAAGGTGTGTACTAGGCCACTCCTGTATACAATATGGAATTTATGTCTTGTTATTCTAAAGAATAGACTAGACGTGGAATTCTATCGTTATTTTACAATAGATTTTATAATTAACTTATATAATACAAACAATGTCACAACTACAAAACTAATTAAAGTCAAGTTAACTTTGTCCCAGACAACAACCACGAGACAACCAATCAAATTAAAATTAGATCACCAGATACCAGTTCTATTACATGCATGCAAATGTGTACACAGGACCTCGTTCCATGTACATTGTCCCTTGCCAGGCCCATCGTCTTGCACCACTGACGAGGCAACCAGACCGGAAAATCCAGAGGAACTTTCGCGGTCAATGCCGGGAGCAAGTCTGAGACCTGGTTAAGGGAGCCAACGTCTTACTCTTACTCACTGAGCCACAACCGAAAATCTGAATGATCTTTCTCAGCCAATGCAGGGATCAAACACCTGACCTCCAGGCTACCGAGCAAGTGTCTACCCACTTATCCAAGTGATTCCCCCTTTTAAAGTATAATAACCCCTTTAATCTATAAAACTCTCTTTAATGACGATGTAAGGGTGAGCTGGTCCCCTACTCTAATACAAGAACAGATGGACAGGTGTAATAAATCCAATATCTTATTATAGTTGGTTTAATTATGTCAGATAATATCGTGATAAGATCGTTCATTAACGGACCCATTGTTCTAACGCGATAACACACGTATCATATCCTGCTTAAATTATCTCTGATTGGATGAATATTGTTTGATCTTGTTAGATTTATATTCATTGGTCGATATCTTTCGAGTATCGAATGATTTCTGTCAGATGTGAGTTCTGTAATTTGTTAGTGCAGCTGCGGCAGGTTGAAGATTTCCAGATGTTCGAATATTTGATCGGTGATTTAAAGTGACAATATATAACTTAAGTTTTTGGGGGTGGGTGGATGACCGAATGGCAAAGCACGTGTATGCTGTGTCTTAAAGCCTGTCATTGAGTCAACTTGGTTGATTTTGAATTTCCATTTGTACGTGACGAGGTGGCTTAGTTTGTGTCCAGTGGACATAAACCCCATTCCTCTCTCTTTCTCTCATTTCATTTCCTAAGCAGGGTTGAGTAGGACGTCTTTTGACGTGATTGCAAAATGGAAGAGATTACTGTATGATATCTTTAGATTCTAATCATTTCACTAAAATAGAATGTGAAATCGTAATGTCATGAAATAAATCAGTGCAGGTGTTCTTCTCTTGATTAGTAAAATATACAGGTGGCCTAATATCACATCAATAATAAAAATATACATCATTTCACATCGTAAAGTCTTGTCATTTAGTCACCTGGGTTTTTCCCTGGGTCCTCCAGTTTCCTCCCAATGCTAAAGCACCCTACCCACAAGCGAATTATTGAAATAAAATTGAACCATATGTTAGTCTAAAAATGACCTAGTTTTGTTGAGTGAATGTTGAACCCAATTTTTCTGTGATTGAAAATGATAATTATTTTTTGTTACATGGAAGTTGGAGAGAAAGCAACTAGATTCTATGTAGATATGAGGGGTCGCCTGTCCAACCTCGTGTGTTTTCTCTGAGTCCTCGGGTTTCCTCTCACTGCTATAGACCCCTACACGCAAGCGAATCATAGAAATAAAATGTCACCATGTTACTCCCAAAATAACCTAGTTTGTGTCGAATGGACGTTAAATTCCATTTCTCTCTCTCCCATGTAAACTTGGTGTGCATGTAAAAGAACCCTTGACAGAAATGGAATTTGACAATAGGAAGGCAGAAATGCCACTAAGCGAAATTTCCATTGTAGCACACTGAATGTTGCATGCCCATCTTAATTAGACCGATCGGTGCCTATTTCCCTTTAACAGGCATCATTTATTCTGTGTTATTAATAAATTATAAATAGCTCTCAAGTCAAACATGACATCGACCATTATATTGATTATTAACATATCTTTTACGACTCTCCTTGGGGGTTTCTCCTTCCACGGTTCGTAATAGATCGCGTGGAAACTTTATTTTGTAACTCTATATCTGCATGTTATTATCTGAAAATCTCACTTGTGAACTTCCGTGTCAATAAAATAATATTGTGTAATGATTGAAAAAAACAAACTCATGCCAATCAAAGCAAAGCTGGTCAAGTGTCGACCCGTCTGCTAGAAGGCTTTCCCTTCAAAAAATTTCCAGTCGGTCAACTTCTCACATATTTTTATCACCTGAAATTAGCATGATTTTTTCTTTCCGAAGGATCATGTTTTTCTATTACATTTTTATAAGTTTTTTTAAACTTAAAAACTTTGAATTTAACTGTATTGTGTGATTGAATTCTTTGACATTGACGTGGCAAGGAGTAGAATCGCCTGTCCAACCTCTTGGGTTTTCTATGGGTCCTAAGTATTTCCCTGCTGCCCAGTCATAATTTGTTGTGTTTCTCACGAACTGACGAATCTGATATTTTTAAGAATTTAGAATTATGCATTTGAAATTTGCGTTCTGGCTCTGTAGTTATCCACAGCATGGATAATCCCTGTCTTCTTTAAACAGAGAGAGATTGAGAGAGAAATGGGGATTAACGTCCACTCAACACAACAAGGTCATTTCGGGACTAGTATATGGTTTAATTTTATTTCAGTAATTCGCTTGCGTGTAGGGGTCTTTAGCAGTGGGAGGAAACCGGAGTGCCCGTATAACCCACGAGGTTGAGAAGGCGCCCTATCTCCATGCCACATACGCTCACACCAGGGTCGAAACCACAGCCGCAGGCCAGAGGTAGCCGGCCAGCTAGAGGCTGAAGCGCTGCACTCTAGACCACTAGGCCATCCCAACTCCCTTCTTTAAACAGGTTGGTGCACAAAAGTAGAATGTTAAACCCAATTTCAAATTACATCTAAAATAGTTTTATGATGTTCTCAACTTGAACGCTTGGTAAAATTTCCCCCCATACTGTGTTGCATGATGAATGCAAGTCTTCATTAGCCCACGGTTGGTGCATTTCAACCCCGTTTTCTAACGTTCAAATTAAAAAATACATCTGAAATCCGTAAGTTTTATAGAATGTGTAAATAGATAATTATTTATATTAAAATATGTTTACACTAAGAGTAATTTACTAAACAAATGTAGCGTTAAGTCAAGTGAAGTTATATTAACTTTTATAGAAATCTTGTTAAAATATTTTCACTGGGTGTTTTGAATTTATTTTCTGCCTTGTTGACTTTGGTGAAAGGTTGTCAGAGGTTGTGTCATATTGTGCCATATTGTGTAACCGTTCTATCCCCTTAAATTAACTCCGCTATTATTCAATTGGATGTTAATTTAAGACCCGACTAACACACAGATCATGTGACTTGTTCGTTAAACATTGTTCACGTAATCGCCCTGTGATTATGTTGGAATGATTTTATCTGATTTATCTGGCAATGTATAAGTCTTGTATGTTATATAATTACGTTAAGCCAGTTGATGCAAAAGAGTAAGACTTTAAACCCTATTTCATATATTTTATCTTATTTCTGTCAATAAGGGTACAGGCCAGAGTGCCACTGCCAGTACAAAATGTCCTAAATGAATGTTGTTTCCCATCAGTAGTCGAGGATCACAAAATATTTGTGTATATATGGTGATACAAGAGACTAACAGTGTCCATTCAATTGGTCAATCATATTCTCTTTAATAGAAACTAACATCAGAGACAAATTTTATCCATTTTAGGCTTTAATTAAGGTTAATGTCTGTTTATCATAAAGCCTGTCATTAAATCAACTGGCGTGGTTTCGAAGTGTCGGTTGTACCTGACAAGGAGTAGGGTCCCCCTATCCAACCTTTTGGGTTTTCTCCGGGTCCTCCGGTTTCCTCCCACTACTAAAGACCCCTACGCACAAGCAAATTATTGAAATAATATTAAACCATGTTAGTCCGGAAATGACCTAAGTTGTGTCAACGTTAAACCCATTTCTCCCTCTCTCCCTCTCTCCCTGTTTATTCTACATATTGACAGATGAAATTCAAAACAACTGTCCTTGTATATGATATATAAATAGTACATGAACCTTTATACACCTAGTCTCTCGGTCATTTGTTTTAGATAAACAATAATAGTATTGTTACTTCCGGTAAATTAGTTTTACGGTATCGCGTTACTTATTGTTGTGGATCAGACCGGGTGTTTATGGTTGAAATAACGACATGTAGTTGGAGTTGGCTATCCTGATCTATTCCGGACCCGATATATTGTAACGAAAAAATAAACATTAACAAATTGCCACCTGGGAATGATTGAAGTGTATTGTCGGCTATTGTTTCGGACATCATGGGACTCGGTGTTAGATTGCATGCCAAGTATTATGTATCAGTTTGTTGTTGACCTTTGCTCCACGTCCATTGTCCAGATTGATTGCCGTAATGGAGATATGTTTAAAATGTTAAACTGATAACATGGTGTGTGCATAACACCTGCCATTGATATTATTTTTAACTCCACTCCTGTCATGTTCAGTGATATGCAGAGAGAGAGAGATAGAGATGGGGTTTAACATCCACTCGACACAAGCTAACACATGGTTCAATTGTATTTCAATAATTCGCTTGCGCATAAGGGTCTTTAGTAGTGGGAGGAAACCGGCAGTGGCGGATTAAGCTCTACCAAGGCCTGAGGCGCGGGCCTTATTAATTTCGAGTCAGGGCCTATGTTGATTCCCGTTGGTCCTAAACCCCACCCCCTAACATTCATTCTCTATGTGTTTTTAATCGTATTAGACAATCTAAAAAAATATTTTTTTACAAAATCTTTGGGCCTGAGACTGCAGCCTCGCTAGCCTCATTGATAATCCGCTACTGGAAACTGGAGGACCTGAAAAAAAATCGAAACCACTGATATGCAGACTTGTGTTTCTCCGTCCCTTCCAATCCACAAATATTTTCTTTAATTGACATTGATTTTTTATGATTTATTTTAAAAAAACAATGAAAATTTTGTCCGTGATTCAAAAACTATGGAAATTTCTAGTCATGCAACCTCCCTAGAAATTGTATGCATGATCTGCCTCATGCATGGTAGCCATCACTTAAAATAGTGAAAGGTTGAACAGCTTGGACTTGGATATCAGAAATGAACAATTTGATTCAATATTTGTCCACCATCTTGTTTTAAGTGCTGTTCAGCAGCAAATGAAACAATAAATAATTTTGTCCACAAGTCAACTCAGTGCATTGATAGGAAATTGATGAGTTTGAAGGATCATATTATTAATTGATTGTTTGGCCTTGCTGTGAAGCCGAGCCTGTGTGGGGAGTTAATTTTAACGCTATGACCATAATGGCGACTTGATTCCATTGGCTTTAATATTTGTCTCTCGGCTATTGATTTCAAGCCTAGAGAATTCGCCAAGCAATCTTGATAATTAATAGGTTCTCGTTTCAGTAATAACATGCTAGCTTAATACAATCCGTAAAACTGATTTAATGAATGATCCCTACAGTCTTATAAACAGTGTTTGTGAAGTGAACCCTGTAGAATGTTTTTGTTTGAATTATCGGTGTGATATTGTCATTATTGCGTTAAATCTATTTGTATATTGGGTGTGGGGGACCAAGTGATCCTGCCTGTCTGTTACATGTATTTGAGAGAAGGACCGTCTCTATAACCTTGTGGGTTTCCTTCGGGTACTTAAGATTCCTCTCATGCGTGCCAAAGAATTATTGAAATAATGATAAGTGATGTCATTTCTGAAAGGACCTTGTTTGTGTCAAGTGGACATTAAACCCCAATTTCTTTCCGTGTGTCATTGGAAACAATAATATACCATATGTTAGTCCCCAAATGTTCCAGTAAGTGTCAAGTAGACATTAAACCCCAGTTTGGTTTTTCATTTATTAAATACGAAAACGTGTTGACTTCAACTCTCTTGCACATTCTCTCTATTTAAACGCCTTGTTGTCAAACAAAGCACGATTTCGCAATTACTGATCCCCAAATCCTTAGCCGAGAATATTAAATCTATTCGAGGAATCTTCCATTAAAGAATTGCATTTAATCTGCTGATTTCTCTTTCACATTCTTCTGAGTTGGTTTCTCCATACGGGTGATGCTTGGGTTGACTACGTGTTGCTTGAGTTGACATTTGAAATCACCGGGGATATCTAGTGACACATAACATATCAAGGTATAAAATGCTACTGTCATCTTGTCACTGTGTCTGTCCACACCATATTTGGCAAAAAGTGCAAATATCATTTATTTTATATTAGGGATTTCCAACATAACTATAAATGGAAGCAATTTGAAAATGTTGCATGTAAAGATGAAGAGCAGACTTTTGTGAATCCAGCAATGTTGATGGCCAGGAGAGTCTGCCATTTCAAATTCTTTTGAGGTTTGGCTCAAATGTATAGGTGACCTTCCAAATGCTACTCTTCTATTAGTAAGGGCAGCAGGACCACACTACACTCAAAACAAAAAACAACAAGATAAACCTGTAGACAAGACATAAAATAGACATTGCAAAAAATAAACAAATATCAAATCAAGTGAATTCTAATAAATTTATGGTGTTTTGGCTAACTAATGAATATTTTGTTTCGCTGAAACATGGATGTTTATGGAAGAATGGGAAGCAAATGACCTTAGACAGGTTGTATTGAGCTTCAGGCGCAACAAAATGTTCCAGAAAAACAAAACCTGAAAATATATGCAAAACATGGATGGAGGGAGTCGCCTGTTTCACTTGAACTATAAGTAAAACAATGGCAATCGTAGCTTCCGGCAAATTATAAGCTCATATTCAATCACGAGAGGTCAATCATAGGTTAAATGGCAGATTAATTTCATATTTTCTCGGGCAGGTAAGAGGGGTACTACCAAGCAGATTGTTAGTTTTTGTCTGAAACATGAAATTTTACTCCGATTTTATGAAGTTGAACCATCAAACTGAAAGGTCAGAATCGTGAATAAGGGTCATTGATGGATCTTTAGATGGGGTGTTATATTTAGTCTGTATATTTGTTAAACTAAAAGAGATCATTGATGCTTCTCTAATTATATTGTCGGTTTTCGTTCACGCTCGTTGATTGATTAGGTTAGTTTGAAAATTGATTTTATTTTTGGGTGTTCGTAATCCGATATTTGATTGGTTGAATTAGTAAATCTGGTTGTAATCTGATATTTGATTGGTTGAATTAGTAAACCTGTTTGTATAAATTGAGGGATTGTTAATCCTGTGCAATCTACAATATTGTGAAAGTTGAATTTCTGAACGGAATATCAGTCCAACAAAGATATGATAAATTGAAAAAACCTATGTCGACTTAAGAGGATATATAGGATATAGTCAACACGAGCCAGCATCACCTATGGTTTTTAATTTAATTTTTTGATGGACCTCTTTATGAATCAAATTGAAATGAAATGAAATAAAGTTTAATGTCCTACTGTTTGGCTCCGAACTGGGCTAATGAAGATGATCATACACCATACACTGTGCTATGATGAAAATTTTTCCCAGACTGCAGCAATATCAAATTCCAACTGTCAAGGGATGTTTTATGTGCTTGTGAGGCCCTCCATCACTGACAAGGGGAACCACACCGAAAAATAGGGATGAACTTTCTTGGCCAACACGGGACCTCCAGGCAAGCGAGCCAGTGTCTTACACTTACACGCTTTGTCATAAAAGAACCCTTGGCAGTTGGAATCTGATAAACAATGGGTGGAAATGCCTGTCAAAGCAAAACTTCATTAGCCCATTTGGTTCGGGCTGAGAATTTGGAACATTTAACGTAATTTTAAATGGGAATTAGATTTGGTTTTATTCTGAATACCAATAGATATTTATGATATTTGGTTTTGGTTAAAACAGTATTTATTTTGAGAATATTATACAATAAAAAGAGCATAAATAATAGGATACAAAAACAATCCAAGTAGGCTTATATTAATTTGCTTCCTTCTTGTTTGGGTGTATAATATATGTACAATGTCTAATTATATATGATATAGACAATTTTTGGTTTTGTTCTGAATACCAATATATAAATGAATGAATGAACTTGGGTTTAACGTCCTACTATTATGTACTTAACCTGGGCTAATGGAAGACGAGCATACACCATACAGTGTGCTATGAAGGAAATTTTGCCCGGGCAGCGGCGCTACAGCCTACTCTTATATCAAATTCCAACTGCCAAGGGATCTTTTATGTGCACTCCAATGTGTACACGGGACCTTGATTTTTTGTCCCATCCGAACGACTAGACTGCTGTCCTTGTCAGGCCCTCTTTCTGCATCACCGACAAGGGGAAATCAGGCCGGAAAATCAAGATGAACTTTCTCGGCCAATGCAGGGATCGAACACCGGACCTCCAGGCTATCGAACCAGCGGCTTATCCACTTAGCCACCATGAACCCCAATACCCATATATATTCATGATGTTTGGTTTATTCTGAATACCAATAAAAATTCATGATATTCAGTTTTGATGGAAAGAAAGAAGAAGAAAAGAAAGAGATTAGTTGAGCTTATTTTAGTTCTCATATCAGTGGATTAAACATTGGCATGTATTTAGCCTCGGGTCATGACCCTGTCGCTACTTGAGACTGTCAGTTGACTAGATGATTAGATAGCCTCTTTCAACCAGCACCTCTATATTCACATGATGTTAATATGGGTCTTGTGGATTGTGACTACTAGATAGAGATCTGGTCAACATCTAAATAGTGATCTATTATAGATTATCAAGTTTCGAGTTGTTCAAATTCCATTTGATAGGGTAGTCCCATCTGGTGTAGTCTTGTTTATCATGCAATGATTATACTAATAGGCTGATTCAAGGCTTAAATTTAAACAAGTTTAAAAACACCAGGGTTTAGGGGCGTTAGGTGTCCGAATGGTTAGCATGTTTTATCATATGGCCTGTCATTGAATCAACTAGTGTGTTTTCGAATCCCTGGTGTACTGGAAAGGAGTAGGGTCGCCTGTCACATCTTCCACTGATTCAACTTTCATGCCCTTGTATTTAATAACTCCCCGAATGACAGCAGACAACAGAGAGACTTTAATTAATAGTTTTGATATGTTTTAGTTTTGTATTTAATGTTAATCTGCAACTTAAATCATCCATTTTGATCAATTTAATTCTAGTTTAAAAAGTTCATGTAAACTAATTATTTATCAGAGTCGTTTTGTTAACCCAAGATTAATTTCATTTGGTAAATTAACCATTTAATGATGCCTCCATTATTGTCCTGTGTGTACCCTTGTGGGAGTTGTTTGGTATCTCCGTCCTTTATTTGATTGCTTAAATCAATCATTGATAAAATCACGATGTTATAAAGCAGGCGCTTTCCAAACACACTCTGTCAAACAGGTAACCATAGAAACCAAAGTTCTTTATTTTACACTATTGGGGTGGTCGGTTTAAATGCCATCAAATTCTGTTGAAAAAGATCAGAAACTGATTGGGATAAGATGTCTGAATAATGCCTACATTAGTTTTCATTCTGCGCGATTTTGTCTGGAGAAAGAAACTGCGGAGTGAGATGACAGGAAATTAGCAATTCTTATTACACACTTGACGACATCAGCGTAAAGAAATTTACATGACTAAACAGATTTATTCTCCGCAGATAATACATCCTGCACAAAAAAACACGTTATACAGATGTATAAAATCATACATTTTATTAGTCCCACAAATCTTGTTTGGATAGATGGCAGAAAATTAATGAAACTAATGTCATTATTTATGAATTTTCTTTTTAAAAAAATTTTTCAAAAGTTTTTGTATAGGATACTGAAGTGAATAGCATTCATAGCCGTTCGTGTAAAGGATTTTTTTTCCAACAGGACGCAAAAACATCGTTAATTAAATTCAATTAAATTAGTCGTACACCATTTAATTGGTTTAAAAGGAATATGGTTTTAAAGATCTGTAAATATAAATTGAAAGTAGTAATAATATAATTGATAGCCAACATTGACTAAATATTGTAATAGGTGGGAAATAAAAGTGAAAACGAGTACTCGCTTACAAAGAGATTTATTCATTCTGATAATAAAAGTGCTGATCGAAAAGGTACTAGTCTTTGATGATGGATTTGAGAGAGAAAGAGAAATGGGGTTTAACGTCCATTCGACACAAACTAGGTCATTTTCGGACCAACACACGGAAACTGGAGGACCTGGAGAAAACCCATTAGGGTGGACAGGCGACTCTACTCCTTATCATGACAACCGGGGAATCGAAACCACTCTAGTTGACTCAATGACAGACCTTATGATACAGCGTACATGTGCTAACCATTCGGCCATCCAACCCCCTCCCACGATAGATATGGTACTAACGATGTTTAGTAATATTGTAATTAATTTATGACAAATACCCACGTCATAAAGAAACCTTGACAGTTGTAAACTGGAGAAGAAAAGTAGGACGTAAAGCCCTCCATTTTATTTTTCAACAACAGAACTTAATATAGTCTAATCTATAAAAGTATTAAAATCCAAAATAATTCACTCCCACTCTTTTAAAGAGTTTGACATTTCTCTGTTATTAAAATATTCCAGTAACAATGACTGAATATATTTATGGATCCAACAAATAATCGGATTACATATTTTATAAAGTGCAGGCGTGATATTCAACACCTACTTAATATTATTGAATAAAAATACAGAAACATGTTAGGAAACAAGTATTTAGTAATGACCTTTAGAAGAAAAGATTTACAAAGGTTTCTCTCCTCTCATACTTTTGGAATCAGAAACCGATTCATGAAAATTTTAAAAATCCTCAAGACGTGAGAAATGAATCCAATTAAGAATAAGCTTTGATTCTTTTTTCATTCATGTAAGAAATTATTTTTAGATCAGAAAATATCAGAGGTTCTCAAAAACATAATTTCTGACATGATAAAATCTTTTCTTGGGCCTCGATTTATTCTGATGTCGACTTACTAGTGGATTAAGACGTAAAGTAATTTATATAATCTGGCAAAATGCACTATCGGGTTCAACGACTTATGAGTTAAGGTTTTTAAAATATTGAACACTTGACTAAATGGAGAATAATGGTATGTTAGTTTCATTAATGGCCTAGATTGATTTTCAACGAGGTGTTTTACTGTATTCAAGCTGGTCTCACAAGGGACAATGTATAGTTGTTCGGATGGGACGGAAAACCTGACCTCCAGTGTACACATTGGCGTGCACATAAAAGATCCCTTGCCATTGGAATTCGATAAAATTAGACCGTAGTGCCTCTTTTACATTCGCCCAGTCGGAGCAGAACAATAGGACATTACTGTACACCTCAATTCATTTCGTATTCAAGTCCATAGGATATTTAAGAATTCTATCATCACTGTTTTATTTCAAATATTTGTTGTAAAATATTTGTAAATATTAGATATATAAGAATACGTAAACAGGATGGATTTTAGTTGAACAAATATGATTAAAATGATTAAACATCACGTTATGTTTCCCTAATTTTAGAACAATGGACGAAACATGCTTTAACAGGTCAAAACATCATTATTAAGACTGAAGACCATTAGTCATTTACAACCAATCATAATCTCTCTTATTAAATATTTATCTAATGAAATTATTCCCATTTGGTTTTGTCTTCTATGACAATGGCAAACAAATAAGATGAAACAATTCTGTTATGCCGCGACCTTTGCCGCGAGTCGTCAAGGGTTGAAGTCAATATGCCATCGGGTGTAATTTTTTCTCGGTCAATTAGTTCATGACATCCTTTATTGTGCCAGAGAAAAAAGATAATCAAAAAAATAGTATTTTATCTGGGATAAACATCGGAGGAGGAATTTATATTTTTGTGGTACTTGGTAGTGGCAAGATTTCCATAAATATGGTTGATATATCTGCCATGAACTTAGCCACGTATGGGGGTTTGGATGGACGAATGGTTAGCGTCGATTCGAATCTTGGGTTTTACGTGACGAGGAGTTGGGTCGCCTGTCCAACCTAGTGGATTTTCTCCGGGTCCTCCGGTTTCCTCCATCTGCTAAAGGATCCTATTCACAAGACAAGTATTGAAATAAAAAGAAACCATATGTTAGTCCTGAAATGACCTAGTTGTGTCTAGTGGAGTTAAACCCCATTTCTTTCTCTCTCTCCTCCCCCCTCTCTCTCTCACTATTTAGTAATTGTATTTCACAGAGCCTGTGTTCTGCTGTGGAATTGTACTTGGGGGGGGGGGGGGTAGTACTTCTCGAGATATGAACACATGGGTGGAAGTGTGAAAACTGTCGGCATATGTATTTCCTCTTTCATAAGCATTCATTAACCTGGATGTTAAACCCCATTTCATTTCACCATGATAACAATCATTATTTCTACCGAATATCAAACTGTCTTTTTCCATAAACATCGAACACCTGTATTGCTAAGCTCTGGATGGTGCGTAAAAGTAGCACATCGAACCCCATTTCATATCACTTGGACACTGATCCCTGACACAAAGATCTTGAAATAACCTATCTGAGTTTTACCTAACACAATGTTGAACACTATAAAAAAAAAAAGACAAATGTTTTAAGATTAACGAAACAAAACTTTGATGATAGTAGGCCACAGGCATTTGAACAAGATGTTAAACAATATTAAACAATTCCTATAAAAACCTAACAAATGTTTTAATATGAATGAAACAAAACTTAGATGATAGTTCTCAGTAGGCCATAGACATTTGGTTTTTTTTAATGATGATTAAAACTAGACTGAAATGATCAGATTTGTTTAAGTTGATTTGTTTTGCCAGACATTCACACATCTAACAGTTAATTACATCTGTTTTAGAGGTCTAGCTTCCTTTAATCAGTAATTATAGTCGCTCATCTTCATTCCCACTTTGGGGGGTTGGATGGCCGAATGGTTAGCACATGCGCGCTGTATCATAAAGTCCGTCAATGAGTCAACTGGCGTGGTTTTTGAATCCCCGTTTGTATGTGACAAGGAGGAGTGCCACCTGTCCAACCTCGTGGGCTTTCTCCTGGTCCTCTGGTTTCCTGTCACTGCTAAAGACCCCTACACGCAAGCAAATTTTTGAAACAAAATTAAACCATATGTTTGTCCCGAAATGACCTAGATTGTGTCGAGTGGAGGTTACCCCCTTTTCTCTCTCTCTCTATCTTTATCTCTCTCTCGTCACTATGGTAATAGAAGAAATTGTCATTGATTAAAGGTGTGGTGATTGTTGCTTCCTCTTAAATAAACCATTAATTTAGTCTTCCAGAAGAGGAATACAGTCCACAAGTCCATCAAGTCCAAATATATTTGATAGATCGGATAATGAAAAATCTTTTAGAATGATAAATCATTAATTTATGTTTTTCCCTGACTTTTAATACCCTCCTACAGAAGAGATTTGGTTTCTATCACAGTTAAATCTCACAATATTGATAATGATAGAAAAATTGTAAGCTGTGTGTGAAATTTCCAGATAAATTACCGGTCCTCCCACTGTTAAAGATACATTATGGGAGATTTTTATATAGAGTTGGCCATTCTTGCTATAACAGTTTAACAGTTGGAAGAAGAATATATTGACAATTTCAGTCAAATTACTTTATTCTGTACAAAGTAATTAGGATTATAATATTTGACTAGAAATGGGGGCCCAAAAGTTTCTTCACCTTGGCCTATCGCTTGATTGACAGGCGTTAACTCCACCTACATAATCTCGATTATCAAGTAAAGTTTTCAATGCCATCGGAATATCGGGCAACAGTGGCCTCGCTAAACACACTCTATCATTTAGCCTCGATCTAACTGATAACGTAAACATGAAAGTTAATAATCTCATCACAGTGCGCCAATTTAATTTAATTAATCAGTGAAATCCTATTTAAATCCAAGCTGTAGCCTAGCCATCAGTGGGAGTTGATTTTGGGCTTGTTGTTTAAATAAAGATCTAATTTATAATTTCTATAACATCTGAAGCCTAAATTAAAACTTGCAGTAATATAATCAGATTTAGCTCTTGCATAATGTAACTTTAAAGACCCCTACGTGCAAGTGAATTATTGAAATAAAATTGAACCATGTGTCAGTCCTGAAATGACCTAGTTTGTGTCGAGTGGACGTTAAACCCCATTTCTGTCTTTCTCTCCAGATAAATTATTAAGCAGTATGTTTTGTCTTCTAGTCCCCCTTGCATGTGACAAGGAGTAGAGTCACCTGTCCAGATTCATATTCATGGGCGTTCTCTTGCTCTTTCAGTTTCCTGCTACGTATTGTTGAAATAAAATTGAACCATATATGTTAGTCCAAAAATGACCTAGTTTGTGTTGAGTGGATGTTAAACCCAATTATCTCTTTGTCTCTCATCTCATAGTGTTTAACGTCCACATCAACTTAGGTTAAAATCGCAGACTATAAGCTCAACCCCTAAAATTTAAGATTATGTTCAACTTTGAAATGAGGTTACCGTTTTGGTAGTGTTGAATGTATTGTATTTTAAGAGACAAAGATAGTGTCAGACATTCTAATTGGTTTAAAATGATCCAATGTTATGTGAGATTTTATGCAAAAGAACACAATTTGAAGTATGGTATGATTTGAAAAGGATTAAATTTGGGCATATCCGATTTTGACAACTACACCAAGAAGTTATGCAAAAGAACACAATCTGAAGTATGGCACGTTTTGTTAAGGATTAAATTTGGGCATATCCGATTTGACAACTACACCAAGAAGTTACAAATTAAGGATTATCACAGATAGTATCAGACAATCTGATTGGTTTAAAACTGCCTAGTGTTATGTCACATTGTATGCCAAAGAATATGGTCTGACATGTGGCATGATTAAATCTTTGACGCTACTATATCAAATTCGACCACTACACCCAAAAGTTAAAAATCTTTGATTATTTCAAGAGACACAGATACTAACAAGCTTTCTGATTGGTTCATTTATGAGAGGATGTTATGGCGCGATCGGTTATGGATTAAATTTTTGACAATGTTATATCAAATTCCACAACTCCATCCAAACTTTTGATGTTGGTACGTGGTATATATGATCAAAGGTTTTGATTTTGTTAATCCCCGGTATTAACCTGTCAAAGTTGAAAACCCTCGACTTATGATGGATGGGTCTTGTGATATTGATGAGAGTTTGTGACATTGATTGATCGGTTGATTAGACCGATACAGGTAATTTATTTAATATTATTTAAGTCTCTGTTAAAGTATGTCAATACACGTCATTGTTCTTTTAACTCCTGATGAAAGACGGTATTTGACTTATGGCTATGTGTACATGTAATGTAGAATATATTGAAATGAAATGGGGTTTAACGTCCTACTGTTATGCATCTAAACAGTGTACTATGAGGGAAATTTGGCCCGGGCAACTCTTATTTTCGAATTCCAACTGCCAAGAGATCTTTTACATGCACGCCAATGTGTACACAGGACCTCAGTTTTTCGGCCAATCATAACGACTAAGAAGAATATATTGAATGATTTACCATGTTGCCTTTGACACAGTTAACCTCTATATATCTCTTGCACTGGACCTCACAATAATCAGAGAGAGAGAAATGGGGTTTAACATCCACTCGACACAAACTAGGTCATTTCAGGACTTACATATGGTTTAATTTTATTCCAACAATCGCGTGCGCACGTACAGGTCTTTAGCAGTGAAACCAAAGGACCCAGAGAAAATCCACAAGATTCAACAGGCGGCCCTACTCCTTTCTACTTACACCCGGGGAATCAAAACCACACCAATTCACTCAATGGCAGACGTTATGATATCCCCCCACCCCTACACACATAACAATTACGGTTTTCAGGGTGTTATCCCGGATGGGTTCCTAGATCTCTACTGTGTATTTTATTATCTCCATACATAAAACCTTTTAACATTGAAATATAGGAGAACAACATAATGATGACCTACACTGAAAAATAGGAGAACAACATAATGATGACCTACACAATCAAAACAAGAAAACAAACAGAACAAGTGATACGTACATCATAACATTCAATAAAGGAGAATGGCAAACCACAACACAGACAGAACAAGTGATACATACATCATGAAATTGAACACAGGAGAACAGCAAAAAGCAACATAGACAGAACAAGTGATACATACAACATAAGGCATCACAATATCTAAAGACGATAAAACTAAAATACAAAATAGTTATCTAATCATAAAACCCCACAATTAGATATCAATTTTCAGGGAGGATAAAATCAGAAATGTATATCTAAGCATAGGACTGCACAATTAAACATTCTTAAGCGGTGGACACACTAGCCGAATGATTTGGCCGAATCGTTCGGGCGAATCAATCGGCGCCGAATTTTATTCGGCCGAATGGTTGGACACACCAGCCGAATGTTTGGCCCGATTCACAAGTCGATTGCATCACTTTTCACGTCACATGATTCCAACAATCACATGACTTCTCGATATGAGTGCTGATTGGCTAATGAATTCTACATTCGGCCGAATGCTTCGGCGAAGTGGACACACCAGGCGAATATAATTTGGGCGAATAAATATTCGGCCGAATATATCAAACATGTTTGATTCGGGCAAATCATTCGGCCGATTAGAAATTCGGCCGAATGACAGTGGACACACTAGGCGAATTTCGACGCCGATTGATTCGGCTAGTGTGTCCACCGGTTAAAGACACTCACAGAGAAAAACAATGACATATCCCTGTCCCCTTTAGCAAAATTTCCAGAGAAGATAAAATTAGAAATGTATATCTAAGCATAGGACTGCACAATTAAACATTCTAAAGGCACTCACAGAGAAAAAAAAAATACCATGACAAATCCCTGCCCCCAATTGTTTATTCAAAAGACAGTTTGTAATTTGGTGTCAAACTGAGATTAAAAGGATTAAATCCTCATCTCTGCTAATCTCATTTTAAATAAAACAAACCTATATAGCTGCTGTATAAAGCTTTCATCATTATTTATTTATTTATCTAGTTATAATTTGATTATTATGTTGAATTGAACAATATGGAAAAGGAGTCTATAATAGGCTTCTGCCTATTCTCGAAACCTGGGCCCTGTTTAACAAAATCTTAACTAAAGATAAAATCCATATCTTAATTGGCTAAGCACTAAAATCAATCTAATATTATCTAATCAAATTACTGAAATTTGGATTTTATCTTAGTTAAAAATTTCATGAAACAGGCCCCAGTTTATATGGTTTCTAAAAAATATTTTGTCTATCTTCTGTTAAAGTAAGCAGTATTTTGAACCATTGAAAAATTATTAAAAATTGCTATCTTAATCAATGTGTCATTTATTTCGAGACACCATTTTGAATTTTATTTTGACCAAACAAATGATATGTTATTTATCATCGATCAATTTGGTAATTTATAGATTAACGGAAAGATAGATAGTTCGTCTGTTCTTATATTCCTAGAAGAGTCTGTAACGTATGACTCACGATCCGTGATCGAATCGTAAACGACCCTCGAAAATACAACCATTTAGATTAATGACGGTTCATTTTACTTTTTGCTTTGATTGATTTTCAGCTTGTCTTTCAGATTCTCTGATCACTGTTAAACATTGGGTTACAATACACCAATGGTTCTGGCTTGATACTTTAACAATTCGGACAAAATCTACGTTTTGTTTTGTTTTCGATTTTGAAATATTGATAAACTGTGACAAGATTTTTCATAAAAGTTAATAATTCTTCAGTCATTGTTTTATATATTCCACTGGTCAGCTGAAAAAAAGCTTCAAAAATCACTATCCATCAAAAAAACATGGGGAAGGTGAGGGATTTGGTAAATAAGAATTCTTTTCATTCAAAAGGCAGAGGTACTTAATACAAGATTTAGAGTCTATGTAACCAGGCCCTGAGTTCACTCAAAATTGTGCTCTTATGTTAACAAAAATATAGCCCTTTATTAAATGTTTGTTGTTTTAATATATTAAATAAGCTCATACCACCAATAAGAAACTATGTGCAAAGTTTTGTGTTTTTGGATCAAAAAAAATTCTCATAAAGACTATAACTGAAAGTTGAGTAAATTCTCAACTTCAGTCTGAGAATGCTTTGTGAACTTGGTGCCAGGACCTCATTCTAAATAGCTTACATAATTACATCGTGACTTTTGACCATTGCTTAATAAGATGGAATAAAATAAGCGCTGTAGAAAAAACAATAAATTCTTCTTATAAATTTAGCCACAGTATTTACTGGTGAGACAGTTTCAGTTTCTTAGTGACAGGCTGAAGATCATATCCTTGTAGTCCTAGACAGAAATTTCATTAAATTTTGATTTATAAAAGTTCTATGCTTTTAAAGTTTCATAACGGCCGGAAAAAATCTTTTTATATAAGCAGTTTAATGACTGTTATTAATTAGAATTGTTGACAATTTATTAAAACGTAACTTAATTTTGACAAAAGGTCTATTATTATGAATTCTGAATACAACAAAATCATTGACCTTTTGGAAATTGGAATATAAAGAATTTCTGTGCTAAAATAGACATTAATTTTAAGCCTTTTAAAATAGAAATTACCAATAAAATTAATTGACTTGGTTTTCTCAGCAGATAATGTGTCTGAACAGCCTGTCGTGTCTGTTCAGTTCCGCTACGTTGACTATGTACAGAGTAAGTAACCTGGACGACAGTATATAACGTGGGATTTTTCAAGGGAGATTTACTGGACAATATTTCTACCGTCTAAAATTCTAAATATTTGGAGGTTGGGGATGGGGCCTTATTAGTAAACCATCATTTAGACTTGCTGTAAAATTCAAGGTTTTCGGAGTTCAAGGAAAGGGTCTTAAGAAGTAGCAAACTCTCACATTTACAGGATATATTTCTAAGTTTATACAATTGTTCTTGTAATTGTTTGAATAGAAATGGTCTAAGAATTTATATAAAATAATTATCCAGAAAATCTCCCTAGTCCAGGCAAATTATAAATCGACTTTGAATATCAACTTTTTGAACTTAAATATCTTATTGTTTAGTTAAGCCACCACAATTAGAATTGATGTCACAGAAAACTTTGATATATAAAAAGAGACTAAATGATGAGTCTTAACCTCTATTATTACAACATTAATTGGGGTCAGGATCACCCAGACTTAATTGTGACCATAAGGGTTTATTTTTTTGGGGGGTGGGGGGGTTATCCCCTTGGGTTAGGATCACCAAGACTTGATTTTGACCAAAAGTTTTTTGGGGACGGTATTTATACCCCTTAAAGTTAAACTCTATAGGATTAATCAATAACGATTTTTTGATGCTCAACAAATATTCATGACTTATTGGAAATTTGATACTACAATTTTTTCTTTGTCGTGAAGATTTAGAAATAGATTTAGTAATTATTTATCAGATTCCATAGGATTTGAAATGCTGCCAGTGCTATTAGCTATAATGTTTATAGAAGGATTTAACTGTGGTTATTTTAACTTTTTCAAACGAATTAACGTTTGTTTCTTGTTAGAATATTATCCGTTATTTAAATTGAATTTGGAGATGTTTATATTTGGATCAACTAATCAAATTAGTGAAACGTAAAATCACTTCAAAAGTATCCTGTGATTTCAAACTTGTATCGTATTCCATTCTAAGCCTGTTATTTGCATCAATTTTAAATTAACATCAAATCGTTTCCTTGTTATCTTTTGATATTTTGTCAGTCGTGATTTTAGTCCGACGAAAAAAGCGATAGTAGGGTGTCTTCCTATAATCCATCATACATAACACAAATGCATTATATAAATTAAAATCACACATAAGCTTTGTTTGTATAGATATTCGTATAAATATACTTCCTTTTAGTAGTTTTGTTAGAAAAAAAAAAAAATTATTTTATTTTACAAGAAAAAATGTTTTTGTACGAGGAAAGAATTTTACAAAAAATAAACAAGTTATTGTATGAGGAAACAGATTAGTAATGTCCTAAAGCAATTAAATTTTATACTCAAATAGTTAACTATTAATAATATTGATGATGATGATGATGATGTGCCAGTTCCATGCATGATGATGATGATGTGTCAACTCACATACAAATACACTTACTACTTGATCTCGTACATTCAAAATTAAATAAATTAGTTTTCAAATTTACTTTAAACAATCAGCCTTGATTGAGTTACTGATTTCAACCTCTTTTTTTTGCATTTTCAAATTATCACCACATTTAGTCTCAAAATGACTAGAATAGTCGTATAACCTGGTTCCTTGGTTTATTTGGCTGGATAACTGTACATTATGCTAAATAACATTAGTATCAAAAGTCTGGGTGATCATAGCTATCTAATTATAAATTTCGTTATCGGCTGTAAAAAATCATTGGTGAACTTTAATCGCCGAAATCAGAGTGGTGTATGCTCTCGTGACGATACTGCGTCTGCCCTTTTGGTATCAGCTGTAAAAAATCGCTGCCGAAATTTGATCTCCGCAATCAGGAGAAAAAAATGAAATCGCCTGTCTTTAGAAATAGGATTTACTAAATATTAAGATATTTTTGTTTTGAATTAATGAAACTGATTTGATTGATTGAATTTAAATTAATTTTGGTCAGTTTAAAAATTTATTTAGATCTCTGATTAAAGAATCTTTTTCAAAAAATAAATTGCACCTAACAAAACACATACTTTGGACACTTTGTTTTGACATTTTCATTTTGAAATTGGGGCATTACAGCCTTTGTTTAAATGTCAAAACATTTTACTTGGTGTTTGTTTAAAAAATAGTCCATGTAAAGTTGACACTTTATTTCATAATAACTGTTAGATTCAAGCGACAACGACATGTTCGGTATTTATATGCCCACATTGAAATGCGAGGATATGTTCGGTATTTATATGCCCACATTGAAATGCGACGATATGTTCGGTATTTATATGCCCACATTGAAATGCGGTTGTATATTTCAGTCACCACTGTCAGATCTGAATATTTCGTCCCAACAATCAGATCAGTTGTCATTCGTTTCAATAAATCTGTGTTAAAAATAATATTGTGTTAACTTTTTCTGTTGTCTCCTGCCTGTATCTAAGTCCTCAAACCCAATATTGTGTCAACTTTTGCGTTGTGTCTTCTCCCTTCATCTAAACCCTCAACGCCAATAATTTTATTGTCTGCAAATTTCGAGAATATATTTTTCACCTTTTTAGAGTTCAGTAAATTTTCCCAAAATTAACAAAATTAGAATTTCAGATAGAAATTTAATGGTGTTGCTTTATTTTTGGAGATGGGAGTTTTTTGGTCTGTTTCATGTACCGGTGATGTCACTAATATAGGCCCTTTTGTTTACACATAAATACTTATATTAGTTATATATACCCAAGCTAATCTGAAATCAATAAAATAAGTATGAGAATAAATAACAAAAGTATTCTAATAATACCTGGGTAGAAATTTAGAGTTCTTCATGTGTTCAAGTGTAGAGGATTCCATAACATTGGTGCAACGTAAGCAAAAATTTTGTGAAAAAAAACAGGATTCCTCTATTATCGCGTGGGGAAAGTCGCCTTATAGTTGTATGGTAACAGGAATAACATTTATCAGAAGGTTATTACATGCCATGAGACCTTTCTACAGAAAATAACATCTCCAAAATAAAATATTATACTCCATGTTTAGTTTAGTTTTGACAATTTCAGACCATTTTTTTTCTTTTTATACATGTATATATAGCTCTTTAGTTAAAGAACCGTTTTCTTTTGTTTGAATTCTAATTAAATGGCGTTTAGATTTTCAGTGTTTGTGCGTGAATTTGATTTATTTCAGTGTTATGTGTGTTCATGTAGTGTTTCATTTGTGTCTTTATCCCCGCACCTTTCATCTTGGATCGGGACCAGAAATGGTTCAGATTAAAAGATTCCGAGTAACAAATCATAATTTATTTATTTATTTCTTGCAGGTCCACCTCGAATCACCCAACAGCCAAAAAATCAAAAAGTTGCAGAAGATGAAACAGTGTCGTTTTTCTGCAAAGCTTCCGGTAATCCAGCCCCTTCATTCCATTGGGAAAAAGGAAATAGAAAAATAAATCCACGGAGAAATAGATATATTGTTGAAGATAGTCCTCATTTAACTGTTTTAAGGATAGCTCCCGTTAAATCTAAGAAAGATGATGCTGTGTTTACATGTGTGGCTGATAACGGTCTCGGGGAAGCGAGAGCCAACGCAACGCTGGAAGTATTTAAAAAGATTGGAGACACTGTCGGTAAGTTGTTTTATCTTATTTAAGATTTTCATATCACCACCGTGCCTTTATTAGTAATGTTTCCTTACAAATTAAGATTTCAGATAAGGAACTCCTATAAAGTTAATTGTATCCGACACAGATCAGGGGAAGTGGCCAACTTCAAACAATATCCTACGTGGCTCAGTGTGTGAGGGTTGGTTCAGTAACCAGAGGGTCCCGGTTTCTATCCTGGACACTGTTTCTCGAAATCTTAACTAAAGATAAAATACAAATTTTCGTAGATACTTCAATTTTGATTGGCTCAGCACTAAGATCAATCTAATATTATCCAATCAAATCACTAGAATTTGGATTTTTATCTTGGTTAAATTTTCGTAAAACAGGACCCAGGTGTTGACAGAAAATTCCTTCGGATTTTTCACCTTGGTTTTAATGTTACCCCTTCTCAGTGGTGCAGAAAAGTAGGTCATTAAATTCCATTTCATTATCCAAAAAGAATACAAACAGATCTCATACTTTCTATTTCCTAAATCTTTAAAAACTCTCTCAAAGAAGTTTATCAGTCAAAATGAAATTTCATTTCATTTCATTATCCAAAGAGAATACAAACTCTATTTTTCCTAAAAATAAGATTTCACATTCTTAAAGTCTAATCTTACAATTTCTTTTTAAGCCCTTCTTATTTCATTCAAACTCATTATCATTGAAAATAGAAAGGAAAATCGTTCTTAATATTAACGCCTACATACAAGGTTTAAAAGTCAAATGAGATTTCACATTCTTTAAAATCTTACATTTTTTTTAAGCTATTATATCATTCAAAATCATTATCATTGAAAATAGAAAGGAAAATTGTTCTTAGTACTAAGACCTACATATAAAAGGCTTTACGATACTCCCAATTTTGGAAGTTTTACATGAACATATGTTGAAGAAGTTAAACCAATCTGAAAAATATCTAAATTAATTATGGTACCTTCGGAGGTTTTACATGAAAAATATCTAATTATGTAATTTATTTGCAAATAGGGCCTTTAGACTTAAGTGAAAAACCACAAGATTTGAGAGGCAACTTACATATATAGGTGTGGGATAAAGCCTATTACTTGCATAGGTGACACAAAAAAAGGGTTCATACTGACTGGTTCATACAAAAAAGGTTGGGGTTTTAAAATCTATTCTCGAACATATTATTAATATCCACGATTGTAAAATAACACCCATTTTGATTGGTTTCCACAAATCGTTGTAATCCATTTTGAATGAAAGCAGAAGTCATTGTTCTAGGTCACATTTCAATTGACTTTCTTTCATCTTTTGATGGTGCCGCAAACAAATCGTATTATTGATATGGTAAAGTGGAAGGAACTATGTCACGGTCTTAGATTTATTTACAATGGGATGACATTGCCACGTTTCTTTAAAAGGCAAGTCGATAGTTGGTAAACGGGAGGAGGGTTAGGCCGCCTGTGTGCCAACAAGCATTGCATCTGGGTTTTCCCTTGTTAGGGCCAGATAGAGAAAACTTGAGAGTTGGAATTCAAAGTAAGAGTAGGATCTAGCACTGATGTCCAGAAAAAATTCCCGCATTGTGTATGTATGATAAATGCCTGTCGTCATCAGCCCATTCGGTGCAAAAAAGTAGGACGTCATTTCCTTTCTAATTACTTCCCTTTGATTTTAATTCCTCCCATCGGTTCCTAGTGTCTACTGTTTCAGAAACACTGATCCGGTGATCTCAGTCTGGAGGTCTCCAGTCTCCATATACTGGTATCTTCCTTACCCTCCTGTCTGTCTGGTTTAAGTGTAGGGTATGGTAATGGAGTGATCATTATTTAAAATAATACAGAAATAACCAGCTAACCATAGTTATTTGTGGATATTTATGGCATCCTGTTTCATATTTAACAAATGTCCAGTGATTATCATGGATCTGTCTGTTTGAATAAAAGTCGAATATTGAAGTCTCAAACTTCCAGATGCCAAATAGGAAATTGGATGCACTATTTGTATGTATAATATGAGACTGTTTGATAAAGACAACCTGACTTCTCATGTTGTGGTGGTAGTGATAAAGTAGTATGTGTTGCTAAATAAACAGATATTGTATGTTTTGAGCTGTCTCTCTGAAAAAGGGCGGGGGGGGGGGGGCGAATGGTTTCGATTCACCGGTTGTACATGAAAAGAAGTAGGGCTGCCTGTCAAGCCTCATGGGTTTTCTCTGGGTCCTGCACTGCTAAAGACCTTTACGTTCAAGCGAATTATTGAAATGAAATTGAACAATGTGTTAGTCCCAAAATGACCTAGTTTGTGTGAAGTGGACATTAAACCCAATTTCTCTCTCTCTCTCTCTCTCTCTCTCTCTCTCTCTCTCTTTCTCTGTAAAAGATCATTGACCAGAAAGTTTCAATTTATCATATCTCTGTATACTGATGGTAATTGAATGGATATTCTTTTTAGAGATTAAACTTACTCAATATTCTAGTTTGCAAGGATTTAAAATTCCTCAAATCTCAATCGAAGAGAAAAACAGATCTCTTTACCTAAGCGTCTGATGTCATCGACACTTTGGATCCAATTACAAGAGGATACTTTTAAACATCTCTGTGACAACAATTCTAATTGATTTTCAACTTTATTCTCTTAGTGCTCAATGTGATTTCAAAGTAAAAGTCTTGATCCGTATTAAACCTGGGGTTGACTTCGTCCAATTACACCTCGATTAAATTACGTTTTAAAACGAGCAATAGACGAAGCAAATCAGAGATAGTTTGATTTATCACCCAGGTAGAAATCGTTATTAAAGAGAGTTTAATAGGGAGAGAGAGAAATGGGGTTTAACGTCCACTTCACACAAACTAGGCCATTTCGGGACTAACTTGTGGTTTTTAATTTATTTCAATAATTTGCTTGCGCATAGGGGTCTTTAGCAGTGAGAGGGAACTGGAGGTCCCGGAGAAAACACACGAGGTTGGACAGTTGATCCTACTCCTTGGGAGATTGAGTTTTATAGACTACTACACTGGCTCTCATACTTTAAGTAACTCTGCTGCCTGGGCAAAATTCTCTCCTCTCATCCTTACATCGTAATTAAAGAGAGTTTTACAGGTCAAAGGGGTTATTATACGTTGAAAGGGAAAATCGAGATATGTGCTTTAAGAGTAACTGTAAATACTGCTGCTTGGTCAAAATTCTTCCCTCTTATCTCATATCATTATTAAATAGTAGTATACTTTAAAAGGGAAAACCGAGATATGTACTTTAAGAGTAAGTGTTAATACTGCTTCCTTGGCAAAATTCTCCCCTCTCACCCTTACATAGTTGTTAAAGACAGGGTATACTTTAAACGGGAAAATGGAGATATGTACTTTAAGAGTACCGACCACTGGCGACCAGTAAGGGTAAATACTGTTTCCTTGGCAAAATTCTTCCCGTTTCATTGTTGTTAAAGACAGAATTAATAGTACTTAGTATACTTTAAAGGGAATATCAAGTCAAGACATGTTTTTTTTTGTCTACGTATTGTCGATGTTGTTAAATTTGTTCAGACAAAATTGTCCTTTTGCTTATACCATACTGCATAGCATACCGGTATGTCCATCTTCATTAGTCCGGTTGGTTTAAAACCATATTAACCCAGGTCAACCATTAATGATGGGCAAAACGAAGCTAATTATGTATCCTGGCCATTTTTAGCGAAAAACAATGACTTGTCACATTTGATTGATAAATTAATACATGAATGATATTTATGACGACAGTTAGGATTGATCAAGACCTGTTTTCAGAGCTTTAATTGCTTCGTCCACTTATCGTCCATTTTAATTCCTTTACCAAATGGAAAGAAATGGTTTGACCAATTTAGACCTATCTTTACTTAGGGACTGTCAATGTGAGACGAAATTTTATGAAGTACTTCTGGCACCTGATGAATGACAGCCCAACTGATTTGAACTAAGTAGTGCCAACAGAAATATGTTCAATAAGGCGGGTTGTCATTGGCAACAGTCAGTCAGCTGGAATATCCAGTATTGATCCTTCGAGGGAAATATTCCATCGGTTACTATGACAACCATGCTCTTATTCTGCAACATGATTTCCACAGTAAACCCAGAATAACCAATTTAAAATAAGGGGAAAAAAATTCCACAGAATAGGATCGAATCTAGGTCTTTAGACGAAAGTCGAGGGAAAATGGTAGATAGCTGTGGCATTCAGAACAACAAATGGGGAGAATTTATTGATCAAAGATAGGAATTGTGGGTGGGAGAATCCATTATTGGCATTATGCAACTAATTGAGTCATTGATAAAAATTATTTCTTTTTGTCTAAAAATATCTGCTTTTAAGGTCTTGTTATCTTGCGACATTCTGTCTTTATAATCCGTTGTCTCCCGATCTCCAAACTTCGTGATGTGGGGGTTTGTACGTCCACTTTCTGGGCAGTGGATGTCAGAAATCTTTCATTCCAACCCCTGTATTTTCTGTAATCTCATGCTAATAAATTCAATTTATGGATAAAATTTTATTCCATTCTCCCATCCTTATCTCTTCCTTTGCACGACATTGCTGTAAGACTATGGTACCATATCAAAATTAAAAGTTATGTATGCCTCGCTTATGATCTTGTAGAAAATATATTTAAACCAAATAAAATTAGGTCACATCTAACCAGCAAAGAAATAATGTTTTTATTCAGGGAGTAACCTGTAAATTATGATAATTTTTAATAAAAAAAGGAGGTTTAATGTTATTTTTATGGATTGAAAGTTTTTAGATTTTAGCAAATAAATTAGCAAAAGAACCATTTTCCTTTCTTATTAATCACACCCGATGATCTTACATTTTGATTATTTAGGTCTACCCACATTTTACCAGGACTATTAACCTAATAATTAAGTTATTTCATATGTGTTCTTTATTTACAATTATCATCATCATTTCATCATCATCTTCCTGTACAACATTTCCAATGTGAAAAATTAAATTGTGGTCTAAGGGGAGATAATCAGAGTTAAACAGGAGTTATTTCCCTTTGACTATCAAACTTGCCCTCTATGTAAAACTGTTTTTAATTGATGTATGTATATAAAACAATCATTTGTTTAAAGAGATTTTATTGTTTTCACATGTTAATTGAATTATTCATGTTGATAAGTTTTTCTTTTTTATATCGGCCTAGAAATTTTAAAGTTTTATTTCATTAAAGAATTATCACTGAATCCTGAGATTTATTTAAAGCATCAAGGAGGGGGGGGGGTTTCATTAAAAATTGATGACAATTTCTGGGCCTGTTGTGTATCATATTATTATGTTCCTGCCAGAAAGTTACACAAGGTTCCAGCCATCGTTTTCTCTGTTTTACTTTCATTTGTACTCTGAAATGTGACAGATGTCTCTTAATATTTTTTATGTTTTCTATGGAGTGAAAGATTTATTGTCATAAATGTAAAATTTATTGACGACTTTCAATGAAATCATGTTTTTGTGTTTGTCTGATGTCACTATGTCTGTTGTGTATTTTTTTTCTTGAATGAAAGTTGTTTTTTTATGCGAGAGTAAGAGAAATGTGTTAGAGAGAGAGTTATGTTCTCATTGTAAATGTGATGTGTTAGTTTAGAAATATTCCGTGGCGAATATATTTTTATTTTTTGATGTTATTAAAAGTCGTTAATTTCTATTTTATCACTTGATGTAGGTGGAAATCCGTGGGTCGTTAAATATGAAGGTAAAATTGCTGGCGTGTGTTTTTGAGATGGTCCCCGTTTTTTCTTTAAACATTCCAAATTATTAACCAAATTTTTTCATTCCTATCCATAAAAACCTTTTTCTGCTTTAATTTTGTCTAATTTGCTTGATCATTTGTTTTAATATAAACCCTTTAGCACTGTCTGAAGCAACTGGGCCCTGTTTCTCGAAATCCAAATAAAAGATAAAATCAAAATTTTAGTACATACTTGAATCATTCTGATTGGCTAAGCGCTAAAATCAATCTAATATTATCCAATCAAATTACTAAAATCGGATTTTAAAATTTCATGAAACAGACCCCTGCTCTCTCTAATGAGGGACTCAATATATTCCATCCACAAGTCATGTCAAACGCCCTGGCCCCAAGTTCACAAAGCATTCTCAGACTTAAGTTGAGAAATGCTCAACTTTCAATCACTGTTTATGAGAAATATATTTTATCCAGAAATACAAAACTTTGCACATAGCTTCTTATTGAAGTATTTGATACATTAAAACAACAAAAGATTCATAAATATCTATATTTTACTTAAAATAAGATGAACAAGTTTGAGTAAATTCTCAACTTAAGTCTGAGAATGCTTTGTGAACTCGGGGCCAGTTCTTATTAGAAGAGAGGGTTGGATGGCCTAATGGTTAGCATGTGCGTGCTGTATCATAAGGTATGCCATTGAGTCAACTGGCATGGTTTCGAATCCCCAGTTGAACGTGACAAGGAGTAGGTTCACCTGTCTAACCTCGTAGGTTTTCTCCAGGTTCTCCGGTTTCCTCACACTGATAAAGACCCCTATGCGCAAGTGTTGCAACCCATTTGTGTCAATTTTAAGGTCCCAAACATATTAGCGATTTAGCTCCTTTAACTTGCTAAAGGGTTTAAACATTAACTTTAAATTACTTTTTTTCCTATTAGAAATCCGATTGGTTTTGCAGTTTTTGGTTTCATGATCATATTTTGCTTCTTTTTTTTTCTTGGTGTACCCGTAAAAATCTAACTGTCAACTATTTGTCTTTATTGTCTTGTTGAATCGTCACTGTGTGTGACGAGAGTGTCGTATCTATTGTCAAAATGCAAAGCAGGGGTACCATGTGTTTTTTTTCAATAATGAAATTTAGAAAAATTATTTTATTCTTAAATTGTTTTCCAATTCCTTTATAAATTACGATCTGTATTTTTTTCTGTTTTACTTAATTTAATTCACAATATTTTTTTGGAAAGGGGTCTGTGGGGAGGGGGGTACAATCTGGGTAATCTCATGCAGACATGCACAAATATTTTTTAAAATATCAGCAAAATCATTTTAATTGGGTCAGTTAAATTTAAATATTTACTTAAAATTCAGATTTTTTTTTTTTAAAGTTGGTTTTTTTTCTTCAGATTCTTCACAAATTTAAACTAAATATTCACCCAAATATTTTTATTATTCATTTTTTTTTTTAAAGAAACATGGGTCATTGTATATTTTAAAAGAGTACATAAAATGGTTTAGGAAAAAGGTTAACCAAAACATTTAATTTCAACTATTTATAGAAAAAAAAAAAAAAACTATACTTTTTTTTTTTTACACATCCACATTAAAATGTGGTCCTAGTTTATATTTCTTCAATATTTTAATTTTTTTGATAGTTTTCTTTCTCATCATTTATTTTCGAACTATCCCTGCTTTGTAAGAGTGGTTTCCCTTTTGAATTAATACTGAAATAACCAAGTTATCACACCCTTATTAATGACATGTGCACCGTCTGAAAACTGGAATCAACAGAATAAATACATGTGCATTACTGAATTTCCAAATTTCAGACTAATGATAACCAGAATAGAGGCAGAACCATGTGGTCAACATTGTTAATTTTTCGAAAAATCTTTAGATAAAAAAAATTCAGCATAACATGACATAATGATTTTCAATTTCCAACACACTTTGCCATCACTCATGTTAAATAGATGCATTTAAACTGGAGGGGTCATGGTGGCTAAATTGGGTGGGGCGCTGGCTCGGGTGTTGGATCCCTGCATTGTCTGAGAAAGTTAATCCAGATTTTCGGGTGTGGTATCCCCTTGTCAGAGATGTAGGAATGAGGGCCTGACAAGGATAGTTGTCCAGTCGTTCAAATGGGACGAAAAAACAAGGTCCTGTGAACACATTGGTGTGCACGTAAAAGATCCCTTGACAATTGGAATTTGATATAAGATTAGGTTGTAGTGCTGCTCTCAAGGCAAATTTTCACTCATAGTGCACTGTATGGCGTATGACTGTCTTCAGTCACCAAGATTGGAGCAAAACAGTAGGATGTTAAACCCCATTTCATTTTATAACAGAATGGATTAATCCTGACCGTGAATGACATTGATTTTAAAACCATCCTAATTTTAGCATGTTCAATATTTTTAAATAAAACTAACAAAAAGACATTAGTTGCTTGCTTATGGTAATAATTTTAATAGATATATAAATTGATGTAATAAACTGTTGCTCGCTACAAAATTAACCAACCCACTAAAACTTGCATTTACCAATTTCACTTTATTAGATAAAACAAATGATATATTTGTTTATTTTTGATCAATTTATTGTTAAATTGAGATGATAAATTAAATTTTGCATTTACCAATTCCATTTTAATTGATAAAACATATAATATATTTGCTTTATTTTTGATCAATTTATTATTAAAATGAGATTATGAATAAGTTTTATTAAGAATTAGATTAGCTTAAAGGCAGCTTGGATGAGTAATTAAGGCGTTGGCTCACTAACCAAGAGAAAGTTGACAGAGATTTTTTAGCATGGTTTGCACCCTTACTATTGGTGCAGGACAAAAGACTAGGCAGCACTGTGGAGTTGTTCGGATAGGATGAAATAAAAAAGAGTCCCCCAGCGCACCTTGACAGTTGGAATTCGAAATATAAGTAGGCTGTATAGGTTGCCCCGCCGTCCAAGCAAAATTTCCCTCGTAGCACACTGCAGGACTTTTGTCTGTCTTGATAAGCCAAGTTGGTGCAGAAAAGTTGAATTTTAAGATCAACATAAGGCTGTCTTTTAAAACTTATAACTTGGTTATTCAGTAGTTGATTTCCTCCCATCTTATTTTTATACGCCCACATTTTCATGTGTTTAAAAAAAATTTCATGTGGACGTATTATGTCGTCGCCCCTGTCCGTCTGTCCGTCCGTCCACAATTGTTTGTGGACTCTCTACAGGTCACAATTCTTACCCGATTTCGACGAAACTTGAAATATAGGTTTATCCCCCAAAGATCTCGGCTGCTTTCGATATTGGCACGTATCGGATCAAAACTTCATGGATTATGGCCCCTGATTGTACGAAAAATCACGTTTTTAGCTTGTGGACCCTATAGAGGTCACAATTTTGAACCGATTTTGATGAAACTTGACATGCATGTTTATATCCCAAAGATCTTGGTTCCTTTCGATATTTGCGCCTATCGGAACGTAATTTCCTGAATTATGGCCCCTGATTGTCCGAAAAAACACCTATTTTAGCTCATGGTACCTCTGTAGGTCACAATTATTATCCGATTTGAAAAAACCGTTCGATTATATCACCGTTACACCTTAAGGACGGTTGAGTTCAAATTTCGGAAAAATCGGACCAAAATTACCATCCAAAATGGCCACCGTTCGTACGGGAATACTGTTAAAAAATGGTATATCAAGGTTCTGGACCCTGTAGAGGTCACAATTTTTATTCAATTTTGATGAAACTTGAAATGTATGGTTATAACCCATAGATCTTGGTTCCTTTCGATAATTGCGCATATTGGATTGTAACTTCCTGAATTATGGCCCCTGATTATACGCAAAATCGCCTTTGTTTAGCTTGTGGTCCCTGCGGAGGTTACAATAATTATCCGATTAAAAAAATCGTTTGATTATATCACCGTTTCACTCTAAGAAAGGTTGAGTTCGAATTTCGGTAAAATTGGACCAAAATTGCCATACAAAATGGCCGCCATTCGTACGCGAATACTGTTAAAATATGGTATATCAAGGTTGTGGACCCTGTAGAGGTCACAATTTTAATTCGATTTTGATGAAACTTGAAATGCATGGTTATAACCCAAAGATCTTGGTTCCTTTCGATATTTGGGCATATCGGATTGTAACTTCCTGAATTATGGCCCCTGATTATACGCAAAATCGTCTTTGTTTTGCTTGTGGTCCCTCTGGAGGTCACAATTATTATCCGATTTAAACAATCGTTTGATTATATCACCGTTACACCCTAAGGATGGTTGAGTTTGAATTTCAGAAAAATTCGGAACAAAATTGCCATACAAAATGGCCGCCGCATGTACGCGAATACTGTTATAAAAAGGTATATCAAGGTTGTGGACTCAGTATAGGTCACAATTTTGATTCAATTTTGATAAAACTTAAAATGCATGGTTATAACCCAAAGATCTTGGTCCCTTTCGTTATTTGCGCATATCATATCGTAGCTTTCTGAATAATTATGGCCCGAAAAATCGCCTATGGTCCCTCTGGAGATTATGATTATTATCCGATTGAAAAAAAGCTTGACTCTATCACCGTTACACCATACCGAAGGTTGAGTTTGAATTTCAGGGAAATCGGACCTTAATTGCCAGACAAAATAGCCGCCGTTTGTACTCTAATAGTGTTAAAATATGGTATATCAAGGTTGTGGACCCAGTATAGGTCACAATTTTGATTCGATTTTGATGAAACTTGAAATGCATGTTTATAACCTAAAGATCTTGATTCTTTTCGATATTTGCGCATATCAAATTGTAATTTAATGAATTATAGCCTTTGATTGTAGGAAAAATCACTTTCGGTTTTGCTTGTTCTCTAACCATCTCTCGAAAATGTGGGCGTATCCTGCCTGGCAGTGCCAGCTTACTATCTTTAGTTTCTAATATTCCATGATTCCAATTATTGGATAATATCATGAAATATTTTCATTCTCTTAACTTTTATTTATTTTAAGAATTTATTATCAGAAGAATTAGTAATTAGAAATTGTCAGTAATTATGTCCAACTGACTTGTCTCTGCTTTGCACAAATTGTTTCATATCTATATGAAGGGGGATGACTCAGTTATTCTTGTCAGGGAGGAGTTATTTCCCTTTATTTGTAAATAATTGTTCACATACCATACTAGAAATATGGTTGTTTTGTTTTGTCAAATATATTTCTCTTTTTTAAGAGTAAATTGTCTAAAAATGTTTGCTAGTGCTGCAAACTTGTCAGTATGTTTGTTTACGTGTAAAGGAAATGTTTGAATAATAAATGTATTATTATTAATATATGCACATAAATTAAAAATGTTGTACCTGCTTTTGCTTATGTGGTTTTGATGTTAACATATTCACAACATTAAATTTTACAGATTTTCCTAGTGGATATCCCCGGATAGTTGTAAATCCGAGTTTAAAATCGGTAGAAAAGGGACACAATGCGTTAATGAAATGTGAAGTGGAAGGAAACCCTGAACCAACAGTTTATTGGTTGAAAGATTTTTTACCAGTTGATATGAGCGATCCTCGAATCACGCTTTTAGAATCAGGTGGGTGTCACTACTATAGCAATCTGATGAAAAAACTGATCTATATTTTGTTTCGTTTCTTTTATACTTTCGATGCCCTACACTTCATGAAGAACTGACCGGTTAGAGTGATAGGTCGCGTCATACCAATGGCTTTTGACTCTTTAAATGTTGCCAATATAAAACCCTATGAATTGCCATGTTGACTCTGTCAGTATTGCACATTCTCTATAATCTATACGGCCTCGCATGAAAAAAGTGTATAGTGGTTCGTCGATGTGCACGAAAAAGGGCCCTTGAATATTAAAATTCGAACTCGGCTGTCCTAACAAAATGTCTATTACAGCACACTGCATTGCGTTTGCCTTGCTTTCCGGTTGAAGCAGAAGAGTTAAACCCTATTTAATTTATTTATGACAGGATATCTACAGATTAAAATGAGTCAAGAATCAGATGCAGGAAAATATGAATGTGTATCGGAGAATGATGTAGGCGTGGCGTATTCCTACGCAGCAATGTTATATGTTAAAGGTAAGCTTATTTTACTTTTGACCCTCTTCTTCTTTCCGACAGCTTGTGTAATTAGGACATTTGACTGACAACCAGAATCTTCTAAGTTGGTATTTTCAAGCACTTTTCTCACTTCGCAGGTGTGTCAGGTGCAGGGCTGATAAGGAATGTTTTCATAAATTGATTGTTCACATAAAAAGCCGTCTTTGGAGATAAAATTCAAAGGGGAATAGAACTTCTATCCAGACCAAACTCTCCAACTTGCATCACACATGAATTCATTTTTTGCAGATTATCAGTCTACAATGCACTGTAGAACAATAGTTACGTACACAATAATAAACATAATTTCAGTCACAGAGACAAGAAATTCATTATTACCATGATCACAAAGCTACAGAATTCCGTTTTGATGTTAAAGGAGTTCACTAATTCCATTAACCATAGATCAAATAGTAATGTATTTAACCCTTTATAGCTTGGGCCGTCTGCAACTAATGCCATTTAGACTACCTGAGTAGTCTCCCCTCAAACTAGTAAACAGTCCTTCAATACAGAGAGGTATTAAATAACTCAGCCGTTTTGTGGCAGTCTATGTAGCAGTAGTTTGGGGTCAATTTCGGGCTGTCCAGGGATATACTGTGAAGGAACTGGAGTAGTCAATATGTTATGTGTACCAAGTTCAAAGGGTTAATCCTCTTTTTATTTCTGGAGTAGTCAATATTTTATATGTACCAAGTACAAAGGGTTAATCTTCTTTTTATTTCTGTAATATATGTAAGCTACAAGTAAAAACATGAAACTCTACGAGCGTAATGAAATTCCGTTGGTCCCGCAAGTACAGGAACCGACGGTAACCCATATCATTGATGATGTTCCTGTAAGAATGTGTTTGATAAAGACGTTATTGACCCCATGACCTTTTCGTTATAACCTTATAGACCAGTGATGTTATAAACAATAGTACTAGACACAATAGGTAGGATAACAAACAGGGTAATTGACATTAATCAATGTAATATATATACAGGTGGTTATAATACACTTGTACTCGCACAACATAGAACATGAAAACAACCTTTTGTGTCAGGAATATAGAGTACTGACCTGAAACGGTTATGCTCAAGTCCTTAGTGGTGCAGGACGGAGGGCCTACCAAGGACGACTGTCTAGTTGTTCGGATGGAATGGAAAACCGGGGTCCTGTGTACATGTAAAAGATCCACTGGCAGTTGAAATTCGATATAAGAGCAGGCCTTAGCATTGCTGTCCTGGCAAAATTTCCCTCATTGCACACTGTATGTCGTATGCCTGTCTTCATTAGCCCAGTCAGAGCAGAACAGTAGGACGTTAAACCCCATTTCATTGCATTCATCTCACTAAAACCGATTTCTGCTGTGAACCCGAAGGTCATTAAAATATTATCTGGGGTCAACATTATTTATAACTACATGTACTTCACATTCAGGGACCATGTACAGAAATTCCCAGTCAGCTCAATTTATAGCATGAAACCTTTCTTTATAATCAGTAGTTTCGATATTCTTATATTCATAAAATGAATACCACACCAATGATAAGACTTACTGATTTTCAGTTATAAGGCATCGTTTTACCATTCCTGACATTCTACAGACTCTTTTAGTAGAATTACTTCTTCTTATGAATTCTTACAGTATGTATTCTATCAGAGCCATACCAATTTATGTGTTGCAAATTGGTAGTAGGAATTTAGAGTTCACCCAAAATAAAAAAATATGCTGATCCTGATCGTGCACTTTTCACATCTTGATTCATGAGGAAAGGGACGATATAGGCCTTGCCTGTTTTCTGATCCATTTTCATAGATTTATGAAATAAAATATTGTTTACACAACAAAAAAAATTCCAAACTATAACTGTTCCAAATCTCTGTTGATTTTTTGACATTTCGAAGAAACTCTAGTGTTCGTGCAGAATTTTCCTCAAAGCACATTGCATTATGGCCGAATGATTAGCACGTCCATGTTGTATCATAAGGTCTGTCATTAATTTAACTGGACAAGGAGTAGGGTTTGCCTGTCCAACTAAATTTGTTTTCTCCGAGTCCTCTAGTTTCCTCCCATTGCTAAATACCCCTACGTGCAAGCGAATTATTGAAATAAAATGAACCCGTATAGGCCTTGTTTGTGTTGAGTCGTCGTTAATCCCCATTTCTCTCTCGCTTATTTGGATTAAAAAGATTCCTGTGAAATATATTTTTGCCAACATGAAATAGCATGTGTTATTGTCACAGCAGTTTTCCTGCAGTAGTTTATCAGACATTAGAGCGGTATGCACATTCCAATATCTGGTATGAAAGAATGTATAATATGATCTGTTTTTGTCGAGGTTAGAATGTAGAATGGAGTCGGCCATCTTGAATATACCTGTTTTCTTTCACCTGTGTTTTTATTGTCTTTGATGTTTTTCTCCGAGTGTGAACAGACAGCTGGTGATAACGAGCAGAAGGAGAAAAAAAAAACCTGTTGAAGCCAACAATACAAAGATGAAACCTATTTGGAATCTTTTTAATCCAAATGAGAGAGAGAGAAATGGAGTTTAACTTCCACTTGACACAAACTAGGTCATTTCGGGACTAACATATGGTTTAATCTTATTTCATTAATTTGCTTACGCGTAGGTTTTTTTTAGCAGTGGGAGAAAACTGGAGGACCCAGAGAAAACCCACAAGGTTGGACAGACAACCGTACTCCTTGCCACGTACAACCCTACTCCATGCCAAGTACAACCAGGGATTCAAAAACACTCCAGTTAACTCAATGACATGCTTTATGATACAGCGCTGCCGCTAACCATTCTGCCATCCAATTCCCACATATTGGATATGAATTTTTTTTTGGGGGGGGGGGGGGGTCTCATTTTCTAGTTGTTTGCATGGGATGAAAACTGAAATCCTGTGTACACATTGACATGCACATAAAAGAAACCTTGACAGTTGGAATTCGTCGAAGAAAAGGCAGATATGCTGCTGTCCAGGCAAAATTACCTTCATAGCAAAATATGTGGCATATATCTGTCTTAAACAACATAGGATGTTGAACCCTGTTTCATTTTATATCAAAAAGTACAGCAGTAGTTTAAAAGAAAAAGAAAATTTGTAACTTTGTGAGATCGCTGTGTATTTTGCAAACCTAAGTTGTACATTGTTTAGTTTATTCCTTTGGACCATACGCATAGGGTGATGTGTGTTGTGTAATTTTAAACCAATCAGTGTTCAAATAGCCAGATAATTAAATCACCGTGAATGTAATAAATGATAATACAAACGATGTCTGCCGACTGATCGTAAACAAATCTCCTCTCAGCAACATTCCCCCAACTCGCAACAATACCTTGTCTCATCCTCTCGCAGCTCTTTAACTTAGTGCGATAGAAATCTTCATACAGGTAGTAGCCATGTAATACCAGACTCTTGGACATTGTATACTTGTGTTACCGCATGCCAAGGGACTGGTAAAACTTGACTAACAGGTAGAATGTTGTTGTTTGTTGTCCAGTTACAGCTGAGGAATGCAACTTGACGTTTTTTTAGCGATTTGTTTATAGTTAATGAATAAGACAGATCGGTTGCGATGTTGTTAATTTATTGGTCAGATTTACGTTGGATGTTCGTATTTCTTCACCTCGTACTGCTCATGATGAATGTTTTAGAAGATGAATCTTGAGTTGGTGTTAAAATCTGGAGTAGAGATTGGGTCGAGTTATTGGTCAGATTTACGATGATTGTTCTTGATGGTGAATCATCAGCTGGTGTAAAAATCTGCCGTAGAGATTGGGTCGATTACAGGTCTGGGTTTGCTCTCCTTTCAAAAAGTCATGCATGCAAATTACTTAATTCATGAAATAAAAAGTATGCCACATACCATACCTTTTCTTGAGTGGATCTCTCTCTCTCCCTCACTACTAGTAATGTTGTTTCCTGACATGAAACCGGTGGAAACCTTTTTTGGTGCCCCAAGGGTTGAATTCATTACACAAAATCTAAATAACAGATTTAGTTACTACCCACTGTGGTGCAATTTTTGCAGATAAGTAGAATGTTAAACCTCAACTTAATGATATCAGTTATAAGGTCTGTCATTGAGTCAACTTGCGTGGTTTTGATTCTCCGGTTGTACAGGGCAAGAAGTAGGGTCGTGAATTTCCTTCTACTGCTAAAGACCCCTACGCGCAAGCGAATTATTGGATGGTAAACCCCATTTCTCCCTCTCTCAAAGATATAGGCTATCTACCTGTGTGATTGGGCCAATGGAGAAGAGATAAGGGTGTTGATTACAAGGAATGTTGTCCATTTATTGAATGTTGACAGGTAGAAACTTGTTGAAATCAATTCCGTTGTTTGGGATATTACTTTAGCTTGTAGCTTTGAATGTTATCCGACACTTTAATGGTAATTTATTTCTATGGACTATGGACAAGCATCGTGGCCAAGATGCCAACTAGCCTATTTTTTTAGGTTATAGTCATCTAGTTTACTGTTTGAGAACAAATCGAAGTCCGTATTTTTTTTAAATTTGAATAATGGGTCCTGCGATTAGTCTTAAGCTGATGTAAATAAACATGTGTCTGGTAAATATTTGTGAATGCAGCCTAAGTGAAATGGGGTTTAATGTCCTATATTTCTACACCATTCAGTTGATTCAGTGAGCTATGATGAGGGACATTTTGCCAGGACACTATTCCTGAATTCCAACTGTCAAGGGATCTTTTACTTGTACACAAGACCTTCATGTTTCAAACGGTTAGGCGCTCCTTCCTGCACCACAGGGAATCCAAGCTGAAAGTTCTAGGAAACTTTCATGGCTTTGTTTATTGAGCTAATAATAAAACACAATTTATATAAAAAACAATCATGGAGTTTATTTCACACCAGTTTCAACAAGTCAAGTTCCTCTTGTCGTTCTCAAGTAAAGCTATGGTGGCTCATGTCAATGCAGCCTAAATTTAATGTGGAAATAATGTACCAATATTGTGGTAGCTATGAATAATGTCTTGTAATTGAATCTTACTTCCAAGAATATGATGCTGTAACCTCCCAGACCTTCCTATCTGCAGTATTTATTTATAAGATTTTAAATTTCTGACTCCTTGACAAAAAAAAGTGGATATTTCGATATACGATATCCCACCCAGAGTTGTTTCCCCTTTCAAGTTTTTTTAATTTGCTCATATTACATGGGACTGTTTATTTTTAATTTCTTGTAAATATAAAAAGATCGTATGTTTATTATGATCTGAGAAGATGGGCGTTGTCGTACATGTTGATAGAAGGAGGGAAATTAATGCTATTTTACTTTTGGAAATTTTTTAAATGGAGAAAAGTATCTTTAACTAAAACTTGGTTCAAATTTTTAATTTGTTTCTCTTGACAAATGATTGATGTCTATTTACTTTTGAATCTGTTTACGCAAGTATCAAAAAATATTTTCGACTATACTCCATGAAATTGTTTAAATTTTTATTTTGTTCCTCTTCTAAAATAAGTAAATTGTTTACACTGACACCTGTCAATTAAAAGAACAAACAGATGATTGATTAAACTTGATGGATATGTATTAAAGGGACCATTCCCATTTTATTCGTCTCAGAAATAAAAGTCTGTGTAGATAAGTATGAAATTTAAAGGGACAGTCCCGAATTTAACAAAGTCTCAAAAATAAAAGTCCGAGTACGTATAAAATTTAAACGCCAAAGTATAGAAGAATGGTGTATATACCCTGACTTAAAATTTCAGCTCAAAATATTGAGCCGTTTGGACGTGAGCGTTAAAACAGCTTATCCGGACACGTAACCCTTTTAAGATTTCGGGTCAATTCTTTCGTTGGGTGACGCGATAATCGATTTCCGTTCCTTTAGAGGTCTACACGGTGAATGGTTCATGTGCTGTACTTGATAACAAAAAATAAATTTCACCGATACGTTATTTTTATAAAAAAAAGTCTGGTTTTATCCAATCACCGCATAATACAGTTTGGGACACCGGACCCTATTTCCAGATAAAGACTGGGGGTTAAAATTGTTTGAAAACGTATCACATATTGTGTTAGTTGCTCGGCCGTAAGATAGGGGATTTTAAGGGATTTTAACACAAAATTAAGCAGTTTTATTCCCAAAAACATTATCGGGATTGACCCTTTAAGCGCCAAAATACCTTATCTGAAAATTTCAGCTCAAAATATTGAATATCCGGACATGTAACCCTTTTAAGATTTCAGGTCAATTTTTTGTAGGGGAAGACCTAAATCATGGTTCAAATTTTAATTTTGTTTCTCTTGACAAATGATTGATGTCTACTTTTGAATCTGTTGACCGAAGTATCAAACAATATTTTCCACTATACTTTCTGAAATTGTTTAACTTTTAATTTTGATGATTGATTAGGATAGATGGAAATTGTTTAAAGGGAACATCCCCATTTTAATAGTCTCAGAAATAAAAGTCTGTGAAATTTAAGTGCTAAAATATCTTATCTGAAAATTTCAGCTCAAAATATGAAATATCCGGACATGTAACCCTTTTAAGATTTCGGGTCAATTTTTTTGTGGGGAAGACCTGTTAATATATTACCGTTCCTTTAGAGGTCAAAACAGTGGGTGATACATATTCCGTACTTGATAATGTATGGTAATTTTTTATAAAATAGAAGTCTTGTTTTATCTAGACACTTTATACTACAGTCTGGGACAACAGTCTTCATTTCCATATGAAGACTGGCTTGTTTAAGGTTTTTGAAAACGTATCACGTATATTGAGTTAGTTGCCCTAAGGTAGAGTTTTTTTTATGGGTTTCACACAAAATTAAGCAGTTTTAAACTCCAAAATATAATTGAGATTGACCCTTTAAAATTTTTTATTTTGTCCCCCGCGTAAAATAAGTAGAATAACAAAGAGTCAGTGCCTTATGGAATATAACTGACATGGTTTCATAAACTTTATTTCACTGAATAAGAAATACCAATCTTTTAATTTCAAGATGGACTTTATTAAAACATTCCTTAAGTTTAATAAACCATAAATAAGATATATTTTTGTTGAATATTTTCACAAATTTTAGTCCATCAGTCCTATCAGATTTTATTGAAATAGGTTATTTGAAGTTTTTTGGTCGGAATTAATGTAGACTTGATATTTTATAAGATAAATCTGGCACCAAGCTGTGTTTGTCAGAAACCCGAAAGTTATATTAAGATTTGAGATGTTATTTGAGAAGTTTTTATCACCACTGGCAAACTTTGCTTATCATAAAACTCTAACTCAGGAAGTTTCTTAGTTCAATTTATGTACATGTACTACAGATTCAAGAATCTCTCCAAGAGGTTTCAAATACCGGTATATTTTAATATAATCCATAAAAAATTGAAACTTTCATTGACAGATCTACAGCAGTTTACACAAAAATTCTAATCCAACTAATAGTTTTGTGTCTTCCCCCCAATAAAGTTTCTTTTTGTGTCTTGATTGAAATTTTTTTGGTTTTATTGTTTTGGATTTCTTTACAGCATTTTACCATACCACTAGTATGAGTCGAGTGGATGTTAAACCCTATTTCTTTCTCTTTCTCTCTCTCTTTCTAGAACACAATATTACATGCAGGGCCAGCTTTCAGTCAGTTTGACTAATTGGTTCTTACATTAATTGATCTCGTTTTGTCAATAGAAATTCCTTTGTATGTAAATTCGAAAAGTAGATTTTTGATATAAAAAAAGTTGTAATTTCTCTAATTCAGATCTTGGCTGTGAACCTAGCTGCCCTAAGACTTCCTCTGAATATAGACACCATTTGTTATTTTTTATAAAGGTCATATTGCTAACAAAATATATTGTGTACTTTCGTATTCAAAAGAAACAATCCCTTTGATAAAGGTATTGACAGATTTATGACAAAAAGATGGTGTCTACACTTGAAGGTTCATCCAGTTACCAATAAATAAAGGATATTAATAGTTCGCAATTGTCTTATCTCTGATGAACCCTTCTCGAAAAAGAGAATCATTTGTACATCTTATATATTTGGTTTCAGACCCACAGCAATTGTTAATGACGGAATGTAATTTTTTTAGCGATCTACGCCCCTAGGAAAACTATTCTTTAGTTTATGAAGGAACCCAATGCGGGGAATCTTCAAGATAAAAATCATTTTGGTATTTCTTGAAGAACTGGAATCTGTAGGTGGCCTGTATTCTGTTTTATTTTATCCAAGAAAAATTGGATTTAATACCCGAATATCTGCCAAAATTTGATCTTGTAAGCATTTGAGATTATCTTATCAATCGGCAGTTACTTAGATTTATTTCCAGGGTTTAATCGTCTGAGAGGGGGAACGCTGGCTGCTTGAAGAAATGTTTATTTTGGCAGACATACAAAATATTTTCATATGTAAATTTTATTCTTTAATACAATAGCAATTCTTACAGCATCTCAGCATATTCCAACTGTATCAGGAATTTTCGACATTCTGAAAATGAAATGCGATGATCTGGTAAATTGGTAGCAGATTGGAATTTTATTCCATGAAATAATTTTAGCATTTTGGTGCTTTTTTTTGATTGATAATAAACATATGAAGTTTTCTACTTCAATAGTTTGAATAGGAAATGATAAACAAGGGTATTTTTAAAGGCACATATTTTTTATTTTTTAAATTTAGACCTGTACAAATTTCCAATTAAGGCCACACACAAAATTGATTTTTTTTATTTAAACAAAATTTTTATTCACAGGATACCGAAACAAGCCAAAGGCTTGTATTAATCGGCTTCCCAAAAGCAAGATACATAAATGATATAAACATATATTATAATTATCAATATTCATGTATATGTAGTATTAAAGTACATATTTAGTTTAAGATTACAGGAAGAATATAATCAAGTTTTAGCTAGCATCAGGATGAATTGATTTTAGTAAATTTAGGAGCAATAGATTATCGTTGATAAGACTGAAGTGTGTTTTTGCCTTTTTGTCAGGAATTTATAAATTCCTCAGAAGATAAACAGTTTGTAGTTTGGATACAAGTAAATATTGAATTTTAAAAATGGTTAAAACAAGAAATCATAATCAATTTAATGGAATAAAAATGATTAAGTATTTTCTTCTCAAAATACCATCCTGAGATTGTTTTTTAGTGCTGCACTTTTTGACCCGAGTTAGACAACTAGAGACAAACTGAAACAATTGTTCATGAAACACTCAGAGATAAAAAAGTTGGAATTTATCGTACCTGTTAAAGATGAAGTTACCTTGATTACCTGGTTACCACGGGGATATCAGCACCAGGTGAATTGAGTTACAAACAATTTGATACCCTACTTTTTGGGAGGTGATAAAATACTGTGGAATTTTCAGGTGGTCAATCGAGTAGAGAAGAGAGAGGAAAAATTAAGTGTGTGTTATTTTCAACATGTTTAATATGTCTGCGTTATTACCCTAGGTGGAAGTGGACTGTAAACCCCAGGAACAAATGAACGAGCATGTTTAATGACTTCTTGCTGATTAAAAATTTCAGACTAAAATGAAATAGTACCTATTGATGATTTCACAGAAACCAGATCATTCTGTACTGGACAGACAAACCTGAATGTGTCCCAAAATGATCATATTTGTGTCGAGTAAAGTTAACCCCTCTCCCCCTCTCTCTGTCCATCGACCACCAAACTCTACCTAAACTTTAAAATTCCTCTTTGTGACTTACCCTGTGTGTAAAATACAATACGTTAGTAGTTTTAATCATTTTAGACTGCCCGTCTTCCATTAGCCCAGGTTAGGTGCATAATAGTAGGAAGTTGAACCTCATTTCATTCATTATAGACTGGGTTAACGTAGTATATTAAAGGTTCTATACTTTAGACTTTTGAATATATTATCAAGTTTTCCAGGACTTATTAATCCACACTAAAATGTACTGAATTGAATAGTTAACATTTAATTAAGAAACAATACCACTGTAAGGACTTTAGATTTGAAGTTGATAATTTGTTTTTGTGGTTGCCTGTTTCCTTGCCATTTCCTAAGTTTTAATTCTAAACATAACTTATATAACGATTCCGTTAAACTTACCTGTTAATATTTCAGATAAGTAATTGTTATCTTGTAAAGGTAAAAGAGTGCTAATCAATGTCTTAATTCAAATAAAGTTAGAAATTAAAAAGAGAAATTGATTCACAAGATCAAAATGGTGATTAAAGAAAAGTAGATAATTTGTTATGTAAAGAATTGGAGAGCGGACAAATTTAATTAACGATATTCGGTATCTTTGTTCACACATAACCATTTGTCTTTAAATATTTTATATAATGTATTGATTGAATTAAAAGATTCTGTGCAAGAAATTTGTAGATTTTGATCTTGTAGTACATAATATGAATAGTTTACTTCGATTATTATTTCTAGTATAAAATTAAAAATATAATGAAACCACGACACTAAACTGTTATCATGAATAAATAATTTTAAGGTTTGTGTTTGTTTTGTTTTCACAATTTTAATTAGGTTGTTCAATATACACCAAAAGTTCTGTTTACATCGGTGGGCGACACTGTAGATCATACACCATAGATCTTTGTGTATTTGTTAGTAAATACCCAGTTCAATATACACCACAATCTCTTGTTTAATATACACTTTAAAATTTGTGTATTGACCCTAAATGCCTTTGTTCAATATACATCTATAAATACATTGTACATTGTTCACTTTAAAATTTGTGTATTGACTCTAAATACCTTTGTTCAATATACATCTATATATGCATTGTTCAATACACACCAATTTCAATATACAGTTATATATTACTTCTCAACCTCATGGGTATATTACTTCTCAACCTCATGGGTTTCCTCAAGGCTCTCCAGTTTCATCCCACTGCTAAAGACCCCTATGCGCAAGCGAATTATTAAAATAAAATGAAACCATATGTTGGTCCCGAAATGACCTAGTTGTGTTGAGTGTATGTTAAACCCCATTTCACTCTCTCTCTGACACAGCTATATATTAGATATACACTGTTCAATATACATTGAAGTGTTTGATGTATTGGTTTTGTGTATAAAGCAATCTGATATATTTCTTGCCTTTTATCTGCGATATCACTTCGGTGGAAGCGGACATTAAATCAGAGATTTTATTTTGATGCGAGATAGCCAATATCACAAAAACCAAGATGTATATAAACTTAATGAAATTATAAACTTCCTGTGTACAGAATAGTTATTATATGATTACTGTTCACTGTAGGCCGACATAAGTTTTATATATACCTCTTTAAATGCTTGTAAGTGTACTTAATTACGGACAAATAAACAAATTATTATTATTGCAAAAAAAACTAAAGCTATTTCACACACAAGTCTTGTCCTTGCCGCTGACTTCCAACAAGGCTCCTCTTGCAAGTTTCCTAGGAAACCCATGTCTGTTATATCACCTAGGTGAAAGAGGAAGCTCCACGAGTGAATGTCTTTCTAAAGGACTAGATAACCAGTTGAATTAGGTTGATCTAGTAGGATGGTTGAGTAAAAACGTCCTCACGAAGGAAGCCCAACCATCCTATACATTTATTTTAATTTATTCATTTTACTTTATCTTTACTTTACTTTTACTTAAATTTATTTTATTTTTATTTATTACCTCAATTTATTTTTTATTTTTTCTACTTTTTTTATCTTAACTTATTCTATTTTTTTTTATACGACGTAGGGTGGGGAAGTAAAAACGTCCTCTCGAAGGAAGCCCAACCACTCTACAACTTTATTTTAATGGATTCATTTTACTTTATCTTTACTTTACTTTACTTTTATTTTATTTTATTTTATTTTATTTTATTTTATTTTATTTTATTTTATTTTATTTTATTTTATTTTATTTTATTTTATTTTTTTTTATTTTATTTTATTTTATTTTATTTTATTTTTTTTTTTTTTTTATTTTATTTTATTTTATTTTATTTTATTTTATTTTATTTTATTTTATTTTATTTTATTTATTACCTTTGATTTAATTAACTAATAAATTTTAATTACTTCATTTTACTTTATCTTTACTTTACTTTTACTTTAATTTACTTTATTTTATTACCTTTAATTTATTTGACTACAACTTTATTATACTCTCTTTATTTATTTAATTCTATATTTGTTTAATTTACTACTAACAACATCTACTAAACTGGCGGGATAGTGGAGTAAGAAGGAGTCATGATCAGACGGGCTCGGCATCTAAACACTATTCTGCCAAAACAAATACCAGTGGGATAGTGAAGTAAGGGGAGACCACGAGAAGACAGGTCTGGCACCTAAACACAAATCCCACAAGAAGACATCTACCAATCCAGAAGAAGAGATCATCTACCAACGATGTGTTTTATTAAATAAAGGGAAGAACTTCCCACTAAAACCTAATCCATGGCCTAAGGCCAAAATGGAAAGATTGCAAAATCATATTCTTAAAATCAGGAAGCAGCTTCGGCTCTCCTATGTCTTGTCTGTGATATCACTTAAGTGGAAGCAGACGTTAAACACCAAAAAGAAGAAGAAGTTGATCTAGTGAGCCTTTTTCATTAATCATCTGAGAGAGAGAAAAATGGGGCTTAATGTCCACTCGACACAAACTAGCTCATTTGAGGACTAACATATGGTATTTGATTTTATTTCAAATATTCGCTTGTGCGTAGGTTTGTTTAGCAGTGTGAGGAAACCGCAGGACCCAGAGAAAACTCAGGAGGTTAGACTACTACTCCTTGTCATGTACAACCAGGGGTTCGAAACCAAGCCAGTTGACTCTATAACAGGCTTCATGATACAGGGCGCACATGCTAACCATTTGGCGATCCAACAACACCCCACACCCCCCATTGATCATGTAGGACAGAAGTCAATGTGTTTACTAATTTTATTTACGTTTTCTCTTCTTTTTTTGAAACTATCAGTTGTTGTTGAAAGAAAAATTGGTTTATATTATATCTACTCATGTCTACAATATCTTTTATGTAGTTCAATTCTTTTTATTTATTTTTTTTCATCAGAAAAACAGACATTTGGTCTCGATGTAATTTGTATCTTTCCATCGTTCTCAATTAAAGAAAACAAACAAATTTTGGCACGGATTCAACTGAATCTTACTATTTCTCAGACAAAACGCTATTCATGAATAAAAGTATTTGAAATATTATTTAAAACAGCATCATATCATTATTTTCAAATTTTTGAATATGAACGGCAGCAGGGAACTAATAAAGATTTTGATTGAAATAGCCTTTTTTAAATGCTGAATTGCCCATGGAACTAATAATAATGAAAATTTTAAATGAATAAAACTTTTTTTTAAAATTGACAACAGCCCATTATTTGTCTTTTTTTCACTTTTATTATTGTAGCGCACATGCAGGGGTCTTTCTTGTGGCAGGAAACTGGAGTAAACAGAGGGTTGGGATGGCCTAGTGGTCTACAGTGCCGCACCCCCCTCTCTAGCTGGCCGGTCACCTCTGGCTTGCGGTTGTGGTTTCGATCCCTGGCATGGAGATAGGGGTGCCTTCTCTCTCTCTTATTTACATGAAAAGCTTGCTCAAAGCCCAGTGCAAAAGATTATCATAACTGCCACAAAGCGAATGCCCTCTTACAGAAAAAGTTTTGAATCTTGATATCTAGAGTGTTCTTTATTCCAATGGTAGATTATTCAACTCTGTTTGCCCTACAAGGAGTTTCTATCTCCATACAGATCGTGATAAACAATTTTGGGGGAGTACTTGGGAGCAGTTTCATTTCAACCCAAATGTTAGAATTACTACATTACCTGAGCTAGATAAGTAAGAAATATACAAAACTATGTTATAATGTGCCTTGATAGACGCTTAGTGGAAAAATATCACTATTTTTTCAAGGAGAGTACTTATTTCACACTCGTTGCTGTTGCTTTTTTTTTCAAGTCTAGTTACAAGGATAACGTTTTTGCCATTAGTACTTATATTTACACAGCAGTCAGTTACTTAGTTTAGTTGTAATTGGCCGTAGCGATGTTACTATTCTTATGAAATATTTGAACGGATGGAATTCTAATACACACTGCCACGGACCGTCTGGCTTTTTTGTCTCTTAACAACCAGAATAGAATTTATTTATGGGGGTTGAAATTGTTCAGACAATTTTCTCTTTAACATTGTAACTAAACTAGTTTTTTCTCGTTCATCAAAATGATCAGCTGTTCTGTCGTTGCACTACAATCATTCTACCATCCCATGGTTCTTAAAAAAAAAAAAAATATTCATTAAAACAATTCAGTAAATTTGTCTGACAATGATGTTGAGTTTGACTTGCCGTTTGAAAAATACCAGTTTAATTTGTTATAACAGATGAAAGTAAAGTTTTCCAGAAGAAATCAGTCTCCCTGAACCCCTTGTGTATCACTGAGATGCCAGTTTAGATGTCCGCATATCACTGGCCTCCAGCTACATCAGACCCACTGTACGAGAGTTGTTGCCGGCTTCTACTACTTTTTTTCTATAAGAAACTGTCGGCTTTACTAACAACTGAGTCTTATCGTTTTTAAGTACCTCCCTGATGAATTGTTGGTAATTCTGTTCTGAAAATGATGTGGCATTTAATATTTTATTTAAGAGACTTGTTTCATTTGAATTATTAATTTCTTTAACAAGCGATGAAAGTACGGTTTTCTGTAAGAATTTATCTCCATTAGTTACTCATCAAGTGACATGGTTTCGATGCCCCACTTGTATATACTTTACTAGGGTTGCCTGTCCAAAGTTATGGGTCTTCTTCAGGTCCTTCGGTATCTTCCAACTGCTGAAGACCCTTAAAACAAATTATCAAAATACAACTTCACCATGTTAGTCCCAAAATGACCTAGTGTGTGTCGAGTGGCCGTTTAACTATGTTTAACTCTGTCTTTAGTTACTATATATTAAGTCTATCATACTTGGATGGCCGAATGGTTAGATTGTGCACACTGTATCATAAAGTCTGTCCTCCCACTGCTAAAGACCACTATGCACATGCAAATTAATTGAAATAAAATTGAACCATGTGTTAGTTCGGAAATAAACTAGTTTGTGTTGATTGGATGTTAAACCCTCTCTCTCTCGCTCTCTCTCTCTCTGCCTCTCTCTGCCTCTCTCTCTCTCTTTCTCTCTCTCTGATGAGCTGTTGGTAGAGTATCTGGTTTATCTTTTATTGTATAATAATGATAACCATGTCGTTAATGATACACCATAGACTAACCTCGCACTTACATAATACCCGATAAGTTTATTATTACTTACTATAAATAGTACCGTAAACAACTATTACATATGTCAAACTACTTCATCTTACATCAATTCTTATGATAATCTTGCTACCTGTTGCCAAAACTCCTTTATATTCTTAGAAAAAATAAAAAAAACATCAACTGTGCAGATTGATGTTTTAGAGAGAAGGTGAAAATTTGTTTGGTTTTTAGATATTAGCAATTCCCAATCCTGAATTTGTGGATAATAATATAAAAATATATGTAGAATATTCTCCTGAAAATGTACTCAAAGTGACTAACATTTTATTAGGAAACCGTAAAATATATCCTGGCTCTGATTCAAAGAGAGAGAGAGAAAGAAATGGGGTTTATCATGCACTCGACACAAACTAGGTCATTTCGGGACTAACATATGGTTCAATTTTATTTTGGTAATTCGCTTGCACATAGGGGTCTTTAGTAGTGGGAGGAAACCGTAGAAAACCCATGCCAGTTGACTCAATGAATTTTTACTGAGCAACGTTTTGATTAGGCTTCTCTAGGCTTTCTAAAGAAGGCGTTTCATCTCTTCAACTCTCATCTTTTCAGTCCTTAATTTTGTAAAATGTAAAAAAAATATTTGCCTTCTGTTGCACTGCGGCTTTAATTAACGGCCGTTTATAATTATGATAAGTTGTCATAGTACAGTAACATGATGTCTTAAAATACGATGAGGTTAATATCTAGGAACTTGTGTGATTGACTTGGAACAGATCCAAATCTCTTCATGATTAGTTGTCCATGTTACTCATATAGTAACCATTGCTAGGATAGGCATACATGTAGGCGAGACTCTACAGTGTGGTAATTTGCACTAGTATATCCAGTATAGGTGTGTTTTTCCTGATTACACCATTTTGCCTATACCGTTTTTTTAAGGACTTCAAAATTTGTCTAATGGTTTGAATTGTTCGTACTTGGTTTTATTTTATTTTATTTATGTCTTATGGAAGCTATAAGCCAGGTAGTTTAGGGGGTCTTTTTAAAACAAATTTTTAATAGAATTTGAAAGGGATTGAGGAACAGGCTTGGCTTTTATGTTTCTGCGTATAGTGAATCATTTAGAAGTTGCGCTTTAAAAATCTTAGTAATCATAATAGTAATATAACGTCTCTCAAAATTTATATGAAATTGTTAATTCCCGAAATGACCTAGTATGTGTCAAGTGCACATTAAACCCCATCTTTCTCTTTCTCGATAGGAGATGGGGTTTGACGTCCTACTTTTTTGTAACATCCAGGCGTTGAAGGTGGGCATACACAATGCAGTGTGCTATTAGGGAAATTTTGCCTAGACAGCAGCGCTACCTCCTACTCTTATTCCAACTGTCAATGATTCTTTTAAGTGAATGCCAACATATATCGTCGGCCTTCTGGCGAACCGACGAATCTGATATACATTTAAGTATTGAGAATTACGTATTGAGAAATTCATACTTTGTTGTTATCTCTGTGGCCATAAATTAATAATATTTATTTAAATGACGTCTAGTGTATATGTCTGAAATAAAACATCATAAATAAATATTGTATTTGATGGCCACAAAGATAACAACAAAGTATAAATTTCTCAATACGTAATTCTCAATACTTAAATATATATCAGGTTCGTCGGTTCGCCAGAAGGCCGACGATATATACTCAGAACCTAGAATTTCCGTTCTATCCGAAAAACTAAAAACTTCCTTGCCAGGCCCTATTCCCTAAGATAAAAGAATGAAAATATGTAACAAAGTAAGGTAAATGAATGAGTAGTTCCTTGTTATTTTAAACAGAATCTTTTTTTTGAAAATTGCATTTTTTTTCTTTTATTTAAGATTATAAAGTAAAAATCTATTAAAACCAAATCATCAGTTCTGGACATTTTATAAGAACGCCACTTGAACTCAACAAAGACTCTAATTAACGTTAAATAGCGTTAAATTATTTTGACATTTAATCATATAGCAATTATATAACCAAGGATAAACAAAGTAATCAAAGCCACATGGTGTTAATTTCTCATGATAAAAATCAAAATTGTTTCTAGCCTATTATATTGGTGCGCGGAAAAAAAGTCACAGGAAAAAAAGTCACAGGAAAAAAAGTCACAGTAAAAAAGTCACAAATTTGCCTGGGTAAAAAAGTCACAGGAAAAAAAGTCACAGGAAAAAAAGTCACAGGAAAAAAAGTCACAGGAAAAAAAGTCACAGGAAAAATAGTCACAGTAAAAAAGTCACAAATTTGCTTAGGTACAAAAAACCACAGGAAAAATGGGATGGATTTGGCACCGCTGACACGATCCCTGCACAGATTTCGTAGCTGTGTCTGCATCTTTACAAATTTCTTTTTGACCTTTCTGACGGTACTGTGTCAGGTGGTAGAAGCATCCTTTGGCTGCCACGTCTCTACCAAACACGACAAGCAAAGAGCGCAAAATACTGTCTTGGAAATCAGTCACGATTGTTTCTACAAATATCTCATGGCCAAGTTCTTCACACTTATCAACAATATAAATTGTGACTTTTTTACCTGTGACTTTTTTTCCTGTGACTTTTTTTCTGTGACTTTTTTACTGTGACTTTTTTTCCTGTGACTTTTTTCCTAGATTCATTATATTTGCTAATAAGATTATTGTACTGTATTTATAAGACCTTGAAAATCTGAACTTCTATGGGATTAAAGGTTAAAGTGAAAATTGAAAAGAGAGAGAGAGAGAGAAATTGGGTTTAATGTCCAATCGACACAAACTAGGTCATTTCGAGACTACCATATTGTTCAATTTTATTTTAATAATTCGCTTGCGTGTAGGGGTCTTTAGCAGTGGGAGGAAATCGGAGAACTTGGAGAAAACCAAATTCACTTAGAAGTTAATGGTTAATTGGCTTATTTTGTAGACAATTTGTTTGTCACCAGAATTAACGATTGATTGCCAGAATCACATGTTCATGACCACAACTTAATAAATATATAAAATGGAAGCTATGAGGTTGTTGTAGATGTCCAGCATCCACTCCAGACGATATGAACAAGCCAATGTTGCAGATAATCTTTTGAAGGGCCTCTTTTTTAATTTGATTGAATTGAAACTGGGTGATTATCCTTCTTTGATATTATGATTGGGGGTTCCGCAGGCGAATGGTTGATATGTGAACCTTTCATCATTGAGTCAATTGGCATGGTTTCTATTCCCCAGTTGTACGTGACAAGGAGTAGGGTCGCCTGTCGAATACCGTGGGTCCTCCTGTTTCCTCCCACTGCTAAAGACCCCTACTAGCAAGCAAATTATTGAAATAAAATTAAACCATATTATTATGTTAGTCTAAAAATGACCTAGTTTGTGTCTAGTGGACTTTAAACCCCATTCTTCTCTTCAATTAAATGTTAAAATACATTTATGGCACGAAAAATTACGATGATGTTTTTTAAAACACAATTGGGATCAAGGACGTTTATATAATTCAGCAAAGTGTGGCATAGGTTTATCGTAGTTTGGGAAACTAAAGTTTAATTCTCAGCAAAAAACAAACGTGTTGCTATTTTACAACAGAAGCTTATCAAATTTATTAGTCTGTAAAAACTGTGAAGCTATTGTTGTTATAATCAGTGATTGTCTGAAGACATTATAGAATAATAGGTTGGTTACGTACCATTCCCACACCCGCTCTCCCGTAAAAAGGCAAAACCTAGTAACTCACTTTTTTATCAAAATTAAGTTAGGACCAAATTTGTAGTTACTAGGGTATGTGCTTCCTGTTGTTGTACTATATATTCCAATCTTTTGATTTTGTAAGCAGTTACACCCATGACACAACCTAGCAACTCCCTTCATTTGTCTAGTATACCGCAGCAAAACCTAGTAACTCAATAGTAAATTCAATGGATGAGCTGGGGTTTAATATTCATTCATTACGTTTTCCTTTGTTTTCTCAAAACAAGAAAAAAGTGAGTTACTAGGTTTTGCCTCTGTTAATGAGAGAGGGAGAGAGATAAATGAGGTTTAAACTCCACTCGACAAGACTACGTAATTTCGGGACAAGTTCACACGACAATGGGGGGTTGGGATGGCCCAGTGGTCTAGAGTGTCGCGCTTCGACCTCTAGCTGGCCGGTCACCTTGGGCTTGCGGCTGTGGTTTCGAGCCGTATGTGGCATGGAGATAGGGGCGCCTTCTCAACCTCGTGGTTTTCTCCGGGCACTCCGGTTTCCTCCCACGGCTAAAGACCCCTACGCTCAAGCAAATTATTGAAATAAAATTAAAACCATATGTTAGTCCCGAAATGACCTAGTTGTGTTGAGTGGACATTAAACCCCATTTCTCTTTCTCTCACTCGACAAGACTAGGTAATTATTTCCTTAATTCACATGCAAATTGGGTTTTAGCTGTGGGAGGAAAACTGGAAGACCTGGAGATAACATACAAGGTTGTACGGATGAGCTTATTCCTTGTCATGTACCGAAATCATTCTAATTTATCACGGCTTATTCCATGTTAAAACAAACTCAAATTGATTATTCAACATTTAATTAGAATAATAAAACTTGTAGAGATTTATCCTAAATGAAGAGCGTATGAATTCAATCATTCACCTGAGGACCCGTATAGACATTGGCGTGCATGAAAAAGATCCCTTGGCAGTTGGAATTTAATTTAAAAGAAGGCTGTTGCATTGCTGCCCTGGCAAAAATTCCCTCATATTACACTGTAGGAGCAGAATAGTAGGACGTAAAACCCTATTTCATTTCAATCATTCACACTTTTGGTTAACAAATTAAATTCAAACTTTTTCCACCGACAAAAATTCAATGCACTAATAAAACACTTTATTTGAAATAGATGTCTGACGCTATTTACAAACTATGAAAACATTTCAACCATAAAAATCCAAGTGCCAACGTTTAGTACAATCTCAAGTTTTATAAATGGATAATGTCTTGTCAGTGTCTGGTTCTTTATTACTAACAGCAAGATTGAGAAAGTTGTGGCGCTAAAATTCTTCGTGTCAATTCAGAATTCTTTGTTTGTTTTCACTATTCTCAGGGAAAGGTGTTTTACTTAGGCTAAGCCAGTTCCCCAATCTCATTTAGATGTGTTGAATAAAAAAATGTTAGTTTTTTTTACAAAATGGGGTTGGGTGGCGACATGCGTTAACAGGTGCCCTACATATCAAGGTCAGTTAATGCAAGAAGTCGCAGTATTATCTTATGTTTCCAAGTGTCAAGGAGAAGGGCCACATAGCAAACCTAATGAATGTCTACAGAACCTTCTAATTGCTAAAGACCTGTGCAAGCAAGCAAATTACATGTATTGAAATGATAAATATATGTTTATTGGATTTCTGTCCATTTTTAATTAGTTGCTGTCTGGAAACCCTTAATCTCCTAAAGTCACAAATATATTTAAATGAATGAATGAATGAAATGAGGTTTAATGTCCTACTAAATATATTTAAAACATACGATGCATGTAGATGTTAAAACACTAGCTACTATACTAAAACATAATTTCTAATGTTCATTGGTCCATTAAGACTCTTTGTCTTTGTGTCAAATTTTTGACAGTTGGTTGGTCCAATTCCCAGTTTGTCAATAAACCAAGACATTTAATATGTGGCCCCTATTTGTTTGTTTACACTCCCCTTTATCTCTTAATTAATGACAACTAAGTGTCAAATTAATTAGCGTAAAACAGTTAAAAGTCGTCACATTAATTAGTTTAAGACAGTAAATTGAGTTAGCACCTAATTGACAAGGGGAGGTAATTAACAAGGGGGGTAATTAACTCATTAAGTGATCCTTGACATGATGACAAGATTTAGTTTTATTACTTCATAGGGTAACTTAGTAAGGTAATGTTTTGCTAACCAAGAGGTCATGGGTTCAATCCTGGTGCTTAATAAAAAAGTTCCCAGGGATTTATCAGCATGCTTTTACCTTGTCAGAGGCACAGGATGGGGCTTCTAATCATTTGGATGGGGCAAAAATGAAATTGCGCATAAAAGAACCTTTGACAGTTGGAAAATCAAGTGGTTTGATCCCAAGCTTGATTTATCTGCTTAACATAAAGGGTTTTGTATAGGTCAGCTCACTGCTGAAACAAACACTGTGCAAAAACAAATTTGCATTAATGTACGGTATGTTAGTCCAGAAATGACCTTGTTTGTGTCAAGTGGACGTTATACCTCATTTCTCTCTCTCTCGCTATTTAAAAATCTGTTAAAAACTGGAGCCTGTATTGCGCTAGTAAGAAATAATTGATGGTCATTTGAGTTTGGTATTGCGAGGCATTCCCAATCCTCTCTAACTTTTTCTAGCTCTTCATTTTTTTGGGCATTAGACAAGAAATATGTCAGTAAATGAGGTCAGCGTTTAAGAGTATTTTGTTAATGATCTGTTAACACACCTGACCGTTATAACCTGGGATAACTTATACTAGAATGATAAATAGTGTGAAATACAGATTACAGCCCTCAACTTCTTCACTAATGCCAACTTTTAACAGCAAAATCACTTAAACAAAACTCGGCCACTGAAAAAACCAACAGTCATCATGTTCTTATCCCACACTGAACAAAGTTATTGAAGAATATTGAAAGGGACTTTGTCTGTACTTTTTTTTCCAGAGCATTTAAGTAGTGCTTTTGAAACTTTGTTCCCATCATTCTATTATAGTAATTGTGCCATATTTTTGGGGGTTTGACAAATTTTTTGGGGGGATACAGTTGTGGAGGGGGGAGGAGAGAGGGTGTTGGTAACTGAATCTTCTTGTCTGTTATTTTACTGCTATTGTTAAAGATCAGGATGGTCAGTTTTGTCGAAACATTTTCAAAGAGAGTCATGAAGCCAGTTAAGACATTAAGGGCAGGATTATCGGGACTAACATACAAGCTACCTGTTAGCTCTTTCTTTGTATAGTGATAAATAAAAGTAAAAATACCATTACCATGATAGTACTATCTAAACTCTCTCTCTTTACAATTTATCATTCTATTTCTAGACAACCTCTTCAACAACTACCTCATGTTACACAACAAGAGAGAGAGAGAAAGAGAGATGGGGTTTAACATCAACTCAACACAAACTAGGTCATGAGGAGACTAACATATGGTTGAAATTTTATTTCAATAATTCACTTGCTCGTAGGGGTATTAAAATAGTGGGAGGAAACCAGGGGATCCGGAGAAAACCCACGAGGCTGGACAGGCAACCCTACTCCTTGTCACATACAACCGCGAATTCGAAACCACGCTACTTGACTCAATTACACACTTTATGATACAGCATGCACATGCTAACCATTCAGCCATCCAACCTCCCTGTTACACAACAAACTGTTTCACTGACATACAGTAGAACATCTGATACCAATTCTCATTTGGTGAAGAATTAAACATGGCCAATAGTTTGGGTTGTATTAATTAAATCAATGTGGCAGGGCCCGGTTTCTCAAAATCTTAACCAAAGATAAAATCCAAATTGTAGTAGATACCTCAATTTTGATTGGCTAAGCACTAAAATCAATCTAATATTATGCAATCAAATTACTAAAATTTGGATTTTTATCTTCGTTACAGTTTCATGAAACTGGCCCCTCGTGTCATTTCTGCCATGTAAATATGGGCATAGACATACAGATATGTGATTGTTTCATTATTGTGGAGGTTTAAACGCCCAAATTTCTGTGTTTTTGCAAGAATATCACCAAACAAAGTTTGTTTCATTATATTGTGGAGGTTTAGGCGCCAAAATTACTGTATATTTGTCAGAATATCACCAAACAAAATTTAGTTGAAGATCCCAAAAAGTCATCTTTACATTTTTGTTATGATATGAATTTACGCAAGATTAGTCTTAAATATTCACAGTTTTTTGGTGACATATATGAGTGTGATTCTCGGAAATAATACTATAGATTAGAATATTAGTCTGAAAGATTCTTGTTTTGATTTGACTCCTGGTTTTCTCTGGAACAAATAGTAATTACATGATTGTCTGAATTTCTGTAAACACCTTGCTCGAATATTGAGGAAAAGGGGGCATTTTGTATAGTCTGTCTTGTCCTGTTACATCACTGGATTTCGGTTCATAAATTAAAGTGATGAATTGAGCAAGGTACATTTACCCTATCTGGAACATCTGATACAACTTTTTATGTATTTGGTAAGTTCACATAGCTAAGTCTTTCTTGTACTCATGTTAGTTAATTGGACCATTTTCTTGTAAACACTCTTGCTCCATATGTTAGTTTGTGATGTGTGGATGTTAAAACCCCATTTCACTCTCTAAAAAGCCAAGGAGTGGTTAGAGGAAATTTAATGAAGATTTGAGTATTTTGTAGTTTGTGTAGTAAAGATTTAAATGATATTTGAGAATGATATGGTAGAGGTAGTTGTTTGGTGGTGTTGAGTGATTTAGAAGACCACCCTGTAATGTACCATTTACACTAGGAGATAGGAGATTAATTTATATACCAGATGGTTCCTACCAACCAAAACACATATCACACCTTCTTCAAACCTACAAAATAAAAAAAAACTTCGGCATAATTAAACTACTTATTCTCTATCTTATTGAGATTTCTTGCTTTTCTTTTGTGTCAGACTTTCTCTTTATACAGATCTTGTCTCTGCCATTAAAAGTCATTGTGATTTTTTGACGTGAGGGAAGGAAGGCTGAACAAGGACAGTGGTCTAGTCGTTCGGATAGGATGGAAAACCAAGCTCATGTGTACACATTAGCGTGCATGTAAAAGATCCCTTGACAGTTGGAATTTGATATAAGAGAAGGCTGTTGCGCCGCTGTCCTGGCAAAATACCCCTCATAGCACACTATATGGCGTAAACTCTTCTTCATTAGCCCAGTTGAAGCAGAACAGTAGGACGTTAAACCATATTTTATTTCATTTCGTTTCTCTGCCATTAAAATAACAAATAATACAATCTTAAATTGTAAAGTTGACTGTGATTCTGTGTTACAATATGTCATGCATAAGCGTTTTATGGTATAATCCAAGATGGCTTCAGCTAGTGTTTCCCAATTTTGGGTCCAAAGGGGTCGTCATGGAAAAAAAAGGAGATTGCGGTCGAGAATTTGAACCACACACATGATAATATGTGGAACATAGTAATTGTCATCACTGGACCAGAAGCCATGGATACAAAGTGTGGTTGGCTCGTGTTCCGTCCATTGGGTGTTGTCTATATCAACTGATCACTGCAGCTTGGTTTCCTTTAGAGATGGATTTGACAGTTGATTGACAGTTAGCACACGGCCATATCTATCCTACATTTTACAACTCATTATCAGTCCCCTGGGATCACATGTTTACCTGGAATTACAACTTCTGGGATCTTTAACATACACATTATACAAATATACAAGATCTACAACTGATTCATCATAATAATGAGCCATACCAAAAACCTCTGGTCAGAGTTCAGATGATGACATATATCATTAACTAGACTACAGCTGTTCTCATTACTGGTGATCATTGCCCAATTTCGGTCAAGTTTTAGGTAGGGTTGCTTTAACAGCTATTATAAAAGGTTCCAGTCTGGTAAAGCCTGTACAAGAAGAGTACTGGTCATGCGTTTGGATATACATGTACTACAGCAACGGTGTTATATAATATGTATCTTATTTTGTACACGTTCAAGACCTCCTGACAGTTGATATTAAAGACAATTTTAGCCTCCCTCAAAATGAGTAACTATTGTTGATTATAGTTGTAGTGTTATTGATTGTGCACGTTTAAGATCCCCTGATTGTTGATATTAAAAACAACTTTGTTATAAATTTATCATGATTATAAGCCATTTTGGGTGGTTGGATGGCTCAATCATAAGGTCTGTAATGGACTCAACTGACATGCCTTTTATTCTCCGATTGTAGCTGACAATGAGTATGGTCACCTGTCCAACCTAGTGGGTTTTCTCCAGGTCCTCCGATGTTAGTCCCTTAATAACCTAGTTTGTGTTGAGCGGACGTTAATTCCCATTTCTCTCTCTCTCTCTTATTAGCCAATTGTGTTGATTATGTTTAAGTCTAAGATCTCCTAACAGTTGATATGAATACATTTATCATGATATAACCCTCCCCCAAACCTAGCAATTATTGTTGATTATAAAATATATAAATTATTGACTGGTGGTTTACCTTGACAAGGTCCTGACAAGATTTATTAACATTTCTTTGTTGAAGGTTTAAGTTTATGTAAGAGATTTCCCTCAGAACAGAATGGGTGGCCTCTTTATAACAGCGGAATTATATAAATGGGTGGCATTTATAACGGAGGAATTATATAAACGATTAATTAAACGGGAGGAAAACATACAGCAGGAATTATTAACGTTCTCCTGTTATTTCTTTAGTCTTGATTTACCAGACCCATTTAGTTGTTATTGTCTATGACTCTGGTTGAACAAGACTATTATTTTAAAAAGACAAAGTTAGCTAATTCCAACAAGGAACCAGAAGCAAGCTGCTATGAAGTACGTCTGTTATTCTAGACAGCTGTTGTAAATGTTATGTTCCTGTCGATTTCAGTTTTTGTCCTAAAATACCAACATTTTCCATTCCATTCCTTTTGAGCCACAAAACAGCTTGTTCCTCCATTTTGTAAATTTTAGCAGTGTTTTGACCTGCAGTTTTAAAGAGCATATTTCCTGTTTTTTTTCTCAAATTATATTTTGAGATTCTGAAATTTGAAATTTTGCATATTGCTGAAAATAGTCAATGTTTAGAAGATTTACCAGAAAACATTAAGAAAAACAAATTCATACAGTTCTAAAGCCTATTTAAGTTTTTAAGTGTAGACATTTGCTACTAAATATACAAATATCAGTGCTACATTGCCGAAATGTGATTTCACTGTACTGTAGTGGGTGGTTTGGGATGCATTCATGTATACCTTAATAGCGTGATAATAATAATGCTGCCTGGGTGAAATTCGGACATTTCTCTACTACTATACACTGAGATCTCACTATTCCCAGTTCCAAAAACCGAAATGGAAGTCTCAAGTAGATATTAATATATTATTAAAATTAAAGTCTTCCTATCTGAGAAATCACTATATAGTTGATAGTTTGGGGTGTGTTCATGTATCATAATATCGTTATAATACTGCTGCCTGGGTGAAATGCTGACATTTCTCTACTAAACACTATTAAAATTAAGTATTCCAATCTTTTATAATTTCAGTTCGAAGAGTTCCTCCTCATTTTTCCATCGCACCAGATGACACAAAGGTTATGCCTGGAGCCGATGTCAACCTTACATGTGTGGCAGTGGGTTCTCCGATGCCCTTCGTTAAATGGCGGCAGGCAGCAAAGGAATTAACACCTGAAGAAGACATTCCAATTGGTCGTAATATTCTACAGTTAGAAAATGTTCGTGAATCGAAGAACTATACCTGCGTAGCGTCATCAGATCTGGGAAATATCGAGTCCGTGGCTAAAGTTATAGTTGAAGGTAAGGACGTTATTTTTTTAATGTTTATTTCAGCTTTCATTATTAGCATTTAAAATACAATTTCACTCGTATCCAGAGACAAAGATATGCAATTACGTTTTTTTAGTTTTGATGCCACCAGTGCTAAAATAGTAGAACCTTAGAATTGTTCAAATGAAATCTGATATATATGTCAAAAACATCAAAAGACCCCAAGCTTTCAAGTAAAAATTTCTTCTGTTAGTAGTTTGAGGAATTCTATTAGTGAAATTCGTATAAATTTCCACAACATCATTTTGAAATACGATTCACCCCTATAGAGATTAGAATGACAACATTGATTTGATTATGATGTAAGAGCCGCCTTGGGTAGAGGAAAAAAAATCTCCAAATTCTCTTTTCATCTTCTGCGAATCAGAAACGAACATCTGGAGAAAATCAAATTGGTCTCCAACAGATTCACGGCTGATGCCTTTAAACACTTTGTTTTTTTACTAATCATTTCCTCAGTTTCACACCAAGTGTTCATCTTGGTCTCTGAATATAATTTAAGACCCCCCTAATTAAATATTTACAAGCGGAGAGATTTATATGAATGGCCTACATTATGGGTCCTATTAAGCAATTTATGTTAAGACAATTTGAAGGTGTTGTGTAATGAGATAGTGGTGTACCTTTGAAGATGTTTAATCTGTACGTTTTAGCACATGTTCGCAAAGACCTTCAGGAATCTTCATTACTTTGAAATAATAGTGTTGACATATAACACTCATCTTTATAATATTATTCAAATGTTTTAAATCAAGATTTGAATATTTCGTTCAATTCAATCATTAGATTTAATTATTTTAATGCATTGTCATATTTCTAAAAATATCAACCCAAAAACAGTTAATCTTTCAAAAAATACATTCCTTTATTTGTTTATTTTCGAATAGCTTTTAATTTCACAGTTCAAATAATATCAAATGATATCCATAAGGAGACAAACAAACTAGTCAAGTTGACATTGATCTATGAATACCAAAAAATAAATTCAAATTAAGAAAATATAATTTAAAGCAAATATTCAAATTCGAATCCATAAAAAAAAAAAAAAAAAATAAAAAATAGTGATGTTGACATTGATTTATGAATACCAAAAAATAAATTAAAAGCGAATGTTCAAATTCGAATATGTGTAAGCACTATCAAAGATGATGAATATTTTATTTTCAGACTCAGTATATCATAATAGTATGTAAATAACCCTGCGTTTAATTGATTTGTTCAAATGATTTTAAGAATTTTTGAATTGGAATGCTCGTTCTATTATTTATAACAACCAAATAAGGCTGCTTGAATTAAGTCTATCAATAATTGACGACATGATTAAGTAACGTCAATGAAAAGATACCAATTAAACAAACAAAAAGTTGTGTTTTTTTTGCAGGATTAATTGTTTGAAATTAACTTTGAATTTAGCTCAACATATGTTCTAATTAATATTTGATGTAAACATGCTTTGGGTTTCAATTTTCTTTTTTTACTAATTGAGACTTTTGACATTGGAATACTTATTTATATAAAAATGGCATCCCTTGGTTTATTAAGGTTTTTTAAGAGTAATTATCGTCAAATCATTGACAGGAATCTAGAGGGAAGGATGGACATATGTGTTGCAATAAACACATTAGCACCTCTGTTGTTCAAAACCACCCAAAACTACCCTTTATTCTTGGACCTCAAAACACCTGAGTCACATAACTGTTACTAGGTCATACTGTTTCAGAAAACAAATCTCAAAAATCTGAATGCAAAAAATGATCACATTTCTAAAACTTTAAAGGGAATCGAGGTAGTTAAGAGTCACATGTACCAGGTCATAAGGGGTTAATGTCCAATTCATTTTGAGCTGAGGAGTACAAATTCTTAACTGTATTAAAACAAACAAAATTAAAGCCCAGAGTAAAAACAAAAACAATATTTTATTAATACATTAGTCATGATATATTGACTGGAAATTGCTTCCATTTTGATTTAAACTTTTTCTGGGAATTTTTTTTTTATTAATTTATAAGGAAAGGGAACTATATTCTTAAATATTAAGAGAACATATTATAAAGTTGGTTGGATTTAGTTCCTGTTTTCTTAATTTGGGACAATATATGAAATTAATTGAATGCAGGCAATTTCCAGTTTAAACATACAAGGGCCTTTATTCAAGAAAACTTGAATATCTTAAAGATGCATTATGTAAGAGTTAAATCTGCCTATCGCAGGCCTTTCTTTAGGCCTGAAATGTTATATAAATTAATAACATGTCAAAAACAATCGATTGCTCTAGATTTTTAACAGATTGATAGTAAATGATTTAATTTAAAACTGGATAATCAAGATGTTGTTAGTAATTTTAACAATGGTAGCAATGGCTGTTCTGCAATCAATGATATCTCCGCTCAGACTGAAGTAATTTGACTGAAATTTTCAACATGTTCCCTTTTCATTATCCTTTTATAATTATTATAGCAAGAACTGCCAGCTCATTATCTAAATCTTACATAATGCTTCTTTAAAATAAATTGTTATTAAAATTAAAATTCTGCACTTTGTTACCATTGGTTATAAAGTGAACTGCCAGCCATTTTAAAGAGGATTTTAATTTTATAATTGATTTTAAGATATTAAAAGTTTTTTGCATTATTAAGACTCTTGAACTATAAATGGTGCATGATGTCACATTTTGTTTTTCTTTTAAATGTTTTTATGTGCATGCCTCTCATTTTTGTTGTTGATTCAATTCTCTGTGGACTTATATATTCGCATGAGCAACCATTTTATTTTCATTTACTGATCACAAGCCCTTTTCAGTTAACAATCTTTTCAATTATTCAATTAATTTCGTTTCACAATCCATGTGGAATTTGGCCAAAGCTTAAGCATGACATGTAAAGCGTGTGTACACGTCTGTACATCTTTTTGAACGCGCACATGCATACACACACATACATGAACACACACAAACATCAACATTACATTAAACCAGGGATTTAACACCGTTACTATAGTTACTTGATGTTATAAGAGGAAGATACCCCCTGTGGAGGTACCCAGCTTTTGACCAATCAAAATGAGCTAAGCATCTGATGGAATCTGATTAACCAATCAACACTAGTGTATTATATACATGATAGGAATATACCACATGCTTATCTTGCAGAGTGGTGGTATACAGTTTATATATATAGATATATGTGTGTAATTCTAGAGGAGTCATATCACGGCACTCTGGATCTATATAGACTGGTCTACAGTTCTAAAACTACAAGGTACACATACACACTTTAGTCGTAAAAACACTGACAGAGAGAGCTACTAGCAGGCTAGACTGGCTCTACACAAGTACTCTTTATTCAGAAATATTGGAATAATCCAGGGAAAGAGAGTGTGTGTGTCTCTCTCTCTCACCTTCAAGCGAAGTCATTTGAATAACAGATTAAACTACACCTAAGCTACATTGATTGAAAATTAATTGGAAAAATAGTGTGAAAAGTGGTCAAATTGATTTTTCACCTGTGCTACATAGAAGGTGGATAGGTTACGTTACGTTCATGGATTTATCAAGATCATGTGACCAGGTGAACATTAACGCAAGATAGTTTGTGTCAGTCAGGAACTGAGGTTATTAGCCGTAATATCATATGCGTATTACCGTTTCACTGAAACACGCAGGAATTCAGAACTTCTGTAAAAAAAGGATTTAATATTTCGTTACTCGCATATCATTGTTTCATTCAGATACACTTGTTGTTTGCTTCAGACAAAAAAATAAAATACCTTGGATAGTAAAACACTTTGGTTTTTGGGATTTAGTCAGAACGTTATGTGGATGTATTGAAGTGCAATTCTAAATAACATACAGCTTAAGTTTAAGTTAAGGAATTTATTCGAAACGATTTACGTTTTTTGAAGATAAAGAATTTTAAAACAAGGATTATTATAATTTCACGACCTTTTATTGCAAAATAACAGGATTCAGTTTTTATGAACAGAAATTGTGGAAGTTTTTTCAGACCTGTTTTCTTGTGTTGTTGTCACCTCTTATCACAGTAGCCAGGATTTTTATTTCTTCTCTCAAATCTCTACAAACACTTAGTTTAGTGGCTAGCCGAGAACTTTCATTCATTCATTTTGGATTACTTTCTTCACTCTTGCGACACAATCTTTCTATTAGAAGCTACTAGGATGCATTAAGTTGTATTATTATCAAATCAGGCAATAAGCATGGCCATTCTGCAGCACCGCAGCAAAATTCCGCGTGGGCACAATCACATCTCTAGTGCAATATTTAAATGGAATATGTATCATATTTATGGTTTAATGCTAATTCTATTCGTTCCGTGTATTCCTGCAGCAACGCCCAGTCCTCCTGTTAGACTCCGGGATTCGGAAGTCACCGCCACATCTGTCAAACTAACGTGGGAAAGTGGAAACTTGGAACCTGTCAAATCGTATATTGTTCAATTTAAAATGAACACGAAACAGGGAAATAGATTTAGTGAAAAAATCAACATCGATAAAACGGAACACATTCTCGATCAACTGAAGGCCTACACAACATATGAAGTTAGAGTCATAGCCGAGAATAACATCGGCCGTGGGCCCCCCAGCAAATCAATTCAAGTCACGACTGGGGAATTAGGTTTGTAAAAGTTTTAGTTTCATGAAAAAAAAAAATTAGAAAAAAATTGTTTTTGGTTTTATTAGCACGTGATTAAATGGCTGCACTTTCTTTTTTTTGTTCAGTTTTTCCAAATTTTTAAAAATTAGATGCTGCTTTTCTTTTGGGTTGTCTTTTTTCTTATTGTAGATTTTATTGTGGCAAATGGTTACAGTACATGTAGTAGCTTCTTGTAAATTTTTTCTGAGCTTTTGTCTGTTTTTTTGACAAGGGTAAAATGGGAGGGGTTATAGACGAATGATGATGGGTGGGTGTGGGGCTACTTTTTAAGAATCAATCAAAAATACAGGTTGAAAGCATACTCCAAGTATGAAATCGGTTGGTTCCATAAAATTTATAGACCTACCATGCAATTTTAGATTAGATATAAATTTTGGAATTTGAGGGGGAGTTCCTTCTGATTTTTGCAGATTTTGACCAATATATTTGGAGTTTGCTTATGTATTATACTTAGCATATATTGTTTCATAACAGTTTAATATTGACTATCATATACCATGCATTCATTTCATTACAATATTTACATTATCCAATATCAGAATTTTTTATTGCAGCTCCTTCAATTGAAGTATTTTTCATACTGGGTTGTTCGATTCATTCATTACCATTACCATTACATTTTGCATGCACACACAAGAAAAAATTCAATATTGAAACTTTTTTATTGTAACTATTTAAATTAGGTTATTGAAATAGTTTTTGTACAGGTTTTTTTGATTGAAAGTAGTTTAATATTTAAGATAAATAGCCCTTTATTTGTTTTCTGTTTCCAAGGCATTAGAAATTATAATATATTTATACGTAAAGTAAATATAATATGGTATTGACTCATGCTCAAAAACAAAAAATCAAAAGCGTCAGAACAAACAGTGAGTGGCGGAAAATCAAAATATATTCGGCTTCTTCATCAATATTTGAAGAAAACTGTTTTTGAGGGTCTTTGTTTGTCTTGGGATCTTATCAATGGGTGTTCTATTAGTCGGTGATTGTTCAATTTAATGGACAATTAAGTTTTTTCTGATAAGATGATTGATTGTGATTCTGTAATCTTGTTGGACCAATTTAATTGTTTGATTTGTCGTGTTGGTGTTAAAGAGAAAGAAAATAGACGAAGAAGGTCTGATAATTGTTTCGATCAGAATGGACAAAGTTTGAATGGGTTTTAAAAATGTCTTTAAAATGAGATATGCAGGTTTGGTCAATATGGAATCTTTTTTTAAAAAGGGAAGCCTGGTTTTCGCCCCTTTTATCTCAATAAATTTTTATCGGTTGGCTAAATCTATGGGGAGGTTGTCTTCTGAATTTTAGGACCTGGAACTAAGCTCCAAGCGCTACTTGTCTTAACTCTTTGGCTGCGGTAGTCGACTGGATTGGTCAATGCGGCAGATGTCAACAAATCTGATGTAAATAGTTTAGTACAGGTGGCGTCATCTTTTAAAGGGCATGAAAGGTATTGATGAAAATAGACACGGGGGACAATGGCTGAGGTTCTTTTTTAGTTTGTGAAAAGCATCAGGCAGAACTTATTCTGGTCAGCGGTTGACAAAGCTTTGAAGACTATGGCTGGAGAAATCTTCCTATCAACAACAGAATTTGATAAAAGGTCCAATTGTATATTAGAAAGATGTCCTGAACCTTGCTTCAAAATATTTTCATAGTATGCTAAGATGTTTAATTTTAACCAAATGATTCCAAATTTGAGCTCTTCATAGCTAAATGGAAGAACTCAACCCTGTTGTCTGTTAGTGCCACTCAGTAGTGAAAAAAAAAGTTAATTGAAGTACTTTAAAAATGAAAAAAATATTCAAGTCGTTTATTTTAAAGAATTTGGTTGGTAAGAGTTGACTTAGTTGTCACACTAAGTTAACTGTATTCAATAACCAGGCCCGATGAATATTTTATACGCGACATTATTAATTGTACACATGTGATTTACTCCCAACATCTACGTATAAATAAATAATGACTTAGATCTTTTGTTTAGAGATCTTGTGGATTAATGCTTGACAATCCAGACTTAGAAATCCCATTATCAAGTCTTAACTGAAGATTCTGAAAGTTCATGATATTTCTCTGGTGATAGTAATTTAAACAGATTTGTTTTGATCAAAACTTTGCATTGAGTCTGACTGAATGAAAGGGAAGAGTTATAATGAGTAAATATAGTGTTGGAGTTTATTTCATATCATCTATGCAAGTGTTGTGGCTTGAATACCAGGCCTGTGTGTGACAGGTAGTAGAATAGTCTGACTAACCTTATGGGTTTTCTCAAAATGCTCTGGTTTCCATGCAAACAAATTGTGGCGTGCACATAAAATATCTCTTGGCAGTTGGAATTTGATATATATAAAAGTAGGCCTAAGCGGTAGTGTCGCTGTCCAGACAAAATTTCCCTCATAGCACCCTGCATGGTGTATGACTATCTCCATTATCCCAGTCGGAGCAGAACAGTTAGGATGTTCAACTCCATTTGATTGCCTTTTGTGTACTTCAAAATAACAACATTTCACGACGTACATATTAATACATAATGATAAGTAAAATAAATTTACTAGGTGACTATTTCAAGTTCGACCTCATTATATATATTTGCAAAATTTAGATAATTTGGTTTTGTTATAGTCAGGATATTTTTTTTTTTATGGAGATATTTTTCTAACTTTATTCTTTATAACAATTAGTGGTATTCAATCCAGGGTTTAGAGGAACTACAAATGTTCTTTTGTTGTGTATTACAAATTCGAGTTTCAATACTATTACGAACAGGTTGATTTAATTATGATTACTTAGGGAATTTCCAATGTGTGTTTGGTCTTTATGAAAATAGGTTAACAGTATATAAGCGATGTTAGCGTAATTAATTAAATGATTGATCTTTAATGCCAGACCAAACTCGTTATATAACCGTGGTGTAACAATAATATGTTAATTGGTGTAAACGTATACACTCATTAAATATGGTATTATGTACACACATGAACACACATGGTCTTTGTAGGGTACTAATAGTGTTTTTATAATAGGGGCTTTACGTCTGCTCTCACCTAAGGTGATACATCACAGACAGTCCTTCAGAGGGGATGTCTTGAAACCTTTAAATAAAGTTGTCGCCTGTCCAACCTCATTGGTTTTCTCCAGGTCCTCCGGTTTCCTCCCACTGCTAAAGACCCCCTACATGACTTAGTTTGTGTGGAGTGGATGTTGGACTCCTTATTCTTTCCCCCCCCCCCCCCCTGTCGCACAATGAGTAGATGACAGAACAGCTGAATCTAGCAGTTTAAAAACTAGTAAAGAGTTAAGGTTTATGAACTGGTTTATTTACCACACTATCGCATTCAGTAGGCCTCTCAATACAATAATGATTTTAACCGTACCAAACATTTTGAACTTTTAGCTGGACATGTATTAAACATATCAATAAAAACACTGATTAAAAGACAAATCTGTGTCAGACTTAATGACAGACACAAGATGGATGGATTTTTAAAAAAAGCTTAACTCAAGCATTCAAACAGGGAACATAAATAAAGTAACTAAGTGCAGGATTATAACTGGTTTAACTTAAGCATCCGACCGAATAAACAGGGAACATATAAATATAGTAAGGGCAGGATTATAACTGAACTACACGCAAAACAAAAATGACTGAATATACGCACAAGCTCTGCTGTATAGGGAATGATATGCTGGATCACACTCATTAAATATATGGTAAATAAAACTACCAGCGATGACATTTTACTCTCATGAATGTTCTCGGAATTAATTTGACAGTTGTCCTTCAACAGATTAATTATATGTAAATAGTGATTTACATTGAATTATTGTCGTTTTTTGTGTATCCTGTTACATGGAATTATTGTCGCATTGAACTATTGTGCTTACTTAAGTACTTAAACCCTATTGTAATCTGAAAGAGATTTTTTTCACAATTTCTTTTATACAAATAAATCAATTTGCTTATAGCCTTCCGGATCTACAGTCTTCCTTTTTCCCCCTCCCCTGTATAACAAAGTTTTAACTTGGGTATAAACATAATGTTGGTTATGACATTTTGTTTCCGTTTTTTACAGCACACTTGTCCCTAATCTGTCTAGCTTGACGAGCTTTCCATGACAACTGGATGACACAATCTATATGTTACTTGATCAACCAGCTGTCAAAAACATTACTTTCTGTTGAAGCTTGTGTGTCATTTACTAAAAGCTTCACTAAGATTTGTAAAACTTTCTCAAAACAATTTTGGAAGAAAAAAAAATGCTGAACTTGAAACCATGGGTGGTGAAGAGCGTATTTGCTTATCACCAAAAACATTGAATATTTTAAAAGATAACCTGAATGTTGAATATATTTTCAAAGTTCACCAGAGCCATAAGGCCTGTATTATGAGGAATTTTCTAAAAAGACATATGTTTTGATCTTAATAAGAATGTAGGTTTGTTTGAAAAGAAAAAAAAATGTTTTCCGTTTTAAATATCAGCTAGAAATTGGTTGTTTGAGTTTATAACAGATGTTTTTAGTTCATGATAATAAATACGATGATTCAAATACATTTATTTTTATTCGTTGGTTTCCATTTTCAAGTTTCCATATGAGACCAGTTTTAATTGAGGCAAGGCCCGTTGTAAAAGCTGATGATGGTCATTTAAAGGATTTCGAATCCATCGCAAACCACAATAAATGTCAAATTGATTATTTAACATTTAAGAAAGCAAAAACAAAATATAAAGGTTGATAATATCCTGGTTGTTCAGTGAATGAGGTCAAAAGAGGCCTATCACAAGATGATAATAGAATGGATTTGTAGTCAATGAGATTGAAAAGAAGCCTATCAAAAGATTTGAACCAACACTTAAAGTTGGCGCTGGCTTGTTTATGCCAGATCTTCGAAAATTTGCAATTTATCATATCTTTGTAAATACTGAATGGAATTGAATTATTTTGGCCTGATATTCCTTTTAGACAGAATGGTACTTTGTAAGGGATTAATAAATGATGGTTTGAGACTTAATGGCTGAATGGTTAGCACTTGCGCGCAGTATCAAAAGGCCTTGAAGAACTGAGATTTAAACAGCTAAAATGTTGAGTTATCAATTAATTTGTCCTTGACATAAAAATAAGTCTTTTTTTGTTTGTTGCCTGGAAAATGTCTGTAAAAATATCTTTGGGCGGATGAATACCTGTGGAGATAGTTTATACAGATGTGCAAGGGTTTTTAATCAGTCCTAGGAAGGGGGTAGTGATAAGGCTTCATGTTTCGACTGATTTACATTTCTTAACCCATTTAACCCTAGAGCCAATTAAAAGATTAGCTGTCTACACCTAAGCTCATTAAATAAGTAGGGCCCTTATTCCTAAGCCAATTAGTGGATTATTGTTAATCCTAAAACCCTCTACAAGATTACAAATAACTTCAAAAATATTTTCTATACATAGAAATACTCTGTTACAAAATTGTACAGATTGTCGTGTTCTTTCTAATGATATAAAATTCAATTGTATAAAATAGAAATTATATTACTATAAATAACATTGAAAAGTCAGTTCCATTAAAATAATGACTTTTCTTTGTAATAATGGTAAAATAACGTATACATTTATCACCTAATAATTTATTTTAAAAATAGAACACGAATATAGTCCCTCCCGTTGGCCGCAGTGTTTAAAGTAAATATAAATCTAACTTTTAGAAAAGAAATATCACCCCCAATTGACGGTCACTATCGGCATTTTAACATTTTTGCCTTTCTTTGAATGACGGGAATGGCCGTCTTCTTTGCTTTATTGCGTCAAAAATAAAAAAATATTGTTGAAATCTTCGACAATGTAATATTCCTCTATGTAGCTTGTATTAAATCCCAAAAGTTTTGATTCAATTTAGTTTTCAAAAGTCTAGAATTATTAGCCGTAAGATTTGTGTTCTTCTGTTTGAAAGCGTGACGTATTCAAAATGGCGGCAACACGCTTGACTTAGGCTAGAATACCAATTTTCTTCGCTTCATAACGTCAAAAAAAATAGCAAATAGTTGATTTCTTCGACATTATAATATTCCACGATATGTCTGGCAGTAAATCATAAAAAAATCTGATTCCATTTCACTGCCCATATCGTAAAAAAAATAGCCGTAGCCCAAGTGACAAATTGGGGAAAATATTGGACTATGCCAAACCAACTGACACGGTGTGAATTTTCACCTTCTTTGCATTATTGCGCCGAAAATAAAAATATATTGTTGAAATCTTCGACAATATAATACTCCTCTATGTAGCTTGTAATAAATCCCAAAACTTTTGATTCAATCTAGTTTTCCCAAGTCTAGAATTATTAGCCGTAAGATTTGTGTTCTCCTGTTTGAAAACGTGCGTATTCAAAATGGCGGCATCACGCTTGAGAACATCAATTTTCTTCGCTTCATAACGTCAAAAAAAATAGCAAATATTTGATTTTTTCGACATTATAATATTCCACGATATGCCTGGCAGTAAATCATAAAAAATCTGATTCAATTTCACTCTCCATACCCTAAAATTATTAGCCGTAAGTGACGATGGGAAAAAATTGGAATAATGCCAAAACCATTGACACGGAGTGAATTTTCACCTCTGACCTATTACGTAAATACTGGAAGATCCTTTGTTGAAACATATGTTTTTTATTGGATGATTAGCTAATTAAACATTCCTTTTCATGACGGGATTTACTTTTATTACCCAATCATAATTAATTAATGAAATAGAAACAATAGAAATACGTTGATTGATTTCGCGCTTGGGTTCGCTAATGCTGTGGTCAAGAATGATCGGTCCGCGAGCTCATTCGCTAACGCCAGGCACTTAGCGCGAGTTGATACGCTACCGTCAAAAATGGGTTAAATACCAGCTAAAGACTAGAAAACAGATCCCACTTCAATCTTGTCAACGGAAGTCTTGTTTGTAATATGATACTCGGACATCAAAAAGACCAGCGTTTAGACTGTAAACAATGGTTGATTGTCTGTGTAAGCTAGTTAATAAGATTACGATGTTTACAATGTTTAGGTATTTTAGTATCTGGAAGTAATTATTGACCGTTATGTGTTATTATATCATGTTAAGTTGCTGGTTTTTTTTAGGTCTCTTTGTCTGTGATATCATGGGGGGTGGGATGGCCTAGTGGTCTAGAGTGCTGCGCTTTGACCTCAACCTGCCTCCCACCTCTGGCTTGCGGCTGTGGTTTCGACCCTGGTGTGAGCGTATTCGGCTGTACATGACAAAGAGTAGGGTCGCCCGTCCAACCTCATGTTTTTTTTGGGGGGTCCTCCAGTTTTCTCCCAGGTCCTCCAGTTTTCTCCCATCGCTACTGACCCCTACACACAAGCGATTTATTGAAATAAAATATAACCATATGTTAGTCCCAAAATGACCTGGTTTGTGTTAAGTGGACGCTAAACTCTCTCTCTCTCTTAAAATGGTTGTATTTAGAGAAGATTGCCAGTTAAACTGTGGTACCAATTTGTCCGTCTGGCCAAGTTTTGAAGTGAGCAACTTGTATCAACGACTAATTACAATCTGTTCGATCATCAGAGTTACCCTTCCTTACATAATAAGCATAACAACAGTTTATGTAATGTGATATGGTTATTTTATATGATGTTAAACAACATTATGTATGTTTGGTTTGTATAAGTGGTTATGTAACGGTCAGTTGGGGGAGGGGAGAGTCATATCCATCTGGAGAATATATCAGAAATGAAATGGGGATTAATCTCCAGCCTTTCCGCACAATCTTGACTAATGTAGACAGGCATACATGTATGTATGCCATGCAGTGTGCTATGAGGGAAAATTGGCACGGACAGTAGCACTATGGCAAGCAAATTATTGAAATAAAATTGAACCATATGTTAGTCCCGAAAAGACCTAGTTTGTGTCGAGTGGACATTAAAAACCATTTCTCTCTCTCCCCTGGTTGAAGATAGGTTCTCCCATAATACCTGGTTTCCTGCCACTGCTAAAGACCCCTACGCACAAGTGAATTATTGAAATAAAATTAAACCATATATTGTATGTTAGCCCCAAAATGACCTAGTTTGTGTCAAGTGGATGTTAAACCCAATTTCTCTCTCTGTCTCCCATAATAATACCCTTGTAAAAGAAACATTTGTACTTTCTTTCATAACTCTTGATTTGTGTTGTCTCTGATAATTGTCTTCAGATTGCCCATGATGTCATGATTATCTAGTCTTGTTTAACCAGACACACATGTCTCTTGTTATAGATTATCAAACGCCTGGATGACTAAGACTTCTGATTATCTTAAAGAACCAGACATTCAGGATTAAAGGAGATTATTTTAGAATTTATGTTGTCCGCGGAGAAAACTCAAGAGGTGGTCAGATATAATCAAAATGGACTTAGAAATCATAGATCAATTATAGTAGATCAGAACAAGATTTATTTTTCTTTCCCCAAGATCAATGTAGTCTTTACTCTGTACAAGTTATTTACGATCTTGAATAATAAAAACTGGGTCTTCACCTGCAAAACAAAAATTACAGCTTGTTAACTGTCATTCTGAACACAGAAAATTATCTACTTTAAGTGTAGATCTCTGCTGTGAATGGCTACCATGTTGAAAACTTAGTGTAGCCTATGGGGATCATGAAGGCTAAGTGGGTGGGACACTGGCTCGCTAGTCTGGAGGTCGGGTGTTAAACCCCATTTCATTTCATTTTGTATTTCTGAACACAGAAAATCATCTACTTTAAGAGTAGATCTCTGTTGTGAATGGCTTACTTGATAAAAACTTGGTGAAGCCTACTAATTTGTTATGCAGTTTTAACCTGTTTTACATTTTCCATACATACAAGTCTATATAAGAATATCTAAAATGTCAATTGTTCTAGTTGTTAGGATTAGGATTTTGAAATAAAAAAGTGTAAAATCATGTAAGGGACATTGTTCAGTAAAGAGATACATAGTTCCTGATTTCAATTTTGTGGGTGTCCAGAGCATTATTTTTTTTTAAATGTTCTCTCTCTCTCTCTCTCTCTCTCTCTCTCTCTCCCTCTCCCTCCCTCCCTCCCTCCCTCCTATTACTAGTACAGGCTAACTTGTAAACTGTAATTATTGGCATTCATAAACTGGTGTATATATATATATATATCTAAAGGCCAGTCTAACACAGGTCATTATGATCTGAAAGAAACGGAAAAAAAAATAACTTAGCTAAATTCCGATTTTCTCTAAAACCATTAGCAGACAACAGGCCAACTGTTAATTGATTGTTAAATGGGTAATAAACGAACCTATTTCCCCCTAGTCTCACGTCTGAAGTCGTAATTATTAACATTCTGCCAAATTTGTGGAGTTATTTTTAGATGAGTATAGATATATATATATATATATATGTTTTTAGGTCAGTGTAAAAATTGGTTGTAAATGATTCATTTCCTTTCTGTATTCACCTTCCTCAAAATAAATATCATATTCTGTGACTGTGACTTATGTCAGAGTTTGATCCATAAACTAAATGATGGATTGTAGGCCTATACAGTTATTATAAATGATGCCATTAAATAAAGCTATTTCACACATGCAACACTTTTTCCGGGTCCTCCGGTTACCTCCCACTGCTAAAGACCCCTACATGCAAGCGAATTATTGAAATAAATTAAAACCATATGTTAGTCCCGAAATGACCTAGTTTTTGTCGAGTGGAAGTTAAATCTAATTTCTCTATGTCTCTCTCTCTTCTCTCTCTCTCACATGCAACACAATGAATTAAAAGTCTGAATAGTAAACAAGCAGGATATGTAATGCACAATTGTCTTGTGAACAGGGTACCACATTAGTTGAACGATCAGGGTATAGAATTCTAGAATGCTCCAGGATTGAATCTCAGACGAGGACAAGATTGTGTGGTGTGCTGTCTACAGGACTGAAGTGAATTATTGAAAGTGAAGTGATTTATGGAAATAAAAATGTACTATATGTTAATCCCAAATTTTGTGTTAAAGTGGATGTTAAACACTATTCAACTATCCTGGTACCAACTATAAAACTCATCAGTTAGATTCTGAAGATATTTTGCACTAGAAGTCCTGGCCTCTTCATTTAGAATTGATTGAACGCGCGCTACCATAGTCATTTGATGGGTTCGCTAAAAAGCCTGTCACATATTTTATTTGAAAGGCTTTGGAAGAAAACATACATCAGTCTTGAGAATTGGATGATCTTTAAATTGTCTACCATATTGCGGGTAAATTCATTCGTTTTGCTGAAATATCTTTTTCTTTACACTTAGTTAATGAACTCGTAAGAAGGCTTAAAATTCGCAAGCAGACAAATAGATCGTTAAATAACTGACATGTGTCATCGTTATTTATAGACTCGATAATTTAACGGAAAGTAAAAACATTCAAAAACATTTAGACTTTTGGAAAAGAAATCTCTTTTTGTTTATTAAAGAGAGAGGAATGGGGTTTAATGTTCACTCGACTAAATCTAGGTCATTTAGGGACTAACATGGTTCAATTTTCATTTCAATATTTCACTTGTATGTTAATGGGACTAACATGGTTCAGTTTTATTTCAATATTTCACTTGTATGTGTAGGGGTCTTTAGCAGTGGGAGGCAATCTTAGGATCCTGAGCAAACTCACGAGGTTGGAGAGGCGACCCTATTCCTTGTCACGTACAAGCTTTTTTATTGAAGTGAAAACTAGTCTTGACGAACATTACAAGCATAATTTGAATTTCGTTAACTATCAAGTGGACAATACGATATGAACAAAAATGCTAAAATAGGCTAAAAATATATTTTTATAGATATAACACGAAAGGTAAAAGTTTAGAATTGACAAATATTGTAAACAAAGACTTGTGACTTCGGACACATTTTACCATCACATTTTGATTGTTAATTAATTGATATCGTAATGTTTTTCCCCCCAAGTTGTTCCGAAACTAATCCTAAAAGGAAGGTTAAAATTGAACATAAATAAGGAGGGTAAAAATCATTCTTCCTTAGTACGTACAAAATCAATTGATTTACGAAAAAAAAAGAAGGAATGGTTCTATTATAGCTTGTGGTACTAATGAATATACCAGTGTTTTATTTCACTGTTGCAAAAACTTGCGGTGAAATCAACTATGGTGTAAATTATTCACTATGGGATGGATGACTTGAGTGATCTTCGCATGAGTTAACAGTAACTAGAAAACAATTGTTTCAAAAACAACAAATTGTTAACCAGTTTATTCTATTATTCAGAACCTTGGAAAGAATCAATGATACCTTTTATCCGAGCCTGTAAATAATGATTTTAGAGGCATCTGAAAAAATGTTTGACGCTAATGAACTAGTACCTGACAGTTTTAGCTTTGTGTCTGAGCTGTATTAATAATATCAATAAAAAAACAAAAAGAAATTAAAGCAAATTTGTGCCAGACAAAATTTGTGCCAGGTACCTGCAGGATTGCGCTTGACAAAGCCTGAATTTGTACTTGTCTGTGACAAGTGCCCTGTTACCAGACTCAGGTTTCCTTTACATAGGTGAATCCTGCACATTCAATTCAATTAATTAAATCATAATATTTTTTTTTTGTATTTTGATTTTGACATCATACATAAGTTTAATTTTGTTATATATCTATTTATTCTGTCATTGAATGATCTAAAACTCATTAAAGCTCCCAATGGTACGAAAATATTTGATAGTGTGTAATGATAGGTCTTTCAGCTTTCACTGCTATTATCAATAGTACAGATTCAATTTCCGTATTATTCCATTAGTGGTTTTATTCAAGTACAAAGTAGAATTGAACGGAATTCAGTGCCATATAGATCAATGATTAGTACAAATTTCCTTCAACTGCTAAAGACCCTAACGCTCAAGCGAATTGTTAAAATGATTAATGTGCATACTGGAATTCAACAGTTGATTGTTAATGTCAAATAATTTGAACTCGCACAGCCTAATTTTGCCTTTAATTTATGCTAATTGTAAGTGTAGTAGAATAGTTTTAACAATTCTTTTGAGTTCTGCCAACATCTTTCTCTTGACATCAAACATCTCTCTCTTTGTTTTTTTTGTATTTATTTACAGTGTTAGAATTTGTTGCAGTAATGCAGAGTGATAAAATACAATTTCAACAGAGTTTTCAACATTAATTCTTTGATTAGTAAACATTTTTGAATTTGATGAAAACAGAACATGAATTTCTGACATACATGCAAAACAGGTGTATGAAATTACTCCAAGTACATTTATTATTTAACAGGTACAAGCACCGAATGACATTTAATAACTTTGCACTAAAAATTTTAAAGTTCGTTATATTAAGGAGAGCCATGGTAGCTCATTGAGTAAGGGTCTTTCCATCCTGCACCACTGACAAGGAGAAACTAAGTCGACAAATCCTGAGAAACATTATCAACTGAAACCAGGATCAAACCCAGTCCCGCTTATTGAGTTAGTTAGTCCCGTTTTAGGATTGAAAAAAAAAGTTCTGAATACCGTTGTGGGTTTTCTCCGGTTTCCTGCCACTGCTAAAGACCCATATGCTCAAGTGAATTATTGAAATAAAAATTAACCTAGTGTTAGTCCCGAAATGAACTAGTTTGTCTCGCGTGGACATTAAACCCAATCTCTCTCTCTCTATCCGCTCTCTCTCTCTGGTAGTATTAATGACTTATTAAAGGATTGTTTAGGAATATTCTGTAAAACAGCTGTATATCAGAGAAGTCTGGGTTCCTTCATCTAACAGATCAGTTTACCTTTGAGGTATATCAGCCATTGATCTACTCTGAAAATAGGTTCTACCTGACACTCTTATCTTTGAAACATTGTAGCTTTACCTTGATTATAGGTTTACAATTGGCTTTAAAGTAGGTATGTTTTGTGGGGAGGTGTTGTCTACTGGGGGAGCAGGTTAGAGTGTTCTGGTTCTCCCTTGGTTTCATGTATATATATATATAGTAAAATCCTCTTTTTTAAAAAATAATTAAAAAAAATAACTAGGAAGTCATTGAATCAAAAGAAAAGTATATATCTTAATTATTTAAAAATACCAACAGTATATGCTATTTCTTAATTATTTAAAAATACCAACAGTATATGCTCTTTGAAAGAAAAGATCAAAAATAATTTTATTATCAAAATTTCTAACTAAAGATGTTCATAGGCAAAAAATCTTGATCGCTATACTTTTGGTAAAAAAAAATTGATGGAAAAAGTAGCGCATAATAATCATATATTTTGTCATCAATTGTCATGATGCAATAAAAAAAGAAAAGGGGTTGGATGACTAAATAAATGGTTAGCGTGCACGTGCTGTATCATAAAGCCTGTACGTGGCAAGGAGTAGGGTAAACCACATGTTAGTCCTGAAATGACCTAGTTTGTGTCAAGTGGATGTTAAACCCCATTTCTCTCTCTCTTGAAAAAGTAGCGCATAATAATAATCATAGATTTCATCATGATACAATAAAAAATGTAAGAATACTGTAATGGTGCTGTCATCATTTCTCAACTTGTATATCAAAGTTACCATCGCATTATTCTCTACTGATCGGTGAATAATGACATTGATACGAATCGTAGAAGGTGATTTATAAGTAGTAAAAACAACACACTGTTTAGGCGTCTGCCCACAGATTATTATTTTAGCTTCGTTTTTATGACTATTTGGTTCGTAAACATGATGGGTAGTGGTAAATCTGTTTTGTTTAATGGCGACTTCATATATTATTTTTGTAATGTTTGTTTATTCACGTCTGTTTTTAGCGGAGTCTCGGGTTCATGTTCTTTAGAAAGGAGAGCTTGTATACTGAGATGGCCCCAGATAATGATTAGCCGTTGTTCAAGATCATATCATTATTTTTGACGAGGCAATATGTGCTTACCTCTTTTTCTGTAGTGTCCTGCCTATAAGACTGAGTCCTGCCTATAAGACTTGGCAGAGGCAGTGTATGCTTACTCTTTATTTCTGTGGGGTCCTGCCTGTAAAACTGATAAGACAAGAGCCAATTTACTATGTTTTCAAAATGACCTCGTGGGAAAATGTCAACAAGATGTTAAAATGTCTTTTTTTATTTCCTTACAATTATGAATAAAGTCTTCCATTCAAGAAGAAAAGGCTGAGTAACCTAGTGTCTGGGATAAATAATCTCCAGACATTAAAACAAGATTCCATTCATTCATTAATTAAAAAAAATAAATAACTCATTTGTAAATTCATATAAGCAAGAAAAAAACCTAATATTTCTATTTAAACCATATCAAAATATGGGACAGAATTCACATCTTTTATAGAGTCGCACATTGTTTCGATCAAAAAAAAAAGAAATCTTTTATCTTATGGATAAAAAGGTTTTGGAATGAAATTGAGATTAAAAAAACAAGCCATTGTTTTATTAGAAATAAAGGAATTGTAGAACTTGTGATATGGTAAGACCGATCAATTTCATAAAAATAATATCAGGGACAACCAGATATCAAATTCTAATTGATTTTTATAGAATGTATTGCACCAAAGGAACCCAGTATTATTTAATACAAGGCAGGAAATTTAATTATTTTACATTAAAAATAAATAAATTAAAGTCTAGTCCGAAATATACAAAAGATAACGGCTAATAAATTGCGATTGTTTGACGTCGAAAAATTAATGACATTACATCACATCAACTGAAGTTCGATATTGTGAAGCTAGACAGTTTTAAGTGGCTTTCAGACTTTCATGGATAAATTGCATAATCTTCTAAAATCCTAGTTCTTTTAGGTGATGTGCAGGAGACAGGGTATTCTTCTTGAGTAATTGGAGGTAAATGGAGAAATCTTTCGACATTTAGTTGGTGATCTCCTACCCTGGTTAGCTTGGGGACAAAACGGCCTTACGATCTAAGGCGCATGAGTTGTATAACTTACTCGTTTACTTTATAGCACAGTTTTCCCTTCACATTCATTACCAACTCGTGTGTTGACAAACCTTAGTTTTTGTCTTTAATATGGAATTTAATAACGATATGCTTCTCTTACCATCGATAAGGTCATGTGGAACCGAGTTTTTTCTAGCCACACGTGGTGGGAATTCCTTCAGCGAGGATGCCCATTACTAAGTGACTGAATAGGGTGCAGTGCTTAAAACTTTTAGATGTCTTGTATATGGTCAGCTTGGGTTAATATCCTGCACTCGGCACGGAAGACATCAATTCTTTAAATTAAACCAGTTTGTTGAGATGAGAAAATAACAAAATTCTTGTTTACATTGCAAGGAAATGAATCCTTTCCTGGCCATTTATATAGTTAATATCATACAGAGATTGTCTTGAACTCTCATCTTTCCACAAGATGAAGAATTGGCTGCAAGTGGAAAGAGAAGGAAATGACCAATTTAGATCCTTGCTTGACCTTCACCTTTGCCTCAACTTGATAAGAATGGAACTAGGCCTTCACCTTAACGAGAAAGGATTGGGGCTGTAATTCTTGTTAGGAAATTGTGGCCAATTTAATGACTGTTGTTCCTTACCATGCCTCCATCCTGCACAATTGACATATGAAAATTTTGAACTTTCTTTGCCAACACTGGGATCCAACCCCAGACCTCTTAGTGCCTTACTAACTGACCCACCATGGCTGCCAGAAAAACTGGAAATTAGTGAGAGGTAGTCTGTTATTCTACGGGTTTTTGGGGCCATCTATGCAACGATGAATCCAAATCGACCAGACAAGGCATTCCTTCATCTCTTGCAGTAGCTGCGCATTGAAATAATTTCAGTTATCAACCCCAGACAACATTCTTCATTTCCTCATGCCATTTTAAATCGCTGAGGTCGTGAACTATTGGGAATTTAAGCCATCAGCTGAGCGAGTTGGACCTATGTAGGTGATTTCTTGTATCAACATATTCCTACATGTCCAGAATGCTACCATTTGGTTGCAACATGTCAGACCAGCTTCCTTGAATTCTAAATTATCTTTGTATTGTTATGAAATTCTGTAGCTATGGGAACCCATGAAATGGAAAATGGTACTGTGTTGCATGTTCTAGTAAGATTAATTATACTCTTGCTTTGTTTACAGCATCCTTGACAAGCTAATATGAGTGATATTGAATGGCATTTTAAGACGTAAGGGGTACAGTCCTGGTTCAAATCACAGCCAAGACCTTGGGATTTTTTAGCCATAATCCCTCTTCTCAGAGGTCCATCTTTGTAGACTAGAAATCTGTGTGCCTGTAAAATAACCCTTGGCAGTTGGAACTTGTTGAAGGGTAGGCAGAAATGCCCCCCCTCCACCGGACAAAATTTACCCTCCTATTGTAGTATTGCACATGTGATTATGGAAAAGTATTTTAATCTTGAGATATTACTTCCATTAAATCAGATTCCTCTAATTTTTTCTCTCTTAAAATAACTGCATGTTAGTCTCAGAATGTTTACAAGACTTTAGACCATTCCTTTGTTAGACCCCAGAAAGATTATTTTCTCAACAAGGTTTTTGATTTACTTTACATTGGCTTGAATCTGTCCAGACCCAACCATTCTTTAGATTTATTGCCCATTTAAACAGTAATAAAGAATTGGACTCTTCCATTGATTCTGTATTATTGGATTTTATGAAAATATTTGGACAGGCTTAATGATTTGTTTAACATCCTGGGAATGAGATATGTTTGGTGATAATTTATAGTTTAATGAGAAATTCCCTAGTCGAATAACTTCAAGATTTTGTCTTTATGCCCATTTAAATTTGATTGTTTAATAGAGGGCCAATAAAAGAGTGAAATAGTTGTCATCTTTAAGGGTCAAAGCAATGGAATTTTTAGCGATTCAAGTTTCATGAACAATGAATGATAAGTTTAAAATTCAAAGTTTTAAGATTTGACAAGAGTAGCCAAGTACTTGTTTATGAATTCCCCTCACCCCGATGACAGAATAGGAAACAAAATTCTGAGAACAAGGTCGAATTATAAGGTCTGTCATTGAGTCAAGTGACAGGGTTTCAATTCCCAGCTTGTACAGTTGATTTTGGAGAATTTCTAAACAGCATTAATGTCCTTTCATCTGTGAAAATCTTTAGGAATTTGGTCCATTTAAATTTCAAGGGTCCATAAAGAGTTGAATATTAGTTCAGCTATGTGTGGAAGTTGATTAGGAACAGAAGGGCTGTTTTCATTAAGTTCATTTTGAAGAATTTCTCAAATTTTATGACAGTTAGTGCCTCATCATCTGCTGAGATCTTTTATGTAGGGGCTTAATTTATAGCGGGGGTTCTTTTTATTGACTTTTGTAGTATGACCATTTATTATTAGGACCTGATAAAAATACTGTTACTTTAAAGATGCATTATGTAAGATTTAGAAAAATTAGTATATTGAAAATTTCAGTCAAATTGTTTGAAGATATAGCATTTTCGTATAATATTGTAGCAACTGTACTTGATAATCAAGGCTAAGTCTTGATTATCCATTATTAGAGCTCAGTTATTTGATGTTCTAGAGAGTTGATTATGGGCTTGTCATGTGAATATATGTCTAAATAATAATTTATATAACATTTGAAGCGAATAGAAGACCTGAAACAGGCAGATTTAGCTCTTAAATAATGCATCTTTAATTCTGTTACTTTCTTTCTTCAAAATGTGACATTCATTTATTTTATAAAAAAGGAAGTTTTATGTTTTGGTCTGCTGGAGACATCTGTGTTAGAAGGTCTCTACAAGATAAACAATTTAGGACATCCTCAACACCTGCCCTTCCACCCTGTCCCTGGGGAAATCAATATAGTAATAAATAAAAGAGTGCTTTCTTTTCAACTTTTATTTTGAAATCTTGAATTCATTTAAGGGTCAGTGTTACAAGTTACAAGATGCCATCATTAAAATTTTGTTCATGTTTTTTTTTCTTAAAATCCAAGTGGAAAAAGTCTCTACTCAATGACATGCTCGGGAACTAGAACTGCGACTTTGTTTTGAATTCCTATTTCGTTAAAATTTGATCTGTGACAGCCGTTCTGCACTTGGGTTTCACAAAGTAGCAGTCATGTTGTTCCTGAAAATCTGTGAGAAAGGCATGTTTATTTGTGTTCTCCAACCAGAAATTGTTCAAATATTTTCAGTTTGTAAACGGGGAGCACAATTTGCAAAAAGCCCTTTTAAATTATTAAGTAAATATAAGCTGTCATTGGTGTCATTAAAATTGATAGGTTTTTAAGATTCAAGTTTCAAAACCTATTCATTCTGGACTTAGCCTGTATGAAAAATGACTTTTGGGCGTTTGATCTTTAAAAATTGGGGAGTTTTATTTGTAAATGTTTATTGATATGTCAGCTGATTAAGTGGGGAAATTATGATTATCGACCACATGCTGTGAGCAATGCAGAATCAGTGTTCGCTTTATTTCTTGATAAAACAAATTGTCTGCTTTCAAAGTTTATTGAAACTTAATGTAATATTGACAACCATGTACAGAACTTTTATTTCAGGCCCAAATTTCTGTATGTTTGTATATCATCTGATACCAATATAGTATGGATGAAATTCAAAAGTTACTAAGGTCTAAATGACTTATAATGATAGATCTACAAAGACTTCTCTTATTAAACAATTTGTTCTATGAAAAAACACTTATTCGAAACGTTTACAAATTTCGAGATTAACAAAGAAGTCTCTTATTAAGGAATTTCTTCCCGGAATGAAACCTTTTGGAAAGAATTAGATGTTTATTTGTATTTACGTTTTTAGCGTGTATCTGACTATATCTAGCCAACATCAGACATTACAAAATATTCTCAACAGAGTTGTGCTTTATGATAGTTGTTTATTTCTCTTACACATCTGGATATCTTCAAACCTTTACAGTACACTTGGGGTCTGATTCTGTCTCGCTTGCAGATGATTTTCAAATTTGCACCTCTTCAGAAACGGTTCGTTGACCAGGACAACAAGTAAGGTCTTGTTTTCTTGTGTTGATTTCTTTTCATAATGATCATTAAAGATGTATGTCTTCCAGTTTTTCGGGGGGGGGGGGGCTTTTATGACTTCCCTCCTTGGGTTAGCTTTTTGCTGTCTCTCATGACATTTGAAATACTGTTGTGCAAGGGGCAATGGCAGAAATGCAGCCTTTCCACCTGCTCTTTGTCAATTTCCAACTTTTTGGGGGATGCACACCAATCTGTTTATTTGTTCCATCAAAACCACCTTTTTTCCATCCTTCCATTTTTGGTCAATATTCATTAGTAGTTTAGGGTAAAATTTGGTGTAAACTTATGGATCTTCGACGGTTTCCTACCACTGCTAAGATCAGTTTCACCTGGAATTATATGAGAATGTTTCAAAGCAGGCAACCCAAGACAGAAAGCTGGACCCCCTGAATATCATTCTAGCACCACACTGATAGCCTACCTAGAAAAGAGATAAACTGCAAAACAAATACAAGTCATGCAATGTATTTCTTTCAGCTTGATGTCTTCATATTGAAAAAATCAACAAAAAAATCTTCAAAATTATAAGCAGATGTTTACAGAATTTGATTTTTTTTAGTTTTTCTTTGCCTTTTTTGTGGGTTTTCTCACCTATTTTGTGGTGTAAAATTCTAGAATTATCTTTGACAGATCAGAGAATTTTGTTTGTTTTTCAACACCCTTGTTAGTGTAACACAATACTCAGATAATGAATGTTGATATATTAGTATGTTTATGAAACGAAATGAAATGCAATGGGGTTTCTACTTTTCTGCTCTGAAGATAAGTATGTCATACATTGTGCTACCAGGGAAATTTGTCCCGAACAGCTGTTCATGAAAACAACTTGATATAGGGTTCTAGACATAGACAAAGTTGTTCTGTCTTGGGTTGCCTGCTTCAAAACATTCTGGGGGGTTGGATGGCCTAATGGTAAAGCATGTGCGCACTGTATTGTTAAGCCTGTCATTGAGTCAACTGGCATTGTTTCGAATCCTCAATTGTACGTGGCAAGGATTAGGGCCACCTGTCCAGCCTTTTGGGCTTGTGGGTTTTCTCTGGGTCCTCCGGTTTCCTCCCACTGTTAAAGACCGCTATGCGCGAGCGAATTATTGGAATGAAATTAAAACCATATGTTAGTCCCGAAATGACCTAGTTTGTGTCGAGTGGACGTTAAACTCCATTTTTCCCTCTCTCTTTTGATATGAATTTTTTTACCCTAGAGATCTCCAGCATCAATATCATAAGTTCCGCTATCAGATGTCTAATATTGTAACAGAACAGAAGTACCATATATCTAGCTGATTATGCTAATTTTGTAATCATCATTAATTGCACCTGTTTGTAGTTGTATGCATTCCTGCGAAAAGAATTGCGGTAATTTTCTTTTTATGCTGCCAACCTCCCATGGAGTTCGCTACCTTTTCTCAGCAGAATGTACAACTTTTACAACCTGATGATCCGTGGAGATTGAAAAAAACAATTTACGCGTAAAAGTTTCTGTTGATGGTTAAAAAGCATGTTTGTATGGTGTGTGTCTGAGAGCTTTGATGAAGACTAGGGGGCCTAGTGGAATCCTTGCTCATATTTGTAGGTACATTGATCTGTGTATACTTATACTTATAGAGCTGTTTTCCACAACTTGATAAAAGCCAAACAAGATTTTAGGGATAAACAGTTAAATGTTTATTGAATCTGAAAACGAAATGATTAAATTACCCATCTTCAATTTTAAAACAATATTCTTCTTGTTCTTCTACAAATAAATACTGCAATGAGAGAGAGAGAGAGAGAGAGAGAGAAGAGAGAGAGAGAGAGAGATGAGGTTTAATGTGAACTAGACACAAACTAGGGCATTTTGGTGCTAACATGGTTCAATTTTATTTCAATAATTCGTTTGTGCATAGGGTCTTAAACATTGGAAAGAAACCAGAGGACCTGAAATAAACTCTCGAGGCTGGACAGGCGACCCTACCCTTTGTCACATACAACCAGGGGAATTGAAATCAATTTGTCCTGGATTTTAGGGATTAGAAAGAGGGGGTTGTGTTACACATGATTTTTACTGTAATATCCTAGTTTTTGTCTCTGTCTAAATTATATACAAGATTAGAATCACTCATGTTTTTTTTGGTATGAAATGATATCCTATTAGATTGGGAGTGATGCCAGGAAGAACGTGTTCTAAGAAAAGGTTAAAAAGAGATAAAGATAGTTGTTTTGGGTTTTATATGATCTGGAAGTGGAATCATGATGGTTATGATATGCTCGAGAATCACCTCGCTGTCTAGAAATATCTACGAGAGAGATGGTACATGTAGTACTAAGAGATTGTTTCTACAAATGATATTTATCTCTATAGATGCCAAGGTTAAAAGATCGAGAAATTTCTTTTCTTCGCAACACAGCATTAAAAGTCGGTGATCATCATTTGCATTTTTCGGACAACTAACTCAAGTTACGCTTCTTAATAATTTCTGCTAAATATCCACTAAAATGTACTCGCATTGATTATTTAAGAAAACAAATTCAAAACATGCAGGGCGAATTTTCTCCTGGCTTTAAAAAAGGTGCACTGCTAAAGACCCCTATACATACAAGTGAATTATTAAACTAAAATTGAACCATGTTAGTCCGAAAATGACCTAGTTTGTGTTGAGTGGATGTTAAACCCCATTTCTCTTTTTCTCCATTGATTATCAATTTATGCTGAACAGTTTTTAAAAATTTATAATTGGGTCGTAATAATTATATAAAAGGTCAAAAAAGGAATGCATTTAATTCTTTGCAGTTTGAAAGCTTGTGAATATGGATCAAAATAATTTTGGTTCCCATGGGCCCTGTCACCATTCTCACCTAATTGAAATCATATGTTTATTTTGGTACCAAGTAAAGGATTGACATGCGCGCATGAAGCGAGAGATCGCAATAAAAGCTTTTTGTATTTTATTTGTTTGGTTGTGTCCCCATAGGTTACTTGGCTCTCAGTGACTCTAGCATGATGAAATGGTTGTGAAGCCCTAGTTGTACATGCCACAGTGTTTTCTATTACACTATTACAGTTTCTGTAGAAATCTCAACTCGATTGCTTCATCTACATTATTTAACAAAGCCATTGATAAATTTTGACTGATGTTCAGCAGTGTATAATACAAAACGTATTTCTACTTTATATTGGAATTGATTTTCGAAGAATCTCACTTGAGACCAGAATTGTCATTGCTTACCAATGAGCGGAATTTTTGTTTGAAAACTATTGTTGTCTTCGCATTGTAGACTGGGGCCTGTTTCACGAAATTTTAACTAAGATAAAATCTGATTTTAGTAATTCGATTGGATAGTATTAGATTGATTTTAGCGCTTAGCCAATCAGATTTGAGTATGTACTAACATTTGGATTTTATCTTAAGTTAAAATTTTGTGAAACAGGCCCCTGAGTGATAGTTCTTCTAATTTGACACTTATGATGCAAATGTAAATATAAATGCATTCTTTTGCACAATGCAGCATGTACTGCTTAATAAAACAATAAACCACGAATAGTATACATCACAATCCCAACATAACATGTAACAAAAACTGTACATGGATACAGCACAATTTCAACATAACATGTAACAAACCGTACATCAATACAGACAGGCTTAACATGACATGGAACAAACCGTACATGAATACAGTACAATCTCAACATAAAATTAAAAAACGTACATGGATACAGAGTATATGAACATACAGTACAAGATCAACATAACACGGAACAAACAGTATAAGCTGAACATAACATAGAGAACAAACTACTTGAATACAGCACAATCTCAACATATATAACATGTTACAAACCATACATGAATACAGACAAGCTCAACGTGAACAATCAGTACTTGAATACAGTACAATTTTAACATAACATAGAACATAGTACTTAAACCAGACAGGCTCAACATAACATAGAACAAATCGTACTTGAATACAGTACAGTGTCAACATAACATAGAACAAATCGTACTTGAATACAGAGACACTCAACTTGTATAGAACAAACTGAATATGAATACAGTACAGCCCTTGCTGTTGTAAGAGCCATAAACCATTATCTAATAATAACCTATGATTTACTTAGTGTTATTATTGAATCACCAGAGACCTATAATTCAATATTTATAAGCAATATGACTCATATTTATCCTGTACGATTAATTTAATTATCTTATAAAACATCAACATCATAATTCGTTCATCTGTACTCAAGAGTCCTGAAGTGGAGAAGCCATGACTGCTATGTCTAAAAGGCTTTAATGCATTTTTCGTGTCAACAAAGCCTCTCTGAGGTTTCCACGATTAAATTAGGTACCGTCTGAATCAGTCAAGGGAGGTAATTACGTGTCGAATGTTATCAGGAGGGTATTGACGTTATTGACAATACGAATCTGGTTTATTTTGAATTTGAGTGGTATTCCAATTCAAATAGGGGGGGGGGTATTTTATATGTCGTTTAGAAGTTATGATCAGAGTATTTCGAATTTGAATATTTGTTGCCTGTCCAACCTTGTGTGTTTTCTCTAGGTCCTCCGGTTTCACCCCAACGCGAAAGCAAATTATTTAAATGAAATTAAACCATATGCCAGTCCCAAAATGATCTAGCTTGTGTTAAGTGGAGGATAAACACCATTTCTCTCTCTCTCTTTCTCTGTTCAAAGATTGGTTGTGCCAGGAATAGGGCCAAATTCTAGTTCCTGCCTTTTGCTGGAAGAGCTTGCAGGGCGGATATAGAAAGGGTTGCCTAGTTGTGGGGTTCAAACAAAAAACTGCAGTGACCTTGAAATGGATGTGCAGAAATATTGATACTTGGATGTCAAAGAGTAGGAAGAAATGCCACTGTTCAGGCAAAATTCCCCTCATAGTAAACTGCATGATGTATGCCTCTCTTTATTAGCCCAGATTGGTGCAGAAAAGTAGGACACTAAACCCCATTTGAATTCATTTTCGAACTAAGATGACACAAAATGTTCTGGAAAATGTCCAATATTTTCTTCTATGCTTATAATGAAAATATGCAATTATTATTACACTGTTTAGTCGACAATAAGTCTCTGTCACCCAGACTTACAATGTTAAATGTCTTGATCATGTTTGTAGCAGACATTGAGTGGTTAATCGTTCGACAATTAGTCTCTGTCACCCAGACATACCAATGTAAAAAACTTGATGTTGAGTATGTTACTAGAATTGTTTGATAGTTTTAAGAATGGATCATGATGTTGAGATTGGCAGAGATTCTCTGTAATTTAGCTCTAGGAGACTAAATCGTTTCATTCAATAAGTGTAAGGATGAGTACATGTTTTGGCACGTATCTAGAGGTTGAAACACAGCCTTCAATGATACAATTCTAATCTTTCAATGATTTGAAATAAAATGAAACCTGGAAATAGCTAAAGTCGCCTGCTTTTAAAAAAACTTTGAGTTTTCTCTGGAGACTCTGGTATTCCCCCTCAACTAATTTCCCCTTCTTGCAAGCGTATAATTGAAATTAAAGTGTGTTAGTCCCAAAATGACGTAAGTTTATAATATGTGGATGTTAAAAACTCAATTTATTTCTTCTTCTTCAAACTAATTCCAAAAATTTTTATGGTTCACGATCTCAAAGTTGTTAAAATTAAAGAATTTGTCTTCATTCATTCCCAACAAACTATTACCGATTTTGGCATGACTAGAAGAGTTGGAGCTAGCAGGAATATTTCCAAGAATAAAGGTTGCATTATATTACTTCTGACTGACACCAATTGAATGCACATGGGTTTTTTTCCTCAAGCAGCCCAAATATTGTTTTGACTCCATTTGTTTGGTGATGTTAATGTTTTTAAAAGCAGAAAGCAATCAGATATTCCCAGATTGGCCATTTCTAACATAAACAACGGAATACAATGAACAATGATGTGACTGGGAAAGTTTTAAATTTTGAATTTTTATACTCTTAAATAAAAACTTGGAAAAATTGAAAAAAATGTTTGTATATATTCAAAAAGTCTTTCAAAATCACATTTTTTAAGTACTTGAATTTTTATTCTCTTAAATAAATACTTGGAAACATTGAAAAAATGTCTCTACTTAAAGTTCATACAAATGTATTAAATGGGGAGCTTGTTCTAATCTATTTTAACTTTACATTAATAAATGAGCCCCCTGTTCTAATCTATTCAATATCACAGCCATCTGATAGTCTAGATAGTTGATAATGGGCTTGTCATGTAAATAAATGTCTAAATTGAATAAATCATTCTTTATATAAGGTTTAAAGCCAGAAACAAGATCTGCATAGGCAGATTTAGTTCTTGAATGATGCATCTTTAAAGCTTTCATCACTTTTCCTTAAACAAATAAACAAATGCTCTCAATTAATATGTGTTAATTGAATATTGTTCAGATGTGAAAAAAACCCCCCAAAACATGGCTATTTTGTTATCTGTTAAAGACATATTATGTTCCTACGCTTCCGCAGTTTAACCTTTTTCAAACCGCAATGCTGAAATATTTAACACCCAACTGATTTTCGTATATCGTAGGCTTAATAAGGTTCGTAAAACTCCCAAAGACATTAATTTCAGGATGTATTTAAATATAGCTAAAACTGCCTTCATTGAAAAGTGTTGAAAAGTATGACTTTAAACCCAATTTCATTTCTAAATATCAGAATAGTTCTTCTTAAAATCAGGTAGATCCAATCAAAATTTTTTGAGTTTAAAAAAAAAACAAAACATCACTCAAGCGAGACTAATGTGTTTATCAACATCCCACATATAGAAATACCATAAAAAATAAAATTGTTTGGGCAAGAAAATATTTGCAAAGTCTGTATTTTGTGAAATCTAAAATTCTATTTGATGGAAAAGTTTGAACTGCATCTGGATTTTGTGAAATAAGTTTGTAATAATCATCAAATAGAAAGTTGGCTTGTTATTCAAACGAAATAAGTAAATTGATCATTCTGTAAAACTCAAGGGGATTGGCTAACTGGTTTGGTCATCACCATAAAATTTATACGAGGTTATTGAAGACAATTTTTATCTGAATATAAGTAATGCTACGCCAGCTGCGAGGGGAAATGAGAACTTCGCGAGTGACCTCGGATAGGATTTTATATAAAGTTTGATATCATTAGTGGAAAAACAGACTTGGTTTGGTTGGTATAATATTCTATACAGGTGCAATGGTGGTTTTACCATTCTCCAGTTTCTTCAGGCTGCTGGTGAAGTAAAAGTTGCATTTGTAATTGTGAGAAAAACAAACAGATGTCTGTTAAAGATCCCTTGAAAGTTGGAATTCTTAGCGCCACCGCCAAGGCAAAATTTTCATTAAAAGTCAGATGTTAGACCCCATTACATTTCTTTTCATAGTGGCTTATTAGAGCAATAGTTGCCATGGATTTTAAAGAAAACAGTGTAGCCACCTGAAATGTGTCATTCATTCAATAGGTCAAAGATTTATTTTAAAACAGAATTGGGGGGTTGGATGGCTGAATGGTTAGCATGTGCGTGCTGTATATTAAAGCCTGTCATTGAGTCATCTGGCGTGGTTTTGAATCCCCGATTGTATGTGACAAGGAGTAGTCAGACCTTGTGGGTTTTCTCCTGGTCTTCCAGTTTCCTCACAGTGCTAAAGACCCCTACGCGCAAGCGAATTATTGAAATGAAATTGAACCATATTATAGTCCCAAAATGACATTATTTGTGTTGAGTGGAGTTTAAACCCCATTTCTCTTTCTCTCTCTTCTGAGTTTTCTGGAAAGATGAAGATCAAAGAAGAGCCTGTAGTGAAAAGTTAGATTGAGGTGAATCTGAGGGCCAGTTTAATTTCAACGAGATAAAAGAAGGAACATTTAGGTATCGTCTTTAAAGACTTCTACTGATAAGCACACATCAGAAAATGTCTACTACATTTTAAAGTGGGGCTAGCTAACATCGGGTTGAGAAAGTTTGTGAGCTGGTTAAAGCAAGAAAGTACTTTCATCAGGTCTGATGCCCATTTTACATCTTTGGGAGCCACATTGGCTTTATGAGAATGGAGGTAGCTCACTTAGCTGGAGGTCCATGGTGTGCTTCCTTTCCATTTTGCTCCCTTAAGGTCTTATGCCCAGTTTACTTCCTTCAGGTCTGATGCCCATTTAATGGTGCTGGCTCACTAACCACAAGATCCTGGGTGCGCTTCTATTTTTCTCCCTGTATCTTTAAATACAGCATGGGGCAGGGAGGTTGATATATTTTGATATGAAGACAGAGATAACGCTGTATTTACTAGAATTAATGGAGCCGTCTGTGTATAATCAACCCAAGAATACAGCTACTACGATTCTTATCCTAACTATTTTGATATCGTATATTGACTTGGTGATTGGCTCGCTAGGGGGTGGTTAGGGTTTTACGGTACTCTTACAAAGCAACCCACTAGGATGCATCTCATTTCTGATATCCCTGTCTCTGTTTTTTAATGTGTTGATTACAATCGTTTGGGCGGCATGCCTTGTGATATTTTTTTATGTTATTTATTAATATTTATCCAATGTTTTGGTTTGTAATGTATTGCTATTTTATGTTTTGGAGAACCAAACAAAAGGTCATTCCAAAACCAGTTGATCGATAAAAGTTCTAAATTCACCTGTTTCTTGAGGTGTTGAAACAGTGGCGTCTATGGTCTGTAAAATTGGTGAATTTTAAAATTCCTTTAAATTGATTTAGATAATCATTATGTGATTTCTCAATTTTAAAAATCCTGGAAATGCCAAAGTTCTTGAACAAATACTTCAATGGCTCATTGCTCATTAGTGTGGTTGGTGCATTTCATTTCAATTCTCATAACTTTTCTCAGTAATACCAGACATATTTTTGGCTACCTTGATTTGGTGAAGATGAATGTAGAACATGTTTAAGTTGTTAAATAACAAGTTGAATAACTCATGCAAGGTTAGACAAACATATATTTTTCCAGGCAACTTACTAAACTCTGGCCACAGAGTGAGTCCACCATATGTGATATGTCTTAAAAACTGTTGGCACAGTTTCAGATGGTTTAGACAAGAAGAGATGCAATGCAGTCCATACTGTCTCAATTTAGCTGTAAATGTGAGCAGTGATACTGATAGATGTCATGTACAGTGCAGAGCATCATTACTGGTACCAGACTAACTGAAACCACCACTCATTTGATGTGTAGGCGCAAGACAATTATTGAAATAAAATGACCTAGTTTGTGTTGAGTGGAGGTTAAACCCCATTTCTCTCTCTCTCTCTCATTTGAGTTGGTCACATGCTGAGCCATCTTTCGGTCCTTTATTTCAAGTTGACTCAATAGTGTAGTCTTATGGTTTGGATTGTTCCTACTTGGTTTTTATTTTATATACATTAACATTTCAGATTTCCATTTGTTTTAAAACTTGATTTTTTATTCAAAAATATTTGACATGTTTGGTACAATGATCCAAATGAAGGGTCCTGTTGTGTATGTTTGGCTGTATAATGACTGGTTCTCTGGTAGTTATTATTAAAGGGCGTGAGGCCAATATTAACCAGGGAACATGCTGAGACATGGCCTTGATTTTGATGGTAGACGCCATATGCTGCTGATCTGAAAGGAACTATTGGCGCTAGTATTAGTATTAGCAATGATAGAAATATCCCCATGAACTTTGGTGCTGTAAAAAGGCTGACTATGATCTATCATTGATGAAAGTCATTTCCAATCTCTTCACAGAGCCAGCTGTTGACCCTTCAACTCTACTAGCTTTGAATCGGATCCCCCTTTCCTCTCTCTCTCTCTCTGTATCTTAATTTCAGTGTTAATACATCTCTTTTGAAAACATAAATGTTCTTTCTCTTAGTGAGTTTGAATGGTGCAGAAAAGTAAGCAGTTAACCCCATTTCATTTCCCTTTGATGTTGAAGAATTGTGAAGTGTGGTCCTTAATTGGTCATGACACTTCTCCACAGGTTTACATTCCGGTCAGCTGTGGCCCCACTTATCCGTCATGAATAAACTACTTGCTACTCTGGTGAGATGATTTATAATTGCATAACAGGGAAGGTCAGCTTAGATGTCTTGACAACTTAATAAGATCCATCCGAAAAGACTTTGTAACCAAGTAAAAGATCCCTTAGCAGTTGTAGATTTAAATTTCTTCACCCAAAAGAAAAAAATATTATTTCACCACATGTTAGTCTCGAATCCCAGACACCACACCAAGTCAATTAGTCGGCACAAATGTTTATTTCATTTCTGTCTTTTATTAAAGGAAAACTTGTTAAAAAGAAGGCGGAAATGTGTACAGGTTGCGTGAATATGTTTGACATTTTGTTCGAGAGTAATGAGCGTAGCCTGTTATCGTAGAGTTATATAAGCACAAGCTTGATGCCCAGGTGGATATGTTCTCATGTATTTTGGTAACGTGCCACAATTTATGATCTTCACGTGTGGAATTTTTAACTTGCGAGAAACCCAAGTGAGGATTGTTTTTCCACCAGTATGAGTTCGTGATGGTTTAAAGAAACAAAACTTATTATATCATAGTTCTGAGTCTTTGTTAAAAACAACGGTGATTAATCTCGATCGTTTTGATTGTAAACATAACAAGGATTAAATAACATGCTACATGATGTAATAAAATAAATCTTATTAACTCGCGTAACGAGATATCGTATCCTGGTGCGATCTAAAAATACCTGGTCGAGCAAAACACCTGTACCAAGAAGAACATTAAAATTAGTCTGGGGTTCTCGTCATTTTTTCTCGGGTTGATTTCACGTAAAGGAAATCTTGTTATAAACGAGGTAATGCCGATCTTTCCTGAAGGCAAAACAAAATATACAGCCTTTAATATCATGTACACAAGTGTTGTATACTTTTGATATAATATTTTCCCTACGGCGGAATGTCTATTCTCTGAAGTTATAGAATCTATACTCTTGTGCTTTTTGTGTTAACAAACAAGTGTGTTAATGTTGTGAGTCTAGACCTTTAGGACTTTGTACTTTTGACAGGTCTTCTTTTGTCTTAAGTACAGGAAGACCACATTACACACAAATAAAATTGGCAAGACAAACCTGCAGACAAGACCAACTACACTGACTTTGCAAGATATAAATAATAGATATTAAATTAAGTGAATGGATCTTGAGGACTTTGTACTCTCAACAGTTCTTCTTTTGTCTTAAGTGCAGGAAGACCACACTACACACCTGTAGACAAGACAACCTCCACAGACATTGCAAGAAATAAACATCAAATATTAAATCAATTTGAATAGATTTGGGGCCAGCCCCATAAGTGTTCATTGTGCTGTACAGTCCATGGGCCTTAATGATGCAGACCTCACTCACAATGAAAAACAAAAAAGTCCAAAGGCTTCCTTTTTCTCCAGTTGTTTTCTATTTGAAATTGACTGCCTGTCTCTAATGACCACTAATTAAAAAAATAAAAACATATTACCTAGACATTGGCCATATATTATTTTATTTCTATTTTCTACACATTGTCTATGACTAAAACTCCTGTTTGAATTAATAAATCAGTGGCAGTTGTTATCTCCCCTGATAAATCCGCAACCAATAATGTTTTATAAATTTAAGTTATGGCAAGTTGACAAAAACAACGTTATTAATATCTAACTGTTTTACCTCTGTGTTTACTCTCAACACAAACTATTCAGTACATTGGCTTCTGAAAAAAACGTTGCTTTATTAAAGTATTATGATCTCTGTTTCAAGAAATACTGACAAACTATTCAGTACATTGGTTTCTGAAACAAAACGTTGCTTTATTAAAATATTACAATCTCTGTTTCAAGAAATACTGACAGACTATTCAGTACATCGGAATCTTTCATACTTAAAATTTATTCAGTACATGACTAATGCAAAAAAACACCAGTTTATTATAATATTATGACCGTTCTTTCAAGAAATACTGACAAACAATTAGGTACATCAATATCAGTACATCGACTTCTGAAGAAGAAAAACATTTCTTTATAATGAACCATTCTTTAATTATACTGATATTTTGGACAAATTTCTGAAAAGAAATACAACATTTTTACCCAATAATCTGTTGTCAGTAGGATTTGCGGGGTAGTAGGGCAGGGAGGAGTTTAAAATGCTATGTCTGTTCCTCAAACTCTGTTCAGATACACCTCCTTGAAATAAAGTATTGTTTTGCGGCGCAAGGAGTTTAACTCATTTGAATAAAATATTGTTTTTTTAAAAAACAAAAAACAACTTTCAATAAAAGGTTGAAAGAATTTAGAGTAGGATGATCCCCATAGTTCAGATTTGGGTACACAATGGTGTAGCTTTAGATATCAGAGTCGAACTTGGTATTTTTTCCCTTCAAGAAGTCTATAATTCATAGAGTAAAAAATGTGTTTAGTTCTTTTTCCCTGTGTCTTGTTACATGTATATCATAACAGATTGACGGCTTACATGATTAGTTTTCCCAGCAGAATGCATGTCATGCTGTCACTTCCTGCTGTCGTATTTCTGTCATCTAGCCGACAAATCATCTGACAACCTTTTCACAATATGGAAATGGAAAAAGTGTGACCTAATAACATGCTTGAGGTTTATTATAAGGATGACAAGGTGACTTCATATTTAAAGGTTTCCATCAGCAACTCTAGTACCATTTGCTAGTCTGAAATGGCCGTGTTTGTGAGCGAACATTAATCCCCCCCCCCCATCTCAGAAAACTAATTGGCTTCTTGTTGATTCTTTTGCAGTGTATTTACACTGTACACGATATTATCTGTCTTGGAAGTTCACATTAACTAACAATATTTGCTGTAGTTTAGTCTTTGTAGGATGTTGCTACTACTACTAGATCATTAATTTTTCTCAAAATAAATGTCTCATGTTGATATAATATTACATTTGTGGGGGGTTATTTTACACCATTAAACTCAATCTGGGCTCTTCAGTATCCTTGGCCCCTGTATTTCTCATCACTGAAAAGATTAATTTCCAGATAAGAAGATGATAATTTGTCCAACTGTACATGTAAGAGGCAGGATAAACCACGGGTGAACAAGTGCTCTGACTAATTGAAAACCTGATGAACACATGTCACAAACATAAAGATAATTCTGCTAATCATAAAATCATAAAATTTTATCTCAGACTACAACATGTACAAGCTTTACAGCGGAAATAAAGATGCTAAAGTTCTAGTAGAGCTGACAAATGTCTTGTAACTGTCGTAATTACCAGAACAAAACACAGCCAGACAAATTTTTTTAAACATTAAAAAACTGTCATTCTAACTATTTGATTTATGTTTCTTGTTTCTGAGATAAATTCAACAGATGAACTCAATGATTTTGAATTTAAAATTTTGACATTTTAAAACTTCTAAATTGTTTTGATCACACAAGCTTCTGGTTGTTCTCATAACTTATCAATGCAAAATGAAGCAGAAAAAAATTTAATAAAAAGTAAGCAAGTGAAGCTTGATCCAATGTGGCAATTTAAGTTGTGTTTTTACGTCTAATTATTTCTAATGAAACACATGTTGCTAAAAAATTATGGTTTTAAAATTTTCAAGATTTTTTGTTTGCTGTCCTGTCAGAGATAACAGAGTAACAGACTTGTCAACAAAGTGCTTTTAAAAAAAAGAATGTTTTTAATTGAGATGCCATTTTGAAACCATGTCATTTGTGTGTATTAATTTGTTTGCTCTTGTTTGGACTTCGTTTGGCATTTGCAATGCTCCAACTACTTTTCAAAATGTTAAAAGAACTGATATGTGGAATTGGATATTTTAGCTTGAAAAGCACATGTCAGGACAGTTTTAATGAAGGTCCCTAAAAGTTTAATTGACATAAACTACAACACTTTTGTATTTAAATTCTCTTGTATTTAAATGCCAACTGCTAGGGAAAACAGGAAAGAAAAAATGTAGATGTGAATCAAAATAGGAATGAATTCAGGCAAACAGTGATTTTGAGTTACAAGAAATTATATCTCCAGTTAAAAACAAATATTTAGATCATGTAGAGAAAGTTATGGGACTAATTTATTATATCTTTAACATAGAATTCTTTGTAATTGATCATTAGTTGGATCAAGGTTTCTTTTCATTAACAAATTAAGAAACCAAATCTCTCTTAATTAGTTCTTAAGGCCTTGAATGACAGACACTTCTGCTTTCCCTATTTCATGATAAAGCTGAGCTCTTGCCTAGCTTAAGTTACGATTTTATAATCCTCCATGTGGGGGTGTATTAGTTCATTGTTTGTTTTACTAATGATCTGTAATTTGATTCTCAACTAAATGAAGCTGTGATTCCTTACCTCATACCTTCGTATCAAATTTAGGAAAAGAATTCAGGAAAAATGTGGATTATTTTCTTGAAAGATGTAATTTTTGTGTTATCATAGGATCAGGGAATACTAGATAGGTTTCTTTACTGATTAATAATGACTTTCTTTGATTGACAGAGGTTTGGCAGGATTTTTTAAATTCTCCATTATACTTTTAGTTTTAAGGAAAGAAACCTTTAAGACTCCATTTACCAAGAATTCATAAACATAGGCGTAGAGTATTTTATTTTATTTTTATAACTGATTTTTAACGGGTTGTTCAGGAGTTCTTTATAACTTGTCAAATGTTGTGGTAGATTTAATAGGTGTTTTACCAGTTGGTAATCTTCATGGCCGTGAACTAGTAAAGGAATTAATAAAAAATTTGTTTTGGGGAGGGGGGTATCTGAAAAAGTTCTAGATCTTTTACCAGCATGCTACCTTCAAATTGAAAGCCATGGTCCACATTCAAGTAAATGAACTAATAGAGGAAATGATGAAAACTGTTAAAAGTTTGTTTTGGTTTAAGGACCAGGTGAAAAAACATCAACAAGAGAAATAATAACAGGGTTTAATGGACTTCATTTATTGGCTGATATCAGATCAGTTTGACCTCACAGACAAGAGGTCACCACACTTTTGCTAATATTCAATCCAGTAAATAATGTAGTTTGTTCTGTCGTGGCTCAAAGAGTAACTAACGGTTCGATCTTGGGGTTTTCTGAGAGAAAGTTCCTAAGGATTTTCCAGTGTGTTGTTTTTCCATGTCAGCGATGTAGGGCCTGGCAGGAACCTCCTATTCCCTAAATTTGCCCATGTTCACCTATCCATTCTAAAACAAAACCGAAATAGCATTTCTTGGGTTCGTTTGGAGTGAAGAAAGACCCTTCACAGAAATTATACCCATCCAGCACTGATTGGTTTACATTATCTGTAGAGTATGTCGAATGTTGCAGTTAAACTTTTACAATATCCTAGTTTTAAGGGAATCAATTCCCACAAATGACATTGGCAGTGGGTTTTATGATGTCAATTCCTTAAGTGGGAGGATGTGCCATGGAATTCCCTAAATTTTTGTAGACATATAGATGCAGTTGATGATCAGATATGGTCAGTTTAATTTGACATGTTGTCCAGCTGTCAGCAGGGTTCTCAACTTGATTAGAAAGGACAGGATTGGTAAATTAGTTAATTTGTGAGATAGCCAGGGTCTTAAGTAGATAAAATCACAGCAAGATGTTAAGATGCAGAAGTTTGTCTTTAATTTGATTCTCTTGTAAGGGGGTGGCGCCTGTGTGGCTGACAAGGAATAAAATAATCCAAACCATTAGACAAAATCCGAAGTCCTAAAAAAATGGTATAGGCAAAATAGTGTAGTCCAGAAAAATAGCGTAATCAGCCTATGGACTGTAAGGGCATTATTGTCATTGATTCCAGGCTTGTAATTTACAAAGCAATGAAATGAAATGGAGTTTAACATCCCACTGTTCTGCTCCAAACTGGGCAAATGAAGACGGGCTTACGTCATACAGTGTGCTATGAGGGAAATTTGTCAAGGTACCATTTATGTGCACGCTCTCCCGGCTGCATTAAGAACAACTGGCTATGATCTGTGCTCCATTTTGATTATTGACCTGAACTTGCTGCAGAGCATGACCATGTTCAAGATGGCAGCTTCCTCATTAAAATACTCATCTGTCAAAATAATACATATCACAGACAGTTGAAATTACTTTGATGAGCAGACATTTTGAATGTAAATGGCTATTAAATGGGAGTTAAGTTGCATGTCTTAGATTTTATTGTGCACAACCTGTCAGAACCTCTAAAGTCATTCATCATAGTCCATTAAAGATAAATGATGGGTAAAAGCTTGTTATTTTGTCTTTAATGAAAGCCATATTGTTTCTGGTTCTAAGATTTGACCAGGATAATAAATGCTGTTATCCCAATCCTGTAGTAAAAATCTGCAGCATTCTGTCACTTCCTTCCTAGTGTACGTCCCAGTTGGTGCAGAACAGTTGGAAACTACACATCATTTCAATTCCTTCCTACTGTTAAAATGCACAGAGTTTAACCACCATGGTCAGGGGTTTTTACTACACAAGGCGTATATTCTTCATGAAACAGCCGATTATTAGTACTGAAATGTGCAAACCCGAAGTTAGTTGAACCCAAGCAATTTTAGGTGGATCGGTTCAGATTAAAAGATAAGAAAATTCAGAAAAACCTTTCTCAGAGACAGGTAGTGAGCTGGGATTATAAACTGGTTTATGTGCCCTGCCTGTAAACTAACTCAATATAAGTGTTTGTGAACGGCATTAACGATTCCTCCATCTTATTAAACTGACTCAACATAAGTTTGGGTGAACGGCATATTAACGATCCCCCATGTTACCAAACATATTCAACATAAGTTTGTGTAACGCCATATTAACGATCCCCATGTTATTAAACTAATTCAACATATTAATGATCCTGACCTGCCATGTTATAAAACAGCATATTAAGGATACCCCCATGATATTAAACTGACTCAACATAAGTTTGTGTGAATGGCATATTAAATCCATCATTTTTATCTGTTCAGTAGATCATCATGATGATCTTGGTGTTATCAGAATTATCATCTTAACAGATTGAGTTTAACCTTTGACCTTGATGTTATCCTTGGTTGATTTACATGGTGGTCAGTCTATTAAATATCATTCAACTGGTTTAAACCTCCAAACCAATATGGCACCCAGGCCACATCAATTAGATTTTCTCTTCTCCAGGATCACTTGAAACTTTATTTCTTATTTCTTAGGGATAAGACTTATTTAAAAATCAATGGTTCTTGGTTGTTCAAAAGCTTTTAGCTTTAAACAAAACATCTTTCACATGATTCAAATCGCCATAACTGAAAATTGATTGGGCCTAATATGCGATAGCAATTAACAATGGACTAAACAGCTACTTATTTATTTGAATAAAATAAAACCAAGTACGAACAATCCAAACCATTAGACAAATTTCGAGGTCCTAAAAAAAACGCTATAGGCAAAATAGTGTAATCAGCTTGGAGAAAGCTTGAGTTAATTCGTTGTAGTAGCACTAAGTATTAATTTTCATAAACACTGAGTGGAAATTAGGCATGAAATATTTTGACTTTGAAGCTGGTAATAATCAAGGTAGTTCAAGTTTCTAATTTGCTATCTGTGAGATTTTCCGCTTCATTTTACCCAGTCTCACAAGATAGCCGCTTTATGATCACTTCATGTCTCTTTATTTTGCCAATAATTTACTAAGTGTTTCAGTAATTGATAGACAATTTTTTTACAAGCAGATGTGGAAAGGTAGACAAGAAATTTGAGAAGTTCAACACATACTATGTGATTTGAACTCTTTCGGTGTTTAGTTAACTCACTAGTATTAGAAGATAAAAAAAAGTTGTTAATATACAAAGCCACTCTTGTTAGTATTAGTATTTGACGGAGATGAAGTTGTTTTTTTCACCTTAATAATCTGTTTTTGTTCTTTATTATTTGGTTGAGGATCTTTGTTGAGAATTAATTTCAGGATTTACATAGCTTGCAATTTGGAGACGAACAAGTTTATATTTCTTACAAATAATTTCATATGGCTTCAAGCAGTTATTAAGGAATAGGATAACGGTTCAAAATAGTCTTTCAGTTTCATTTTCTTAAATATACAGTATATTGGACTGTGCCTTTAATACCTAATATAAACTTTAGCAAAGAAGATACTTATTTAAGAAGTCGGAACTCACAAGAACTAGAGTTTAAATTAATTTCCTGTTCATGAAATATAATTACATGCATCACTTGATGAACCATGTATAACATTCAAGATCACAAAATTCAAGCTGGGAAAATACAGATTTTGCTCAATGATAAAACCAATTTCATGGTCAGTTTCACAAGAACTCATAAACAAAGCACTGAAATGCATATGAAAGCTTGTCACTTGTATCTAGTTTTCTGATTATCCCGTTTTATCCTTAACCCTTTGGCACTTCGACTGCCTGAAACCGTCCTGATTAGGGTTCCTTAGATCATCCTTAACTACTCTTTACATATGCACTCCAGTGGTAGCAGTACAAACTAGTGAATAGTCCTGTGTGCACATAAAAGATTCCTTGGCAGTTGCAGTAGCCTGTAGTGCAAAAACGTCATCATAGCACACTGTATGGCATAGGCCTGTCTTCATTAGCCCAGTCTGAGCAGATAGGACATTAAACCCCATTTCATTTCTCATTTCATTAATAAACTGGGGTAGTCAATATTTTTATGTACCAAGCAATAATAAAGGGTTAAATAGTCAGTTCTGACAGGAATAGGAGCAGTAAAAATGATGATGAAACCAATTTTAGGGTCAGTTTCACTTAAACTCATAAACAAAGCATATAAAATCTTGCATTGCTTTGTTCCTGAGTTCCGTTTAACCCTGTATTCCACACTTCTATGATTAAATGTGTCTGGTGGGCCAATTTTATGGTTTCATGGCGCTTCACTAACTACAATTTCTGCAATTGTTTGTGCATTCTGGTGCCAGGATAATGAGGAAGCCAAGTGTTAATTTCCTCTGTAAGATGGGTGGGATGAGTTATGATCCTGCATTCTTCATGTCAAAGGTTCACCTTTACGTGTTTTTCTGTTGATTTACGTTGAATTGTGAAATTCTCCACCTTCCAGGTATTCTCATGCAATTGCAATTGGCAGGTAGATTAGGTTACCCAATTCGCATCTGGTTGTAAATTAGAATCCACATTAGTTGCTATAAGTTACCGATTCTCACGCCTGATCCCTGTGTTGGCCGAAAAGGGTGGTTTCCCCTTGTCAGTAAGACGGACTACAGCGGCCTGACAAGGAAAGGTGTCTTGTTGTTTGGATGGAATAAAAAAACGTGGTCCTGTGTACACATTGGCGTTCACGTACAAGAACCCATGATAGAGTAGGGAATAGTGATGTTTCCCATGCAAGATTTCTCTCATAACACACAGTATGGCATATGGAAGAAGGACGTAAAACCCCCATTTCATTTCTAAGCTGAATTGACTTGAACTCTTTTAAAAAGTACATAATGTTTTTTACTCGACAGGAAACCATGTACTTGTACTGGCATCATATATCAAGAAAACATTAAAAACTTACCATGTATTATTGTTATGAAGTGAAAATGGCTGATGGGTTTCGGTGCAGTTAATCTTCGCATAATTACGCATTCCTGTTGATAGTATTTTATTTGAGAAATGAGACAGTTTTTTCAATTTGACGTTTTTATTGTCTAGTCGTAATTATGTTTTCTTTTATAAATCATTTTGAATTGCTACGGAAACCTTTTCAGTGTAGCAACAGGTCTATAGAAATATTTCTTATGTAAAGTTGTTATTTGCGAGGAAATTGCTTTCTGTTTTTTGTTGGTTTTTTGTTTTTGTCAGGCGCCAGGGAATTCAACTGAAGATAAATACATAATAAAAGAGATAAATCTTAATTTAAAAAAAAGTTGCCCCAGTATGACCTGTTTTTTGTTTCATGCTGCAATTTTGGAAGTAACTTGTGCTGTTCATTTAAAGTGAAAGACATATGCAAAAATATTTGCCTGTCATGATCTGGAATTAGCTTAAGGTCAAATAGTAAGTGCAGGGCAAGTGCACTACACACAAACAATTACACAACACAAATACGCAGAAGACACAAGCAAACATAAATATCAGATTAAGTGAATGGATCAAGGGGCTAGCCGTAAGCGTCCACTGCATTTGGGAATGGAACATGCTCCTGAAATCAGCTGCTGACAATGTTTTCGTTTCTTGCACAGTCATAAGCACTAAGCAGTAGTGTGTGTTGTGCATTGTGAAGGATATACTTCTTGTTTCTAGAATACTGTACGTGACAAGTAATAAGGTCGTCTGTCAAACCTTGTTGGTTTTTTTCGGGTCCTCTAGTTTCCTCCCACTGCTAAAGACCCCTAATTACCTAGTTTGTGTCGAGTGGATGTTAAACCCCATTTCTCTCTCTCTCTCCTTCCGTTTCTTGAATACTTATGTTTTTGGGATGTCCATACACAAAATAATATTAACAATGGATTACAAGAAACTAATCCTGAAAGTTTCTAGCACGTAGGCCTACTCACATATGGTGGATTGGATCGCTTACTTAATAAAGATGAAATATATTTACCTAGCATCAATCCAAGGAAATTCAGTTAACGGTGGAGCAATTCCCAAGAAATTGTAGCTTTCCTTGTTTATTATTGGCGAATGTGATAATGGGCATTCTGTACGATTGTTGTGTTAGCCGTGTGGGGACCATGTTGATGATAATATTTATGGTTGCAATCTGTTGGTACAGTAGTGTAAATATACATTAAGTGTGATTTATCTTTGATAGTTTTTATAGCAATACAGATATATTTATACATTTGTACCTGTATTTTCATTATCATTGTTACTATGGAAATAAGAAAATCATAGATTATGGTTTGTTCTAAGTTGTTTTAGAAACATCCTGGGGGGTTGTTTTGACGGAGATTGGTTAAAGTGACAAGGGGTGTGGTTATTAGGCTTAATGTTTTAAAGCATTATTGTGCTGTGAATCACAGACTTATCATTTATGCATAAAAATAAGTTGGTTTTATAGGCTTATTGAAACATGTTAGGGGCTGTTGTAAGACCGAATGGGTTAATAAAACATTTATTGGGAATCATAGCCTTGCAATCTATGAAAGATGAGGTCTAATCCCATATTTGTATTTTTAATGAGAATAAGGTCACCTGAGGATAACCTGGGTAAAATGGTGACTTCGAGTCATCGACAGAGGACTGTTAAAAACATCAGCTATGCGAATTCTCCTAATGTAAAATATGTGTAAAATATTCCTCATCCCTCATAGCAACTGTTTGTTCAGTAAAACAAGACTTTAAACCATGCTTCATTCATGTGTAAATCTAATAGTTGATTAGCGTGATACAAATGTGTAAAAATATGACGAAAGTTGATAGAAATTGATAAAATATTAGTACAGCGGTTGTGAAATGGTAGATAGCGATAACTTTATTTATTTTTGTTATTTGGCTGTTCACGAAAGAATGGTGAGAAATCTAGAGCAAAACTTCTGTCAGACATAGAACCTCTGCTACAAAAATAAACATCTAGGTCTGTTCCTTGTTTTATCAGACTACCAAAATAGTCGCAGCTTTCTTTCTTTTGTTTGACCAGGGAATTAGTTTTATTTTTGGTTAATGCTCTTCAATTTGGGATCAGGTATTAAAAATTCTGTTGATATAACCAAATACCTATTTATTAAATGTTTCTTAAGCCAAATGATTAAAACATTTCACGAACTATTTTTGTTCCAAAGTTGTTTTGCGAAGTGATACGTCATACCTATTGTCTATTGAAATGTTTTTTTGATATGATCAGATATGTTAAATTACCTTCTAAGCAAAACAGGGGGTTGGATGGCTGAATGGCTAGCACATGCATGCTGTAGCATAAAGCCTGTCATTCAGTCAACTGTTGTGGTTTCGATTCGCCAGTTATACATGACAAGGAGAAGATCGCCTGTCAAACCTCATGGACCTAGTTTTTGTCGAGTGGACGTTAAACCCCATCTCTCTCTCTCTCTCTCTCTAAGCAAAACTTCTCCAGGTAATTGTGTTCGATAGAATTGTGTCCAGTGTATTTTAATTTCCTCAGCTTTTTTGGACTTTATATAATTTGACTTTAAACTTGCTTTGACGAATCAAAGAAAATGTTTTTTTTAACTAAAATCTTCTCAATTGATTTATAAATGAATGAAAGAACGTAATAACAAAATTGTGATTCTAGATGGCTTTCATCATAATGTTTACTCTGGCTGTGATTGAATATACCTGTTTCAACAAATGTTTTTTGATCGTTTGTTATTTTAATGGTTAATGGAAGCGAAAGTTTCACAAGTTGTTTCTATTTGTTATTTTAACGATTGATTCGTTGTGGAATCAACTAAGTGTATGTTTGAGGAGGTAAAAGTGGAATTATCTGTGATAATTCACAAAAAACACAAAATCTTTTTATTCCAAGGTATAGAAAAACCAATCCTGTTGACATTTAAAAATCAAAGAAGAATAAGTCGAAATCCATCTGCCTGGACAAAATTCTCCTCTCATTCCCTAGCAGGGTTTATTTTAAGTTGATTCTTGATGCTTGTAGGTGTTGAAGGTGTTTAAAAAGAGACATGCAAATCTTTTAAATCATTTGAATGGTGTAGACATATTGAAAATTGACATACATGTAATTGCTTCTACTAAAAAGCACAAGCATGACCCATTTTATAAATATTTGCTTATACAAGTACAAAGATACATGCATATATAACATTACAAAGAAAATATTTCTACATTATTCCACGCCTGGAAATTAGGGCACCTGTCACAATGTTAGGCATAAATTAAGACTCGGGCCTGGTATTTTGGTACATTAATGCTGGACATTTTGTCTGTACAACTAACATAATTATTTTCAGGGCTTGTTTATTCATTACTGATAAGTGATACCATATATAGAACAAGATATATTTCAAGGGTTCTGCGTAGGTTTCAGATTGCATGGTCATACTCATAATGATATTTTCTTTCATATACCACCCACTGTCTACTACTAATATCATGAGACTATTCTATCATCATATTTCATATCATCAAACTTATAATTGTTTGTTAAATTATCTTGTCTATTTTGGTTTTGTTTCTTTATAAAAAATATTGATGAATTTTGTTTTTTTTCTATTTGCAGCACCTGGAAGTGCCCCCAGAAATGTCCGAGCACGTGCAGCAAGTTCGACAACGATCGTCGTCTCATGGAATCAACCAGAAATACCAAATGGAGCCATTCAGGTCAGCTTTATATATATTTCAAAGTGTTTAGTAGAACCTTCTGGATTTTTCAAACCTATTACCCTCATTTTAGGGGTCACTAGGAAAGTCATCCTAAGTTGTAGGCAATTTAAATATGACAAAAAAATTCAAGGCCCCATGCACACATTCGTAAAACGTGTAAAAGATCTAAGGGCGAAGTAGTAATCTATGCATGCCATGGGTCAACCCAAGGTTTAAAGAATCCATTGGAAAAATAGTAAATGCATGTCATGGGTCCACCCAGGGTTTTTACATGACAAGGTGTTATGGTTACCTACCTAGCTTTGTGTGTTTTCTCTAACTACTGAAGCCTACGCACAGGGGCCAATTACAGTTGGGGGTGGGGGTGCTCAAAAAATGGATGATTCACCAAATCTAGGGGGCTGCACCTCCCAGCTCCTACGCCAATGTACTCAAGGTTCCTCCCACTTCTAAAGACACCTTTGCGCAAGCAAATTATTGAAATTTACTGTTAGTGTTCAGTATTCTTAAACTCATCCCCGCTCGCAGAGTTCCTGGCTTCAATTTTTGTGTTGATCAAGAAAGTTCTTCAGGATTTATCCAGCCTGGAATTGGCATATGCTTGTCTTCATGTCGCAGAAAATACCACTATTTCTCTCCCTCTCAATTCAACTCTTATCAAATTTTATGTTTCCAGGGTTACAAAGTTTTCTATTCCCTCACTCCGGAAAAACCCATATTTTTCTGGGACAGTCAAGAAGTTACCAATAACAATCAAGTGACCACCATCAGTAATTTAAAACCCAACGAAACTTACACAATCACGGTCTTAGCATATTCAAGCATTGGTCAAGGTCCGATGTCGCATCCCGTACAAGTGCTTACAACTCAAGGTGGTAAGTACACTAGCCTTTCGCGAGTGATTTCCATGACAATAATAATCCAGCATGTCATTATTTCTGAAACATTTACTGCAAGTCTGTTTTTTTTTATCAAATTTCAGAGTCAGTACTACCCAGCGTTGCAATGCTGAGATGCAACTATATAGGATTATCTTCCTTGCATTGATGACGTCTAACGTCTGCTTGAATATAAATATATATATATATATTTAATATATGTTTGTTTGATTTTAATATGCATGAGTAAATTGATCTGCAATTTGCATGCTTCAAGTTTAATGAAATCATACATGATGCTTAAGGCCGACCACCAAATTATACCCCAAAACATGAATACATCTCTTTATAAATGGAGAATCGTGTGATTTTGTATGCAGCCATATTGGAATATTAGAAGTTGTTTCATTTTCTCCAAATAATGAAGGCAGCAAATTCTTACAGCTCTTCGAAAATGAATTTTCCATGCGATTTTTATATGCTGTGATATTGAAATATTTGAAATTGTTTCATTCTTGGTATGAATGGTACTTTAGAATCCCCATTAAAATGAGTCAAACATGATTAACAGTCAGAACAAGACCCCTTAAAATATCTGAAGACCTGTCTTCTATAGCCCAGTCGGAACAGAACTGTAAGGCGTTTCATTTTATTGTCTTCAAGTCTGTTGGAACGAAATTCATATTAGCAAGTAGAAATGGGGCACCTTTTAAGTGAAAGAAAAATATTATTGGGAAGGATAAAGCACTCCAAACCAACAAGCCTTAGCTGTTATGTTGGCTTTGATATATGTGATGTTGTGCTGTATTTCTTCCTTTCACTCCCACTTTGAATCAAAAAGCGTCAGCCATTGAGCATTATCTATGATTTCAAACATAAGTACTGCATGAAATGATTAAAACTGAATATTTTTTTTTTTAGATTTTAAAATACATATAAATGCATCTTGTTTTGAAAATGACCAATAATTGAATATATTTATTTTTGTTTGCATCATTCTTCTTGTTTAAAACAATAACCTGCATCAGCATGTGTGTGCATGAGCATGTGAATGTGCATATTTTTACACATGCATGTATTAATATGAATCATGTGCATCTTGAATAAACTAGAGATGGATATGAAAATTAAATTACACACAATTTTTTTTTTCTTCTGAATTTTATTTTCCTTTAATGGCTGTCTTATTATTACGATGATTTGTGTTTCTAACGCATTTTCTTTTTGAGTTTCATTTTCTTTTTGAGTTTCGTCAAGGTTTTTTTTGTCAGATTGAGATGATTTATCATTAGATTGTCTCCCCTGTTTTGTCTTGATCTTTTTGTTTTTCGAGTTATGTCTTGCCAACCTCTTTCATGCTTTTAGAATTCTTTATGTACAACAATATTTTTGAAGACCCGTAAACCATCCTTTTTTAATTGGACATAATGTAATTGAATTACTTTAAAATTACATTGTTTGAAAAAAAAATTTAAATTTAAAAAAAGGGTCTTGTGGGGTTTTTTTTATTTTTTTTTTACTTTTGCACTGTTTTACGTTTCATGATTTTGATAATTTTGAAATTATAAGTCACTGCATTTTGTGTAATTTGGGTTTTCAATCCATCGAGAAAGAGAGAGAGGAAACATAGACCCTGCTCCCTGTTGAGGATTCAATCACTGTATTCGACCAAAATAAGCGCATGTGCGATTCCTAATATTGGAATGAAATCTCACTGAAATAAGCATGTGTCTTGTCTGTAAAATTGTACAACAGCGTTGTTGTTTCGTCCTTGTAAAGTTTCGTTTCGATTGGGCTTTCACTTTGTGGAGCAGTTCATTTTTTTGCTGAGTCGGATCTCAGATATATTGTGTTTTGAACAAATATGACAAATTTTAGTGTTTCTCCAATAAATAAGTTTTAATGTTAAATTTTTTAAATAACCAAGATGAATTCTAACTTGACTGACTGGTCAATTCTTGAGATATACACTTATTTGGTTGTGGCCTTTGCGTATACATCCCTATTTAGTCGTGGCCTTTGTGTATACATCCTTATTTGGTCGTGCCCTTTGCTTATACATCCTTATTTGGTCGAATACGGTATAAGGTAAAATATATTCGTTTTTTTGGTTGACAATTTCATGTTATTACAGTTAATCATCCTGTGTTTGAAGGTAAGTTTTTAGAGTCCAGAAAAAAAACCTGGAGCGAAATGCAGGAGGTATTTTCCTACATCAGGAGTCTTACATTGTCATTGTGTGATTTCTTCCAATTTTGCGATTTTTTTTCTATGTCCATCTTGAAAGTGCATGTTCTTGAAATGGCGCTGTTTGTTCTATAATCGTGCATCTGGTTATCTCCCCTTTTGTATTTCAATATCTTTTTACAACATTCATGTTAAATCTCTTTTTAATCCTGAAGTCTTTGTTAAGATTGTTAAATTGGAAGACATGCTTGCAGTTTTTCCAGATTGATTCATTCATTCTTTCTTCCAACAAATCATTCATTCTTTCATTCATCCAGCAATTCATTCATCCATTCTTTATCCATCTATGAACAAATTTAAGCGGAACTTTAATCTGTAGCCTCTGTGTGATGTGTAATGAGTAGTTAAGCTGGCGCCGCGGTTTGCTGCGAGCTGGCGACGCATGCTTTTTTTTTTAGTGTGATATTAGTACACTGGCTGTCTTTTTTTGACGTTTTTTGCTAATGTTAGCGCGTTCGTTCATTAGTATTTTGCTGCGTACTACTATTTAGTGAGTTCTGCATTTGAAGTGTGATTTTTTGTAGGGATGCGCACCATAGCTGAATGTTTTAAAATTAGCTGAAAATCCACTTTCCACATTTAATCTGGTCACATTTCTGCACATTTCTGATGTATTAACCTAAAAATAATTATTTTAGAATTTTGATTAAATTAATCTTTACATATATCAATGAAAACTTATCAGTATTTTTTATACTGGTTTTTTTTTTTTTAAATCAAAATTAAAATTTTTGATAGAAAATTATGACACATTTCACATATCACTGATTATTAAGACAAATTAAATTATTGACAAAAAAATTAAATATTTGATTGAATTTATTTTTCATTGTCTTTATATCACTGTTTCACGAACATTTAAGCATTTTGTTAACTTAACCAAAAACTGATACCTGAGCAGAGACTTGAAGCGATAGAGCGCTATTACAACTTAAATGCCAGGCGGTTACATCTGATTAAATTGCTTGAGCTACTAATATTGCAAAGCGCTGAGCTGTTGCGCTAATTGTTTTATCATTGCCATGGTTACTTGTATACTTTGTTTTATTAATCATGTTTTTTACTAATCCATTTGCCATCTCTTTTTTTCATCCTAACAGTGGGGCCACCAGGTGAGCGAACGTCTCCCTTCGAGGAATTCTTCTCAATATCTTGTCAACTTGGGCACTATCAGTCTCGTTTTCTTTGGACATGGTGACCTTGACCTTTATCTTGACCTTTGAAAATGTTCAGTATTGTCTCAGAGAAGACATCTATTTAAAATAAAAAAAATTAAAAATATCTCAAGAACAATAAATGAAATGAGAAGGTACACCATTTACAAAGAAAATTTGATTTATGAAATAATCTTTTTTTTATTATGAATATTTATCCACGATCACATGATTTGAATAGAGAATAATTTTGCTTGGTAATTGATTAATCTGAACCAAGTGTATTATTAGCTCACATGTTATTAGACGTCGAACTGAAGTATTTCACTACAATTTTTATTTTATTGTAGGGGCTAACAAAAGCAGTTGCCATTTTTAGTAGCAAAATGCGTGCATTGCTATATACTGCGTGGATCATTTTGGCTGCGTGCTGTGTGTGTATTTGCAATTCCGCCGACCATGATCATACCAAGCTTTATCATTCACATTGCGTACATTTTGTTTTATTTATTTATTTTTCAAGGATTCTTCTTTAAACTAGATGTTCAGCATAGCGAAGCCACATAAGCTTAAAGCAACTGACCTGACCCGATTTATTAACAATTTTTTATTTATTATTATTATTATTAAATTTTTTGCTAGAAGTTTTGCAAATTGCACTTGTATGAACATTGCTCAAGGCTGTTCTAATTCGCGAAAATTATTTTTTGATATCTTTTAGTAGAAAACACCTTTCACGATTTTATTTAAAACAAAATCAACGCTCAAGGCATGATGGACGTCTCTATTTCACGAATAGAAATCAAATTTCTTAGATTTTCCATCTTTCTAGATCATTCTTTAAGGAAAAAGGCTACTCTAGAATTAGAATTCAGAATTAATTACAGATAAGAAATTCAGGGTTTAAATGAGAGTTTTTACTTCAAAGATATTTGATCGAAAAACATAAGGCTGTTTCATGATCGATTCAGAATATAAATAAAAATATAGTGTATTTCAAAATCCTCGAAAAATGAAATATTGAATTAGGAGTTAGGAATTAATTTTAATCAAACGAAAGTGAGATACTCGTGAAATGTGGTCATTTATTGCCGTTGTCCCAGTCTGTCCGTCGTCCACAGCTAAACGACAACATTTATTATCTGATTTTTTAAAATTTTGTTTTCATTAATTACTTCTAGAGTTATGGCCCTTGTTTCACTTTGTAGAATATTTTAAATACTTAATGTATCATCTGATTTGTATGAAATTAAAATGCATTATTTAAATTAGTGAAATGAAGAACACTTTGGAATTTCAACAATTTCTTATGATTCTGATTATAGAGTTATCGTAATGATTTTGTCACAGAATATTGTTGACGTACGTGTCAATGATCATCATATACAGTATTAAGATTTTGCCTTTTATTTAACAAAGTGTCAATCTTTGTGAACTGCTCCTGCAACTTTGCTGCTGTGGACGTATATTTAGTAGCTTAGATAACCTATCTGTATTACTTACTTGGTATTACATAAGGCCATATACTTTGAGAAACATAAGAACATTTTGGAAAATTTGTTTTTCTGGATTTGCTTTGAAATGGACTTTGATAAGGAACAGCTATTCTTTTACTTGCCATTCCAATAAAAAATCTCCATAAGATTAATAGTCCAAAATTACAAATTCAATCATTGAATTTGTTCTGTTTTTCAGTTCCGTTCCAACCACTAAATCTGAAAGCTGATCCGATCTCGCCTAACGAAATCGTCGTTATGTGGGATGCTCCGCAAGAAGAAGAAAAGATAGAGAGCTACCAGCTTTATTACAACGACTCACATATGAGACAAAACATCCGTATCAGTATTTCTCCACCCGACGAAAAATACAAGCTGATTGATCTCACGCCAGATACTGTTTATCACATACAAGTATCGGCAAAATCGGCTCGTGGAGAAGGTCCTAAAACACCAACGGTTCAGGCGAAAACTCTTCCTTACAGTAAGTTTGTTTTGGATTATCTCCCTTACCTTATGTGTTACTGAAGAAGCTTTTTCATCGCGTCAGTTAATTCAATAAAAGGAAATTAATTTTAAAAATAGTGTTAATAAGATTAAATATTTAGACAATGTCAAATAAGATTAAATATTTAGACAATGTCAAATAAGATTGAATATTGAGACAATAATAATATTGACAACTCTTAGTTCCTCTTGAATCAAGTAGCCTGTGATATAGTTATCTCTTAAATCCTGTAGCCCTGAATAAAGTCATTAATCTCGAGCTCTTAAATCCTGTAGCCCTGAATAAAGTCATTAATCTCGAGCGCTTGAATCCTGTAGCCATGAATAAAGTTATTAGCCTCGAGCTCTTAAATCCTGTACTCTACAATAAATTTATTAATCTAGAGCTTTTAAATCCTGTAGCCTGTGATAAAGTTATTAATCTCTTAAATCCTGTAGTCCTGAAATGACCTAGTTTGTGTTGGGTGGACGCTTAACCCCATTTCTCTCTGTCTCTTAAATCCTGTAGCCTGTGATCAAGTTATTAGTCTCTTAAATCTGTTACTCTACAATAAAGTTATTGGTCTCTTAAATCCAATACCCTGGGATAAAGTTATTAAACTCTTAAATCCTGTACCTTAAATCAAGTACCCTGCAATAATGTCCTAAATCAAAATAAGAAAAAAAAAGAAAATTATAACAAAAAACTGTTGAAAGCTATATTAACTCCTCAAACAAATAAGCTTCGTTGAACTTACCAAATAATTGGGAATTGGTATCCATTGTTCTACAAAGAATACGTCCACCGCGAATTACCTAATAATGAAAAAGCTTCTTTGAAAGAAACCAAATTTTTAATTCAAATGTAAATATGTATATTTGTACCAATATAAAGTTATTCATTGTTTGTATTTGTTCAATTTGGATGTTGTGTGTTTTTGGATTCAATGTTGTTTTTTGAGAAAGGTATATGTTTTTTTTTAATAAGAAAATTTAAATGTTTATTTTATTTTTTATGTTGTAAACTTGTCTGTATTGTTCTGGAGGCTTATGTAATTAATTGCTTGTTGAAATGTCTTTTTAATAAGGACGTATATTTATTTATACTTTGTCTCAATGTTGTGGTTGGTCTTCTGTGTTTCGCGAAAAAAATTGTGAAAAAATGTTCAAATTCAGAAAAACAAACAAAAGAATTGATCAGTTATTCTTTGGAACTTTGGTAAGTAATAAAAAAAGTAGATCATTCATTAATCATCATCATCATCATCAGTTTTCAGTTTGGTTTTTCACTGTGTTTTAGTTTAAAGATACACATGTGTAATAAGTGTTTTTATTTGAAACTGTTCGTGTTTTGTGAGAAAAAAAAAATTGTGTTTCAAAAGTTTCGTCCAAAGCCTCCTAAGTCTAAACAGACTTTTTTGTATGACTGCTGTTTGTTTTGTGGTGTAAATCTGAAATCTATGTTTTATTTAGGTAGGCCTGCAAGTATTTGGGATTTTATTTAGGGATTACGCGGTTGACCTCTCTAGGCTGTTGAAAACAGGGCCAGATTAAGACATCGGCTTTTTAAAAGCAGGGTCACATTAAGGCATTGACTTTTGGGGCTGCAGTCCAGATACTGCCCTTATTAAAATTTTGACGAAAAAAATGGATCATCAAGACTTAACCTCGGTTGTCGAGTACCGTTAATATAAAAATAATAAACAATCGGCGAAACTTCGCCCAGAATAAAGTAATTTAAATGAAATTTTCAATATATTAATCTCTCATTATCTATTTTTGAACTGTTATAGCAAGAACGGCCAGCTCTCCCTCTGCCTCTTACATTATGTATCTTTAAATTTATATTCTGTATACTAGTACATGTATATATTTCTTGAAAATATATTAGGTCAAAATGAAACCCTGTACTGCAGTGTATACCAGGGGTGGTCCGTGGGTAAAAATTTCCTATATTCAGAAAAATATAAAAACCAAGTATGAACAATAAAAACCATTAGACAAAATTTGATGTCCTAAAAAACGGTATAGGCAAATTAGTGTAATCTAGCATAATAGTGTAATCAGCATATGGAATGTTCACTGTGTACCAGAACACATAACTTGTCTTTTAGGGAGTCTGCCCTACAGGACCATTTAGCCCTGATGCCTACAAAATCTTAATCTGGCTCCTGTTATTCATCAGCTCGGGAGAGAAGTTAATATTAATATTGCCAAATTTAAAACGATATGTCATGAAATAAGTTAGGGTCTCAATAAATTAATAGCCACTTGAATCATGTGAAATTATTTGTGTTTTGTTTAATGTTGAACTCCTTAAAAATTTTGAAAAAAAAGTGCCTTTGAACAGTTAAATCAGTAGTCTAGTTCTGATGTTAAAATTGGTCTTTTACATGAAGAAATAAGAATTATGATTTTTATTTATTTATTTATTTTTCAAAGAGGCATATCCAACATGACAATAGAGGTGATTATATAAAGTTACATGATAATAAATAATAATAATAATAAGAGGAGAAGGTTTTGATCAAAGAAATCGCCATGATGTCATGAATGACCAGCTTCTTCAGGATAACCCATAAAAACCGGTTAAAATTAAAACTAGGTTTATTATGTCTGAAATGTTTTCTGTAATGAATGAATGAAAGTCTGTTGCGTATGCTTTGTAGATTTGTTTTCAAATGTTGTGGAAAATCCTCCTCAGTTGTTGATTTTTGATCAATTATATATGTTACTTTTGGTTTCATTTTATTTTTTTTTATTTATAGCACTGTGAATATTATTTTACAAATTGTTGTAAGCCATAGATATTATAAATGATAATCCCTATTAGCCTTATATAGGGACGTAGAAAGATCGGCAGCCATGATGAATGCAAATTTGTAAAAAATCAGGAAGCTTATGTCTGTCTATTTGTCAACTTCTTGATTCTTGGAAACAAAAACTCCTGCTTAAACTGTAGAAGACTAAGACTAAGCATGATTCTAACTGTGGCTTGAATCAAGACCAAATCGGAATGTCAGATCTAGAGCTGTAGACGTATGGAATGTAATACGAATTTACCATAAATGTAGAATTTTCTTGGTTTTCTAAGGGCAGATAACTCTCTGTCTATGGAAACAATAGCAGCATGCACGAATTACACTGCACGTGATACTTTCTTATTTTCTGTTTTTTTTTATTTTGATTTTAATTATTTATTTATTATTATTTATATCATGTTTTTCACCCTCGTTTATCCCCCGTGTAGTTCCGGAAGCCTCGCCACAAGCTGTTAGCGGCCGACCACTCGATGCCCATCAAATTGCTGTTAACTGGAAGCCTCCACCCCCAGACAAACAAAATGGCCGTTTGGAAGGTTATAAGTTACGTTATATGAAGAATATCGAAGGTGACATAGAAACGGATGGTGTTGAAAAAATTCTTGGCCCCAACATTGAATCGTTTACGATCAAAGGCCTGGATACTTGGACAGAGTACAAAATACAAGTTCGAGCTTACACTAAAGTTGGCGAAGGACCCCTGTCTCCGCCCATTATAGTCAAAACAGACGAGGACGGTAGGTTGATAGTCTGCGCAGGTTTAAAACGTCCTTTCTCATCATAGTAACAGACGGCACCAACCTTCGGTCACCATAGAAACATGACATGTTGCCAAGGATGAAAGTACCATGGCAACATTAATTACATTATATTCCCCACAAAGTGTATGGTCACCAAATAATTACCAATGGTTACAAAGTAAATCCTGATGTTGCCATGGTGATGAGACAATAATTTAAATGATGAGTTGATGAGAATTTTGTGGCACCTTGAAGTATGGACTGTCACCAGATGAAGAGATTATGTTGCCATAGTTTTAACAAAACCCAAAATATTAGTTGGTGCTCAAGAAAGATGGGAAGTCTGTCACTGTGATGACGAAAGGACAAAACATATGAACGCCTGTTTTTTTTCCTCCAATGAAATTTGTCGTACCTTCTAACTTGTGACCAATGTGGTAATGCCAATTTGCGTACTGACTTTTAATATCACATGGCCTTGATTGACAGCTACGTGTGAGTTTGATGATAAAACAAGTCCCGCCCATCCCACAGCACCAATAACAAACTGTTCTAATGAATTATTAACATCCACCCACGAAACAGTGTTTGGCTTTTTTTGTTGAATATTTTAGACGTTTTGTCCTACCCCCTCGTTCAATTTTACGTGTTTGACAACCCCTGTTACTAGATGTGTTGATTTTATTTCCGTTTTGTGTCTTTTTAAAAAAAAAATCACAATCATTATTAGATTTTTATTCACAATCATTTAACAATCATCTTAGAAATAAACATTACGTAATTTGCATTATTAACGAAATAATTATGCATACTGGTACAGTGTATATTGGTATATATCGTGTTCTGTCCATCATCACAGCCTTTCATATGTATGACACATCGTGACCCTGATAAACAAGATTATGCTTATGTCACAATTATCCAGTAGAGCTATTCATGAAAATTGGACCTCGAGTCCAAGGAAGTTGATAATCTGAAATTAGTGTGACGGAATAATCTCGTTCTTGTTTTTTCAAGCGGTCAAAATGTGTCAGAAATATTGAAGTGTTAATAACGGTACTTAAACCATGATACTGAGAACAACGTAAAGATGGAATTTGGGAAATTATTAAGAATGTACTTATTGCGATCTGCAGTAGGTCAAAGGTCAAATTGTGAGACCTGTTCTAGTAAGACGTAGCCCAGATTAGGAGCAGAACAGTAGGACGTTAAAACTCGATTTCATTTCATTCATTTTAGTAAGACTTGGATTATGCTTCCCACCAGCAGGGAAGTTGTAGTAGCTCAGATACTGCGCTACCCTTACCCTATCCAGGAGGGCCTGGTGTGATTCTGATCTTGACCTCTGCATTTAATTTCATTTCCATAGGCAAATTTTGATATCCTGTACGTTATTTTAAGCAGATTTAAATCCCAAAATATCTTAAAATTAAAATGGGTTTAACGTCCTACTTTCTGCTACATCCAGGTTATTTAGACCATTGGGGTCCATTGGCCATAATTTATGTTTTCACAAAGATCTTGAGTACTGTTAGTAACTATGATGTAAACGAACACGATATATGACCCGATAAGTAGACAAACCTATAACGATTGGACAGTTAAATTAACTACTAATTGTAAGTATTGTTATTTAAAGTGGCATGTCGTCTTTTGATCTTGATATCGTGTTGCATGCTCAATTTTCTAACTCTGTACTCCTCCCTTTAAACTTTTGTCTTTATTTCAGAATTTTTAAAAAAATCTTTTAAATTAAAAACCATTTAAAATGTTTACTGTGTCCCGATTTAAAACATTGTATAAAACATGTGCCCTGATTCAAAAAAGACTGTATAACATGTGCCCTGTTAAAAAAAAAATTGTATCAACATTGTGCCTGGTTTCAAAATTATGTTATAACATTTCCTGATTAAAAAAAAAATTGTATCAACATGTGCCCTAAAAGAAAATTGTATGAACATGTGCCCTGATTCAAAACAAATTGTATAACATGTGGCCTGATTCATAAAAAAAATTATTCTGGACCAGTGGCGGATTAAGCTCCACCAAGGCCCGAGGCGGCAGTTGCTGGAGGGCCTATAAGGGCCTGTTTAAAATTATTTCGGGTCGGGGCCTATGCTGGTGCCCGTTGGGCCTAAACCCCACCCCCTAACATTCATTGTCTATGTGTTTTTAATCGTATCAGACAAATTTAATTTAAAAAAAAATAAAATCTTTGGGCCTGAGGCTGCAGCCTCATCAGTCTCAATGATAATCTGGTACTGTTCTGGACCCATTAGTTCATACTACAGTATGACATGTTGGGGGTCAGTTGGCACCAACAGTATTATTATGATCCAAAACATATTGCATAAAGAGTGTCCTGATTCTGGTAGGCAGCAAAGTTTACAAATCTTGGCTCCAACAGTATTATTGTGAGCCATTACCAATAACATATCTGGCTGTAAGGCAGAAGCAGTTTTTCGACCCTTGTTTTGGCTTTATTTGAAACATCAAGGTGTGCCTCGACTTTTAGGTTTTACAAAGTTTGCTGAAAAAGGCCCCCAAAAACCTTTTATGTTTTTGGCATCCAATATACTGAACTTTTTGACCACAGTAGATATTTATCAACAGGCCCAGATCCATGATTTTATTGAGGGGGGGGGGCATACGTCGGAGCGTAGGGTAATCATCAGATTGCCGCATGATTAGTGGGTTGGTGTAGTCCCCAGAGTCTTCGTTGTTGCCTCATTCCGAAGTTGCTACCCCCAGTCCCCCCCCCCCCCAATCCGCACCTGATCAATGGATCTCGAATGATCTCGTTGGAAAAATTCATGAATTGTAAAATAATTTTAAAAAAACTCTGATGCATGTACAAGAGGCAGTTACGAAAGCATTGTTATCTGATGGCAACAAACTCAGGCACATGATCCCTGTCTAAATTTCTCTCTCCAGTTTCCAATTTCTCTCGCATTCTTATCATGGTATTTCACAAAGTTTCAAAATTTTAAAAAAAACCTGATTTTATGCTTGGTTGATACAATAAAAATAAGGAAAAATATGAAGATTGAAGAATCTTGGAAGAATCTAAGGAACAGGGTCCCATGGGATGTTCCAACCTCGTGGGTTTTCTCCTGGTCTTCCGGTTTCCTCCCACTGCTAAAGACCCTTACACGCAAGTGAATTATTGAAATAAAGTTAAACCATGTGTTAGTCCCGAGATGACCTAGTTTGTGTCGAGTTGACGTTAAACCCCATTTCTCCCTCTCTCTCTTTGAAATTTAACTGTCAAGGGCTCTTATACATGCATGTCCCATCCGCATCAAAATGATTAGGTAACGCAGTTTTGAAAAAAAGGATTGGAGTGGGGGCCACCAAGCTGGATAATTTCCTGGAGCTCAAATGTTGGAGCTCAAATGTTTATACGGTATATCAATGAAATCTTGGTCAGGTGAACCTATTTTGAAAATTTAAATGAAAACTTGTGAAATGCCATTGAACCTTCAATTTCTCTAGCATGAAAAAACAAGATCTTCCTACAGAGCTTAAAAACTTTCCCCCAAAGTATTGTTAAATCTTGAAAAAGAAATATCCTGTCCCTTCAACAATCAGGAAATTTAATTGTCTTTGTTTCCCCCAACAGTCCCAGGAGAACCGAGAAAAGTCAAAATCGAGGTCATCAATTCGACAGCCATTTATGTGGAATGGCGTCCACCTGTCAACCAAAATGGAATCATCCGAGGATACCAAGTTTATTACGTTGAGGTCAACAGCGATGATGAACCAATTTCTTCGTCACCCTATTATGATACTTACGATGGAAATAAACACGAGGCCGTGATCACGGGACTCAATGCAGATACAAGGATCATGGTCCAGGTGGCAGCATATACCAGAAAAGGAGACGGAATTCGCAGTCGATCGAAATTGATAACAACTAAAGGAGCAGGTAGAGTATCGTTGTACATAATGCTCGTCTGAAATGTTAAAAATTAATGCTTAAACATACATTATGCAAGAGCTAAATCTGCTTATTGCAGGTCTTTCTTTAGGCCTGAAATGTTTTCTAAATTATTAATTAAGACATTAATGAACTGATCCAGGCCATTATTAACTCTCGATTGCAGTTAAGCCATATTTTGATTTAATTAAAAAATGGAGCAATTTTAATGAAATTTTCAAATTATTTATTTTGCATTATCTATTTTCGAACTATTATAGCTAGCTCTTTATCTAAATTTCACATAATGTATCTTTAAGTACTCAAGGGTTGTATTGTGACGTGGGAGCCCTGTTTTTTTTATAAAAATAAACAAAAGCCCTTGCTATCACTAATCATCCTTTGCTTTTTTTGGACAAAATATCTGTTTTAGTTTTAAAAAAACGAAAATATTTATTAATATGTACCTATATAATTTATTATTTTGCAGTTCCAACTCCACCCAGAAATCTCCATCTTGACTTGATTCAAGAAGATCCACCACGTATCAAAGTTACATGGCAACGACCTCGGGATACCCATGGTAACGTGGAAAACTACAAGGTCATCTGGGGTCGTTCTGGAGAACGATATGAGGAAAAGATCCTTCCTGCGGAAAAATATTCATTTGTTACGTATTCCCTAGGTATGGCTGTTGGATGCATTTTGTCGATATTGTGCGCATGAATAAAATTATTATACCAATCTTCGTCAGACAGTAATTTTCTCCGATATATATATAATTTAGAACTTCAGTTATTATGGATGTATTTATTTTATTTAGATTTTTAAATTTCTATATTTTTTTTGTCATGCTGCTTGATATATTGTCGTAGAGCAGAATATAATATATATATATATATATTTAGATGAACATGGGTTAAGGATTCTTTTTAGGATTAAATGTATAAGATGAGGAGATATTTTTTGGTATCTTTTCAGATAAAGGGACAAAGTACGAGTTCCGTGTTTTAGCTAAAAATGACGTTGATTATGGAGAGAGGGCTGTTGCTACTCTTGGTACACCAGATGGAGGTAGGTGTACAAATTGTTTTATTTTATTAATTGATTTTAGGGATATATTTTATTCTGGTAGTTTCTGTTGATATCTTTTAGCTGTTACTATGATTTAGAGGAAGATAGGCCCTTGGCTATTTCAATTATGAGTCACTTTATCCATACCCCATCCTCGGGGGCGGGGGGCGTTTGATGACTGAATGGTTAGCATGTGCGCGCTGTATCATAAAGCCTGTCATTGAGTAAACTGATTGTACGTTGCAAGCAATAGGTCACCTGTCTGACCTCGTGGGTTTTTGCCGGGTCCTCCGGTTTCCTCCCACTGCTAAAGACCCCTACGCGCAAGAAAATAATCGAAATAAATTAAACCTTATGTTAGTCCCGAAATGACCTAGTTTGTGTCAAGTGAACGTTAAACCCCATTTCTCTCTCCCATCCTCACGACTAGAGGAAGATGAAAGTGAGTTTTAAACACGATTGAGGAAAGCTGCGGATGATGACAAATGTTTAAGACTACAGAAAGGTTTATGTAATGCCCATACGAAAATCAGGCACTGGTGTTTACAATTTTGATGGGTTGAGGAAACAACTGTTGTGGGTTCGAATCACTGAAACTTATTGAGATTTTAATGTCCAGTTGCAAATATAATGAAATGAATGATGTGCAAAAATCATTGAGTATGGTAGTTCAGACTTGGCGTAAAGATTGGATTTAATTTGAAATAAAAAAAAACCAAGAACGGACAATCAAAACCATTAGACAAATTTCAATTCCTAAAAAAACAGTATAGGCAAAATTATAGTGTAATCAGGCAAAATATTGTAATCAGTACCATGGACTGTTAGATTAAAAATGTGTAAGTGCCAAGTGGGCCTTAAGTCCCACCAATTCTGTGGTGAAGAACAGTTAGGCCTATCATTTCAAACCCCATAACCACATAACTCAATTTGTGTTTTTCAGCCCCAGCTGGTGCCCCTCAGAACTTTACTGCCATTGGTTTAAGTGAAACAAGCGTTAGATTAACATGGGATTTACCTGCTCGTAATCTACGTAACGGAGATATCGGCATGTACCAGATCACCTACCATAAACTATCCGATCCAATCAACGAAGAGGATCTCAATATCACTGATACATACATGGATATTCAAGGCCTGGAAATGAACACAGATTATATCTTTAAAATCAAGGCCTACACCAGTCGTGGATCAGGACCATGGAGTAACAGACTACATTTTAGAACCTTTGGCAGAAGTGAGTTATACTTTGAAATCGGTATCACAAAGATAGAATATTTCCAACCGTTAGGAAATCTTTTATATGCTGTGGAATGATATGGGGTTAAATGCAGCTCTTTTATCAAGAAAGTTCCACCTTCACTTTGCTGCAGCAAGAACCACCTGAGTAAAAGGACAAAGCTGATGTTGAAAGTTGCGTCTCACTCTACAAATCTGGGCCCTGTTTCACAAAATTTTAACTTAAGATAAAATCCAAATTTTAGTAGATATTTCAATAAGCACTAAAATCGATCTTATATTATCCAATCAAATGACTAAAGTTTGGATTTTATCTTAGTTTAAATTTCGTGAAACAGGCCAACATAAGACTTGTGTAGAACTCGGACATAGCTTTGTGTAATTGTCCCCAGAGTGGTTTTCAATAATTTTGAAAAACTGCTGGCATTGGTTATCCTCTAGAAATGTTACATGACCTCAAATAAAACTAATTATAAAAATGTTTTATCTTACAGTGCCACCTGCACCTAAGAATTTGGCTATAAGACGAACATCTCGAACTACTGTTGAAGTCACATGGGACGAACCAAACTTCCCTGTTGCAGGATATCGAATCTACTACAACGCATTTGATACACCCGATATGAGTGTGTGGCAATCACTAGAAACGGGACCATACACGGTAGCGGAGATACCTGGATTAGTTCCGTACACTGTTTACGCTGTACGCGTCCAGGCTAAATCAGTTGATGGTCGCTATGGCAATTTGTCTGCGTCTGTAATCTCAGAAGCGGTTTCGCCAGGTAAGGAGACAGAGACATTGAGATAAATTCGCCTGAATCTTCAATGTGGACGTTTGTTTTTATTCTTTCTTTCTATATGATACAGAGAACTAACTGAAGCTCTCCAAGTCTCTTATTGATGAGATTTGAGAAATGAAGATTGTTTTTTCTCACTGGTTTTCTAGTCTCTAAATGATCAAATTTGAGATATGGAAATTGTTTCCGAGTCTCTAAATCAGTGATTCTCAACCTTTTTTGCCAATGACACACCTTGGAACACATGAAAAAATAGCGGCACACCAGCTGGCTAAATATATATAATAAATTTGAATTTTGCAAAAAAAACCCATGGCATGTTATAGACGGCATAACTGTAGACTAATTATGGATCAAACTAAAGAAAGAAAAACACAGCTATGAACTTTATTTATTACAGTGTTTCGAAATTTCATCACTCAAATAGCTGGCTTCTTTAGTAAGAAATTTTCTTAATGTGCGGCACACTAAGGAGAGCTCTCGGCATACCTGTGTGCCACGGCACACTAGTTGAGAATCACTGCTATAAATGTTCAATAACTCTATATTTTAATAGACGATAAACAAGTAACTAAATATATCAAAACAAATATCATGTGATGTCATTATTTACCAGACAAGTTTACACCATTTTAGTGATGATAATCTATTGTATCTGACCTTGACACCATATTTAAGCGTACTACTATTGTTTATGATCATGACACCATATTTAAGCGTACTACTATTGTTTATGATCATGACACCATATTTAAGCGTACTACTATTGTTTATGATCATGAAACCATATTTAAGCGTACTACTATTGTTTATGATCATGAAACCATATTTAAGCGTACTACTATTGTTTATGATCATGACGTCATATTTAAGCGTACTACTATTGTTTATGATCATGAAACCATATTTAAGCGTACTACTATTGTTTATGATCATGACACCATATTTAAGCGTACTACTATTGTTTATGATCATGACGTCATATTTAACGGTACTGCTATGACAATAGATCATATGATGTCATATTTTAGAGTACTACAATCGTATCTGATCAGGACTTTAGCGTACTACTATCCTATCTAATCATGATGTCATATTTTAGCGTACATATCTAATCTAGTCATGAAATCATATTTAACGGTACAACTATGACAATAGACCTTGATGTTATATATCAAATGATAATTGATTGGCATTTTTAGTAACTTGTTTTAATCATGTATATCGGCACTAAAACTGAGATCATGATTAACCCCTCATTGTTTGTGAGTTGATGTGACTAATATTAACCTTGATATAACCTCGCTAACCAAAATACTAATAGAAATATACACACAGGCTACAGGAAGGGTTTACGGGATCTTCATCTATCATTATTGGTGTCTCTAATCCTCTACCAGTTTCGTCCCACTGATAAAGACCCCGACGCGTTAGCGAATTATCGAAACAAAATTAAAACAATATGTTAAAATTGAAATGACCTAGTTTGTGTCGAGTGGACTTTAAATCCCATTTCTCTCTCTCTCTGTCTCTCTCTCTCGCTAATCCTCTAGTGTTCAGATGGGACGGAAAACAGGTCCCATGTTCACATTGGTGTGCATGTAAAAGATCCCTAGTAGGCCGTAGTCGGAGCAGAACAGTAGGACATTATAAACCCCATTTCATTTCATTTGTCTCTAAGCCTTCTTATATAATTGAGGGGGGGGGTGTAACAGAATGGTCTAACACATGCACTTTAGATCATATGGTCTGTCATTAAGTCAAATTGCTTGGTTTCGATTCCCAGCTTGTATGTGACAATCAGTATGGTCGTATTTTCACCCACAAGGTTTTCCCTGAGTCCTCCAGTTTCCTCCCACTGCTAACTAGAGCACTACATTAGTCTTGAAGTGACCCAGTGTCCATTGGACTTTACATTAGAGTGCACGTAAAAGATCCCTTGGCAGTTGGAATTCGATATAAGAGTAGGCTGTAGTGCCGCTGCCCGGGCAAAATTCCCCTCATAGCACACTGTATGGCGTATGCCCGTCTTCAATTAGCTCAGGTTAAGTGCATAACAGTAGGACGTTAAACCCCATTTCATTCATTCATTGGACTTTAAATCCAGTTCTCTTCCTCTCTTTATTCCACTATCTCTCTCCCATTCAATTCAAAGCCTTGGTGGCTCAATGAGAATAGTGCTGGTTTACTGATCTAACATTGTGTTGGGATGGGGGTGGGATGGCCGAATGGTTAACTTGTGCGTGCAGTATGATTAGCTCTGTTATTGAGTCATGGGTTGTACTTGACAAGAAGTATTGTCGCTTGTTCAACCTCGAGGGTTTTCTCCAGGTCTTCCAGTTTCCTCTTTACTTCTAATAGACCCCTACGCACACGCAAATTTTAAAAATAAAATTGAACCATGAGTTGGTCCCAAAATGCCCTTGTTTGTCTTGAGTGGGCGTCAAACCTCTTTTCTCTCTCTATCTTTCCTCTCACTGTTAATAGACACCCCTACGCACACACAAATTATTGAAATAAAATTGAACCATGTGTTAGTCCTAAAATGACCTATTGTGTCAAGTGGATGTTACCCCCCCTCTCTCTCTCTCTCTCTCTCTCTCCCTCTCTCCAACTTTTCAATTTAACTAACCTTGAGCCTTGTAGCCTGTGTGATCGGTCAACCACCAACCTACCTGTGTGAGATGTAGATATTGTAGTTTAGTAGCGGTCACCTCATTTCATTCACAAATCGTCTTTGTTTCTTTTTTCATTTAATAGATTTTTATTCCGTAGATCGGGAAGATGTTGTTCGCAATTTCCGCGTCACCCTGCGAACTGCTGATACTGTTAAATTATCATGGGACCCGCCAGAGAAGAAACATGTTAATACGTACTTGGTAAGTTGTCTTTATCAGCCTAGTCTTAATTGGACTGGACAAACTACGCTGAATATAGGGCTGGACAAACTTGCCTCCACTTTCACTATACTGAATATTGGGCTGGACAAACTTGCCTCCACTTTCACTATACTGAATATTGGACTGGATAAACTTGCCTCAGCTTTCTCTATATTGAATATTGGATTGAACAAACTTACCTCCAGTGTCACAAGTGTACCATGGCTTAGAAATGCTTTTGAGCACACCTAATGATCTCGACCAATCGTGTTTGAACTACAAAATCTCTGTATGACCTTTGGCACTGTATCTATTTCAAAATTTTCCAGTTTTCAGTTGGGTTTATGGTTAAGTAAGAACTATCAGTATGATTAAAGGTACATAACTCTTGTAGTCAATGGTTCAGACCACTATTGAGGTTTTGAATTTGATTCAACATATCTTGATGTCTGAGGCAGCATATTTATGACTGGAATTGAAGCAGAATCCCTTATGCATAACACAGATGTAGAAGGTCAGGAAATGGTCCAGGGCCCTGTATCACAGAATTTCAACTAATATGAAATCCAAATTTGAGTAATTTGATTGGATAATATTAGATTGATTTTAGTGCTTAGCTAATCAAAATTGAAGTATCTACTAAAATTTGGATTTTATCTTAAGTTAAGATTTTTAGAAACGGGGGCCCAGGACTTTCAACCCATTTTTTCTCTTTTCTGTCTATAAATGTTAATAATCAAAGTTACACATTAATTACAGCTGAAGTACGAAGGTATAAAGAATTATCGCGAGGATGGTGTCTCAAAGCAGATCTTCCAAGATCACGTCGAAATACTTATACCCGGTCAGCTGACCATATGGACACTGAAAGACCTTCAACCCAAAATGAGATTTGAATTTAACATATCAGCAATGTTTAGCGATAATCCTGTTTCTCCTGGACCAGATGTGCATATATCAACTGAAACATTGATTGAAGGTAGGCTAGATCACTCAGTAAAAATAAACAAAAATATAATTTAAATGTCTGTTTTGATTATGACAAGGAGTAGGATCGTCTGTCCAACCTTGTGGGTTTTCACTGGGTCCCCCAGTTTCCTCCCACTGCTAAAGACCCCTACACGCAAGCAAATTATTAAAATAAAATGTTATTCCCGAAGTGACCTAGTTTGTGTCAAGTGGATGTTAAACCACATTTCTCTCTCTCTCATTAGCCCAGTTGCTGCTGAAAAGTAGGATGTTAAAACCCCTTTTTTTTCTTTTTTTATTTAGAACATTTTAAAGTTAATATAACTAATATGTAAAATATTGTATTTTTTCAGCGCCACCAGGTGTCCGATACCCTGAAGTGATTGGTGTACGGGGCGGTGTGATAACTATGCAGTTGTTTTCGGCATCAGAGAAGAATGGTCCACTCAGTCATTATATACTAGCTGTGGTACCAGAACAACATTCCAACTCAAAATTTCCTGCAGATTTCTCAATGGATATGGTTAGTATTATATTCATTAACCCCCAGTTTCCACCCACTGCTAAAGACCATTACGAGCAAGCGAATTATTGAAATAAAAATTAAACCATGTTAGTCCCCAAATTACCAAGTTTGTGTCGAGTGGATGTTAAACCCCATTTCTCTCTCTCTCTTTCTTTCATTAACCCAGTCAGAGCAAACCAGTAGGATGTTAAACCCCCATTTCATTTCATTAGCCCGGTTGGTGTTGAAAAAGTTGGAAGTTAACACCCAATCTGATTAAAATACAGATCAATATTTCGTTTCGTTTTTTTATGCTTTTGATGGCCTACACTACATGAAGATCTGACAAGTTATAGTGGGAGTTCACTTCAGGGGATGTACAAGTGGCTTTTGACCATATGACGTCAGACATTGAACAATCATTGTTGAAGTTTATAGTAGTTTAGCCACAGTTTCATGCATGGCATCGCAAGAAGTTGCCGTAACAGACCGTTTCATTGGCTAATCCCTCAATTCAACCTAAACACCAGCAATATAAGAACTCTTCCAGATCCTAGTGTAATGAAGACAAATAAAACGAAATTTTGAACTATGAACACCGAAACGAAATAGGATCTGTGTTTTAATCAGATTAGTTAAACCCAATTCTAATCCTATTTATATTTATAACATTTTATAACTTTTATTTGTAGTTAATCAAGGATAAAGAGAGTGTTGAACGTCCAGCCTCAAACCCTTATATTGCTGCACGGTTCGATTCTGATGCCCTACCAAATGAATTTGATTTGGGAAATGGACAAGAGTATGGTTCTTTCTTCAACCGACCGTTAGATCCAGACACAAGATACCTGGTCTTCTTACGAGCCTATTCTGTTGATCCCGTAAGTTTATAATTAACGGTTGACTTATCTGTTTCACTGGGAAATTAGGAGAGTGATACGAAATAAGATATAGAAATTATCAGGACACTATCAAGCGCCTTAGAAACAATGAATGATGTTGGGTCTAAAATCAAAACACAATTCTTAAATCTATTCACAAGCAAATTATTGAAATAATATTGAACCATATGTTAGTCCCAAAATGATCTAGTAGGGTCGTCTGTCCAACTTTGGGGTTTCCTTTCACTACTAATGACCCATATGCGCAAGCGAATCATTGAAATAAAATTGAACCATATGTAAGTCCATGTGTTGAGTCGATTTTAGACCTCATTTCTCTCTCTTTTATGTTGAATATGTCATTCATTGTGATAAATTCCACAGATTCTAAATAATCTACATGTTGTGCTCTGTTCTTTTTCTCGATTTTCCGGCGTGATTTCCCCTTGTCAGTGATGCAGAAGGAGGGCCTGACAAGGACAGCTGCCTAGTCGTTCGGATGTGACGAAAAACCGAGGTCCCGTGTACACATTGGAGTGCACGTAAAAGATCCCTTGGCAGTTGGAATTCGATATAAGAGTAGGCCGTAGCGCCGCTGCCCGGGCAAAAACTTCCCTCATAGCACACTGTATGGCGTATGCCCCTCTTCAATTAGCCCAGGTTAGGTGCTTAAGCGTAGGACGTTAAACCCCATTTCATTCATTCATTCTGTTCTTTTTCAGCGTTTATACACATCTAGCTCTTATTCTGACATACTCAGTCTTGGCGACGGAGATGGACCTTACCCTCCATTTATAGATGGTAACGTGAATAATAATCAAAACCAGGGAGCCGTTGAAAGTAACAGCGAGAATACTCTGTTGTTGATTGTAGCCCCAGCCTGTGCTGGAGGAGTTTTCCTCATACTCATCTGTGCTCTGATTATATTCTTCATGTTCAGGTAGGTGTGGCTTTTACTCTCACACGAGGCCTGGGTTCAGGCATTTTGGTGGGGGTGTCTGAGGTACAGATGTCCAGTTTGGCGGGGGGTCATGAGGGATTTCACCAAAATTTGAACAGGGGTTGGTGGTGGGGTCTGAAGTACAGACGTCAAGTTTAAATTACACCAGAATTTGAGCAGGGGTTGGGGGGGAGAGTGCAGACGTCAAGTTTGACTTGAGGTCTTGAGGGATTATACCAGAATTTGAGCATGGGTGTAGGGGATCTGAGGTACAGACTTCAAGTTTGGTGTGAGGTCTTGAGGGATTCCACGAGAATTTGTTTTATATCAGAAGCTCTGAGACAATATTTGAGCTCATTGAGGTGCATTTATATAGGATTCCAGTGGATCCACATTCTTCGCACGTTTGTTTTCTTTGATGAATGTTATATAAAAAAGATATACCCTGCGCTAGGAGGAGGAGGGGAGGGCATACAGGATATTTGGACATTAAACCTCATTTCATTTCTTTTTACAGGAAAAAAGGTAAATCCAAGGGAGCCATGTTGGAACCCGAATCAAAGGTATTAATTGATGCTCCACCATTTTTAGTTGATCCAATTGAGATGCGCAGACAACACTACCAAACACCTGGTGAGTCAGTTCTTGCATCAAGCTAATTCTAATTAGAATAAAGTGGGGTTTTGGTGACTGAATGCACTTTAGATCATAAGGTCTGTCATTGAATAAAGTAGCATAATTTGGATTGCATGCTTGTATGTGACAAGGAGTAGGGTCACCTGTCTAGACTTATGGGTTTTCTCCAGATCCTCTGGTTTCCTCCCACTGCTCAAGACCCCTACATGCAAGTGAATTATTGAAATGAAATTAAACCATATATTAGTCCCAAAATGACCTAGTTTGTAATGAGTGGACGTTAAACCCCATTTCTCTCTCTCTCTCTCTTATATCTTCTGTCATTGAGTGAAGTAGCATGGTTGGGATTCAGTGCTTGTATATGACAAGTAGTAGGGTCGGCTGTCCAACCTCCTGGGTTTTTTCCCACTGCTAAAGATCCCTACGGGCAATGAGCTGGTTTGTTTTGAGTTGACAGTAAAACCCATTTTCTCTGATATAACATTTTATTGATGTAAACCCTGTCATTTCTCTTTACTCTCTTAGAAATTGTTTGAAACGACATTCAAGGGATTTTTTGTGATTTCCTGAATCGGGTTTGCAAAAAGGTTTGGCTCAGGTAATGATCACCCATCTCTCTCTCTCTCTCTCTCTCTCTCTCTCTCTCTCTCTCTCTCTCTCTCTCTCTCTCTCTCTTATTCATCACATTGTATGTTTTATTTCCAGGTATGATCAGCCATCCACCAATCCCCATTGAGAGATTAGCAGAGCATATTGATAACCTTAAAAACAACGACAACTTGAAATTCTCTCACGAATATGAATCTATTGAACCTGGACAACAATTCACTTGGGATAACTCTAACCTTGAGGTTAATAAACCGAAGAATCGTTATGCCAACGTCATCGCGTACGATCATTCTCGTGTCATTCTACAGCCAATAGATGGAGTACCTGGTAGTGATTACATTAACGGTAATTATATGGATGGTTACAGAAAACAAAACGCTTATATCGCTACACAGGTGAGATGACATATGATCTAAATATCTTTTATTATAATACACATTGACGTGCACGTAAAATATCCCTTGGCAAGTTGTAATTCGATATAAGACCAGGCTGTAGTGCCACTGTCCGGGCAAAATTTCCCTCATAGCCCAATGTCTGGCATATGCCCATCTTCATTAGCCTAGTTCGAAGCAGAACAGTAGGATGTTAAACCCTGTTTCTTATATTATAGGGGGAGGGGGTGGGGTGGCTGAATGGTTCTATGTGTGCATGTTAGATCATCGGGTCTTATCATTGAGTCAGTTGGCACAGGTTTGATATCCTGCTTGTACATGATAAGGAGTAGGATCCCCTGTTGAATCTCGTTTTCTCTGGGTCTCCCGGTTTCCTCCCACTACTAAATACCCCTAAACACAAGCAAATTATTGAAATAAAATTGAACAATATGTTAGTCCCGAAAGATCTACTTTGAGTGGACTTTAAACCTATTTCTCACCTTTTAGCACTTCCCGATAGTCATCATTAATAAGTCTCTTATCCGAATCTGGTGAAATTTTTGTTCTGTGACGTCATTTTGAGCTGGTTCCGTGGCCATTTTCAAAATGACTTTTTTTCAGTTATTACCCTCAAATCATAAATGGGAGTGCAATTTTAGAATCCACGGTCATGAAAACATATATTCTAACATATTGGACAACTAGTTCCAATATTGTCTCGCTTTTATGAGAAAAAATGTCATTTTTGGGCCGCCATTTTGAAGGCCACGGAACCAGCTCAAAATGACGTCACAGAACAAAAATTTCTCCAGATTCGGATTCAGCAACCTTAGAAAACGCACGTTCCAAAAACTCGACCTCCATTTGCCCACCCATAACAATAACATAAAAAGGAATAAGGAATTTTAGATTTGTCATATTTAAGGGAGCCACCATGCCTCAGGGGTTGAGGTGCTGACATTGTCATTCCTAAAACTTTTCCAGCCTTTGTTCCCCCCTTTGTCAGAGATTCAAGACGAAGAGGGCCTGGCAGGGAACAGTATCTAGTTGTTCGAAGCATATAAAAAACCACATTGGCATATACGTATTACATAAAAGAACCATTGTATACTTTTGTTACAGAACTGAATTTAATTGATATATTTCATGTTTTATTACAGGGTCCATTACCAGAAACATTTGGTGATTTTTGGAGAATGGTCTGGGAACAACGATCTGCTACTGTTGTCATGATGACCAAGTTAGAGGAAAGATCGAGGGTAAGTTTTCTATTTATTTTTAAATCTGGTAGCAATGTGACTGGACTTCAAAGGGCTAGAAAGTTCCACAGGATTTCCATTGACGTTTTCCCACGGTTACTGGACAGAACCGATGTCCCGAAAAAGGGAAACAGGTTCTATTCATTTGTTTGGATGTGATGAAAATACCTAGGTCCGGCCATGTAAAAACCCAGGTCTAGCCATGTAATATTCCAAGTCTAGCCATGTAAAAATTCCAGCCATTTTAAAATTGGCGTGCACGTTTACATGTTGTATTCTGGTCTTTATTTACCTCTTTGGGTCGAAAAAGTAGAAAGTTAAACACCATTTAATTTCATTTCATTTGTTTTATTTTCAGATAAAATGTGATCAGTATTGGCCATCACGTGGAACTGAGACATATGGTTTGATGCACACCCAGTTAGTGGATGTAACGGAACTATCAACGTACACAATGAGGACGTTTCACCTGTCTAGGGTAAGATTATTATTATATTGAAGATAGGGACGACACCACAACAGGATTCTCTACAAGAGCATGTCGCCATGGCAGCAAAGAGCGCCGATGTCACCATAGCAGGAATATGTATAAGAGGATATCGACATGTTGCCAATGATCTTGTTAATATATTGCAGATGGGGACTAAAGGGAGATAACCGCTTCAGGTCATATTGTGATAATAATTGGCAATAAGCCTGTGCGAGTTAAGATAATTTGTTGTGGTTTTACATTAGAACCCGCGACTCTACGCGTTTTTTCAGGACATTTCTATTGGACAATAACACCCCTCTAAATGCCAAACAGGAAGTGTTTATCTCCTAATAGAGTTTTCAAACGATGTAATGGAGAAATGTAGATGTTTGTAAGATTCAGTACGTTGGTAGATCACCATTATGATTTAACTCATACGAAAATTGGTTTTAATACATTATTAACAATTCTGCTTCTTTAAGTTCTTTCCAACCTCTTGGGTTTTCTCCAGGTCCTCCGGTTTCCTCCCACTGCTAAACTAAACCATATGTGAGTTCCAAAATGACCTAGTTTGTGTCGAGTGGTTTTAACCCCCTTTCTCTCTCTCTTGCTTCTTTAAGTTGAAACTAGGTTTGCTGTACATTACATTATTATCGTTTTTTTTTTATTTTTTAGTATGGTTGTCCAGAGAAGAGGGAAGTACGACAGTATCAGTTTACAGCCTGGCCAGATCATGGTGTACCAGATCACCCAACACCTCTACTCATGTTTATGAGACGAGTTAAATGTAGTAATCCTCCTGATGCTGGTCCTATGATTGTTCACTGCAGGTACAAATCTTGGATTTATCAAATCGTACTTTGAATACAGATGACCGTGATGACAAGTGAGGTCTGAAATCAATGCATCCTCACATAATTAAGTTATGATCATTTAAAGGAGCTAAATCGCTAACATTTGGGACCTAGAAATTGACAGAAGTGGGTCGCAACGCATCTAATACTCTAATATATGAATGTATATAAACTGATTTACATTCAATGTTTTCCATTTTTACTCCAATTTCAAATCAGTTATGTTCGGCGAAAAAAGATAGCAGTCTCAATCGAATTCAAATTTCTATCGTCTGGTTATTCCAGTCTACATACGCCGATATCAAAAGCCCATCTTTTTCTGCTAGGATAACAAACATCAACGTTGATTTAAATTGACAAATAATTCGTGTTTTCAATGTTGAAGATTTTGGATGATATTAAGTTAGAGACTTAGCTACTTTAAGACTAATAATTGGAGGACATCTGTACTGGGATCTCAGCGATAAACTTAGAGGGAATCTGGCCCAGAAATCCAAATCACTCTGTCACTGATTCGTTCACCGGCACACAATTCAAAAATGTGTACACAGGCCCCAGGTTTTTTCATCTCATGAATTACTAAGCCCTCATAAAAACTCTAAAAAATCATGTCCAACCTCCTGGGTTTTCTCCTGGTCCCCCAGTTCCCTCCCACTAAGCACAAGCGAATTATTGCAATAAAATTAAACCATATGTTAGTCTCTCTATCTCTCTCTAAACAATCATGTAGATGAAATAGAAAATTAATTTTTATTTGTTATCTTTTAGTGCTGGTGTTGGTAGAACTGGAGCATTCATTGTTATAGACGCCATGTTGGAACGAATTAAACACGAAAAGACTGTCGATATTTATGGTCATGTGACCTGTTTACGCGCTCAGAGGAACTACATGGTTCAGACCGAAGATCAATACATCTTTATTCATGATGCGTTGCTGGAAGCAGTTCAGTGTGGTAATACAGAGGTTCCAGCGCGAAATCTCGCTGCTCATATTCAGAAATTGACGCAACCCGAACCGGGTGAAACTGTCACTGGTATGGAATTAGAATTCAAGGTAAGACTGATCTAAATATTGTATTATCGTTAATAACATCGCAAACCTTTTTGAAGGCGCTGATCGTCATTTGAGGGATTCGGAATCCCATGCAAAGTACAAGGTTTTGAAAGTTGAATCTCGAACAAGAATATCTGTTTAAGTTTTGAATCCCCTGCAGACGATAGTAAAAAGCCAGTGCAATCTATAAATGTTATTTCGTTTTTTTTTAGGCCGTTATTATTTTAGTATAACATGAAAGCTAGTCCAAACAGACTTTTCATAGTTCATTTTTTTTAGGTCCTTATTGTTATTTTATTTTAATGTTTTTATCATAATAATATTTTGCAGCGTTTAGCTAACATGAAAGCAAGTCCGAACAGATTTGTAAGTGCCAATCTTCCAGCTAATAAATTTAAGAATAGATTGGTTAATATATTACCATGTAAGTATTTTTGGTTGTGTTTTTCCTTTGTGGTTTTCCCTTGAAAGGGGGATCAAAATACACGTAAAAGTTCACTTGCCAATTGGAAATCGATATAAGAGTATTCTGTAGCGCCGCTGCCAGAGCAAAATCGCCCTTGTAGCACACTGTTTGGCGTATGCCAGTCTTCATTAGCCCAATTTAGGAGCAGAACAGTGGGTAGGACATTAAAACCCATTTCATTTCATTTTCCCTGGAGTGCATGTATAAGATCCCTTGGCAGTTGGAATTTGTTATGACCTAGTTTGTGTCGAATGGACGTTAAACCCCATTTCTCTCTCTCCTTTGTACATATTGTAATTGTTATTTTATTTTACAGATGAATCAACACGTGTCTGTCTGCAGCCTATTCGTGGTGTCGACGGCTCAGATTATATCAATGCAAGTTTTATAGATGTAAGTTAAAATTTAAGTATTAGTGAAGTGGGGTGGGGTGCATGGTATTAGTGAATGGGGTGCAGGCCATGAAAATTAGTGGAGGGGCTTGAGAATTAGTGAAATCAGGGGTGAAGTTGGGGGCTGGAGTAATAGTGAAGTGGAGCGGAGGGGTGGAGTATTCCTGAAGTTCATTGCTCCTCAGAATTTGAAATAATTGCTGTAGAGAGTGTCATTTTATTCCTGGAAATTTGTATAGGCTTATGTGATATTTTCTCAAAATTTCTAATGATTAATTTGTGTAATTTTTTGAATTTGATTTTTGTTTGCAGGGTTACAGGTATAGGAAAGCTTATGTAGCTACTCAAGGTCCTTTAGCCGAAACTACAGAAGATTTCTGGAGAATGTTGTGGGAACATAACTCAACAATTATTGTAATGTTGACAAAACTTCGAGAAATGGGTAGAGTAAGTACAAGTTTTATTTATTCCTTTTTATCTTCTAAAATTTAGGAGGTTTGGATGGCCATATGGTTAGCAAGTGTGCGCTGTATCATAAAGCCTGTCATTGAATCAACTAGCATGGTTTCGAATCCCGGTTGTACGTGACAAGGAATAGGTTGCCTGCACAACCTTGTGGGTTTTCTCTGGGTCCTCCGGTTTCCTCCCACTGCTAAAGACCGCTTTGTGCAAGTGAATTATTGAAATAGAATCAAAAACACATGTTAGTCACGAAATAACCTAGTTTGTGTCAAGATCTCTCTCTGTAAAATTTAGATAGGACTGTGAGAAGAATTTCACAAATTTCAACCCCATTGGGTAAAGTGTTACGTAGTCACAACTAGACCTAGAAGAGACTCGAATTTTTCAAAACCGTTGGGCTGACAGATAGGGTGTTACCTTTATTGCAAGAAGTGGGATTGTGGTAAAGGCTTTAAAATCGCAACTAGACCAAAAATAATCTTAAGATTTTTTCAACCTGTTGGACAGACCTAGTGATTCGAATGAGAGGCTGCAGCAGTCCCGGTTCGTAAAATTATTTTCATTCGGTGCTTTCGTTGTAGCCTAAAACTCCAATTTTCTTATTGATTCTCTTTATTCGTTGGATTGAAAAAATGTCTTTTTAAATGTATCTGATTATTTGTTATTTCTTCTGTAGGAAAAATGTCATCAATATTGGCCGAGTGAGAGATCAGCTCGCTATCAGTATTTTGTTGTGGATCCAATGACAGAGTACAACATGCCACAATATATATTACGGGAATTCAAAGTCACAGACGCAAGGGTAAGATTTCATAATGTAATTCCAACCTCATGGGTTTTCTCCGGGTCCTCCGGTTTCCTCCCACTGCTTAAGACACCTACATGCAAGCGGATTATTGAAATAAAATTAAACGATGTTAGTGCCAAAATGACCTAGTTTGTGTCAAGTGGACGTTAAACTCCATTTCTCTCTCTCTCATAATGTAATATTATGAAAGTAGTTCTTATTCAATTGAAGCGATGCAGGACAGAGGGCTGGACAAATGAACATCTAGGTATTCGAAAGGGGCATGCCCTTCGTCATTGGCCTAGTTGGTGAAGAAAAGTGGGACGTTAGCCTTATTTCATTTCATATCATTTCAATTGGATTGAGATCATAAACAGTTCTCTCCCTTCCATGACTGGAAACACATGTAATACTATTTCTGTTATATTCTACATTTTTCAAGTCTTGGACAAAGGCTATGGGATTGAGATGGCCAAGTTCTCACATGTCTGGGACAAAGACTGGAATTGACATGGCCAAATTCTCAAAAACAGGAGCAAAGGATATAAGACATTTAAAGTTGGCCTTGCTGTTTGGATTTGACAGAAATCTGAGGTCACTGTGTGTACACATTGGCTTCCATATAAAAGAACCCATATATAACAGTGGAATGCCATAAAGATTAGGCGTTTAACCCCATCACCTCACTTGAATCTAAAAGACTTCAATTGGAGCCCCAACCCCATGTTCCTGAAGCAACGACTGCAAGTTTTACAACATCTGGCCGATGCCGAACTTTTAGCTACGTTATCTGCAGACATGTCAACAGTAGCATCCAATCAGAGATTGTGACATAGCGAACCCCACTAAAACCTTGACATAGTCGAACCGAACTCGATTAATTATAAGAGGTAGACATTGGTATTTGCGACGACCAAGGAATCTGATAGGCTCACAAGCTGCCTAATGATGCAGAGTATCACTTGAAAGATGTCGTAGTTAAAGCAAGATCAAGCATTCTAATGAAGATGCCCCAACCCATGGTATACGGAGCTGAGGCAGTAATGAACATGCCATAATGTGTATTATTGTTAAAACCCATTTAATTTATGACAAGTTTTAAGATGTTATTTTTTCTCTTCAGGATGGTCAGTCTCGTACTATACGACAGTTCCAGTTCACCGATTGGCCAGAACAGGGCGTGCCAAAATCTGGTGAAGGTTTCATTGATTTCATTGGTCAGGTTCATAAAACAAAGGAACAGTTTGGTCAGGAGGGTCCAATCACTGTACATTGCAGGTAAGATGAAATAGCATTTTTTAGGTCTTGGGTCGTTGTTGTTCTCAGAGGAAATGCTCTTTGAAAAATGGGGGGGGGGCTTGGGTGGATGAATAGTTAGCATGTGCACGCTGTATCATAAGGTCTGTCTTTTGAGTCAACTTTCTTGGTTTCGATCCCCAGGTTGTATGTGACAGAGAGTAGGGTCGCCTGTCCAATTTCGTGGGTTTTCACAGGCTCCTCCAGTTTCTTACCACTTCTAAAGATGCCTACGCGCAAGAGCAGTATGGAAATAAAATTGAACCATTTCTTAGTCCTAAAATGACTTAGTTTGGACCTTAAACTCCATTTCTCTCTGTTTCTTTGAAAAATCATAAGGCTCGCAAATTCATGTACGATCGATTTGAAAATAAGCATACTTGTTCCTTGGACAACTGTGCATTAATTGGTAACTTTGATTTTTGATACAATGGCTGCGATGACGTCAAGCAGTTTCTGTGCAACCAACCCTCCCCAAACCCTTGTTAGATACACTTGCAGTGGATATATTCTAATATCTATACTATAGACTATAGTCTAGCTGATAGTTTTGAAAATGAGGGGGGAGTCATGGTAGCTCAGTGTGTAGGGTATCTGCCCACTTTCCAGCAGGTGAGGAATTAAATCCTGGTGACAACAGAGAAGGGTTCCTCCCTCATAGATGCTTCTGGCCAATGCAGTGGTACCATATGGAGGGTGTGGCAAAGGAACAGTGTCTGGTTTTGTTATCAGAAAGGCTGTCATTGAGTCAACTGACGTGGTTTCGAATCCCGGGTTGTATGTTACAAGGAGTAGGGTCCCATGTCCAACCTCGTGGTTTTTCTGCGGGGCCTCCGGTTTCCTCCCACTGCTAAATACCCCTATGCGCAAGGGAATCATTGAAATAAAATTAAACCATATGTTATTCCCGAAATGACCTAGTTTGTGTCAGGTGGACCTTAAATCTCATTTCTTTCTTTCTCTTTGTCTGGTTTTGATTAGCGTGTAATAATTTGTTTATTTATATTTCAGTGCTGGTGTTGGAAGAACTGGTGGGTTTATTACACTCAGTATTGTTTTAGAGAGGATGAGGTACGAGGGAGTAGTCGATATGTTCCAGACGGTCAAGATGTTACGAACACAGAGACCAGCCATGGTACAGACAGAGGTACGATTGCTTTTCTTTTTCATTAGCATAAAAGAACTCTTAGTAAACGAAATTAGATGAAGAGTAGGCATATGCCTGTGTTCATTAGCTTGGTTGGTGTAGAACATCGGGTCCATTTTCTTTTCATTCTTGTAGTCACGCTTTGATCGTGATGCAGTTTCAAACCGTATAACAATAGTGTGCACAATGTTGTAGTCATTGTTGAACATTACAAGTTGCTCCGGGTTATGGCGGGCACGCTGTATCATAAGGTCTGTTGTGGTTTCGTTTTATTGTTGTTTGGGTCCTCCGGTTTCCTCCTAATGCTAAAGACCCAAAAGCACTGTTGAATTATTGAAATAAAATTGAACCATAAGTTAGTCCCGAAAAGACCTAGGTTGTTTCAAATGGACGTTAAACCCCATCTCGATCTCTATTTCATATCTTTACATTCTTGTCGTTTGGCTTTCATCGTCATTAATTTCCATTTCCTTTTATGTAAATCTTAAAATATATTTTTTTCTTTATTTTCAGGATCAGTATCAATTTTGTTATCGAGCGGCTCTGGAATATCTTGGCTCGTTCGACCATTATGCAAATTGAGGATTAAAGAACGGTATTTTCTAGTCGGCTCTCCGTTTAAAGACTTTTTTTTATAAAAGTTGCTTTGCGTGTGAAACTGACAATTAACCTTGGACTAAATCATATTTGGACGTGTTGTCTTGACGCAAGGTTGTTTCCTCCGTAAAGAACAAGATAGCTTTAGAAGTGATGATAATTGTGACTTGATGATGGGATAAAATTTCCAATTTACATAACATTGACTGTGGATTTTTTATAATATCAGTTGAAGTAATGACAGAGTTATCTGACTTGATTGTATTTGTTTACCGCCACCAGAGGGCTCTGAACAGCGTCTTCTTCCATTGTTTTCACTAAATTGAAATTACTACACAATGTGTTTTATCTTGGCTCATGGTATTATTGCAACGACCATATTTTTGGTGTGAAGGGAGAAAAATACGCGCTCAATGTTTCAAGGAGCTATTTTATGTTGAGGATTCGTATTTATCAAGGTGTGATTTGAATACAGTTTTTGGCGTATGTAGATGCTGTTGTTCTCTCTTTTGTCATCGTTATGTTTTAATTGTACATCATTAAAATACAGGGAATTTTCACAAAGTTAGGCTAATTAATCATCGACGGAAAGAGGTAACGTCATCAACGTGAAAATATATATTAAATCTGTGCTGTGTTTTAAGAAGATTTCAAATTGAAAAAGACTTAATTAAATGGATTTAATTATTTTGTGCAGACCGCAGACGTCAAAAGGCATTTACACATAAGATAATGCCGTAAACAGCCAATAGGAAGCTTATTTCAACTTTGCATACGTCAAAATTGAAAAAGACTTTCCTATGCCGTTAAATGGATTTAATTTAATTGTGCAGACGTCAAAAGGCTTTTACATCATAAGATAATGCCGTGAACAGCCAATCGGAAGCTTAAGTCAACTTTGCATACGTCAAAATAATTTCCCCAAAACGCCAACTTAGAACTCCGTACTTACAACATCATAATCAAAATCAGATAATTTATAGTCATCATTTACATCATCCAATTAAAATGCTCACAAACATAGAGAAGACGGAAAGAAAAAAACCCAGGAACAGCGGGACAAGATATTATAAAATGTGAGAATGTGAATTCGTGGACAGTTGTTGCAGACGACGGAAAGTGGAATTTGTATAAAGACTTTAAAATGAATAGAATTAAAATGTTGTATTATAAGATAACGTTACTATAATATAAATATATATATATATATACATACATATATGATATAAAATAATCTAATCGATGTATTTAGACTCCATATAAGGGGATGATCGTTTATTGTGCTGAAATGAAATGAATCAAACTTTAAGAGAATTTTTGCATGAATCTGAAAATATTGTTTTAATCGTAGTTTGTAATGTTAGATGCATTTTTCATCATTTTTTTTTTGTATTTTTTTTTTTTTTCAACGCATACTTGTGGTTCTTTTTCCATTGTTGACTTTTCATCTTTTTTCTAATGTTGCATTTCCTTGTTAATTCATTCGTTGACTCTTTCAGTAATTTGTTGATAATTATTATGAATCCAGTTCTTAATTCGAATTTGCAGTTTAATAATTTTTAATTGTTCAATTTTAAATTTTACAAAAAAAGTTTTGTACGTTTTTTCTCTGTATTCAGATTTAAAATCTGAAATTATATATTTATATCTGATGTGAAGAGTTTAAAACTCGGTAAAAGATGAAATGAAAATTAATATATGTCTCCCACCCTCTTTTTGATTTAGCGACAAATAAATAATGTGTTTGTCTGGCCTGGAAATAAATGGTCTTGTCAGGGCTGAAAATAATGGTCTTGTCAGGTCTGGAAATAATGGTCTTGTCAGACCTGGAAATAAATGGTCTTGGCAGGGCTGGAAATAATGGTCTTGTAAGGGCTGAAAATAATGGTCTTGTCAGGTTTGGAAATGAATGGTCTGACTCCGGTCTCGAAAGAAAATGACAAAAGACAGGCACTAGAGAAATTTTGCCTTACAAAATCCAGTTGTTTTCAGTGACGTGTAACTTTATTTCCAGGCTCAGTATCCATAAATACTAGAAAGACGACAATCTTAATATTAATTTTACGTTTAAATTTGAGTAAAAAAAACCTAACAATATCAATGAAAATTTAGCTACTGAAATAAGAAAAATTGGTTTTTAAACATTGTACTACTATGTTGTGGTTTTGATAAATAAGAGATTTACAATATCAAATTAAAACTCCAATTACTACATCGTCATCTAAATGTACATTCATCTCGTTGTCATCGTAAAAGAGGATTTCTTCACTCTTTTTATCCTACTCGTGCTCATTTGTTACTTTCATGTAGTGCTTACCAAATTATCATGGAAACAGAATCAAAACGTATATTATGGATCTCGTACAGGTTCCTTCATCATTTATATTGGTGTATTTGACGATTATGTGGAAGATTATTCAAGGTTTATTCGTCAATTTTGAAATTAAGGTTGTGTTTAAACAAGCCTTTTTGATTCTTGCCTTGTTGGTGTTCCATAGTAAAAACAAGATCTTCGTTTTATTCATTGTGTTAAACATTTATAAGATCTTAATAAACAACATCATTTTATAATTAAATTGTTAAAACCAAAGTTTTGATACACTTGTGAGTACTTAATAACATAACATCGTTAAGTTGTAATAATTAATTAATTACTTAAATCAAACGAATAAAATGTCTTTTTGTCCCTTTTAAATTGTATTTCTTAGAATCTCGTCAGAACAGTTATGAGACAGTTGAGATATCGAAATTATTTGTCATTTATTTTCTTAATTAAAAGTTAATATATTTGATTTTAGTACAGTTGAAATATCTAACTTGTAACGAAACTTTAAATAATTTCCGATTTGTTTTCATAAACGAATACATGTACATTTTTAGCAATACAACAGCTGGCGGAAGAAGCCTATTTATTTAGTATTTATCAAGATATTTGTCACTAAATTGAATGGCGAGAGATTTTCTGTGTGCTTGATTTGCGTATAAGTATATTTGATGTGTTACTTTTTTACGAAACAATTTGTACATTTTAATATTCGGTATCACATAGTTTACATTAGTATGGTAGTTTGGTTGAATTATAGCTGGTTCATTTTGTATCATATTAAGCCTATCAGTGCCACATGCTGGCCGATTTAGGATGATCGAACATTTGGAATATCATGATGTCGAAAACTTGACATGTGATTCCATTATCAAAAACTGTTGCTGAGTGCTTTTCAGCAAGGTTCACATGACAGTGTTTCGAAAGCAAAGGAGTAATTTTTCAGGAGATTGCCTTATGGCATCTGAAGGGTTAGGTATTTTATTAAGGTACAGAAATATATTTAACAATCATCAATGGTTGGAAGAAGCAAAACGAACCAGCTAATATAATAAGACACATTGGCTGTTCCCATTAACTCCCACGAGAATGTTGTAGTATACATGTTTATTACATCTACTGTAGGAGAAATAACAACCTACAGACGTCACAATTTTTCTCGAAAATAGAAAAACGAATTGAAGTTTAGACGTTTTACCTAGGAAATGTGTTTTGTTGAAAATTCAATTTGTTTTTGATTAAACTGTATAGAAGAATTAGAAAAGTTCAGTAAAATGGTGATTGGTTCACCGGTCTGTATTTTATGGCATCTCCCATGGGAGTTCTTTGAGTGGCGTTTAGTTATTGAAGTACAACACACTGAATTTGAAACAACAGTTACTGGTTTAATTAACATGCAATGGGGTATTCTCGAATTTTCAAAATTGTCGAAAGGCTGCATGTTTATAAACCAGTTTTTTATTGTTATTCCATAAAAATTGGGGATCCCAAGAGCGCGCACATACAGTGAATCAAAAACGATTTGACTGGACAATGAAACACATTTGGTTTATATTTAGTATTTCTGTAGTTTAATTAACAATGGAGCTTTTGTAATAAAAAATAGTTCCTGAATGAATTCATAGGGGCCAATTGTAGTCTTCTCTCCTCTCTATAGTTTGGTGTTATAGTTTATTATGTAAATAATTCAATTTAAATAATTTTATTTAAGGACTGGGTTAGTCATTGCAACACAGACAAGAGCACCTGTCAGTTTCCCATCAAAACACGAAGGAAAATGGCATAGAAAATGATATGTTCAAAATATATGTGTAGGAGTATTCACTGATATAAGTATAATTTCCAATTTGGCAATGATCTCAAATTATGTGTCTCATTCGTGAAATGGAGTTCTAATAATTCATTTGGCTTTCACGTACTAAAATCTTAAAAATGCGGATAAATTGCAGAGTTAACCACTGCTCAGACGTAGTTCAATTTCATGTGACTTGGGACGAGCAACATTCAGCCCATTGGATTATGATCCAATTTGACCTTACCCCAATTTGACCTTACCCTGAAAACTATGAAATGTTGACATGTATCCGATAAATCAAATTCCATTGTTTTTAGTAGACCTTTTGTGGTCAAGGCTATATTATATCATTCTTCAATTGTTAATTTTACACCTCTAGAACTTGAATTCAAAGTTATTTTTTCCTCCTTGTGAAATTGTATAAAATTATATGTGTGTATATACTGCCCAAGGACTTAGTAAATGTTTTAATAATTTTTTTTCACCATGACAAATTTTACACAGAATATGAATTGATAGAAAAATGTTTTTTGATGGACCCATGAAAAAGTAATTTCAGAAAAAGGCTAAAATTAAATTTTTATTGAGCACAAAATAAATTATTAAAACAATTCTTGAGAATATTAAAACAATAAAATATTCGCTTATGTTTGACTTATTCCCTAATTATAACTATTGTTTTGTTAGCTCCAAAATATGTGAGAATGGTTATCTCCCCTGTGTCCAGTAGTAGATGGGTTATCTCCCCTACATTAAGTAGGTCAAGGGCTGCCTCCCTGACAACTTTAATGCTTAATCTTGGCTAACGAATGCGACCATGTAATGATTCTGCAGAAGGCACTGGGAGACTACTTTTCCTCACCGACCGAAACAGTGATTAAATTGTTATCTAAAAATAGTAATTTATTTCCAACCGTGTAAATATAGTCAGTAGATATTGTGGTAGTGAATATAAATAAGGTCTTGTCCATATCCATGCCGGTGGGGGAGTTCAGGTCTGTTGGAGAGATTGTTTCTATACGGAATACTCATCTATTGGGTTTTCTGGATCAGGGTTTAAGCATAGAACACCCTAGCTTTAATGCTAATCCAGATCTTTGTGGTGTTCAGTTGGGTATGTGGGAATTCCCAACCTATCAAACCACCTGACCTCCGCTACAGGTCTGAGAATAAGACACTCCTGTGAATATAATAACTTGGTGAATTATAGCATTCAGATGTCATACATACTGACTGTTGTATAAAGCCTAAAATAATACCCACGATTCCACATGCACTGGGATCACGACTCGGATATTTGGAGGTTGGATTTAGAGGCTTTATAATTTGGGATGTTTTGTGTTGAGACAAGGCTAAGAAATTATTGGCAAAGTCTCAGGCACTATTGAAGATATGTCTGGCATATTTAATTATATGCTAGGCGTGCATTACAAAGATTAATAGCAACACTGAAATATGACAAATCTGTGTCGGACAAAATGACCGACAACAGAAAATTTTCACCTGACAAAACCTGAATTCGTGCTTAACAGGTGACTTATTTCAAGTGCATCTAAATTGGTGTTTATCGGCAAATCCAGAAGCGGTATCCACAAAAACGTCCACAAACATTGTTAAGAATTCAAACCTTTCATTGGCTAAGATTTAAAGCTTTTAACTCTCACCCAATGAAAATGGCTGCTTCCTTTGAATATTAAAGTTAACGTTTGTTTTTTGATTAATTCGCCACCCCAGATCTATATATATAACTTCTTTAAATATCTGGACACGGATGCCAGGGCATGTGGAATTAGGGTTGTTCCAGTTGCTTTTGTAAAATAGCATTTGATATATTCTTTATCGGGCTTAATTTTCCTTTCCTTTCTTAAATGGACCTTGATACACTAGTCTTAAGTAGCTCTTGTCTACCAGTTTTTCAAGTTATATAATTATTATTGCATGAAAGTGTATTTGTGTATTTTGTACATGTTATCAGATCATATGAAAACAAAAAATTACAGCAAATAAATGTCTAAATAAAACGTATATATGCTCTATGTATATTCTTGTCTCTTGGTTCATTTTTTAAATTTTCCTTAACCTACCCCAGTCTTGTCAGTGGTGCAGGGCCTAGCAAGGGACATTGTATAGTCGTTAGGGTGGCATGAAAAACCAAGGTCCCATGTACACATTGGCGAGCGTCTCTTTGTTCATTTTTTTAATTTTGTGATTTTCCGGCGAGGTCCCGCCTCTTCAGTGGTGCAGGAATGAGGGGCTGACAAGGGACATTGTATAGTCGTTTGGATTGGACGAGAAACCAAGACCCCATGTACACATTGGCGAACAGGTAAAAAAAACCTTGACAGTTGGAATGTCATAAAAGTAGGTCGGAGCGCGGCTGTCTGGCAATATTTCCGTGATGGCACACTGTCTTCATTATCCTAGTCGGTGCAAAACAGTAGGACATTTCCCATTTGTTCAGTTTAAATTTATACCTCGATATCAATACAGCTACTTCATTATTTCAGTTTATTCAAAATAAGGACACAACATAAGAAGTCCCAGTTCTGTGCACCCTGCATTGGCCGAGAAAGTTCATCTCGATTTTCCGGCGTGATTTCCCCTTGTCAGGGATGCAGAAGGAGGGCCTGACAAGGACAGCTGCCTAGTCATTCGGATGGGACGAAAAACAGAGGTCCCGTGTACACATTGACGTGCACGTAGAAGAACCCTTGCCAGTTGGAATTCAATTGCTGCCCGGGCAAAATTTCACTAATAGCACACTGTATGGCGTACGCCCGTCTTCAATTAGCCCAGGTTAGGTGCTTAAGCGTAGGACGTTAAACCCCATTTCATTCATTCATTCATTCTGTGCACCCTCCTCAATACACAGGATCTTTGCTCCCATCGGAATGATTAGCCTCGCCTCTTTTGCCAGGATGGACTATTCCGAGGAATTTTATTGACCAACACCCAAGGTCTGCCCGCAATAGAACTAAGCAAAACAGATAAGATGTTAAAAAAAAAACCTTCCAACCTTGTGGGTTTTCTCTCCGGGTGCTCCGGTTACCTTCCAATGCTAAAGACCCCTCAGTGTATCCAATTTATTGAAATACAATTTATGCATGTGTTAGTCCCGAAATTACCTAGTTTGTACCGAGTCAATCCCACTCTCTCTCTCTCCCCATATCACTCTCCCTCCCCAAAAAACTACTTAAAGTCACTGATCCGAATTCAGTTGAGGGATTCGAAGGGATATTGTGAAAATGGGATCTTTATAAAGATAGAGAGAGAGAGAAATGGGGTTTAGCAGTTAGAGGAAACCAGAGTGCCCGGGGGAAACCCACGAGGTTGAGAAGGTGCCCCTATCCCCATGCCACATACGCTTACACCAGGGCTAGAAACCACAGCTGCAAGCCAGAGGTGACCGGCCAGCACTCTAGCCCACTAGGCCATCCCAATCCCCATTTTTATAAAGAATAGCCGGTGAAAAATATGAACTGTAGCTTCAATATTAAATTTTGATACCGTGATATTTCTTATTCCGTTTTCATCTGATATGGTATGGTCCCAAAGTAATTTTAACATAGAGAAGGTCATTGCTACTGTAGATGTGTAACGAAGATTTCAAGAAATGGAAGTATAGTCGTGGCGATAGAGAGGCGGTTTAAAACAGTAGGAATTAAATGTATTTATGATATTATATATTTTGTACAACCTGGGTTTCTACCCAATCACTCTATAATTGACTATTTTGATAATATTGATGTAGAATATGACCGAAATAAGATTATTAATTTGTATAATATTATAAAATCATCAATTCCTGAAAGATGGAAATCTATTATTGAAACACAGACTTCTAAGTTGAAAAGTAAAGATTTTATCACTTTAAATGTTAAAAATGTGAACATTAATTCATGTGAACTTACATCCAAATTATGTTATAGTATTTTATTAAAGAATTATGTAAATGAACCTACTTCCTATGATTATTGGATGAAAAACAATTTTACACTTGATACTAATGTAATATGGAAAAATGTATTTAAGAATTACAAGAATCCTAGAAGTATAGATCTTGACTATAAAATATTACACAATATTATCTGGACAATGGAAAAATTATTTAAAGTTAAGATTAGAGACTCAGATATATGCCCAGTTTGTAAATTAGACGTAGAAAACATTATTCATATGTTTGTAGATTGTATTAAACTTGTAAATCTAAAATCATTACTAAGGGAGATAATTCATGATATTGTGAAAATTAGTATTGATGACTATACTCTTAAATCCCTTTTATTGATTGGAACTTATAATAACACAAAAAAATTCCCAACTGAATTATGCAGTATTGTTTTATCATCTGCTAGAGAATCTATATATAAGCGTAGAATGATCATGTTAGATAATGAATATGCAATTGTGAATGTTATAAACCTGTTCAAAAATATACTTAGAGATAATTTATATTACATAAGTAAATACTTTGATAAAAGTAAGTCTACATTTGTACAAACATTTATTAAACCATCACTTTTATTTATTTATGAAACAGATGGATCTATAACCTTGGATTTTTGATACCCCCCCCCTCCCTGGTCTCGAAACCCCTTGTCGAGACAACCCCTCCAAGGTTATAGTTATTATCAGGCATATTTATGATGCCTGGACTGTCTCGAAAACTTTCACCTTTTTTAAAACCTTTCAACTGTTTGGTTTTAAATTTTCGCTTCGAGACATTAGGGGTATAAGCTAACACATGTATATAAGTTTAGTTGTTTTTTTTTTTGTTTTTTTGTTTTTGTTTTTTTTTTGTTTTGTTTTGTTACAATGAATCGGTAATTGTTATTCATAAAGAGAGTTTAGTGTTTAAATAATATTTGATTTTAAAATTTAATTTATAGTATTCGTATTGACTGAGATTACCATTATATGTACATACTATGTAATCTTGTGTAATTATATCTTGATTGAAGTTTAAAGTGGAATGGCACCTTATTTTAAAACATATTTTAATTAACCTAATATAAATATATTTATGAATTAACGTATTGACCCATTGAATTATTGACTTATTTTTACATCAATATAGAAATGCGTCAATGGTTTTGTATTTTGATTCAAGAATGTATTTAATTTCTTTTCCTTTTTCTTGTATTTTAAATATAAACAACAACAAAAATTAAAAAAAATAATGATTTTAATTGACTGAGATTATCCTGTGCTGTTCCATGATTAATATGTATATACACTGTATTATTTATTTATAAATTTTGAATAAACATATTTACAAGATAAAAAAAAAAGAGAGGCGGCTTCTCACCAATGCAACGAGGGTTCAATCCCAGCTCAGGGCAAGAACTTTATCGTTGTAAGTGAGAGGGATATTTGGTCTCCCGTCCGATCAGGCAGGTTACCCCCGAGTTCTTCGGTCTCTTCCTGCCAAGGGCCAAATTGGAAAAAGGCCTCAGGCCTAATTTGCTACCCTTGTAAAATGACGCGATTATTATTATTACTATTATTATTATTGTTACTATTATTATTATTATTATTAAGTGGAAAAAGGAAAACACCAGTTATCCTTCTATGAAACTAACGAGCGATAACGGAAAACTGAATCAAAGTTGTAGGTCATATTTGAAATAAAAATGTTCTGAACTGCAGAAACCAGGTGATATTGTCTTCTGAAGGGTCCTTTTTTAAAAGATCAATTGTGGCACCATGCTCAAGAACGCAGAATTTTGTCCGCCATACTTAAAACACGCTAATCTTCTACCGGGATTTCGTAATGTGTTCAGCCATACCCCGATCAGCTGAAACAGGAATTAAAGCTGTCTGTAACATTTGAAAAAACCCCATGTCTATTGGGGTCACAAGTGTTGTTCTGAAGTACAGAAACCAGGTGATATTCTCTTCTGAAGGGCACTTTATATTTATAGGTCAATTGTGGCACCATTCTCAGTAAAGAAGAATTTTGTAAGCCATACTTGAAACAAATCAGTCTTCTACTAGTTCTATCGGGATTTTGTGATGTGTTTAGCTTGGAACTTGTTCTGGAGTAGAAACCCAGAGGATTATTTGTACTGAAGTTATGTTTTATTTACTTTGGGATCATACCCTATCAGCTGAAAAAGGAATCAAAGTTGTCCGTCATATTTTGAAATAAACCTACGTACTCGGGCGTACTGAAGCCAGACGCCAGGGGATTTTTTGTTCTAAAGGGCACTTTTCAAGTTTGCCCAAGCAACGTGAACATTTGTAGCAGAGATTAAAATTTGAATTAAATCGACCTTTCCCGCGATTTCGGGCGCGTACACCCCTAACCCCATCTGATCATCAGCCATGACGGTACCTCCGTCAGGCATAGTACCAATTTTCTCCGCGGATTTAGAAACAACGGTCAGTTAGCTCCCCTACTAATATACATGTAACACAGAAAAGTTTATATATTTTTACAAAAGAAGATCATCTACTCGACACATACTAGGTCATTTCCGCAATAATCTTTAATTTTATTTGAATAACTCGCAGCGAGTTGAAACCGGAGGACCCGGAGAAAGTCCACATGTTTTTTTTATGTAACTAAATTATGAAAGCTGCAGTGGTAGTATAATGCCACCTGACCAATGCCGCTTCACGTCTTGAGCTACTGTGCATGTACTATTATGCTCCGAGTTTCAGCATCAGGACCGCTGACCGTCCGTGATCAGACAAATGACAAATATATGTGTTTCGGAACGTTCAGTACGTGTTTTGGCAACAATTTTGAATTTCGATTTGTTTACTTCTGGTTCCACTTATTTCGACTTTAAATCTTTTACCAGCATGCTATTACGTTCAGATATCTTTGACCATTGGTAATATGATGACACTGACCTGTAGTAACAACTGATATATAGTAGTGTAACACAGCGATGTCATTTATGATTTAGGTGCATGGAACTTATTGAACTCTGCTAGTTTTGACAATACAAGATTTTGACGTTCACCTCTATATAAACTGCTGTCGAGGCACAAACTATTAAACATCTAATTTATTCAATATGTTCTGTGTACATGATCCAAACGACTTCAAGGGATTATGCACGTGCCACGCATGACGAGATAAAAGAAACAATTGCAGATATGACCATGTGTGCAACGGGTATATATTGAGGAGTTCAGTGACAGTTAGGAAGCGGTGAGCCGGGGGAGATGAAAGGCTTGGACGGGTGTATGAACTCACCCGAGTCCATCCGCTGCCTTGGCAGAGGTGCAGAATATTAAATGTTATATTGTTAGATGTGATCCTATAGAAGACTAGTAGATTTAATATTATGTAGATGTGTTCGTGTCTTAGCCTAGTTCTTATAGTTTAAGTACATGTATTGCTGTATTATGTAGAGGGACTCTAGAATATTTGCCACCTGGACATTTGCCACCCGGACTTATGCTATCGGATTTATACCACCCTAGGACAGTTGCCACCCGGATGTTTACCACCTGGACTTTTGCCAACATCGGACATGTGCCCCCCAGGACATTTGCCACCCGGATGTTTACCACCCGGACTTTTGACAACATAGGACATGTGCCATCCAGGACATTTGCCGCATGGATGATTGCCACCCGGACAGTTGCCTTCTGGATGTGGGTATCCCACTAAAAACATCTACCAAAACATGTGATGTTTTGTTTAAAGCTGACCCCCCCCTCCACATCACGCCGTTTCTGTCGCGCTGATTCCAAGAAATGAGGCTCTGGTTCTCTGACACATTATCTATGTCAGTGATTCGAAAAGTTCCCTGCCCTTCACAAAACACCCATAAATGATGCTCAGATTCTTGGAACGTAGACCAGGCGCTTTCTTCAATCAACCCATTTATAATTGTAATTTTTATGTTAATAGGCAATTAAAATATTTCTCCATTCCGACCATTTTCGGGTGGAAAAAGAACTACAGATGTCCTAGGGTGGCAGATGTCCTATGTCGGTAACAGTCCGGATGGTAAAAATCCAGGTGGCAGATGTCCTGGGGTGGCAGATTTCCTATGTCGGTAACAGTCCGGGTGGTAAAAATCCAGGTGGCAGATGTCCTGGGGTGGCAGATGTCCTATGTCGGTAACAGTCCGGGTGGTAAAAATCCAGGTGGCAGATGTCCTGGGGCGGCAGATGTCCTATGTCGGTAACAGTCAGGGTGGTACAAATCCAGGTGGCAGATGTCCTAGGGTGGCAGATGTCCTATGTCGGTAACAGTCCGGGTGGTAAAAATCCGGGTTGCAGATATCCTAGGGTGGCAGATGTCCTATGTCGGTAACAGACCGGGTGGAAGAAATCCGGGTGGCAGATGTCCTATGTCGGTAACAGTCCGGGTGGAAGAAATCCGGGTGGCAGATATCCTAGGATGGCAGATGTCCTATGTCGGTAACAGTCCGGGTGGTAAAAATCCGGTGGCAGAAGTCCGGGTGGTTATTGTCTGGGTGGCATATGTCCTGATACCATGTACAGGTGTTCCTGATGTAAATAAATTATTTATATTTACTAAACCGATCTCCTGTTATACACTAATACTAATAGTGTTACAATAGTTGGATCTTAAAGTATAACTTCCGTTTTTATTCAGAATCTAACCAGAGTCTTTTCACTTTAATGGATATTTCATGTGACTATACTCGATATTTTGTGATGACATGACCCAGTGCCATAGTCTACTAAAGTGTTATTCAATCTGTTTTGCAGAGAATTACTTACGAATTATCTCTGTCACAGTAACTGTCTTGAACACGTGCAATGACTTAAAGGCTCAATCCCGATAATGTTTTTGAGAATAAAACTGCTAGTTTTTGTGTTAAAATCCCTTACAATCCCCTACCTTAGGGACGAGCAACTAACTCAATATATGTGATACGTTTTCAAACAACTTAAACCCACCAGTCTTCATCTTGAAATTGAGTCCGGTGTCCAAAGCTGTATTGTGCGGTGATTTGATAAAACCAGACTTTATTTTATAAAAATAATGTGTCGGTGAAATTTACCTTTTTTTTTTATTAAGTACAGCACATGGACCATTCACTGTGTTTGGCCTGTATAGGAACGGGAATAGGGTATCGGGTCACCCAACGAAAGAATTGACCCGAAATCTTAAAAGGGTTACGTGTCCGGTTAAGCTGTTTTAACGCTCACGTCCAAACTACCTAATATTTTGAGCTGAAATTTTGAGTCAGGGTATATGCACCATTCTTCTATGTTTTGGCGTTTAAATTTCATACGTATTCGGACTTTTATTTTTGAGGCTCTCGTCAATTCGGGACAGTCCCTTTAACGTGGCGTCAATCATTGGCTCAACGGCTCGTGAGTTGTTTACATAACTGCTTCGGGCAAAATGATGCCATTTTAATACCCATTTACACTAAATAGGAAGTATTTTTTAACTACAGATACTTCAAACGTCTTTATTTATTTTTCTTTTACTAAAAAAAAATGTTTTAGAATTTATTTTGTCGGAGGAAAAAAGTTAATATTTTGTCGAATTAAGACGCAAAGATGTCATCTTTATCAGTGATACTAGCGGCCAAGCGAATATTCACTGCTGGATCAGTTTGAGAGCGCGCGCGAGAGAGAGAGATGGGATTTAACGTCTATATACTCGACACAAACTAGGTCATTTCCGGACTAACGTTTAATTCTATTTGAATAACTCGCTTGCGCGTATAGGGTCCTTCAGTGCAGTGGGTGGAAACTGGACGACCCGCGGAAAACACACAAGGTTAGACAGCTGCTCCCACCTCTTGTCACGTATAACCGGAGAATCGAAACCACGCCAGTTGACTTGATAACAAACCGCGGTCTCATGTACACATTAGCGGGCACGCAAAAGAACTCATTGGCCCAAAAACGTTACGACTGTAAATTAAAAATGGCAATTTGGCATAAAGAACAGTATATTATCAAATATCGATATCATTTATTGTCTTATAAGTTAAAATAATATTGGATTTTGTTAGAGATGTGAGGCTTTGGGTTCATTTGGATGCATTCTGGAAAATCATGTTAAAGGAACAATAACACTTTTGATGGCTTGACAGGTCGAGAATTTTTTTTAGCCTTATTCTAACTACTAGATGTTTAAGAGCCAGTCCACGAGAAAACCATGCAATATCATGCAGAAGGTGAGAAGGTTGGGGTCGGCCGATTGAGTTCATATTCATAGGGTTTGGTCGATCTATCGAGCCTACTCCTCAGCCAAAAACGCAGATTTTAGAAATCAACCGTTTCTGAGATACAGCCCGATTGCGTTTTGCGGATGATTTTCGTCATTTTCAAGAACATAATTTTGACCATTTTTGACGCATTGCTACAGCCGTTAATCGAATAGTTGGTAGTTATAGTCTGGGTATCACCCTACCACATTATAATGGTCACCCAGTTCAACTTCTCTTTCCGTAGGTGTCACGAGACTACACAAAATACGTATCTTGGGGTACCTGAATTGTACCCTTTCTTCAAATTGCGATTACTCTACTGGAGCAGGGTTTCGGATAAAAATGAAAATCATTTTATTTGCAGCTTGACCAGTTCTAACACCATAAAAAATAAAATCTTTGTCAGCTAACTTGCAACAGCATGAAAATTCGTATCGAAAGTTACCAAAAACTTAGCCCCCCCCCCCACTTTTCGCATGGTTTTGCAACTTCTTAACTCCTTTAACTCATTTGGTTTTCAATATTTTCGAATGCGATATGGTTTCCACGATAGAGCAACGTGCAAACTGCAAATTGTATCCCAGATGACTTTGCGATTGAAGGTCACATAGGAAATATTCATGGAAATTAGTGTGTGTGGGGTGGGAGGGGGGCATAATTTTCGACTTTTATCTGCATTTTAGAGTTTTGGATTGAAGGTCACATAGGGAATATTCATGGAAATTAGTGTTGGGGTCATAATTTTTGACTTTCATCTGCCCTAAAATATCTATATTTTAAAGTTTGGGATAAAAATGAAAAATCATTTTATTTGCAGCTTGACCAGTTCTTACAACATAAAAAATAAAATATCGTTGTCAAGTTACTTGCAATAGTATGAAAATTTGTGTCCAAAGATACCCATAACTTCAGTTCAGCACCCCCCCCCCCCCCCTAGTAATATATTTTTAAATAAATGTAAAAACTTATATAAGGAGGATTATTTCATTAAAAAATTTTGATATAGAATATTTGATGTACATGTACATTGCTAATTCAAAGAGGGCGGCGCCCATTGAATGTGGATTTTCACAAATTCTCGGTCTAAAATGCGGTAATTATCCAGATTATCAACACGATACAGCGTTTATTAGGTTAAAAGAATGAAGGAAAGGCACCACCGCCATCTTGCGTCCGTTTCTGTCGCTACAAATGATATTAAAACGGAATGGAAATTGATTGCTCTGATAAGCGAAATTTTCGACTTGGGATCACCTCTCTTACGGCTAGCCCCCGGATCCATTCACTCTTTTTGAATTGTTTGTTTGTTTGTTGTCTCTGAGTATGATGTCTTGCCGTTATATTTGTCTCTTATGTAAATCATATGTGGCACAGCCCCCCTGCACTTACTATTGGATAGAAATGTGATTTGTCCATCTCGCCGTTATCACTTAGGACTGAGGTGGAGACATCCTTTACATGGAAAATCCACAGACAGAGCATTCCGTGGTGTGTCGACAAAACTAAGTAAAGATGTATTCGAAACTTAATTTAGTTACTCACAGTTAGATCAGGTAATTTTGTTTGATGTCCCCTTTGTTCCATTTTCTCTCAGTCCATACCAAAAAGTCCCGAAAAGAACACCTCTACTATACACCGTTCTAGCATTTGCAGGAACTCGGAAGTTCCATAGCTCAGAAACCGGAATAGGTGCAGAAACTTAGCCCCTCCCCCCGGACTTTTTTCAGTTATTTAGTTTAAATCACTCTTCATCATGGTATACCGGGAAAATATTTCAGAAAATTACGCTTTTTGAAACATTACACACTAGTAACGAATATCTGAAATATAGGCCGGAGGCTGCCAGGCTGGATACGCCCACATATTCGAGAGATGGATAGAGAACGAGCAAAACAGAAAGTTATTTTTCCTACAATCAAAGGCTATAATTCATTAATTTACAATTTGATAAGCGCAAATATCTTTTGGTTATATACATGTACATGCATTTCAAGTTTCATTAAAATCGGGTTAAAATTGTGACCTCTACAAGCCCCACAACCTTGATGTACCATATTTTTTCACTATTCGCGTACAACCAGCTTCCATTTTGTTTTTGGTCCATTTTCACGAAATTCGAACTCAACCATTACTACGATGTTACCGGGATATATATCCAAACGGTTTTTAAAATCGGATAATAACTATGACCTTCAGAGGGACCACAAGCTAAAAAGGGTTTTTTCCGTATAATCAGGGGCCATAATTCGGAAAATAACGATCTGATATGCGCAAATATCGAAAGGAACCAGGTTCTTTGAGTTATAAACTTTCATTTCAAGTTTCATCAAAATCGGATTCAAATTGAGACCTCTAAAGGGTCCACAACCTTGATATACCATATTTTTACATTATTCGCGTACAAGCGGTGGCCATTTTGTCCGGAAATTCAAACTGAAGCTTCAATACAGTGTAACGGTGATATAATCAAACGTTTTTTTTTTAAATCGGCTAATAATTTGACCTCCAGAGAAACCAAAAGCTAAAAAAGGCGATTTTTCTGACAATCAGGGGGCATAATTCCGGAAGTTACGTTCTGATGGGCGCAAATATCGCAAGGAACCAAGATCTTTTGTTTATAAGCATGCATGTCAAGTTTCATCAAAATCAGTTCAAATTTGTGACCTCTATAGGGTCCACATACTAAAAACATGATTTTTCGGACAATCAATGGCCATAATCCATAAAGTTTCGATCCGATACATGCTTATTTCAAAAGCAGCCGATGTCTTTTGGGGATTGACCTATATTTCAAGTGTCGTCAAAATCGTATAAGAATTGTGACCTACAGAGAGTCCACAAACAATTGTGGATGGATGGACGGACGGACGTCCGGACGGACAGGGGCGAAAGCATAATACGTCCACATGAAAATGTGGGCATATAAAAAAAACAATTACAACGTCACAAAAATCATTATTATTCGAACAATTTTTGTAAATGCAAAATGGGAAATTTCAATCCAAAACTATAAAATATAGATGAGTTAGAGCAGATAAAAGTCGAAAATTACGCCCCCCCCCTTCCCACACTAATGTCCATGAATATTCCCTATGTGACCTTCAATCGCAAAGTCATCCGGTATACAATTTGCAGTTTGCACGTTGCTCTATCGTGAAAACCATATTGCATTCGAAAATATTGAAAACCAAATGAGTTAAAAGAGTTTAGAAGTTGCAAAACCATGCGAAAAGTGTGTGTGTGTGTGTGTGTGGGGGGGGGGGGGCGTTAAGTTTTTGGTAACTTTCGACACAAATTTTCATGCTGTTGCAAGTTAGCTGACAAAGATTTTATTTCTTATGTTGTTAGAACCGGTCAAGTTGCAAACAAAATGATTTACACTTGGATCCCAAACCCTGCTCCAGTAGATTTATCGCAATTTAAAGAAAGGGTACAATTCAGGTAATAATAATAATAATAATAATAATTAATTTATATAGCGCTGAGTGCTCCAGCTAACAAGCTGCTCCATGGCGCTCTTCACAATTCTAAAACATTAAAATGTCAACATATAGTTCAAAAGCACGTTTAAAAAGTTCGGTTTTAAGATTATTTTAAAATACATTCAATGTAAAGACAAAATAGTTCTAACACATTAAAATGTCAACATATTCATAGTTCAAAAGCACGTTTAAAAAGTTCGGTTTTAAGATTCTTTTTAAAAAAAAGCAACATTAGCAGAGCTTTTTACATGACTAGGGAGTTCATTCCACACGTTAGCCCATTCACCGGTTTTAGTTTCTACTGTGGGAACATAAAGTAAGTTTTTGTCAGCAGAGCGCAAGTTTCTACAAGGTTTATAAGGGGTTAAAAGTTCGTTAAGATATTGTGGGGAACAGCTGCTATTTAGACAATTAAAAGTTAAAACGCCAATCTTAAAATTAATTCGTTGATAAACTGGTAGCCAATGGAGGTTTTGAAGTACTGGAGTAATGTGTTCAGATTGTTTAGTTAGAGATACGATTCGTGCAGCCTTGTTCTGAATTTTCTGGAGTCTGTTTATATCTGATGCTGGTAATTGGTATAAAAGTGAATTGCAGTAGTCTAGTTTGGAGAGAACAAAAGCGTTAGGTAACATTTTAGCGATATCTGACGTTATAAATGATCGAAGTTTGCCCCCAGATACGTATTTTATGTAGTCTCGTGACACCTACGGAAAGAAAGGTTGAACTGGGTGATCATTATAATATGGTAGGGTGATACCCAGAGTATAATCACCAACTAAAACTGAGGTCGCCAATGGTGGAACAACGGCTGTAGCAATGCGACAAAAATGGTCAATATTTCAGCTGAAAATGACGAAAATCAACCGAAAAACGTTATCGGGCTGTATCTCAGAAACGGTTGATTTCTAAAATCGGCCGACCCCCAACTTCTCACCTTCTGCATGGTTTTCTCGTGAAGTGGCTCTTAAGTGCCCTAGCTGTTGTGTAAACTATCAATTACATCCTATTGTACTTGTCCAGAGGGTTCAAAAATATGTTTAAATGCAAGTCGCACTTGAAAGTGTTTACGTAAAGCTTTTCAAACCATGTAGATGAGTTTTTATCAATTTTTAAAATTAGGTGTGTTAAGATGAAATTTGTTTTATTTATTAATTGGAATTTTGTAAAATAGTACAATTTGTTGACCAGAATAAAGATTGGGACATATTATTCAGTTACAACAAGAGTGGTATTGGGGCTTTAAGATGAAATTTGTATCATTTATTAATTGGAATATTGTAAAATAGTACAATTTGTTGACCAGAATAAAGATTGGGACATATTATTCAGTTACAACAAGAGTGGTATTGAGGATTTAATGCACTGTACGACCTACCGATTCAAACAAGTAAATCACATTAGCCATTTTATAAATTGCTTTTATTTCAGACACCCTAGGCTAACGTTAAATTGAACTTCGTGATTTTATAAAAATTTTGTTTTGTTTGTTTGACACGAACAGCTAATTACAGAAGACCCCCGGCGAGATGTTATGCACTGAGATGTAGTTAGGGCGAATAATCTGAGGTCAGACCGAGAGCAAAATGTTTACGAAGCATTCTCACCCTGAGCGTTCAGGGACCGTCCCATTCAATCAATGTCGAAAATAATTGAAACCCCAGTTTCAATTTTACTGGGCAACTTTTTACTGCCAAACGGTGGGGTGTCAATCCGTGTGGGCGCCTGTACAATGTAAACGAACATCTTAGTGAGAAAATAAGACCTTGCTTACTTCGCTAGAGACAGTATAAGCGACACATCACGCTGTTAAAAATACGTTCCCTCCCATGGCACTCAAACTGCAGGTCAACGTCCATATTCAGGAATGTCGGCCATACAAGACGAAACGCAATGTACAGGCGTTACATTGTACAGGCTTTCACACGGATTAACACCCCGTCGGTTAGCAGTAAAAAGTTGTCCAGCAAAATTGACTGTTCTGCAATTTTTTTTCGACATTGATTGAATGGGACAATCCCTGAACGTTCAGGGTGAGTGTAATGAGACCGACGTTTAGAGCTGAACTATCTCAGACTTAAAGGAGCTAAGTCTCTAACTCAATATCATCCAAATTCCCCCCCCCCCCCGATTTTTTTTATTAACATAAGACTCCGTAATATGCGATTTCATGGCATCTTATCTTTAAATATTAAACACAAATCAAACCCCTTTTTTCATTGTTTTTTGTCTGCAAAATCATGAGGAACCGATTGGTAGCCTACTGTCTGAAAAATTTCTTTGAAAAAAGTCTGACTTAAGGAAAGGCACGTGGTTTGAAGGAGGTAGTGATTTATGAAAGAAGGTTGAAAATTATTTTTCAAAGATGAGCGTGTTTTTTTAGAACCTGGTCATGATGATGCAGAAATCATGCTGCTCACAGAACTTTAACGGTCCCTTGGTAAGTGAGACCTTAGAATGCATATATATTTTGAGGGCTCACTTACCAAGGGGCAGCAAGATGACAGGTAAAGTTCTGTGAGGTCATGTATCATACTGCACACAGCGATCAACCTACGTCATACGAGAATTGTACGCTGTCCTTTTTATCCACCATTGTTTCTATGTTTAAAACGCTCACGTGATCATTTTGGGCGGGACTTATCAGAAATACACCGCTGTGATTAGACAACAGACTAGAAATAGCCTAGCACGTGTGTTTTTAATAGTTGTATGTAAACACGCCTTGTCGCTGACACTAGCTTAAAAGCGATATATAATATTATGTGCTATGGGTAATATTGCAATACATTCTTTACCATTGTAAACTGTCTTTAGAGTTTCAATCAGTTTATATTTCAAAACAATTGTTAGATACTCCTAAATTTGTTTCGCAAACAAAACCGCCCGTGAAATTAACTGCCATAGAAGAGAAATAAATAGTTCTAAAAATTGGTAAAAAGCATACTCAGTGTAATCGACTAAAATCGTCGAGTGTTCGATCCCTGCATTGGCCGAGTTCATCCAGATTTTCCACTTGTTAGTGATACAGGATGGAGGGCCTGACAAGGACAGCTGTCTAGACGTTCGGATAGGACTTAAAACCGAGGTCGCATGTACACATTGGCGTGCGTGTAAAGGAGCTCTTGACAGTTTGACTTCAAAATAAGAGTAGGTCGTAGTGCCGCTGTCTGTGCAACATTTCCCTCATAACCTGTCTGCATTAGCCCGGTTGTAGCAGAACAGTAGAACCCTAAAACTCATTTCATTTTATTTCATTGTTTATATTAATGCTAGAATTAAAGCCCCAATAACACTCTTGTTGTAACTGAATAATATGTTCCAATCATTATTCTGGTCAACAAATTGTACTTTTTTTTTTACAGTATTCCAATCAATTGATGATACAACTGATACAAGTTTTATCTTAACACACCGAATTTTAAAAAATTGGAAAAATTCAACTACATGGTTCGAAAAGCTTTACGTTAACACTTTCAAATGTAACATGGATTTAAACATATTTTCGAACCCCCCGGACAAGTAAGGTATTTATTTCGGGAAGGGGTGAGACTCTTACTTGACTTGGCCAAAGATACTGGATAATCAACCGGTTACGCATGAGCTTTTCGAGCTTTTCGTTAAATATTGACAACGGTCCATTCCGTTCTTTGAAAATTAGGCGGTTCTGGGTGACCGATAGTATTTTGCATGGCTTTACCGCGCGCGTAAAACGGCCCTCATTACTTCCGTCTGAGATCGACATTTTAGCTGGTGAAATCGCGTACATGGGAAACGGCCATAGCCCTACAGATGTTTTGTTGACTTGCAAGTAGAAATTTATACGCAGTTATCGTAAATAGAAATAAAATGGTGCTTTACATCCTGCTTCTTGTGGGAAGGGGGGGGGGGGTGGCTAGGCAAAGATAGAGGGGTGGGGGGGGGGCTGAAAAGTAGGTTCGATTTGATGCATTCTGAGGTATATTCTAGGCGAGTAGTGCATGAATCTCTCGGTCATTCAATCCAATGGAGGTGTTTTAATCTTGCACTCAACCCAAACTGGGGGAGGGGGGGGGGAACTCAACATAAGATCTGGCATCCCCACCCCATAGACTGGACTATAAAAGGCGAGCTCATATATAGAATGTAAGTCTAACAGTTCTGATGAGGATATACATTGAGTGCTGACCATTTTGACTCGAGACAGTTTGCAAGCCCGTAATGATTATAAATAAAACGCATGGTGGCTAAGTCAAGACGCTGGTTCGCTAGCCGAAAAAGTTCATCGAGATTTTCTGGCGTGGTGACCCCTTGTCAGTGGTGCAGGACAGAGGGCCTGACAAGGACAGCTGTCTAGTCGTTCGGATGAAACGTAAAACCGAGGTCCGTTGCACACATCGAAATGCACGTAAAAGATCCACTGGCAGGTGAAATTCGGTAGCGCCGCTGCGTCCGGGCAAAATTTTCCTCACATAAAGCCCAGCTTATGTCGCCCTTACGACGCGATAAAACTATCGGCGGCTGGTCTACGATCAAGTGGATTCAATCAGTCGTAACTACTTGGGCGACATAAGCGCTCTTATGACTGGTGTGAGTCGGACGCAAGCCAGTTTCTCCGAGTCGCACATGTTCTACTCCTACGACTGGATACAACTAGTTGTCTCTAGTCGCAAGTGACATAAGCGCACTTACGACTGGCGCCAAGCCGACGTAGCCAACAGGATTCGGTTATTTAGTCATGTGGTACCCAGGGGGCGGTAACAACCATGTAATGAGGCCATTTTGAAGGTCATCATGAGGTCAGTTGTTATAACGGGCATAATGTTTCGGTGGGTCAAAAGCTTTCTTGGCGATAGAAGGATACAGGTGAATGTTGGCAGATTCCTGAGTGCCGAGCAAACATTAGAAAATGGCACGCCTCAGGGTTCGGTTATCAGTCCCACTCTCTTCAACATCATGATCAACGACATACAGAAATCTTCCTACCTCGACAACAAAACTGAGTTAGCTATATTTGCTGACGACAGTACCATATGGCGGAAAGGGAGGAGTTTCTGTGAACTACAAAAGAATATGCAGAAAGCCTTAGACAAATTCATGTCATGGGCAAACGACTGGGAATTCAAAGTCTCGGAGAAGAAAACACTCGGCATGCTTGTAAGCAGGGATAGTGGGATAAACAGAATGCCTCTGTGTATGAACGGGAAAACCATCGAGTTTAAAGACCAAACCAAGTTCCTTGGCGTAATCTTTGACCGAAGGCTGACCTGGAAACCGCACATCGGTGAAACTGTTGATAGATGCACCAAAATCCTAAACTTAATGAGGAAAATAACGGACAGCACATGGGGGGCAAACAGGGTTACACTAATGGTGGTGTACCGTGCTCTAATACGATCTGTATTAGACTACGGCTGTTTGGCCTTCATGAACTGCGCGCCATTCCTCTTAAGTAAGCTTGACACCATCCAATACAAAGCTCTGTGTATTGCGACTGGCGTAGGGCAAGAAACTAGGAGAGAAGCACTACTACAGGAAGCCGGGGAGTTGCCCCTATCCCTAAAGAAAAGAACAAGCGACAAAGTATTGGGCTAAGATCTCGCAACTGGGCGAAAGATCCCCAACCCTCGTCAGTCTACAAAAGACAAGATATGTGAGAGATCCCAGAAAGAAAAGCTTTGGCCAGGGTATAAGGGAAACGATTAAGGAACTGAGACTGGGAGAGCTCGTGATAAATGAACACGACCCCCCCAGCGATCGCCCCTTGGACACTACCTATACCACCGGTCAACCTAGATCTACTACAGAAAACCGACAAGACAAACAATCCCACTGATACACGTGCTTTCTCTCTAGAATACCTGGTAGAGAACTGGCCGTCTGATGACTGGGACCATGTGTACACGGATGGCTCACGCAATCCTGAAAGGGGCACCAGCTCGTTTGGAATATATCTGCCAAACGGGGAACAGGGAATAAACAGGAAACTGCCCAACAACTTTCGGTGTACACTTCAGAGCTTGTGGCCATTCGTGACGCTATATCGTGAATTTCCCATCAGAAGACTAGTAAGTTCGTCATTCCAAGCGACTCTCTGAGTAGCCTGATTTCAATCCAGAATGACAACTCGGAAACAAGACCAGAAGTCATTTTGGAAATCAGGCAGCTGTACCAGAGAGTCTTAGAGAAGGGGAGCAAAGTAGAGCTCGTGTGGATTCCATCACACGTCAATATTAGAGGAAACGAAGAAGCTGATCGACTCGCCAATGAAGGTCTCAAGGACACAGCTCCACTCCGCACCATAGACTACAGCACCACGGAAATCTACGGTATGGTTAAAAGACAAGTCAATTCAATCTGGGAATTAAATCTCGTTGAACTTGACACATACAGATTTAGACTGGATGACAAGATCTACACAAAGACAGCACTCAATCACCCTAGAAGAGATATTTTTAGACTTATTGCGAGACTACAAACACCAAGTGATCGTCTGCGAGTGCGGAGAAGAGTGTACCACCAACCATGTCCTGGTAGACTGCGAGGTTTACAAGGAGGAGAGAAGGGAACTAGTGAGAATAATGGAGACCAACAACATACCATTCACTACTAAGAACCTACTCTTCCCTAGACCAGATCTGAAACTGCAAATCTTCGACGAAACCACACCCTACTGGACACAGTTGGACCAAGTAGAATAGTAAAAACAGAGAGGATCATGGCTAGACAAATTTTCAATACAACGTAGGATGGCTGAGTAAAAACGTCCTCTCGAAGGAAGCCCAGCCATCCTACAAACCTATTTTTATCTTTTTTTTCTTTATATATTTTTTACTTGTTTTTGTTTTTTCTTAACTTATTTTTACAACGTAGGGTGGCTGAGTAAAAACGTCCTCTCAAAGGCAGCCCAACCATCCTACAAATTTCTTTTTATTTTACTTTTAATTTACCCATTTCTATTTATTATTATTAATATCCCTAATTTAATTTATTTTCATCTATTTATTTTAATTTACTTATTTGAATTTATTTACTCTAGATTATTTATTTTAACGTAGGGTGGCTGAGTAAAAACGTCCTCTCGAAGGAAGCCCAATCATCCTACAAATTTATTTTATTCCTTTTATCTTAAATTATTTCCATTATTTTATTTATTTTTAACAATAATAACAATATAAATAACTGGCGGGATAGTGGAGTAAGAGGGAGTCATGATCAGACAGGCTCGGCATCTAAACACTATTCTGCCAAAAATCTACAGAGTGGGATAGTGGAGTAAGGGAAGGTCACGAGAAGACAGGACTGGTACCTAAACATAAATCCCACAAAGATGAATCTACCAATCCAGAAGCAGAAGAGATCATCCACCAAATGATATGCTTTTATTAAATAAAGGGAAGAACTTCCCACTAAAACCTAATCCATGGCCTAAGGCCTTAATGGAAAGATTGCAAAATCATATTCTAAAAACTAAAAAACAGTAAGTAGCTTCGGCTCTCTTATGTCTTGTCTTACGACTGCGATCAACTGGTTTCCCGTGGTTGCTGCCAGTCGTGGATAAATTCAGTCGTAACGACATAAGCTGTCAGTTCCCGCAAGTCGCCGACAGTTTTATCGCGTCGTAGGGCGGCATAAGCTAGGCTTTACACTATATGGCATAATCCAGTTGCGTGAACACGACGCAAACTATGCCGATGATGCTATCAATGCTTGTCAGTGCGTGCCATCGGAATCCACTATAGGCGATAGACATAACCTATGCATACCATTGCGTTTTAATGCGGCCCATGCGTGCCAATGCGATGCATAAACGTGCGTGTACAATGATGTGCGTGTACCATGCGCTAACGGGTTTTCAAACACAGTTAAGCAAGTCGTGCCATTTTGGGGTACGAACTGGGATAGGAATTTCCAGTGGTTAGGAAGCGGAGGGTGACAGCTAGCTTGAGTCCAACTTGAAGCGGTTCCCTCATGAAGGTGTGGGGGGTAGGGTCACGTGGCAAAATGGGTAAGGCGATGGATCGCCAGACTGGAGGTCGGTTGTTCGATTCCTGCATTGGTCGAGAAAGTTCATCTCGATTTGATTTTCCGGCGTGGCTTCCCCTTGTCAGTGATGCAGAACGGAGGGTCTGACAAGGACAGTTGCCTAGTCGTTCGGATGGGACGAAAAACCGAGGTCTCGTGTACACATTGGCGTACACGTAAAAGATCCCTTGGCAGTTGGAATTCGATAAGAGAATAGGCTGTAGCGCCGCTGTCCGGGCAAAATTTCCCCCATAGCACACTGTATGGCGTATGCCCGTCTTCATGAGCCTTGTTTAGGAGCAAAATAGTAGGACGTCAATCCCCATTTCATTTCATTTCATGAAGCTGGACTGCTTCTGGAGGCGAGGGGTTAACTTCTCAACTATCTGTTTGAGCAGGTCAGGCGTGATCTGAGGTGATTTTTGTAGCCCCTTTAATCTTCCTTGTGGAGTTCAATCAGTAATCTGTCATACTGTCCAAACTCTTGCCATCTGGTCAACCATTCTCTGACCCACACTCTCCTTTGTGTCTTTCTTCGAGGTGGGGTTGCCTTTTCTTGCTCTTCAGCCTCTTCTAGCCTTTTCTGCTACTCTTAAACAATGGCTAGAGCAGCTATGATTGTCTCTGACATTCAGCATGCTGTGTCTTCCACAGCCAATCCAAAAATGACCAGAGCTTCTACTATCTATCTGTTTGGTGTTTAACGTCTTCTTCCACTTAAGTGATATCGCAGACAAGACATAGGAGAGCCGAAGCTGCTTCCTGTTTTTTTAGAATATGATTATGCAATCTTTTTATTTTGGCCTTAGGCCATGGATTAGGTTGAGTCGGAAGTTCTTCCATTTTTTTAAATAAAAAACATATGGTTTTGGTAGATCATCTCTTCTGCTTCTGGATTGGGGGATGTCATCTTTGTGGGATTTGTGTTTAGGTGCCAGGCCCGTCTTATCGTGACCTCCCCTTATATGGCGTGCCCAGAGCCTTGCCCAAGTCGGCACGACACCGTCCGAATTGCGCAAACTCGTCGTGCCAATGCGGGAAGCGCGAAAACAATGCGCAAACTATGCGTGAACTCGCCGTGCCAGTTCGTGTCAATGTGGACACTGATTCGCACACATTCGTGAACTCGTCGTGAACTATGCGTGAACTATAGTCGTGAACATAGCGGGAGCCTCTCAGTTCGTGCCCCCAAATAGCACGACTTGCCAGACAAAATCGTGGCCAAAAGTCGTGCAAGTGTTAAGCCAGGCTGACACTTGCACGATTCCGTGGCAGGCATTGGCACGACTCGAGTCGGCACGACACCGTCCGATTTGCGCAAACTCGTCGTGCCAATGCGGGAAGTGCGTAAACAATGCGCAAACTATGCGTAAACTCGTCGTGCCAGTTCGTGTCAATGTAGACACTGATGGGCATTACAAAATCGTGGCCAAATTCGTGCAAGTGTCATCCTGGCTTAAGCCTGACTTTACCACCGAAATAAAACGCCTTGCCACGACGCACTGCGGTAACAAAAATCGTGCAAATATCAGAGGTGGTTGACATACATCAAGTATATAATTCTGACAATGCAGAATATTCGATTGTCTGCGAGGTGAACATAAAATTCCAGGAACGAACAAACGGAATATTCGTGATAATTGAGCATAGTAGGGGACGGGAAATTAGAAAATAATTGTACACAACACTCTTAATAAAAAAAATATTTCTAACCCGAGGCAATCATGGATACAGAATTATATTCTAGATTCGTAAAAATGGTATTACGAGTCACGTCATAATCCTGCCCAAGGCCGTGGAAGTGGATTGAGGCAAAACTTCACAGATCCAGAACCTATATATAGGGCGACCTTCGGTGGCACGGGTCTTCTTACTGTAGTCGAAACAACATGCGAATGACATTTAGTTCAACCAGTGGTCGTGATCAGACGTAACATGTGATAAAGCAGGGTCGGGATAGAACAGCTGAGAAGTTTTTCTGAAAAATATACCAAAATTGCCGATTGCCGTTGGGTTATTTACAATGTTAACACCTGAAAGTTAGTTAATGGGCATTGAAGTAGGCCTATAGATGTTAAGTTTGATTTTTTTCCCGTCTTTTTTTGACGAATTTGACAGATTAGGATCTTCTTGTTCGAATAAATATATAGGCCCACGACAAAAAAATGTACGTTTGAAATGATCTTGGTTTGGTGACATAAATCCAATGAAAAATATTCAGATATTGACTAATCCTATTTATATTCTGTTTTCACATCGCAGTATGGAAAATTAACAAGTTTTTAAAAATACATGAGTTAATAGGAGAATATATAGCATGCGGAACAACTGACCTGGTCGCCACCATATTGAATAGTCAATGACTAGGGCCATTTGCGTTCGGGTGCTGGTTCAGACTGTAGTCGCAACCATAGTGTGCACCCTGAGGTCGCCTAAGATGTCCTACCATAAATAAAATATCCAAATATATCGTCATTCCACATTATTCATTTATATCAGAGGTCTGTCAAGCATTCATTATCACCAAATAATCGGCGGGTGTTGGATGGCCGAATGGTTAGCACGTGTGTGCTGTATCACGAGGCCTGCCATTCAGTCAACTGGCGTGGTTTCGAATCCCCGGTTGTACGTGGCAAGGAGTAGGGTCGGGTCGTCTGTCCAACCTCGTGCTTTTTCTCCGGGTACTCTAATTATTTTATCTTAAAGTTCGGATATTAGAAGCTCATCTTTCCTGATAAGTTTACATCATCAATGTTGATATACATTGACCAATAATGCGTGTTTTCGATTTTCCAGGGACACTGTCCGGAGAATCCGTAGAAAACCCACGTGGCTGGACAGGCGACCCCTACTCCTCGTCACGTACAACCGGGGATTAAAAACTCAATGACAGGCTTTATGATACAGCACGCACGTGCTAACCCCCCCCCCCCGAAGACATTGTTAAAAGGCTTTTGTGTTCTAGTCCCCCCCCCCCTTTGTTCGTATTGAAACACTGATACCTAGTTCACGTAATTCATTTAAAACCTTTGAGTTTAGATTACGTTGTGATGAATTACATGAATGTGAGTTGTTTTCAAGAAGTCTGGCTGGTGTGTGTACAAGTGGTGATTGCTCATGATTGCCCATGATTGATGACTGGAAAGCCAGGGTGTTAAAGACTGTAGACTCTATTGACTTCACATATCCAAATAACCAGAGATTCCAATTGAATAAATTCTGAAGATTTAACGTGTCGTCTACAGAAGAGAATGGAGGATAAATCTTGATTAGTGTTGAAGGAGGTCAAATGTCGGGGTTAAAATTGGTATAAAGGCGAAATGCCTTAAAACATTGGGACACTGTAAATGAAATATAAATGTGATGTAAACGATTGTCTAAGTATCTAAAGTGAAATACTTTAAATAATTTTCTAACTATATAATAATGTAATCTTTTCCCCATTACAAACTATCAACTTATCAGCAGATCATTCAATGGTTTGGCTATAGTTGAAAAATCTTTCACAAAACGCCTGTAGTATCCCACAAGAAATCTCCTTAGCTCCTCGACATTAGTAGGTTTAGTCCAAGAATCTACCTTCTCTGTCTCCTACGGCTCTTTACTCATCCCCTCAGCAGACATAATGTGTCCTAAATACCTGACTTGCTCTTGAAAGAACTTGCACTTTTTAGGAGCGAGTTTAATACCATGTTGTCGTAATCTGTTAAAACTATAGACATGCGTTCCAGATGTTTCCCGTAAGTCTTGCTAAATATTAGCAGGTCGTCGATGAATATTGCGCAGATTTTAAGATTAAGATCACCTAAACAATCCTCCATTAAGCGTTGGTATGTAGTTGGTGAATTTGACAAACCAAAAGAGAGTAGAACAAACTTGTAAAACCCAAGAGGTCCAACAGTAAATGCTGACTTGGCTCTGTCTTCTTCTGTGATAGACAATTGGTGGTAGCCGCTTCTCATATCAGAGATCCCGTGTCAAATTGCGTGCGCGTAAAATATCCCTGGGCAGTTGGAATTCGATATAAGAGTAGGCCGTGGCGCCGCTGCCCTGGCAACATTTTCCTTCATAGCACACTGTATGTCGTATGGCCCAGTTTCGGAGCAAAACAGTGGAGTTAAACCACATGTCATTTCATTACATTATCTCAGCGGGTAAGGCGTTGACTCACTAACGGGGAGGCCCGGGTCCCTGGTTCGACCCCGGTGTTGACCAAGAGTGTATCATCAATGCAGGGCAGAGGGTCTAGCATGGAACTCCGTCTAGTCGATCGGGTAGTACGAAAAACTTGGGAGATGTATTGTTATTATTACCAAATAAGGCTCTTAATTGATTTCAAACAGATATCCTGTCATCTCTTTTCGACTTTCGGTGAGCTGAAAATCGGCTGTGTATCTGTTATTGATGTGTAGATAACAAACGGGAGGTACCCGTTATGTCGCCGTTAGGGTTAGGGTTAGGGTACCCTGCTAACAATATAAAATAAGGGACGGCGACATAGCGGCACGGCGAAACAATGATACGCTCCCTAATAAACCTCATCTTTCAACCCTCCTTGTTTCGAGATAAGAGATAGTTCCACGTAGCAAATCGTATCTGATATCTGTAAAAAAAAAATTGACAATATTTGTCATCAAAACAACGATTGATTATTGTTAGTTATAATATTTCTGCTACATCCAACTACAATTAAATATATAATCATACCAGATACGGGTATAAATCACCGTATTTAAAATCGAGTCGCTACTAAGAAAGCCATTTAAATGATAGATCTATGACGGTGTATGTCGGGTAAAAACGACGCTTCATTAATTTAAACTCGAATATTTGGAGTTAGGCGGTAGTTGTGCCACTGCATTGGCCTCTGTAAGTTTAATTTGTCATAATAGTAGAAAATCATCTTATTTTTAAGATGTTACGTGCGTTAATAAAGAAACTAAAGTCATCGATTCGTAGCTAAAAACAAACACAACAATATATCTCAACGTTTTTAGCTACGTTCTCGTAGCTAATTGCTGTGTACTTCAAAAGTAAGGATACCTTGTGTTTCCTTTATTGCGGCAGTTCCTGATTCTTCACATGTTTGATAATGACTGACACCTGCATGTAACTACCAAACAGCTTTTTGAAAAAAAATATCTCCCTTTTATCAAGATCTTTCAATTATTGGTTCCATATCAAAAATCAATATGTTAAATAATAAACCCTCAAAATCAAATCATCTGCGACAAAAAGCATATAAAGATTAACAAAACACCTTTAATAGATAAAGAATTAATGATTGATAATATTTTTTTTTTGATTGACTGTAGAAAAGATTATCAAATCATCTGCAACAAAAAGCATATAAAGATTATCAAAAATAAAATTTAATAGATAAAGAATTGATGAATGATAATATTTTATATTAGATTGACCGTAGAGAAGACGTTTTATTCAATAGGATAATTAATAGTAATAAAGAATGAATGAAATGGGGTTTAACGTCCTACGCTTAAGCACCTAACCTGGGCCAATTGAAGACGGGCATACGCCAACAGTGTGCTATGAGGGAAATTTTGCCCGGGCAGCGGCGCTACGGCCTACTCTTATATCGAATTCCAACTGTCAAGGGATCTTTTACGTGCACTCCAATTTGTACACGGGACCTCGGGTTTTCGTCCCATCCGAACGACTAGGCAGCTGTCCTTGTCAGGCCCTCCTTCTGCATCACTGACAAGGGGGAATCACTGACATGGACTTTCTCGGCCAATGCAGGGATCGAACACTCAACCTCCAGGCTAGCGAACCAGCGCCTTTCCCACCTAGCCACCGTGATCCCCAGCAGTTAGAGAGGTTTTGGATTCAATTCAATTTAATACGTGCCTACGCCTATAGTAAAAAAGCAAAGCGTGTCTGATAATAATAACAATTTGATAAACATATAACAAAAATCACTAGATGAAAATAAGGCGAAAGATATTTATTGAATCCGAGTAGATTCTAAATATAGTGAACCATTATAAATAAATGAAAAAAAAATAGTTTTGTATTTAAAGAAAGTGAAATCGTAAGTATCTTCAATTTGGCCTATAAAACGAGCATTGACACTAGATTACAGAACTTCCAATTTCAATACCTCCATAAAATTATAAAACGACCTTTTATTTAAAGGAGCTAAATCGCTAATCTTTGAGATCTAGAAATTGACACAAATGGTTCGCAACGCATATAATAATGTAACATGAATGTACATAAACTGGTTTACATTCCATCGTTACGGTTCTTACTGTAATTTTTCATCCGTTATGTTCGGCGAAGTACGCCAAAAGTCTTCCATTAGCCCAGGTTAGGTGCATAATAGTAGGACGTTAAACCCTATTTCCTTCTAACGCCTGGTTCTCCCAGTCTACACCGATAGTATTTATTCCGCATTACTCTCCATACAAGAATATGCCGCCATCATTTGACATGACTTATGGAATATGTCCAGCCTCGTTATTTAGGCCCCTTATTACAAATGGAGCTGAAACGATTCGTGTACCGATGGTAAAATGTTTATTTTGTCTTTTCCCGGTGAGATAACAACATCAATATTAATTTAAATTGACAAATAATTCATGTTTTCAATGTCGATTGAAGACTTTGAATGATTTTGAGTTAGTGACTTGGCTACTTTAAAATCCAATAAAAAGCATCTTTTTGTGCGATTTTTGCTATTCAATATAGAAACCCCGGATCACATTTTTATACACTGCAATTACTCACAGGTAATGTCGAATGATTTGTACGAAATCTTTTCAATAATAAGATTTCAGTGCAATTACAAACATTTTGTTTGTTTTGAAAGAAACAGGTTTTAAATCATATCGCGCCAGATAAATCACACCAGATAGAAAATGAATTAAACGAAACCTTAGAAAATAAATGGAATTGTTATGCATACAACTAGTTTTTCTTTCATACCTCTAGATATCTTTATATTGTTCTTTTAGTGTATGTTTGTTGACCTCTTCTACAAAATGAATTATAAAAGTATAGTATAGCTTTCAATAATAAATCAATGTTTTGTATGATTATTGTTTTGAAATTTTTATGATTCTATGATATGATGTTACACACTGTTAATGTCATGTGAACTATGTACTCAAATGTACCGTGTCGATTTCTTTTTAAAAGTATTTTTTAAAAAAAAAACTGAAAAAAAAACTGGAGAAAGATTACAGACACTGTATGAGTGTTAAAATGAGTCTTGTGGATACGTTTTCTGACATGATCACATCTCAACGGAATTGCCTTGTTCCATATAGATAATTAAAAGATAACACCATGGTTGTTGCATTTGATGCCATTCCACTCCAGAGTGACAGACTCCGTATAGTTTCAATTCACCGTTTCAGGTTTTTTTTGTCACAAATTAGTTTTACAATTATATGTGACACCTCTTGAGTTGACATTAATTATCTCTGATTCGGCCGATTGCTGACATCTTGGTGAATCTAGCCTTAAGACCCGCCAAGACGGTCATGCATTTGTATGATGCTATTCAGATTTGCTCCGGGTTTCCCTTTACACGGTCCAAAATTATTTTTTGCTTATATAAAGTTATCTCCATATACGTAAAGATACATTATGGGAGATCAGATAAAGAGCTTGCAGTTCTCACTATAATAGTTCAAAACTACATAATGCAAACCGAATATGCTGAAAATTTCAGTCAAATAAATCTACTCTGAACCAAAAATATGGCGATTGAATATTCGGCTTAGCCTCGATCTTCATTACTAAAGTCGATAAAAAAACATAGTCTCGATCATCCACTTCATGATTTGATCATGACTGATTATGGTCTGGATAAGTTAATTAATGTATAATTAATGATTTATATAACATTTCGGTCCTAAAGAAAGACCAAATGAATGAAATGGGGTTTAACGACCTACTGTTATGCACTTAACCAGAGCTAATTGAAGACGGGCTAAAGAAAGACCAACAGTGGGAGATGCACAATGTATGTTTAATAGCTTACATATATGTACATGATTAATTAAATAAACAAACTGACGGAACTTTCTCGTGGCCATCTCTGGTCATGATGGCATAGATCCGTCAGATTGGGTCGGTTTGAAATATTATGTTTGGTGCGGAACAGTAGCAGATATATTTCATTTCCATGGGTGTGGGTGGGGTGGGGGTAGGTTGTTCGCGCGTGCGTTCTGTATCATAAGGTCTGTCATTGAGTCAACTGGCGTGGCTTTGATTCCCCGGTTGTACGTGACAAAGGATAGGGTCACCTGTCCAACCTCGTGGGAGTTTTCTCCAGGTCTAGCGGTTTCCTCCCACTGCTAAGGGTCCCTACCTACGCGCAAGCAGTAAGCAAACAGTGTCTGTAGGTTTGGTACTACTCTAGAAAGCACCCGTTACAGTCCGGGGACCCACGGACGGGCTAGGCCCAGGGTTATCAGGCTTCCAGTTCGTCCCTAGAATTATCTTACATTCGTCCATAATGATCATGTTTTGAACAAAGTCTGATCGTCTGAACGGGGCTTGCGACGTAGCTCTGATGTCTTTATATGTCCTGTTTGATTTCATTTAAAGATGTGTTGTTATGGCCACGGGAATACCACCGACATTCGAGACATTTTATCTAATTCCTTGGTTGTCAATCAATTCATTAACCCATTTCCATCGTGCACGGGTTCTCATCCATGGCCTGCCGCCATAACAATTATAGATGATAATATGTAATTAAAATCTAGCCATGTGAGTCTTTGTAAGTGATTAGCATTTTTCTGAACTCCCTTTATGAAAGCCAAGTTTTGTCAAATGTTGACAACGCATCCAGGCTAATATTCGTAGAATATTTTTCTGGATGATAGAGACTATCTCACCATTTGACAGGAGTTGTTGAATATGTCTAGCCTCGTTCTTTCTGGTCACTTGTTTCAAGTGACGCTGAAACGCACTATGTCTATGGTACACGATTCGTGTACCAATGGTAAACTGTTTATTTTGTTTTAAATATCGGATATTAGAGGCCTACCGTTTCCAAAAAAGATAACAACATCAATGTTTATTTAAATTGACCAATAATTCGTGTACTCGATGTCGAAGATTTTGGAGGATTTTGACTTACGGACTTAGGTCTTTTAATAATAAAAAAAATCAAGATAAACTCCCATCTTCAATAGAAGTTTTGATTTCGCCTTAACTACGTCATCTTATCTAGCCCTTCACGTAACACTCTGTCTGTAGATTTCGGCACTAAGTATGGTTGGATATAGGCCCAGCCTATGACCAATCAGTTTCCTTGGTCGTCGCAAATACCAAGTCTCGCGCTTTTAAAGGACAATATTGGTGCCAGTCATTATCACATTGCTACGATAGCTTATTACACACTGACCGAATCGGCAGTGACGTAACGACAGTGAAAACACGAGCGAGTGGTCTATATAAGTGACTGAAGCGGCGAGCGATAACAGTCTGACGGCTAAATTTCTGCTCACTCATAATTCCTTCGAAGACCAACTTTTGTTATATGGAACTGTAAGAGGATATCTGACAATTCAATATAATAATTGAATGTCATTAAATAAGAGAACACGAAAGAAAAACAGAAAAAGTCCGTGTATAACCATGTTTTATAAGGCATAGAGTGAATATAAACAAGGGAATGTGTAGACTATTTCTATTTTTCTCGTGTTCTCTTATCTAATGACATTCAATTTAATTCAATTACTTTATTGAATTGTCAGATATTCAACGTGTACACGCTCGCGTTTCGTCTCATCCGAACGACTAAAAGTTCTCCTTTGTTAGACCCTCTGTCTTGCACCACGAAGGAAAAAAACCCGATGAATCTTTTCGGCGAACACAGGGATCGAACACAAGGACTCCCAGGTTAGCGAGCCAACGTCTTACTCACTGAGCCACCGCGACTCCCGAAAATTTTTTTTGTCTTGTTAAACGGAGAGCCTGACAACAGCTGCCTAGTCGTTCGGATGGGACGAAAAACCGAGGTCCCGTGTAAACATTTCCATGCACGTAAAAGATCCCCTGGCAGTTGGAATTCGACATAAGAGTAGTCTATAGCGCCGCTGCCCGGGCAAAATTTCCCTCATAGCCCAGGTTAGGTGCAGAAGAGTAGGACGTTAAACCTCATTTCATTTCATATCATTTGTCTTTTTGATATATTATATCGTCTGTAGTGAAGGCCGATTGCATTATGCCCTAAATGGCCACCATATCCAAAAATTAGTATACTATTTTGTAATGCGGTTCTACTCTGTTTCACATCTGCATACACACACAGACTAAATAACCTTGTTAAATTTTATCAAATGGAAGCAGCATAAATACTTAAGAAAATTCGTTAAGATGAGTGAAGTCTGTGTCACCACAGGCCCGGGACTGTACAGCGCAGTGGACGCTTACGGCTAGCCCCCGGATCCATTCGCTTTTTTTTAATTGTTTGTTTGTTGTTGTTTTTTGAGTATGGTGTCTTGTCGCTATGTTTGTCCTTTGTGTAAATCATATGTGGTGCAGTCCCCCTGCACTTACTATAAGTGTTTTCGACTAAAATCGTCGTTTTAGGAATTAAATTGTGGATCAACTAGCTTAGCGTGTGTTCGCAAGCCTAAGTTTATTATAGACCGATTATTCTATAAGTGGAATTTAGCGATTAGGAAACACATCAACAGATCACATTTTGTTATGGGAAACAATCACTGGTTTTATTCTAAAAGCATAATGTTTCGACAAGTATCCTCTTATCGTTATCAAGCCATATGCTTCTCACGACGGGTTGTCAATTTTTATAATTTTCCTGTGGGGAGAACCCACCCAGTCCCCCCTCGGACACTCGCGCGCCTTCGGCGCGTACTTGTGTGGGCTTTGGTCAATGACCTGACACGTGGGTCTTCGGCCCACCAGTCCGGCATTGGCTCTATGTATCGTAAATCAAATCAAACGTCATTAAGGCTGTTATGACGCCCACAGCCCCAAGATAGTTTCAGATAAACGTGATATAATAATCTGATGTAAACAAATGGTATTAGAATTGCTCAATTCCTTCTGTCATAATTACCTCTATGGGAAAAAACGGGGCTTCGTAATTGTTGCTAATATGTTTCTGAGTAGAAATAAAAAAACCCGAAACAAGCCAACAGCGAGAGTGATGTCCCCTGCCGAAATCCCCAAAAAAACAGACGACACATATTAATTGCACATTTATATTTTTCAAAAATAACGAGCAATCAAACTGAATGAACCTGGTAGCGAGTGAAACTATACACTTTCATCACTCTCCACCAGTTAGAATCAAACGTTATCTTGTCCCAAAGCATCGACCAAAAAAATTGATCAGCTCTGGTTAGCTTTAATGGGAAATATTAGTCATTAAACTTAGTCAAGACATTCAAATAATGAACATCTGTGCCTCCATTAAAGGCAAAATTTTATGTTCCAATGTCTTGACCAAAGAAATTGCTCAGTTCTGCTTAGCTTTAATGGGAACTATTATTAAACATTGAACTCGGCCAAGACATTCACCTAATGAACATCTAAATCTCAATTGGTGGAAAAGGGGCATAGACGAACTATGTCAAGACATTCACCTAATAGAAACCTACACATTTTGAACATTCTACCTTAATTAGATGGAGAGTTATTGTATTCCAAAATTTCGATCAATCAGATTGAAGTCACTACGTTGCCTAAACAGAAAATGCTCAGCATCGAACCTTAAGGTCCATCACTCTCACTTAATTTGAACCAAAGTAATCGTGTCCCAAAGCATCAACCAATCAAATTACTTATCTCTGCTTACCCTAAGCAGAAAATGCGCTATCTTCGTTCTCCATCAAGGCATTAACCTAATAAATACCTACACCAAGCAGGGCCAGCGCAATTAAATCTTAATTGGGGGGGGGGGTCTTTCATCCTAGGTCTCTAAAGGCGAGGGTACAGGGGCCGCAATATTTTTTTTTGGGGGGGGGGTAGCCCCCTACTCCGCCGGGCCTGCTAAGTGTGAATGAATGAATGAAATGGGGTTTAACGTCCTACTGTTATGCACTTAACCTGAGCTAATTGAAGACGGTGCTAAGTGTGAACATTCCAGCGTTAGAAGAAAAGTTTTTGTGTCCCAATAACTTTCACCGACATGCAGACGAACGGACAGACATACAGACGGACAAACCCATTTTAATAATAAAATGAAATGGGGTTTATTGTATTCCTCAACTGATGGAACCCAGGAGATAACCCATCAGGAGAGGCAGGCAACCCTACTCCTTGTCATGTGCAAGTCTGGGATCTAAACCACAGCGCTTTAAGAATCATTCCATAAGAAAACCGCGCAGAGTCGGGAAGATGGAGGGTCGGCAGATCGAGTTCATTTCGGGGTGGGGGGTGGGTATTTTATTTTGATGGACTCCAGAAGAACCGATCTCAAAATTTAACTGTTATTGAGATACAGCCTCGAGCTGGTTTTTGGCCAATTTCGCCCTTTCTGGTCGTTTTGGTCAATTTGTAGTCACCTATTCAGGTGCGTCTAGGGTTTGGATGAAATGGTGTTGGTTGGTGATGGTAGTGGGGATCTTCCTGTTTCCCAGTCATCTATTCTCTGGGAGTAATAGTCAGTAAAATTGTAACATACGGCGAATAAAATTAAAATGAAAAATATACACCTTCGAACATTAGCCCTTTTTATACGCCCACATTTTTATTATTATTAAACATTTGTTATATCCCCACTTTCAGATACAGATGTTCAGAGGGGCTTTACAATGGTAAAGATATAAACATGTATATACTCATTAAATTAACAATACAATACTAAGACCACATAAGACACCCCTCTTTAGCTGGCCGTTGCTGGATTGGCTCCTGATATTTGAACTTTTGAGGGAGTGTGGCTTTTCTTCCCGTTCAATTCAATCTGTCACTTAAGTAAGGCAATATGACAGCCTTTCGTTTAATGTGGGGTCTTCCCTAAAACTTTGAGGACAGTTTTTTTAAGGTATTAAAACGGTGTAAGTCTGTTCGTCCCCATACAGTATTGTCACGCAATTAGTTTTACTGCAATATTCTGCTATGCGCTGGTTAATTTGTCATAAAAAAATCGTGCGCCATGACGTCCTGTTTTAAGGGTAATGCCTTTGTGACGCAGTCAGCGATTGGTAGTTAACCGGACTATTGATCAATCGTAATTAAGGACAAGAATGTTCTCCTTTTCCAGCAGTGATAAGTGGGATCAGATCTAATCAAACGTAACACTGTGAAATGTAAGTGCAGGCCATGGATTTCCGGATTATTCCCCCTGATTGTACAATAAAATCGCTATTGTTTTTAGTTTGTTCTCTACCTATCTCTTAAAAAATGTGGGCGTATCCTGCCTGGCAGCCGCTGGTGTCTATAACGCGGGGGATCAACACCATGTCACGATATAATAAATAAAATTCTTGTCACCTCTCAATGGAATATTCCAAAAGGACGTAAACATCCCCGGGATGGTACCGCGCCTAAGGGAAATCCATACAAAGGCCGTGGTGTGTCACTTAGAATCATTACGTGTAACTATGCTACGGACTGCCTCGTCCCAAGTTAACTTCTAGACGCCCCCGGCCCAGCCTCGACTCCCGATGTCGTTTCCATTCTGGGTTTATAAACCCCCTTTAAGACAAAAGGGAGAGAGAGCAATGGGGTTTAACGTTCACTCAACACAACTAGGTCATTTCGGGACTAACGTATGGTTTAATTTTATTTCAGTAGGGGTCTTTAGCAGTGGGAGGAAACCTGAGTACCCGGAGGAAACCCACGAGGTTGAGTAGTCACCCCTATTTCCATGCCACATACGCTCACACCAGGGCTCGAAACCACAGCCGCAAGCCAGAGGTGATCGGCAAGCTAGAGGTCGGCGCGCGCCACTCTAGACCATTAGCCCCCCCGCCCTTATCAGCCAACGACAAGTTAAGTTTGCATAATGAATATTGCATGCTGCCAAGACCACCAGGGGCCGTGCTGTGTCACTGAGAATCAGCTTATTCCTAAGTGAAATAAAATACCATTGAAAATAAGAAGGAATAAATTGTGTCTACGAAATATCGATGAAAACCTTTTAAGTGTGCTCAACCACAGCCAATTGGCAATTTAGCAGAAAAGAGTTATGCAGTCTACTCGATTTCTCGACCACAATCAAATTAGCAGAAAAGAGTTGAGCAGTGAAGCTTGAGTCCTCGAACGCGCTGCATTAAGTTTAATATAGCTGTAATAGTAACGCCTTTACTTTGGCAGCATTAAAAATTTCTTGCTAATTTTAGAAGGTGTTTCTCCTATTCTAGGTTCATGCCGGAAATGTTATGCTGCCACAAATGAGTAAATCGGTCGATAAAAATGAATGAAATGGGGTTTAACGTCCTATGCTTCTGCACCTAACCTGGGCTAATTGAAGACGGGATGGCCGTTAAATAGAACCACGTTATATTGTTCTCAGTAGCGAAGCGCCAAAATGTGGTCAGCAAATACGGGGGGCGTCAAAATGAGATGCGAATGATTGTTTGATATGCTTGTTTTCTGTTGTAAAACGCAATGTAAATCTGGACAGACAGTGTACCAATCGTGTAATGGTTAGGGCGAGTATTCTGTCTCATAGCTTGGTCTCAAGTCCACTAATCGGTTTCGGTTTCTGTTTGAAAGTTTTCATTTTGCACATTTTTCGCTGAATTTACGATGTCTGGACGCGCAAAACCTAGTGGATTGCAGGATAGAAAGTGTAAACGTGAGAGGGAGACATCAGAGGCGAAATCACGCCAATTTATGAAACAATGGGGTTCTAAATTATTCAAATTCAAGAAAAAAGCGAGAAAAAGGTTGCGGGCGAATGCGAATGAAAGGGAGGATGACGATGTATCGGAGCACGATGATGAGTATGATAATTCTAGTCGTAGTAGTGAAAGTGTTGATAATAGGCATGATACAAAAAATAGAAAGTAGTGATGATGGTCAACCCGTACAACCAGTGGGGCGCCAGCGCTCTTCTAGTCCTAGTCCTACTCCCCAGCGCTCCCCTAATCCTACTCCCCCTACACATGATTGGAACGCAAGTTTGCAGTCAGGCAACGAACAAATTATACACCACTCCCCACCGATAGGAAGAGCTGGGCCCGGTTCCTAGAAAATTCTTGAAGTAAGCACAAAGTCATACTTCACTTTTACTTACGTAAGAATCTTATAAAAATACCGTCCCTAGAAAATTTTCAAGACCATTCTTACGTAAGCACAAGTCAAGTACAAGTCTAAGCACATTGTGACTGGTAAAGCTTACCATACACTGAGACTACGATGCTCTTTAACGTCTTAAAATAACTTTGGTATGCGAATTACGTCATAAATTTGTCGTCTGCTTCATTGTGGTTGGTTTTGATTGACATGTCCCCTGTAAAGGCCTACACAATTATAAAAATGTGCCAAAATATATTTTTAAAAAACGCAGACACATAGGCCTACAAACTAACTGAATAATTGTGAGAGCGCCTGATCAGCCTGTGTGTTTGTAGCCTATTGTTTACTAATTGGCAAATACATAAATTGGTTTCAGGGTAGGCCTATAAGGCCCTAGATGCAAAATTTTCTATAGCATTCTTAATTTCTTTTTGAGAAGAATTTTCCCTGTCTTGTAATTATTTCTTTGGTATCAAAAGGTGTCGGAAATGCCGTCGAATAACTCTACGGTCAGCCATCTTTTTGAAGCAGAAACAGACTTAAGGTTGGTAAGCAAGCCCTATACCTTGCTTGGGACTTGTACTTAGACTGGCTATGTTTAAGAACGAAGTTGTGCTTAAGTTTTTTCTTGGAACGCATAATAACGTTCTTGTGCTTACAATGAAGTCTACTTAAAATCGAAGCACAAGGCCTTTCTTAATTTTCTGGGAACACAAAATAAGGTAAGTTTACTTAAATGCAAAGTCGACTAAAATCTAAGCATAAGAACGTGCTTAAGAATTTTCTAGGAATCGGGCCAGGACTCGCACCCGTGTCGTCGTCAGTGTCAGGAGTTGGATCGTCCTCGCCAAATCACTCCCGCTCGCCAGCAACGGCAACTCCTAGTAGTACAGACGATGATAGTATTAATTCTGCGTCTGGTCATGACGAAGACGATGGCCGGGGTGAATTACGTGAACAAATGTTTAATGCCATTTTTGCTAATGATGATATTGGATACATAGACTTTGATTTATTTGGTCGTCCTAGAATTTCAGAAGCCATGAAAAAAGCTTTACTGGCGTATGATCATAAGAAATTACAGAATAGTGACGGTCCAGTTGAAAGAAAAATCAAAGAGCTATGACGTCAGAATGGTTCACGAAGACTTTACAGAATGGACAGTCTGTGAGGCGGTCATGGCTGATGTATTCGCCTAAGAAGAAGGCGGCATTCTGTTTCTGTTGCCTAATGTTTTCTGACACAAAAATTCATCAGCGTTCCGCTCTGCAAAAAAAAATCCGGCTTCCAAAACTGGCCTAAACCCGATAAGCTACATTATAAAATCGTTTTTATACGCCCACATTTTCATGTGGACGTATTATGTCGTCGCCCCTGTCCGTCCGGACGTCCGTCCGTCCGTCCACAATTGTTTGTGGACTCTCTACAGGTCACAATTCTTGTCCGATTTTGACGAAACTTAAAATATAGGTTTATCCCCAAAAGATCTCGGCTGCTTTCGATATTGGCATGTATCGGATCAAAACTTCATGGATTATGGCCCCTGATCGTACGAAAAATCACGTTTTTAGCTTGTGGACCCTATAGAGGTCACAATTTTGAACCGATTTTGATGAAACTTTACATGCATGTTTATAACCCAAAGATCTTGGTTCCTTTTGATATTTGCACCTATCGGAACGAAAATTCCTGAATTATGGCCCCTGATTGTCCGAAAATTCACCTATTTTAGCTCGTGGTACCTCTGAAGGTTACAATTATTATCCGATTTGAAAAACCGTTCGATTATATCACCGTTACATCCTAAGGAAGGTTGAGTTCAAATTTCAGAAAAATCGGACCAAAATTACCATACAAAATGTCCGCCGTTCGTACGCAAATACTGTTAAAAAATGGTATATCAAGGTTGTGGACCCTGTAGAGATCACAATTTTAATTCGATTTTGATGAAACTTGAAATGCATGGTTATAACCTAAAGATCTTGGTTCCTTTCGATATTTGCGCATATCGGTTCGTAACTTCCTGAATTATGGTCACTGATTATACGCAAAATCGTCTTGGTTAAGCCTGTGGTCCCTCTGGAGGTTACAATAATTATCCGATTTAAAAAATCATTTGATTATATCACCGTTACACCCTAAGGAAGGTTGAGTTTGAATTTCAGAAAAATGGGACCAAAATTGCCATACAAAATGGCCGCCATTCATACGCAAATACTGTTAAAAAATGGTATATCAAGGTTGTGGATCCTGTAGAGGTCAAAATTTTAATTCGATTTTGATGAAACTTAAAATGCATGGTTATAACCCAAAGATCTTGGCTCCTTTCAATATTTGCGCATATCGGATCGTAACTTTCTGAATTATGGCCCCTGAGTATGCGCAAAATCGTCTTGGTTTAGCTTGTGGTCCCTCTGGAGGTTACTATAATTAACCGATTTAAAAAATCGTTTGATTATATCAACCTCTTGAGGTTACAATTATTATCCGATTTGAAAAAACGTTCGATTATATCACCGTTACACCCTAAGGAAGGTTGAGTTCAAATTTCGGACCAAAATTACCATACAAAATGGCCGCCGTTCGTACGCGAATACTGTTAAAAAATGGTATATCAAGGTTGTGGACCCTGTAGAGATTACAATTTTAATTCAATTTTGGTAAAACTTGAAATGCACGGTTATAACCCAAAGATCTTGGTTCCTTTCGATATTTGCCCACATCGGATCGTAACTTCCTGATTTACGGCCCCTGATTATACGCAAAATCGTCTTTGTTTAGCTTGTGGTCCCTCTGGAGGTCACAATTATTATCTGATTTAAAAAATCGTTTGATTATATCACCGTTGCACCCTAAGGAATGTTGAATTCGAATTTCGGGAAAATTCGGAACAAAATTGCCATACAAAATGGCTGCCGTTTGTACGCGAATACTGTTCCTTTCGTTATTTTCACATATCAGATCATAACTTCCTGAATTATGGCCTCTGATTTGCCCGAAAAATCGCCTATGGTCCCTCTGGAGGTCACGATTATTATCCGATTTAAAAAACTTGACTCGATCACCGTTACACCATACGGAAGGTTGAGTTTGAGTTTATACGCTAATAGTGTTAAAATATGGTATATCAAGGTTGTGGACCCAGTATAGGTCACAATTTTAATTCGATTTTGTTGAAACTTGAAATGCATGTTTATAACCTAAAGATCTTGATTCTTTTCCATATTCGCGCATATCAAATTGTAATTTAATGAATTATAGCCTTTGATTGTAGGAAAAATCACTTTCGATTTTGCTTGTTCTCTAACCATCTCTCGAAAATGTGGGCGTATCCTGTCTGGCAGTGCCAGCTTACTATCTTCTTATATTGATATACATGCGCAACTTTAGGTGATGTCCCCCCTAAAATTAACCCTAGCTTCGCCACTGAATTGTTCTTCAAATAAATAGGGGAGTTGGGATGGCCTAGTGGTCTAGAGTGCCGCGCTTCGATCTCTAGCTGGCCGGCCACCTCTGGATTGCGGCTGTGGTTTCGAGCCCTGGTGTGAGCGTTTGTGGCATGGAGATAAGGGGCGCCTTCTCAACCTCGTGGGTTTCCTCTGGGCACTCTGGTTTCGTCCCACTGCTAAGGACCCCTACGCACAAACGAATTATTGAAATAAAATAAAATTAAACCATGTTAGTCCCGGAATGACCTTGTTGTGTTGAGTTGACGTTAAACCCCATTTCTCTCCCTCTCTTCCAAAAAAATAAAAAAAATAATATGGAATGGGTCAAAATTTCAGCTTCTTCATATTATTATTAAATTGTTGAGTAAAAAACCCCACTTAATATTTTGCGTAGTCGTTGCATTTTTTTCCTAGGTTTAATTTAAAAGATAATGCAACACTTAATTTTCAGCTCCTGGCATGTTACTCGCAAAATCATAGATGATGTTTATAATGAACCGGAAGATCGAAATGCCTTTCTTCTCTTTAAAGAAATGGCAATGGACAATTAAAGACGGCCTTGGGGGACTAATTATTGGAACTAACTGTAATAATATTACGTGTAAGTTTTTCCAATTATTATGCTTTTTTTTCTTCCATCGCAGAAGAAAGTTGTCCATCCTCATTAATGTTTTCATTCCAAACATTTTATAAATCTTTTATTCCATGCATTGTCGAGATGAAAAATATCCATTATTAATCAAATATTATTTTATATTTCCAATAAAATTAAATTAATTTAAGGTTATGCCCCATCGTGAGAGAAATTCGGTTGCCGAAACGGTTTTTTGTTAGATTTCATTAGAGCTCATTTGAACAGAATCGATAAACATTTAAGAAATGGCACCCCCCTGTCCTATATTGCGTCACAGACTCTGAACCAATGAAATTTGAGGGTTATGGACAGTGATATAGATTAGATCATCCAGTATTTTAATTACCTGTTCGTGGGCTTGAAATTCTGGAGTGCGCTTCACACCAACCGTTCAGCGGCCATATTTTTAAATTTAAAAATAGGTTAAACTGTTCCGTATTTAATTGAATTGACCCCCCCCCCCCGCACACACACACTCCCCGAAAATTTTGTTTTGAAAATGAGTCACGTAATTTCTTGCAGGAGCATAGTCAACAGAGAAAGGAAATAACCGTATAATATCTTCGAATCCCCGGTTGTACGTGGCAATGAGTGGGGTAGCCTGTCCAACCTCGTGGGTTTTCTCCGGGCCCTCCGGTTGCCTCCAACGCGCAAGCAAACTATTGAAATAAAATTAAACCATTTGTTTGTTAGTCCCGAAATGACCTAGTTTGTGTCGAGTGGACGTTAAACCTCATTTCTCTCTCTCTCTTACTCTCTCTCTCTCTCTCTACTCCTTGTCACGCACAACCGGGGATTCGAAACCACGCCAGTTGGCTCAATGACAGGCTTTATGATACAGCGCGCACATGCTTTACCATTCGACCATTCGGCCATCCAACCCCTCTTTAAAGAACAAATAAATTCTGTAGTAACTGACAATGAAAGTATTTGGATCTAATATCTTTGAGATGCTTGCACTCAATCAGAATGTTTTTCACTGTCAAAGGAACGTGACAATGTTCACATTTTGGTTTAGGCTCTCGCTTTAAAATGAATCTATGAGTTAATAAAGTGTGATGAATGCGAGAGCGACACAAAAAAACTTCATCTCTCCCTCTTTTAGAAAGATGAGCTGGTACGCCGGAGGACAGGAATCACAGAAATGATATGACATGAAATGGAGTTTAACGTCCTACTGTTCTGCTCCGAACTGTGCTAATGAAGACGGGCATATTTACCCATTTTGAGCGTACGTACTTTATGGATGGCCCATTTGGTGAAATCAAAATAATTTTTTTCATGTTTTTTGTTTGTTAATTTTTATTTTTGTTTTATGTTTTGTTTATCATTTTTTTAATAACAAAAACAAAAAAGTGAAATGTATTTTAATTTTAGTTTATGGTATTTTTTATAACAAATTAAATGTGAAATGTATTTTAATTTTAGTTTATGGTATTTTTTATAACAAATTAAATGTGAAATGTATTTAATTTTAGTTTATGGTATATTTTATAACACATTAAATGTGAAATGTATTTTAATTTTAGTTAATTGGCTATGCTATGGATTATCTTATAGTGTGGTATGACAAGTCATTCCGTAGGATTTGTATGCTAAAATTTTTTTTGTTGTTTTTGGTTGAGATTGGACCAAGCTACCCAAAAATGTCGGGGTTCAAATTTCCGACCCCTTGAGGGGTATTTTTGAAATCGGGGCCCTTTAAACGAGAAAATGAATATATCCGGCAATAATGGCTGGGTTCCCATGATCTAAAGTGTTTTTTTTTCATCGTGCCCAACCAATCTACGATACACTAAAAGCGATATGATACACTAAAAGCGAGTGGAAGTAGTTTACATTGACTTCCGTGTAGAATACCAATATCCGGTGTCAAACTCGGACTGATTTCAGCCAATAATCTTTGGATTTTCATGATCTGAAGTTCATTCTATTTTGTTTTTTTTCACCAGGCCGACCCCATATATGATACACTTAAAGCGAATGGAAAAATTTCCATTGACTTCAGGTGGAAAATACCAATTTATGTTGGTGACAATATGAGTTTAACAGCTTATAATGCGTTTATCCTTCTTCTAACATATTATGGTTCTAGCTTTGCTTGACCCCCTTGGTGCCAACTCCCCACTACATTACATGGTCGTCCGTCCGGTCTTAACTCGAGACCTGCCTCGTCCCAAGTTAACTTCTAGACGCATCCCCCCCTGTCTGTCTTATTTCGTCTGTGGAACAATTGTGTTTATTATATTATTATATACTATTAAAAAAAAGTAGGGGATATTTGATTTTTAAGTGTTATTAAAGTCACCTAATGAAACTGACGAAGAAACACATGACAAAATGAAATGAAGTTCACATTCATCGATTTATTCCAAATGATCGTTAGACTAAGTAAGGCACAGACTGACCATAATAAGGGTAAAATGATACCCGGGGTCAAACAGCAAAGTTACCACAGCATCACAACAAAGTCATTAACGGGTAAATCTTCCTCTGTTTGCCAAACAAGCATTGATCCGACGTGGCATACCCCTAATGAGACGTCTAAGGTCATTTTGGTCCAAATAGTCCCGTTCCTGTTGCAACGCAGCAGCAAGTTCCTGGACATTGGCAGGACGTTGTTGACGTTGGCGTAACCTCTGTCCAAGCATGTCACAGACATGCTCGATGGGGGAGAGGTCGGGACTCAGTGCTGGCCAAGGTAATGTGGTGATAATCTGTTGTTAGAGGTAAACTGTAACGATCCTGGCCCTGTGACATCTTGCGTTTTCATCCTGGAAGATGAAACGGCGGCCATGACGTCGTGCGACCGGCACAACATAGTAGTACTGGCCTGTAACACGCCCTGCAACAGTGATGCCTCCTCACACCATAACAGAACCACCCCCAAATCGATCATGTCTGATGACGTTAACGTCTTGGAAGCGCTCGTTTCAACGACGCCACACCCTCCAAAAAATCAACAGTGAACCTTGACTCATTCGAAAACATCACATTGCTCCAGCGTCGATTATCCCAGTGTTGACGATCCCTATACCAACGACGTCTTGCCTGAATGTAATGATCTCTCAAACAAGGGATCACGCGAGGACGTCGGGCGCGAAGGTGACCCTATGCAGTCGATTCCGAATGGTCTGGCCACTCACTCTCACACCAGTGTCTGTTTGAAGACGAGCGCTGATCTGATTTGCTGTGATGACACGATTTCGCAAGGCCAAGGTACGGATAAATCGATCCCGGGCTTCTTGGCCGACCTGAGCGTGGTCTGTCCTGTACAGATTGTGTATCACGGTATCTGGACCATAGCCTGCTTATGACAGACTGAGAAAAATTCATCGTCCGCGCCACAACCGCCTGTGTTGTGCCGATCTGTAGCATTCCAAGGGCACGTAACCTTTCATTTTGGGTAAGCCGACGCATATCAAAATTTGTTTTCTGGTCACTAAAACAATTAAACTGATGTTTCCACCCTGGAATTCAATGCCACAGTGACTGTAACATTCAAAGTCAGAGTCGTGCAAATCTTGGGTTGGACTCCCATGATGATCCCAAGCATCGCCTGCATTCCATGCGGTAGCTATTGGTGCGTTTGGTGGTCACATGTAACTGGAAATGTTTCCAGTCATTTGCATATTTTAGTATTATGCCCCCCAAATCAAATATCCCCTACTTTTTTTGAATAGTATATATGAAGCGGGGGTTGGGATGGCCTGGTTGTCTAGAGTGCCGCGCTTCGACCTCTAGCTGACCGGTCACCTCTGGCTTGCCGCTGTGGTTTCGAGCCCTGGTGTGAGCGTATGTGGCATCGAGGTAGGGGCGCCTTCTCAGCCTCGTTGGTTTCCTCCGGGCACTCCGGTTTCCTCCCACTGCTAAAGACCCCCTAAACGCCAGCGAATTATAGAAATAAAATCAAACCATCTGTGAGAAATAATTCCTACCCAAGCGATTATTATTTCATATGAGCCAGTAGGGTGAGTAGCCTTCCAGAAAAATTTTCCTTGGGGAAAATATTTAGGGGGCTTTTTTGTTTGGACCCCCCAAATCGCCCAAAAATCCGTTAATGTCTACGATAACTCGCTTAATATTCATATTTGGGGTAAATAATGTACTAGGAGCCTATGGGAAATCGATACCAAGGAATTTAAAAATGGCGTAAAAAATGACTTATGACGTCACTGTGAAGTCATAAGTCAAAATGGCGCCCAAAATTTGAAAATTTACCTCATTCTTGAAGTCACCTCAGTCGAAATGGCGCCCAAAATTTGAAAGTTTTGAAAATTTACCTAATTCTTGAATTTTTATCATAATTCACAATAAATCAATTAATATTTTCCCGCCCCACTCGCTCGCATTCAGCTCGCTTTCATTCAATTTTAACCAAACGACGACCTGCAGATAAACTCTGGGCGCATGGTAATGTTCCTCCTCACTGATGGCTCTCAAATTAGCACGTGAATCAATACAAAAGGGAGAATGTGATGGTGCCCTGATCGGTGGTGCCAATCTTGTACTTTATCTAGCAAGAACAGGAGTATTCCGGGAAACTGGTATACTTTCGCCAGACTTTCATTGTAGAGCTTTTGACCGAGATGCTACTGGTACTGCAGTGGGCGACAAAGTGATGTGCATCTATTATTTATGGAGTATTGAAAAGCGTTGCTTCAGTGTTGGACACGGAAATGGTATTACCTCACAGAAACAAGTAATCGAAACGGCATTAAAATAAGTAAAATGACGCCATTAGACATTTCATTTATTGAGATCCACGGGACTGGAACTAAACTTGGGTAAAATATAGAATTATCCGCATTGTCGTCGGTTTTCTCCCCAAAGTCGGGTTCCAGGACGTACCGATTGGTGCTGCAAAGAGCATATTTGGACATTTTGATTCCGCTGCTGGGATAATTGGGGTCTTAAAAGTTCTAGCTTCAATGATGTTTAAGAAGATACCACCAAATGCACATTTTAAGAATCAGCATCCTGAACTTGTTGATTCGTTATTGAAAGTTCCAGCAAAGACAACTGGCCATCCAATGTGAATCGGTCCCGTACAGTTGGAATAAGCTCCTTTGGCTTGACTGGCACCAACCGTCACGCCATTATCACACAAAATAAACCCTTGGAACAGATCAAGGACAATAATATCACAGCGTCGCTCCTTTTGACAGGAAATGATCATAAGTAGATACAGAATCAGATCCGGCGCCACATAACCAGGGTTGGGTTGTTTTAAAACAATTTGTTTTAATCAAATTTTTTTAAACGTTAAAAACAATTGAAAAAAAACCCCCAAAAAACCTGATTTGTGTTTTTTTATAAAATTTTTTTCTTCTGAAACTTAAAAAATCGTCAAGTAATCGTCAAATTATAAAATAATTTTCTTTTCGAAGTTCGAGTGTTCATGTGTGTATTTCTATGTATTTAAATTGTACTGTATTACTAAATATTACGTAAACCACAGTACCGTAGTAAATATCAAAGGAATGGAAACAGTTAGTTTTAGTTTAGAGCTCAAACTGACATGTTTAAATTATATCTATTTGAAGAAGAATTAGTATCCAAAACTCCTTGCTTTGCCTGATGGAAATCCACCCTTTTTTCCAAAAAAAGACTATATTGATATTGGTATGCTAGAATTGGTAAAACTTTGATGACCGCTATTTCACTTCTCAGCAAGCATCGAAAGAATCTTTTCAACATTTGGTCTTGTTCACTCTCGGAAGCTTGTCTTCATTTATAGGATGACAAATATGTAATTACTATCATATAACTATGTTTACATTGGTTTTAATCACCTTTGTCATTTATTTGTCAAATTATGAACATTAATAAAAAAAAACCCAATAAAAACAATGTTTTAAACAAAAAAAAATGCTGTTTTTGTTTATTTTCGAAAACAATTGTTTTATGTCACGATAAGATAACTTTTTTAAGTAGATCGAGGCATTTGTCATCTAAGCTTTAACTACAAGGATACTTGCGCACTAAACTTATTAAAACCTTTAAAAAGTTTTATGGTCGTCATATTGATTTGATTGGGAAATATAACGTGTCTCTCTCGGCTATTATTCTAGATATATTTAATTGACACGTATACTATTACTATCTCCCTGATAATGTATACTACATCGTTAACACAGTTCATCGCCTGCATTTTGCATACCGATAGTTCATTGCCCAATCAATCATTTAAAATACTCTCATCAATTAATGTTTTAAGGAGAAAACGTTTATAAGTTGTTAGAACTTTTGTTTAATCCTTTTGTATTGTACAATGTCAATGTCGATGCAATAAAATAAGTTTAAACTAATCAATCACGCTATTTTACCGACATTTCGCCTTATAGATTCGAGGCAGCTATGTCGGGTGTGGCGCCAGACAGGGTAAGCTTACTTTTCCGGACACCTGTTACCACTGTTTGTCGTGTATTTTGTACATGAGGAGCAGTCCATTTGCTGATAAGACTATTTTGCTTGAATACACTATTTTGTCTATAACGTTTTTTAGGACGTTGAATTCTGTCTTATGGTTTGGATTGTTCGTACTTGGTTTTTATTTTATTAGATACCTTTAGATTTGATTGTAAACATTTACTTGATGCTAAAAGGTCCAAAAGCTTAGTAAACTCATTGTGACATCATCCAATCAACAAACTGTTGGAGATGCCGGATGCAAGATATTCTCTTTAATGTACGGAGAATCAAATGTGAGCCTAACTAAACTACAACACCAGAGATTTGACTCCATGATGGCGGAGAAACAGTCCATTACCCTGCCTCAATACAACCCACGGTTCGGGTGGCTTATTACCATGCGCTCAGAATTCATCTGCAGGTCGGCGTTTGGTTAAAATTAAATGAAAGCGAGCTGAATGCGAGCGAGTGGGGCTGGAAAAGGACACCAGAAGGCCACATACTCATCATGACAGACCTTCCTGTAGCCCCTGAAAGCGTTTTAAACTTTGTGAGATGTAAGTGCGGTACCATGATATGCAGCTGCAGGAAGAATGGTCTGAAATGCGTCAGCGCGTGTGGGGACTGTCATGGTGAATCTTGCAGGAATTCTGAGGACGTTGACCTAGAATATGACGATCAATGATCATTCTATGAAATCTGACTACATTATCATTTACCTATAAACTCAATGTTTGTTTATATATCAGTTTATTTTATTTGTAAATATTAATTCATTTATTGTGAATTATGATAAAATTCAAGAATAAGGTAAATTTTCAAAATGTTCAAATTTTGTGCGCCATTTTGACTGAGGTAACTTCAAGAATGAGGTAAATTTTCAAAATGTTCAAATTTTGGGCGCCATTTTGGCTTATGACGTCACGTCATAGGTAATTTTTGACCCATTTTTGAATTGCTTGCTATCGATTTCCCATAGGCTCCTAGGACATTACTAACCCAAAATATGAATATTAAGCGAGTTATCATAGCCATTAACGGATTTTAGGGCGATTTCGGGGGTCCAAACAAAAAAGCCCCGTAAAATTTTTTCCGGCCGATCAACGGGGAAATTGTTTCTGGAAGGCTACTCACCCTACTTGTTCATATGAAATAATATCGCTTGGGTAGGAATTTTTTCCCACTAATGCGAGATTTGCGGATAGCTCGACCAGGCTAAACGTTAAACCCCATTTATCTCTCTCTCTCATATGTGAAGCCAGTATCCCACCTATGGGAATTGTGTGAGTGGCAAAGAAACGTGACAAAGTGATCTATACCTTTCTTCAAATTGAACAAGTCATTATGTTACATTCACCATGGATTTTTTTTTTGTCGACGTTCTTGGATGATGATGATTATGATGATGATTTGTCATGGAGGTTTAATTATCGACGATGTTTTGTGATGATGGAAATGATGATGCTTCGCCTTGACGATGGTGATTGATAATGATGAAAAAATCAAGACATGGATGGTGATTTTGTCCATGGGGATGATGATACGCAATGGAGATGTTTTTGTCGATGGCCTTTTTGGTCGATGTTTTTTTAAAAATTATATTTTAATAATTTGCTTGCGCGTAGGGGTCTTTAGCAGTGGGGGGAAACCAGAGGACCTGGAGAAAACCCACGACATTGGACAGGCGACCCTACTCCTTGTCTCGTACAGCAGGAGATTCGAAACCACGTCAGTTGACTCAATGACAGACTTTATGATACAGTGCGCTCACGCTAACCATTCAGCCATCCAACCCCCACTGATGATGAAGATAATTCGTCATATTATATTCAATAAAATGGAAATCTTATCGAGTGAGATAAATCGATTTGATAACATTTCCTATTTCATTGGGTTTTTTTTTACTTTGTACATCAACACAGCTCATTTTATTTCTCGAAGGTGTAATTTGGGAAGATGTTCGAATAATTCTTAATGCGTGATGGTGATTTTATATTGCGTTGATTTGAATAACCTTGAGATATTTGTATATTGTTTTCAAGCAGAAATCATATAGATTAAGTTTATTCACAATTCCTTAGTGTGTTTGCATTTTTATGTTATACTTAAAGGGACCATTCAGAGTCTCAGAAATACAAGTTTTTGTACGTATGAAATTAAAGCGCCAAATATAGAGGAGCGTGTTTACCTTGACTCAAAATTTCAACCCAAAATTTTGAGTCGTTTGGACGTAAACGTCAAAACTGCTTACCCGGACACGTAACCTTTCTAAGATTTCGGGTCATTTTTTCGTTGGGTGACTAAATAATCATATTGCAATTCCTTAAAGCCCAGCTTATGTCGCCCTACAACGCGATAAAAACTGGCGGCGACTAGCGGGAACTGACAGCATATGTCGCTACGACTGAATTTATCCACGACTGGCAGCAACCACTAGAAACCAGTTGATCGCAGTCGTAAGAGCGCTTATGTCGCCCGGCATCAGTTGAAGATTTGGAGCCACAACTGACCTCATAACTGACACGTGATGACCTTCAAAATGGCCTCATTACATGGTTGTTACCACCCCCTGGGTACCGCGTGACTAAATAACCGAATCATGTTGGCTGCGTCGGCTAGGCGCCAGTCGTAAGTACGCTTATGTCGCTTGCGACTAGAGACAACTAGTTGTATCCAGTCGTAGGAGTAGAACATGTGCGACTCAGAGAAACTGGAGACAACTCGACGGCGACTGGCTTGCGTCCGACTCACTCCAGTCGTAAGAGAGCTTATGTCGCCCAAGTAGTTACGACTGATTGTATCCACTTGATCGTAGACCAGTCGCCGATTTCCAGTCGCCGATAGTTTTATCGCGTCGTAAGGGCGACATAAGCAGGGCTTTAGAGGTCTATACCGTGATGCACTTGATAACTAAAGCTAATGATATAGCTTGGGAAACTGGTCTCCATTTCCAGTTGAAGACTGGCACAGATGAAGACTGGTGGGTTTAAGTTATTTGAACACGTATCACGTACACTGGTAGTGGTAGTGTATTTAAGACGAGAGAGAGAGAAAGAGAGAGAGAGAGAGAGAGAGAGAGAGAGAGAGAGAGAGAGAGAGAGAGAGAGAGAGAGAGAAGAGACAATCACAAACTAGGTCATTTCGGGACTAACACATGGTTTAATTTTATTCGCTTGCGCGTAGGGTTCTTTAGCAGTGGGAGGATCCAAAGAAAACCCATGAGGTTTGCCACGTACAACCGGGGATTCGACCAAATATAATAGAAATGGGCCCTTTAAAGAGTAATTTGCTGTCTTACGCCAGAGGCTTTTGTTACAATCTCAGATTATCGATTGTAGTTTACAGATTCACAATTCACTTAATACCTCAATCTGACGATTCTAGTCAACAACTGATTTAATAATATATACAAAAATGGTATTGCGGGGCCCCTAACGCGACGAAAAGATTAGTTCATATTACTTTCAGTGACATGCCTGCGTAACACACAATCAAACGGTCTGCAATACAAGAATAATTACATGTCATCTGATCACATACGAAATCCATTCAATTCCGAATGACATAGAAATAGACCGATCACCGAGTGGAACTTCACAGAGAAGTTTGAGGGATAGCTCAGTGTCCGCCCTCGCACCGCTAGATCGATTACCGTGAAACTTTTATCAGGAATTTGATTTTCTCTCTTTTTGCTATGAACCACGGGGTTGATTAGAAGGCCTATTCGATTTCGTTTTTAGGCGACCCCACTCCTGTAACAATATGACGTCTTGCCACATATCAGAACAGCCCTTGATCGTCTTTCATTGTGTCTCTAGCTGTCTTCATACCAGAACAGCCCTTGATCGTCTTTGCTCATCTTTCACGTTGTGTACTTTTACTGGTTTCTTAAGACGTTCGTCTTCTCAGTTAAAACAATGCAAGAGTTTGTTTTTACCTTTTATGTAGCAGATATAGCTATACATACAAGCAATGTACATATCATCATTACAGTCAATACTAGCTAATTCTTCCCAAACCTAGCTAGCTAGGCTAGCTAGGATATCTTAGATCGTACCCTTCTGACAGCTAATCGGAGCCTGCTGAATTCTCGAGAGTCACCTCATTTTGTATCAAGGTGGATTTGACATTCAATTATCTAATTGGCCAAATATGATGTAAATAAGTATAGAGATTGGTCAATTAAGCCCATTACGTCAACAACCCACCCTTATATGGTAAAATGGAAATTCACTCACGTACATTCCCATGAGATATTGATTATCATGTTGTTGACAATATACCCAGTTATGTTTACATATAGAATCAGTTCTGTACTATTTTGTATACATCAATATGTCAATTAGCTCTAAGTTTATCTCAGTACACACTACATATAATACTAATATATGTGTGAACCATAAAGCTATCCTATTCCCCATTTATTGTCTATAATTGAATTTAATCTTAAACGTCAATCTTAAAAGCACAAAGTCTACTAAAGTATTACACTCCTTGTCACGTACAACGGGGGATTCGAAACCACGCCAGTTGACTCAATGACAGGTTTCATGATACAGCGTGTACGTGCTTTACCATTCGGCCATCCACCCCAAAAAATGTACCGCATTGCCATCAATGCTCCAAAATCTTCGACATCGAAAACACGCATTAATGGTCAATTTAAATCAACATTGATGATGTTAACTTACCGGGAAAAGATGAACTTCTCTGATATACGTTTTAAATTGGTACACGAATCGTGTACCATAATGCGATCTAGTCCCAGTTGTAATGGGAGACTAGAGGGACGAGGCTAGAAACATTGTTCCAAATCAAATGGCTTATGTAAACTGGAATAACCATTTAAGCTGCTTTAAACCCCACTTCCCTTCATTTCATTATATTCTTTTTTGTTAGATGACGCGACCTCGATATGTCTAACGTAAAAGGGGGGTTGGGATGGCCTAGTGGTCTAGAGTGTCGCGCTTCGACCTCCAGCTGGCCGGCAACCTCTGGCTTGCGGCTTTGATTTCGAGCCCTGGTCTGAGCGTATGTGGCATGGAGATAGGGTCGTCTTCTCAACCTCGTGGGTTTCCTCCGGGCACTCCGGTTTCCTCCCGCTGTTAAAGACCCCTACGCGCAAGCGAATTATTGAAATAAAATTAAACCATATGTTAGTCCCGAAATGACCTAGTTGTGTTGAGTGGACGTTAAACCCCATTTCTTTCTCTCTCTAACGTAAAAATTGTTGTAGTTAATGAGAGCAGAGTAATAGTAGGCTATAATATGTCTTTATTGATACATAATCAATTCTATATCAATTGGCATATTCCCAGACGTGTCTGACATTACCAATCTATTCCAAATTATATTCCATCCAGACAAGGTGAGAGGAATCATCAACATGAGATCCTGGTATCTATTACCGGTGGCCATAGAGACATCTAGTAATTAGTTCAGGGATGGGGGTGGATGGCCTAGCGTTTAGCAATCGCGTGGTTTCGATTCTTCGATTGTACGTGACAAGGAGTAGGGTCACCTGTTCATCCTCGTAGGGTTTTTTCCGGGTCATCCGGTTTCCTCTCACTAGTACAGACCTAGTCTCTCTCTCTCTCTCACTCTCTCTATCTCACTCTCTCTCTTCCTTCCACTCTCCCTCTCCCTTCTTATTGGTGCAATACGGTCGTTCGGATGGGATCAGGGGTCAGACTGGATTTCAATCTTTTTCTACCAAAATGGATGATGATTGACGATTTTTATATACTCGAATGTGCGATAAAAAGACAACATGTAACAATTTTCTTTCTTACGTAGGCCTATTAAAAACCGATTACCGGTAAAATTACAATATACAACTAAAAAAACGACCAAAAATCAGTTTAGAGGGAGATCTGGCAGTCAAACTCATCCATCAAATACAAAGACCAAAAAAAAAAAAAATTTATTTGTGTGTAACAATCTTACTTTCTTAAAGGCCCAATAACACTCATGTTGTAACTAAATAATATGTCCCAATCTTTATTCTAGTCATCAAATCGTACTATTTTTCATTTTTCTAATTAATTGGTGATACAAATTTCATCTCAAAACACCTAATTTTAAAAATTGGAAACATTCAACTGTATGATTTGAAAAGCCTTACGTATACCTTTTCAAATGTGACTTGTATTAAAGCATATTTTCGAACCCTCTGAACAATTTTTTTTATTGTGTAATGGATAATTTACACAACAGGTAGGAAACGTAAACATCTAGTACTTAGAATAAGGATATTATTTATTTTCTGGAGATGTAAAGCCAGCAAGAGTGTTATTGTCTCTTTAAAGCGCGAAGTTATATTTTTAAGTTATATTTTTAAGTTATATTTTTAAGTTATATTTTTAAGTTATATTTTTAAGTTATATTTTTAAGTTATATTTTTAAAATTTATTATAATAAAGCCTTAAAATAGATGGTTTCATACACAGTCCTACCTTGTTAAAGAATAATCCTATTTTTCCTATAATTCACTATTTAAGTTATTTTTTAAAAATTTATTCAAATAAAGCCTTAAAAGAGATGGTATCCATAAACAGTCCTAGTTTGTTAAAGAATAATCCTATTGATCCTATAATTCACTATTGCCAGCTCAGTAACTGACAAAAATATCATTTTCAACTTCAAATTCCAACTTCTTAAGATAGCTAATGCATGGAGGCAATAGGAAAACAAGAGAGGTATTATAATTGTGTTATAATTCCTGTGTCAATGAGTTTTAAAGGTGGGACATAATGCCCATGATCGTATAATAGTGAGTTGATAACCTATTGAGCAAAAGCCATAGACATAATCATGTTTTGACTTTCTTAGAAAGTAGGAAATAATCGCTTTAATGCGCTACAGGGATGCCGCTATAGTAGTACCTAAGGGTCTAATTATCATGTTCCCAGGTACCACACCCACTGCGTTGAAGATACTCTTCAAAGCAAGCAAAAGCTTATTTCGCGCAGGCCCGTAGCCAGGAAGTTGTTGTTTTTTTTTGGGGGGGGGGGAATCTAAGATGTTTTCGGGAGGGCAAACTAGCATGGGCATCTGCATGAATTTTTTCGCAGCTACTGGTATTTGCAGTAAAGGCCAATTGGAGCGTAGAATATTACATTTAAAACACTAGTTATATGAATTTTTAACAAATTAATAGAAATTTTGTTTTAGTTAAAATGTAAAACATCTTGTATTGTTGTATAATAGATATCAAACATTACAAAATACATGTACCCGGCTTTCACATTCACACAAAATTCACAACTGTCAACACTAGTAATGTGCCAGTTGTGCCAGGTAGTGTGCAGATGCCCTGCCAAAACAATATTGAATATACTGAAAAAAATCCCGTTTTTTTTCTTGTGATATTAATGGTGGGGGGGGGCAAGACTCAGTGTTGGGAGAGCAGTTGCCCCCCCCCCCCCCGTGCCACCCCCTGGCTACGGGCCTGATTTCGCGTAAGGATCCAGCACAATAGAAAAGGGGTATCTCTAGTTGGTCAGCATTACAAAACATTGAAAATACGATACATAAATATATTTATACATTTTTAGAATAATAGATTTTCATGACAATGGATTATAAAGAATATTAGGTAAAATCCAACAAAAGGTTAAACAGGGCTATATGTAGGATTTTAAAAGTGGGGGTTCAGCAGAGTGGTGAGGCGCTAATATAATGCCCAAGTTACTGATATTGATCATAATGAAGTGGGTCATTTTATAATTGAAAGGCTGCAACTTTTTTGTGAGCGAGTGGGGTGTGCCATTTCTGGGGGTGCAATGTACCCCCTGCACCCACGCTAGATATGGTCCTGGGTTAAAAGTATATAATACGTAACATGACAATAATCAACATATTCTTCCTGGTAAAGTTTGACAATAGAGAGAGAGAGAGAGAGAGAGAGAGAGAGAGAGAGAGAGAAAGAGATATGGGGTTTAACGTCCACTCGTAACAAACTAGGTCTTTATCAGTGGGTGGAAATCGGAAGACACGGAGAAAACCCACGAGGTTGGACAGGCGACCCTACTCATTGTCACGTACAATCAGGGATTCAAAACCACGCCAGTTGACTCAATCACAGGCTTTATGATACAGCGCGCGCAAGCTAGCCATTCAGCCACCCCCATTCTTAGTATCATAAATATGCTGAAAAAAAATGATTATGTCGTTGATTAAATTTAAAAAAACATTACTTTACCTGCCCATTATTAGCCGTAGTAGAAGCCGTTGGTTCCGGTTGAAATAAACGTGACGTCGTGACGGGTAAAATAAAAGCATTGGACTAAAGGTAAATCTGTTTTTCAAATATTCAGTTGATCTTAGGGCTATTCAGCAACAGGCAAAGCCAGGGGGGCCCAGGAAATGAAACCAAATGAATGGGGTTTCACTTACTACAGTTCTGTTCCCCTGGGCTAATGCAGATCGCCAGACGCCATAGCTATGGTAGAACTGGAGCCCAAGGGGTCCACCTAGCTAAAAAGTGTACCAATTTCCACCTTTAATAGTCCGGTGGCTGAAGGGGGGGGGGCCATTGCAACCCGAGCTGTGAATTTATGAGACCAAGTTTTTCTAGACCAGTTTTCGCGTAGATTCCGAATCGGTGGGGTGAACAGGCGTGTGAGGGGGCGTTTTCGAGATAGGGAGGGGGGTCTAATGTCTATATATGGGTGTGTGTAGGGGGTGGGGTGGGGCTGTCATTATGTAGACTTAATAAATATTATTAAAACAAATTTTTTAAGGATTGCAAATCTATAAATAAGTGTTTATGATGCCCCTGGACAACTGTTAGATGTGTGGGGTGGGGTAGCAGGTGGGCATGTGTGGAGGGGGTGGGGGTAAAATTGGAGGGAAATGATTTCACGTTGATTAAAATGATTCAAAATTGACCTGAAAAGTGTTTTCTCTAGCTTTTCGTTCAGTTCCAATATCGTCATTCAAAATATTAAATTATAAATGGTATAATGTATCGCCGCAAAAGACTACTCAGGCAAGATGGTAATAAGGAAAGAAAGTCTTGTTATCTCTCATCACAATTAAAATTCCCCCAGAAGATCTTTTTTCTAGTGTCTTCTTAACCAGTAATTACGTCATCCCAGCTCTTGTTAGAAAGTTGGGATTTTCTTGAAAAAGAAAGACAGATAGGCATTACCGCAATTTGGATAAAAAATATCAAGATTAGTATTGAAAGTGTCAAGAATATCATAGAACTGACAGCGTCCACTGCGCTGTACAGTCCCGGGCCTGAGCCACCGCGGCTCGTGGGGACAAAGGGAAATTCACTAGATAAGCCAACTGATACGGCTCCTTGTCATGTACAAACTAGAATCCAACCCATATACGAAGTTGGTATTTACAAAATGATAGCGCTTCAAGTTAAACTTATAATGATTAACGCTGTCTAATTTCGTGAAACATGCCCCTGTATCTTAATCAGATTGTTTAAGATAGAATCACCTACGATGCTGCCGTATAATCACAGTTGTTGATGAACGTCAATAAATTTAATACACCACAAGCTCCACCATAATCTGACGTAGGCACAATTCAGAAAATCACAACAAAACAATGTTCGTTAAAAGGGTTAATTCTTTAACTCAATATCATTCAAAATCTTCAACATTGAAAACACGATTTATTTCTCAATTTAAATCAACATTGATTGTGTGATCTTACCGGAAAAGGGTGGGCTTTTGATATCCAATATTTAGGACAAAATAAACATTTTACCATTGGTACCACAATGCGCTTCAGCCCCAGTTGTAACAAGAGACTCGAAGACGAGGCTAGACACATTACACCAATTCAAACGGAATATGTAGACTAGAATAACCAGACGCTAGAAATTTGCACTCGATTGAGACTGCTAGCTTATTTCGCCGAACATAACTGATTTGAAATTCGAGTAAAAACGGAAACCATTGAATGTAAATCCGTTTATATACATTCATATTGCAGTATGCTTTGTGACCGGTAGACGGTAATAAAGGCACTGAAAAAAAGGCACTGGAAAAAAAAGGTACGGAAAAAAGGCACTAGGAAATAAAGGCACTGGGAAAAAAAGGCACTCGGTACAAGTACACAAACAATACACCAATTCATTTGGTATGGTTAAGTATTAGTTCATAAATTGGTTTTGTTGAATGCATGTCCTTCTGAAGAGAAAAAAATTGTTCAATCAATTTTTTTGTGCAGTGAAGACGTTTCTGTGGTCATGGCTTCACGGGAAACTCCATGTATTGTTCACTTCTAATGGTTTCACAGCTGGTTTTTAAGGTTTTCTGACCCACTATTGTCAATTTCTAGGTCTCAAATATAAGCGATTTAAATTAAATTAAATTAATAACCATATATGGAATACATATTACTTAAATGTTTATACCTGGCTACATTTCTGTGCTGTATTTAACTGTATATTTGTAAGCGACATGATTGTTTGATGGCACAAGCGACATCGTTAATAAAAGATACTTCCGGTATTACAATAATGAATGGAATGAAGCGGTAAATCATTGCCAGTTTATTGTTTTGCGAGTTGAAATGAGTACTGCGCAACCCGTAACTCTTAGCCATTTTATCGTTTTGTATTCGTAATTTTATGTCCGGTCAAAATTAATGTCTCACTTAGCAGTGTTACATTCTGCTAAATATGAAAAAACGCTTTAAGTTTCGGTTTTAGTTACAACTCTTTTTATGGAGGATCTTACCTTTATTGTAATAAAATCCATAAAATTATAAATTTCCATGTGTATGGAGATCGCAACACACAAAACCATAAGACGAAGATAACAGGAAATTTAAAAATCACAAATAAATTTTCAATAACGTTCAACGGTTTCGTTTATCACCTCTCAAAATTTACAATAATGCTAATGCAGAATAATTTGTATGTGACTGGCTTCAAAAGAACGTAAGTTGTCAATTCATCGTTTGAACTCTCGGCATTCCCGTGATCTAAAGGAATACAAATCTAAAAATAGCGCACTGCACGTTTCTTTCAAGATCATTTGCTTTGGGGCGTAGACATGCCGTCTACTGTACATAACTTATTTTAGATTTTATATTTGTACATATAGCCTAATCAACAACTAAAAATAACTAAAAAAAGTGGTTTTAATATTGTAAAATAATTTTAGCCTGGATATACTAATTTCTGTCTTAGGCAATACCACTATATATGGAATGTATTGAAATTGTGTAAAATACACTGTTAATATGTAATGTTATGCATGCCTATTATGCATTTTTCAGGATAAAAAAACCAAACAAAAACAGTGGATATCACTCCTGTCTAACAAATCATAAAGCTGTGGTGTTACGGTGGCGGCATGGTAATTCACCGTAACACCACAGCCATTCTAACCATTCATAATACATCTAACTATCCCTTTACAGCACTTCACTCCCTACACATTTCCCCTCGTCCTACTTTCCAAAACGTAAACAACACATCTCATACATCCAGTTCGCTGATTAACCCTTGTACCACGTCTACTGGATACTATTGTTATTAGAAATGTAATGTTGGTAATACTGTTCAATCTCTGGCCCATTACCTACAAAAGGACTTTGATTGAAATCAAAAGTAAGTTCAACCCTTAGCAGAAAACTCTTAATACCATTAGCGAATATTCAACAATGCATCCCCTGGGAGGATTGGCGCAATTATGAATAAGATTGTTTTTTATAAGTACAGTAATTTTGAATTGGAATGAACAACGACTTAAAAACATTAAAGATACATTTAGATAAAGAGATGACCCAACCCGACCGTTCTTACTATCAAAGTTTAAAAATTAACAATAACGTAAAAGATTAAAATATCTTAAAATGACTTTATTCTGGGCGAAGTTATGAAAGTTTGAATTTTTGACAATATTTACTTAGAAGTACGATAACAAAGTCTCAATGATAAATTATCAAACCATTATTTTAATCCAGTTAATATCTCGGTCATCCGATGCGCTAGAGAGTACGTTATTGGCTTTTCATATTAATAACAAGCTTAAATAATAACATTTGAAGCCAGATCTTCAATATGTAGCTCTCGCATAATGCATCTTTCACGAATACTGAAACTCCTAAAAATTAACCATACGATCGCTGGGAGCACTGGAGGAGTTTGTAATATATAGTCTTTTCGACCATATTGTATCCTCAACTTATTATTAGATTAACAATTTGTATAAAGTCAAAACTCGACTACTTAAATTAGTCGAGTGATGTGTTTATATGTATACCAAAAATACTAAGATTTGGATGGAAAGACTATATTTTAATTAAATAATAGAGAAGTAGTTATATCCATATATACCTTGTGTTGTGTTTTGTTATGTATATTTTAATTACATTTACATATTTGCCAAGATCTTTCGGCCTTCGACGCCGTAAGGCCGAAAGATCTTGGCAAATATGTAAATGTAATTAAAATATAGTCTTTCCATCCAAATCTTAGTATTTTTGGTATATAAACCTGAGAGTTGAAGTTAGAAACGTTTAAATAAATATATATATATGTCAATGTCTACAATCAGGTAATGTGTACAATGCCTGAAATAACCAGCCAATGTGTAAATTGCCGGGTTAAGGTTAGGATTAGTCTATGGGTTGGGGTGGGGGTAGGGTTAGGGTTACAAAGGCATTGTACACATTGTCCGATTGTAGACATTGACTGTCACATAATATATACCGGTACATAAAATAACAGAGGAAAATGACTATGTAAGATATAAAAACTAAAATGAAATAACATTAATTAATCATCAAACATAATTAAAATAATCACCCCTTAGCATATAAACTGTGATTAATTAATGTTATTTCATTTTAGTTTTTATCTCTTACATAGTCATTTTCCTCTGTTATGACGTAACGTTATTGTAACAGCATAGTAACGCATTCAAAATGGCCTGACGATTCGTTTGATAACGATGAAAGTACTAGCCAAAATTTTAATTTTTAGTGTTTTTTCTCTAATATTTTAATTTTATTTATATATATAATACAACAATACGTTCAGGTACGTCACAATTGTTCAAATATCAATAAAATACTATATTGTTAATGGCACGTGTTTAGTATAGACCAAATAAGGTAATGTTGTACCCCCCCCCCCTCTGTCTTAAGGGTATGGGGATGTTTATTCCATATTTGGGAATGAAATTAACGCTAAGGTCAGACTATGATGTAAAGAATATAAAGATATAAAATAGGGTGTTGATCGAAATTCGGAAGAGCTCACCCAGAATTTCAGAGCAGCCATCAAAAGCTACTGAGAAAGAGAAACCATCGATTTTAATAATAAGGTTGTATAAACGAAGGAAACACACAATTATGAATTTATATATTTATTTATTTTAGTAAAAGCAAACCTGGTGCCACCACGGAGTCTTCAGTACCGGCTAGATTACTTGTGGAGTCAATTTTGCTGAGTTTGTTCTATCCACCAGGTCATTGACACTGACTTGGTTTGGGGTGAGCATACATATTGTTGACTTTACCACCGAACCGCTAGTCTCGGTTACCCAGAACCTCATAGTCTTGAACATACAGAGGGTCTGGGACCGTTCTCAATATTTGACGTAAAGCCCACTGCTTATGCGTAACCGAGAGTTTTTAATGTGGCTTATTATCCAGTCTCTTTAGCCAAACATTGAAACATTGAAACATTTTATTTCACTAAAGGCCTCACATGAGGCATGATAGTACAATAATTTAACAAAATTCAACAATTAATATATAATGCATGAAAAAACATATATATAAATATATACAGATGTGTGATTAAGTGGGAAGGTAATTTACCTCATTTCTTTAAAAACAGACATAACAATTTTACAAAATTTAGCTAAACCAATAAGAACAAACTTGTCTTTACTATTCATTAATGCAGAAAAACTCATTGTATTCTTAATTTAACATATATCTGCAGGTAAAAACTTCTGTCGTTCAGAATTAAAGAAGGTACAGTTAAATATATAATGAAATTCGTCCCCTTGCTCTTTGTTGTAACATAAATCACAAACTCTTTCTGATCTATCAATGCTATAGAATCTAACACATTCAATAGGTAATCTATGACTACAACATCTAAATTTACGTAGATTAAGTCTTAAATCAAAAGGCAATGCTGTTAAGTAATTGTCCAAGCTGAACTCAGATTTATACATTCTATAGTTTAAACATTTAGCTGAATTGTACGTTTTAGCCTTCCAATCATTTACAAACAGATTATGGTAAAGTCATGGCGTAAACATCTTTTTTAAGAGGAGTTACCCCCCTTAGACGTTGTTTATGATAAGCAAATTTTTGTCAAATGTTAACAACGCATCCAAGACTAATATTCGTAGAATATTTTTCTGGATGATAGAGACTACCGAACCGCCAGCACACATATACGGCAATGTTTAAAAACAAACAAACACAACATTGATTATTAAAGATACATTATTTAATAGCTAAATATGCCTATAACAGGTCTTTCTTTAGGCCTAAAATGTTATATAAATTATTAATTAGACATTTATTAACATGAACAGATTTTTCCAACCATGCCCTTGATTTCACCTTGTTTTTCGAAGATGTGAGAATTGTTCAGGAGTACATAATCAATATTCTGAGGAGATGATAAAGTGTTCAGTTCATCGAAGTGTGTCACGTTGAACAATCGTATCCAATTTCTTCCGAACAAACTTGGTCTCTATTCTTTTGCTACAACGATTGGTGTTGTAGCTGTTGGATTCTGAAAGGTGATGTTAACCTTTGCACATCCAATCAGGTCGACAATCTTTCCTGTATATTCACGTAGAAGCAGTGAACTCTCTTTGAGAGGAGGGGAATGTCCTGACTTTCATATGTTCTTGGATGTATTCAGACTAATAATGGAGATACTTGCGCCGATATCAAACTGCACCGTAACAGGCTGACCATTGATGATAAGTGTAATCATGATAGGTTCAGTTGTTGGTCCAGTTATGGTGAAAAGTTCATATTCTTCTTCTGTGTCTGACTGGTCAACATTTTCCAGAAGATTTGCTTGGTGACGTTGTGAATGTTTACGTTTATAACAAGCACGTTTGATGTGTCTCTTGATATGCCAGAAGCTCCATTCAACATTAACATTTCTGCACTGATCTGGGTTATGTGAGTCGTCCCCACATCTGAAACACTTGCGCCCTTTCCCTTATGGTGTGAAGGCTGAGGTCTGCCTTTTCTATTAAACCTTTGGTGACTACTGTAGCTGTCTTTTGGTTTTGGATACTGTTTCTTTGTTTACAAAGTTAATGTCAGAAAATGTGTGTGTTTCTTTCCGGCATGATTCTGAATGTCAACAATGTTTCTAGCTGCCATTTCCATACCCTAAGCAATTTCCAAAGCACGTCTATTATAGTCTAGTTGTACTTCAGACAAAAGTCTCGTCTGAATTGCAATTGCATCATTTGCAACACCACAAACTATTCTGTCTCTCAACATTTTCTCTAATTCTGCCCATAATCACAGTTTTCAGTTAAACGACGTAGTCCTGCCACATATTCAGAGAAAGACTGATCCGGTTGACGGAAACATGTGTTGAATTTGCACCTTTGTACAATAACAGATGGTCGGGGATGATGATTTGCTTGAACAACTGGGGGTTGGAATGGCCTAGTGGTCTAGAGTGCCGCGCTTCGACCTCTAGCTGGCCGGACACCTCTGGCTTGCGGCTGTAGTTTCGAGCCCTGGTGTGAGCGTATGTGGCATGGAGATAGGGGCGCCTTCTCAACCTCGTGGGTTTCCTCCGGGCACGCCGGTTTCCTCCCACTGCTAAAGACCACTACGCGCAAGCGAATTATTGAAATAAAAATTAAACCATATGTTAGTCCCGAAATGACCTAGTTGTGTTGAGTTGACGTTAAACCCCATTTCTCTCTATCTCTCGCTTGAACAACTGCCACTATTTCCTAAAAAGATTTATCCTTTGGTTTCGTCGCAGGTGAAATTAAATTTCTTTAGGAGTCCATATGTCTTTGGTCCCACACAGCTAATGAGAACTGACCGTTTGATATCTTCGTCTTAAATTTCATTTGCCGTCAAGTGTGCTTCAAGCCGCTCGGTGTAACACGTCGAAGTCTCAATAGCTGGGTTAAATTTCCCAAATTTACCAATGTCAGACATCGTAGATGTAAGTGGTTTATCCTCATCTTTGTATATATTTTATGATATAATTTTTGTTAAAGTAGTAATAGACCAATGTCCGAAATGATATCTCTCTAATCTTTCAAGTCGTTTAACTGTTTGAGTTTATACTTAATATAACGATATATATTAAGTAATTATAGTTAACACACGTTCTTACTGTGTCCATATCTTCTCCTGTATTTAAAAATCTGTTTCCTATGTGCAATTTTTATTATATAATTATTTTAATCCTAAGCTTGTATATATGTTCTATATAGCTACGAGAACGTAGCTAAAAACGTTGAGATATACTGTGATGGGCTTGTTTTTAGCTACGATTGGAAAAGATCATTCTGACGTTGCAAAGTGAATTTTTTATTAATACATTTAACATCTTTAAAATAAGAAACGTTTGTGCTATTATGACTAATTAAACTTACAGAAGCCATTGTAGTGGCACAACTATTGCCTAACTCTATATATTCGCATTTAAAGTCATGAAGCGGCTCTTTTATTCGAAATCGACCTAAATCAAAATTCTTCCAGTCCATTTGCTGATTACACTATTTTGCTAGAATGTACTATTTTGCCTATAACGTTTTTTTTAGGCAATTCCACCTTACGGTTTGGATTGTTCGTACTTGGTTTTATTTTTTCCCCATAGTTACACTGCTTAGCACATGCACGAGGGATACACGCCCCTTTAATGTCATTTTGTGTGTTTAAATCTGACCCACTTTCGATTGCCTTTTTGATTGGCTGTTATAAATACGTAATATTTAGCCCCGCCTTTATGATGACAGCTGTCATGGCTGTCTTGGACAACGGCTGAACGCCTAGATTGTTAATACGTAATATTTATCCCCGCCTTCATGATGACAGCTGCCATGGCTGTCTTGGGCAACGGCTGAACGCCTAGATTTTTAATGCGTAATATTTAGCCCCGCCTTCATGATGACAGCTGCCATGGCTGTCTTGGACAACGACTGAACGTCTAGATTTTTAATACGACGATTTGTACCAGTTTCAAGTAGGATAAAGTCATTAATTGTAGTGGTGTGTGGCGGAAATATTATTAATAACAATAATCAATCTTTGTTTCGATGAAAAATGCTGTCAATTGTGTATAAAACGCCCCGTAATGAATTAGATCGGTGGTCGCAACGTTGCTTGTAATTGGAGCCAAGCTCATCTCTCGACACAGAGGGTTAAGAGATGAGATTTGTTATCTATGTTCTATATTCTGCTGCAACTCTAGTCTTGGTGACCGGCTCACCTTAATGATACCTATCTCGTTATTGTGATCGTTAACCAGTTTTTGACACTCGTTTTTAAAAGTACAATTTTTACTATTTATCTGAGTTTTCGTCGTTGTTGTTGCAAGAAGCTTCAACCCCCAGAAAGCAACACTTCGGCACTCGTATCGTAGAGATGTAGGCGGTTTATCCTCGTCGCCAATTATGCCATGTACTGAACTCGGCTGAGAGTTAATAGCTTGATGACATCGCGCCTGGTACGTTCGTGCATTTTTTATGCGCGAACTCTTAGTTTTTCTATTACTGGCACGCGCACGGGCACTATTTTTATTGTTTAACATGTACCAAAGTCTGGGATTTCGCGCGTAGGTACTTTTGAGGTATTAGGTCTGTTTAGCATAACACTTGCCACTGTACCTGTGTATCGCTAATTATAAACCGAATATTTGAAGACCGTTCATATTTATTACGCACTTTTTTTAGTACAGTGTTGATCCATGCTCAAATTGTTGCTAAGCAAACCAACGGGATTTTTTCTCAACAGTGTATGAACGTATATTCATAGCGATAATATCCTTACACCGAGAGAAAGTATCTAGTCTCGGTGAAAATAAACATGGTTGTCTGGTAGAAAATTACTTTTGTATTTTTGGGAACGGTAAACAGTGTTTTTAGAATCAAACTAACCTGCCGCACATGACGAAGTCATTATACTAATGATAAAAAGGCGAAAACTATTTTTGCAGCGGACGCTTATCAGTGAGTAATAGGTCACAAACTATCATTTATGACTAATAGACGCGTGCAGACAGTCAGCAGGCTATACACTATACTCGCTTTCAGTTTACTCTGTTGTCACCGATAACCAATTATGTGAGAAATACCATACTGACATTCGGTTTTTAAAGTTGTACGCGAACTAACAATCGCCACCCTAGCTGTCTTCGTCAGCTACTTTCACAATGGCGTACAGCCAGTGGCGGTGATAAAAGACGACAATAAAATCAGAAATATTATGTTATTTATTATTGTCGGACTTACGGTATTTATTAATAGGCTACTTGTATATCTGAAGAATACTGACATTCATGTTTGATACGAGTCCTAGGTCTCCTGTAACCCTAACCAGTAAAAGGAAGGAGTCGAATTTACATTTGACTATTTCACATTTGTTGGAAATGTAGGTATCATTATATGAATTATGACCACAAAACTAAAAGCCATAGCCAATATAAAAAATGTTGTTGCAATTCCCCCCCCCCCCCGTATATACTTCGTCTCCCCTTTTACTTATTTTAACAGATATTATGATTATTTAACATTCTATCTGTATAGAACTTGTGCATATCCCATAATGTTAAAAAGCACCAAGAATATTTCCATATTGTGACAATTTCTGAAGAACCTCTACAGCTGACCACCCTCGCTTTGTGAATGACGGCCCTCCAAATAATGTCACCCCCACCATAATAAACTTTAAAACGCCCCTGACTATCACAGTAATTACTACTGTTGTGTACAATTTTTATATTAACATATCAAGGGTATAGAACATCATTGTGATAAGTCAAAATTAACAAAAAAAAATATTCTATTAAAATGAAGCGCTTATATTTGTAATTCTTTTTCTATTGGTATATAAATCAATACCATCGCTCATTTCAAAATGTCTGAGCATAACGATAAAATATATTAATAAATGAAATTTGGGTAGTGATTCAAAAGTTTAAATTGCAATTTTCTCAAAATCAGGCATTTTGCCTTATCACAAGTGTGTTCTAAACCCTCGATATGTAACAGTCATTAAAAAACGTCTGAATACGGCACCCCCTTACTTAAACATGATACACGCTGTATAGGCCTATTCATTGCACCTTCATGGCATGTCAAAGGTTAATCGAGGATAGATGATAAAAACACCAATTGAAGCGTCTATAAATCAAAACACGGTTGATTCAACAACACTTCATTAGGTATTGAATACGTCGTTAGCCACGAATAACCTTTCACACGTCCAATCACAATATCGTGCAATAGGTGTATTAATTTGATTTTTAGGTTTAACCCCGCAAACAATGCCAAAATAGTGGTTTCACTGCTCATGACTGGCACATACTGTCAACATAGTATATTTTTCCGTTTCCGCCCTTCACCCCACAGTATATATTTCACGGCTACGTTGCGACGGTACCAGCACACCCAGTTGTTGACACCCATTAAATCACTCCTGTCCAACAAATCATAAAGCCGTGGTGTTACGGTGGCGGCATAGTATTTCACCGTAACACCACAGCCACTCTAACCATTCATAATACATCTAACTGTCGCTTTACAGCACTTACTCCCTAGTCCTACTTTCCCAAACGTCAACAACACATCTCATACATCCAGTTCACTGATTAACCCTTGTACCACGTCTACTGGTTTATTATCAGTATAACATTTTACAATAATGATAGCACATGGTCGCCATGTGGAATACTATACGCATGCACAGTAATGGAGCGTTCAGTTACTTCCGCTGTAATGCAGTTATCAGGTTACCGTGACTTAAGGAAGCGATTTTATAAGCTGATAAAGCCTGTTATCGTATCCTATATTTATTTAAAAAAATTTGTAAATGTAAATGAATAAAATATTGTTTAAATAAAAAAAACTTACGATGTTATATGAATACATTACATTACTTATTTAACTTCGTCGAGTAACTGAAATTTTCCGCTTGGCTGGTTGAATTTGTCATGCAAGTTTGCATCCCAAATGAAATACAAGTATCAATGTATAAGTCGGGTAACTCTATTCAATCGCAATGACTGCCCCGCCCTATTTCTGTGGGCCAAGTAAGCGTATACACAGGTATTATTATTTTTTGGGTCTGGCTTGTTGAGACGTGTCAAGCAGACCTACGTGTCAATTTAATAGGGGATATTCTTCAGTAACGATCGGTGTTCAACCTATACCGTAACTGGGTGTGGTGTTCGTTTTGATCGTTCGTAGTTTCAATTACACAGGATTAAATTTCCAACCAGAAGAAATAATATTAATTAAAATAACCCAGGTAAAATATTTCATACATATATAGTTTTAAGAACTTACGTCTTTATCTGAATGGGTGAAATATTATAAAATTTAATAGATAATTCTGCTATCGTTTGTTTCCTACGGTTGAGGGATCCTCAGAAAAAGACGGAAAATGGATATATTTTGTAGATGGGTAAAGTTTTAACATTATATTTCATATATAGTTTTAAGAACTTACGTCTTTATCTGAATGGGTGAAATATTATAAAATTTAATAGATAATTCTGCTATCGTTTGTTTCCTACGGTTGAGGGATCCTCAGAAAAAGACGGAAAATGGATATATTTTGTAGATGGGTAAAGTTTTAACATTATATTTCATATATAGTTTTAAGAACTTACGTCTTTATCTGAATGGGTGAAATATTATAAAATTTAATAGATAATTCTGCTATCGTTTGTTTCCTACGGTTGAGGGATCCTCAGACTAAGACGGAAAATGAATATATTTTGTAGATGGGTAAAGTTTTTACATTATATGGTTTGTTGTGGGGAAGCGGAACTTGCAAATGGTGGTCTGTTTGCAGCTGATGTTTTCCGACTGGTGTAATAATGCTGTATAACCTAGCAAGACGATTTCCGCTCTCTAATAATTCCTCCGCTCTGAAACTGCGAAAGGAGGTCAGATTGTTCATAATAAGAAATGTATTGCGCCATCGATTAAATTTGGGGTTAAATAACAAACGTAAGTTATATAGTTTATTCTGGTATAACAAAACTAGTCACATGAGTGGCATGGCGAGAGTAGGTACCCCCAGCCCCTAACGTGACGAAAATTAAATGGCAGCTGGCTTTTTAGTGCTATGTTTTAGCGGATCAAATGTGAAACTTTTAACGAAAATATTAATGTTGTACGCAAAAGTCTCTCAGAGGGGTTAACGGGGTGTTCTTAAGGGAGGAAGGAAGGGTCGTGGGTCTTCTTAAGCAGTGTTTTTAGCGACATCTGAAGTTGGTCGACTTATGCACGAAAGTTTATTGTTGTACGCAAAAGTCGAATTAAACTCGAAAATTCGAAGTTTTGTCGGATCCCCCACCCCCATGGGAAGGTGAGCCGCAACTTAAGAATCAAGGTTCAGAGTATTGGACACCACTGTCCACCCATTTAACGTAGTAGAAATTTTGTACGCGATTTTCGAAACAACCTGAACCTAGCTCCCGTACTATAACTAACGTGACGAAAATTAAATGGCAGCTGGCTTTTTTTTCGCACGTATACAGTGAATGACCATTTTGCGCAGTAATCCCATCCAGAATTTGGCTATGATCATTATAATGAAAGAGAGAGAGAGAGAGAGAGAGAGAGAAATGGGGTTTAACGTCCACTCAACACAACTAGGTCATTGCGGGACTAACATATGGTTTAATTTTATTTCAATAACTCGCTTGCGCGTAGGGGTCTTTAGCAGTGGGAGGAAACCGGAGTGCCCGGAGGAAACCCACGAGGTTGAGAAGGCCACATACGCTCACATCAGGGCTCGAAACCATAGCCGCAAGCCAGAGGTGGCCGGTTAGCTAGAGTTCGAAGCGCGGCACTCTAGACCACTAGGCCATCCGAACCCCCCAGTAATGAAAGAAAACGAGATCTTGTTAGATGCAAGCTCGTTAATACTAGGGGCACCATGATTAAATCCGGCTTAGAAGAGGAACATGTTGATTCTCAAGTGGAGTATTTGAACAATAAAGAAAAACCTCCCCCGTTTTCGCATTTGCTGAGCGATCAACAGCCGGATGTCCTCAGTAATACGGTATTCGGAAACATGCCATTCGGTTCGTGTCTGTCATACAAAATGCAAGATTTTGGTCGTCCAAGTGCCAAATTCATAAATAACATTCTAAAAGAACTACAAATTGAAAATATGCCCAAGTTTATGAACTTCCCGGATATCCCAATAGTTAATCCTAGTGAAAACGCTTTTCATTTAGATGAGCCGGATTTGTCCGTATAAAACTTCTTTTAAAGCATAAATATTCAAAACTGTTAACTTTTAGCCAAAGATCTTTTAGTGTTCAAGCTCTAGCTTTATGGAATAAGTTACCATGTGATATTAGGTCCTGTAATAATGTTAATACTTTAAAGAACAAACTAAAACCCCATTTACTTCTTCAAGCTTTTTAAATGTACATATCTTGCAATTTATTGTGATTCTTGTGTTGTCTTAGTACTTTATTGTTAATTTTATGAGTTTATAAATGTTTATATCTGTTCCATTGTAAAGCACCTCTATGTGTATGTGAAGGGGGGCTGTTTGTAATAATAATAAAAAAATTATGTATAAACTAGAGATTCTCCGCTTTACAACGATGCCAAGAGAAAAATATCTAATTTTGCTGCGAATATTCAGAAAGAGACAGATTTAAGAATACGGTACTCTAACAAAACGTCCAAATAAGGGTGTTTTAAAATGTTTTATTGCTAATTTGATCTTTTGGGTCGATAGATAGTATATTTATTTTTATAGAATCATTTTTGTGAAAATATCAATTAAGATCAAAATCAACATTTTCACTTATTTTGTCTTTATCGCATTATTAGATCGTGCACTTTCCGACTGATTTTGCCTTTGCCGTGGCCGGTGACATTCCAGTATAGTCTAGCGTATGAACAGACGAGCGTATTTTTACGCCCGATCGCGGCGATTGAAATACGCCAGCGATTTTTTACGGCCGATAACGAACGGTCACACGTAGCGATTTTTTCAAGACCGTACGGTATCAACTTCTCCAAGTTTTCAATATTTCCAAGCCCTTTTACCACTCCGGCGTCCGTTTTTTTTTATCAGTCATTGCGATTTTCCAGCTATTTCTGTCATGGCACGATCGTTAGCCACGCGATCCCGGTATTCAGGCAAGGTGATGTCTAAAAGACAATGCCTTTCACACCAAAGAGTAACAAATTCTTTTAGGCGGCCTGAAAGTATACTGCGCATGCCTATACTCTTTGCGCGAACTTATTCGCGTAGTGGAAAACCGGCTTTAATATCTAACATGCTAGATACGAGCGATTGATCGGGCGAATGGTTCGGCGTACAGAATCGTCGTCGCTCTGAAGGGGCACATGGACGTATTTTTCGAGCGATTTTAAAAATATTCGCAATCGGGCGAAAAAAATACGCTCGTCTGTCCCCCACTTTAGGTATGATATATTAGGCGAGTCGTTATATAGTTATAACAGTGTACAGAATTTATTTGCACGACCTCTAATATTTATTTATTCATGCATGACTTTAGTTCCTTTATGAACTGTCTCTGAGCGAATGATGTCTCGCTAACAGTTCCTCACGGGCCTTATTATCAACTAGTATGAAAATAAAGCTTTACCCCATCTCGATTCTAAGGCTATTTTAGATCCTTACCGTCTATTTTGCACCGTGAAACTTTTTTGATCACCAAAAAAAATAATTTCCTGACACAACCGAGACAAATTTATAATAAACCAACACTATTTTCGTGTAGAATTCGATGTTAGAAAAAGACCGGTCTGCGCTGACGTCAGTTAACAAACATGGCGGCCAGATTTGAACGATTTTGTTTATCTTTTTCTAACGTCGAATTCTACATGAAAATAGTGTTGAATTATTATTATAAATTTGTGTCGGTTGTGTCAGGAAATGTTTTCTTTTGGCGATCAAAGAAGAATCACGGTGCAAAGTAGACGGTAAGGATCTAAAATAGCCTTAGAACCGAGATGGAGAAAGGCCTTATTTTCATACTAGTTGATAATAAGGCCCGCGAGGAACTGTTAGCGAGACATCGTTCGCTCAGAGACAGTTCATGAAGGAACTAGCATGACTTGTATTGCAGATATATCACGATGTTGACGAAGATTGTATGTAATACTAGAAAGGGAAGATATTTGTTGAAAGTGACGGGTATATCTGTAATAGCACTATTGGTAATCAACAGACTTACTAGTTTAGATGTATATCAGATCATTAACCCATTCACTACACCACAACAAAAACATCTCGGGTAAGAAGAATCTAATATTATAATTGCTCAAAGCTCCGTTAACTTGTAGCGACTCGTTAACATGGAGTTAACGGATCCTTATCTTTAAAAGAGGAAAAAAAGTCTGTTACTCGGAAGCCCCGTTAACTTTAACATGTGGTTAACTTGCCGTTATATTTAACGAAGGTGTTGGGCTCCGTTATATGTTTAACGATGGCATTAGTCTGTTGTACTTCCAGGTATACCTTTAGCAAAAAGGCCTATTGACACCTTAGAGCCGCGTTTTCCAACCTGGGGTAAATTCACCCCCAAGGGGGGGGGGGGGAATGGCTTGCATTCAGGGGGTGAATGAACCACACTCCCGGTAACTTTAAAAGTGATCATATAAAGAGTCATATGAGAGGTGAAGTTGCATTTCAAGATTTCAGTTGTCAACATTTTTTCTCAATTTGAATTGATGATCGTGCTCGATCCATGCAGCCTAGATGACATGAGATTAGCACCCCCAAACACTGCCGCGATAATAAAAAAATCTTTTGTGACAATAACCAGGAGAAAATTTTGCACTTTAATGGAAACAACGTATTATCATTAAAAAATAAATTTGGTGATTATTGAATCTAAACTTCGATCCGTATTCATTCCATATTCAATGTGTTCAGGGGGGGGGGGGAGGGCGTGCAAGGATCCGCCGATCATATCGGGTGGATTCTATAGAAAAGGCCAAAGGGTCATTTTCAATTCCTCTGAAAAGCCTGGAAGAGTGCCTAAAATGGCTTGAAATCAAGTTTCCAGGCTCCACTTTCTAAAAATTTCCTGGGGCGGGGGGGACCTCGACCCTCCTCGACGGTCTTCGGACTAAGGCGCTGGTGGTTACCGGCTTCGTCGCCCAAGGCTCTGCAGTCAGTATACACCTCCTGGGGGTGAATGGGCCGGTTGCGAATTCATTTAGGGGTGAGAAAAGGTTGAGAAACCTGGCCCTAGAGGGTGTTTTGCTTCGTTTTTTCAGGGTGGGGGGGGATTTGCTATAGGATTTAATTTAATGGTATTTTACAAGATTAGGGGTCCTATCGGAATTAACAGCCCCCAAATATCCTATTAATATTCCTCCAGATTTATGCGGTCTTCAATTAGCCCAGGTTAGGTGCTGAAGCGTAGGACGTTAAATCCCATTTCATTCGTTCCAGATTTATGCTAAAATTTATATAGGAAAATACTATAGTGTTTTCAAGTTGTGTGTACAGATTGCACAGTAATTGTCTCCCCCCCCCTCTCTCTCTCTCTTTAAACCTAAAAACCCATATCTTTCGACAACATTTTTGCTCCTGAAAACTATTTTATATTTATATTTAAATGTTATTATTTTCATGATTTTCATGACTTATGTTTTATTTAGTTACCATTAAAATGCTTGCTCTTATAACTTATGTACAGACTGTTTAGACATTTGTGTAACGGTCTATAAACAATAAGTATTATTATTATTATTATTATCTCTCTCTTCTCTCAAAATGTGGACAGTTTGACGGCCACAAACGTGTTTTTTCTAGCGTGAATCGTGATAGTGGAATCTAGCGTAAAGCCGGTTTTCCACCATCCTCGGTTACCCAGTGAACACATTCCGTTCTACTCCACTATACCCTGGGTTAATCCATAGGGATTCCACGATTTCAAATTATCTGCCCTGGCTGATTGTGATATTTTTATCGTCCAATCCCAGAAAGCGTTACTTGGAAGGGAAAAAAACGAAGGGAAGTAACTCTCATCTTTTTTCAACAAAGAATACCCCAACATGGCTGCCGAAGTTCGTTCTTGCACACTTTGCTGCAAATATGTAAACAAGTTGTATGACGTAATAAACGTCGCTAAAGGGTCTTCGGAAGACTTATTTGTAAACTGTTCTTTGATTGGCTCGTACAGTTAAACTACATTCTGATATTTTGAAATCGTAGAATCCCTATGTATTAACCCAGGGTATAGTGGAGTAGAACGGAATGTGTACACTGGGTAACCGAGGATGGTTTTCCACTAGGCGAATATTTTCGCACGAAGCGAATTTTTTCGAGTACAGGCATGCGCAGTATAATTTCAGGCGTCGCCACACTTTTCGCTGGCTCTTTTCTCGGCGAAAAAGTGAGTTCGAACAGTTTCTACTTTCCAGCCGCGAAAAAGGGAGCAATCCAAACTCTCACGTGTTAAAATACAACTCACGAGGCCAAGGCCACCCCATTCTCGTAGCAGTAAAATGGCGCGAAAGGTTTCCTTCCTGAACTTCCACAATGGCTGCTGCCTTTAATCTGAAAATATCTCAGATTAACAGCAGCAACCATTGTGGAAGGTCAGGAAGGAAACCGTTCGCGCCAATTCTGCTATGAAACAAAGACTGGTCGAAACAATCCCTAGTGTAGTGGAAAATACAAGCGGACTTGCTCGAAATATTTTGCTGCGAAAACATTCGCTTCGCGCGGAAAAATTCGCCTGGTGGAAAACCGGCTTTAAGATGATTGTATTTACATCTATTTAGCGTCGCGGGTTCTAATGTAAAATCTAAGGACATGTCTATTGGACAATAACACCCCTCTAAATGCAAAACATGAAGTGTTTATCGACATTGTAACATGCTATTTACGATTTTAAACGAAATTACTAAAACAGAGGGGTGTTATTGTCCAATAGATGGTGTCTAATTGACCAATCAAAATGCGACGTTCATTCTTAGCATGTTACAATTCTATGTAGAACTATTGGAACACCCCACTTTGCACGAATAAATTGACCTTTGATGCTCCTTAACGCCGTAACATGTGTAGAAATAAAATTGATAACTGAGTAACGTCCTTGTTGAATAAGTCAGTATGCCATTAAAGGGACAATAAAACTCTTTCTAGCTTAACAGAAAAAAAATCGCCTTGTTCTAACTACTAAACTAAGTGTCCTACCTGTTGTGTAAATTATCCATTACCCCCTATTTTACTTGTCCAGAGGGTTCAAAAATATTTTTAAATCTAGGTTACATTAAAAAGGTTTACGTAAAGCTTTTCAAACTATGTAGTTCAATTTGTACAATTCGTATGTTAAGATGAAATTTGTATCATCAATTAATCGGAATATTGTAAAATAGTACAATTTGTTGACCAAAATAATGGTTGGGACATATTATTGCAGACGGTGTGTGAATATTATTGTACATTAACCAGACGCCTTTTTATGAAGAGTGTTTCACGTTTTATCGGTGAAACCTTACCAAGAAAAATTAAAAGAAATATCAGATAAATTTATACATAAAATGGTCCAGTGGCGTACGACCTGAATCCCAAATCCCAAACAACCAATCAATAGAATGAATAAATGAATGAAATGGGGTTAAACGTCCTACTATTATGCACTTAACCTGAGCTAATTGAAGACGGGCATACGCCATACAGTGTGCTATGAGGGAAATTTTTGCCCGGGCAGCGGCGCTACGGCCTACTCTTATATCGAATTCCAGGTGCCACGGGATTTTTTTACGTGCACTCCAATGTGTAAACGGGACCTCGGTTTTTCGTCCCATCTGAACGACTAGGCAGCTGTCCTTGTCAGGCCCTCCTTCTGCATCACTGACAAGGGGAAATCACATCGGAAAATCGAGATGATCTTCTAGGCCAATGAAGGGATCGAACACCCGAACTCCAGGCTAGCGAACCAGCGCCTTATCCACTTAGCTACCGTGATCCCCTACCAATCAATAGGGGACTCGCGCTTTCCGAGAAAATTTCGTAAGTTTAACCGCCGCACATTTAGTTTCAATTCCAACCATCCAATCAGACTGTTGAAGCTGCATTCAGAAATAATAATCGATGCCCGAAAAATGTTGCACAAGGTAAAGTGGCTCCAGACAAAATACGTTAATTAATAGTAAATTCAGTACAAATTCGTGGCATTCAATTAAAAGAAAGGTAAAATTAGATGAAATAATAATTTTTGTTTTCACTTTACCCGTAGAAGGTGTGTGTGTGCGAGTGTGTGTGATGGTGTGTAGGTGTATGTGTGTGTGTGTTGGGGGGGGGGGTTCTAGAGTGCCGCGCTTCGACCTCTAGCTGGCGGTATGTGGCATGGAGATAGGGGCGCCTTCTCAACCTCGTGAGTTTCCTCCGAGACTCCTACGCGCAAGCAAATTATTGAAATTAAACCATATGTTAGTCCCGAAATGACCTAGTTGTGTTGAGTGGACGTTAAATCCCATTTCTCTCTCTCCCTATCTGTGGGTTTCAGTAAGTTTGGACAAATCCAAACAACGATAACTGATATTCGAACCGTTTTATGTGAAATCGGTGATCTTCATTTAAACGACTGCTAATCCCCTGCAAACTACAATATTGTGAAGGTCAATTTCGTAAAGGAATATCAGAGAAAATATGATGAATGAATGTATGAATGAAATGGGGTTACCGTCCTATTCCTTGCACCTAACCTGGGCTAATTGAAGACAGGCATACGCCATACAGTGTGCTTTGAGGGAAGTTTTTGCCCGGGCAACAACTAAATTCCAACTTCCAAAGGATCATTTTTACGTGCACGCCAATGTGTACACGGGACCTCTGTTTTTCGTCTAATCCGAACGACTAGACAGCTGTCTTTGTCATGGCAAGATAAGAACATCGATAATGATTGAAATGGACCAATATTGAATTCTAATTCGTGTTTTAAATTTTGAATATTATGAAAAATATTGAGTAGGTGGTGTATCTCCTTTAAAATAAGGGGGGTTGTGATGGCCTAGTGGTCTAGAGTGCCGCGCTTCGACCTCTAGCTGGCCGGACACCTCTGGCTTGCGGCTGTGGTTTCGAGCCCAGGTGTGAGCGTATGTGACATGGAGATAGGGGCGCCTTCTCAACCTTGTGGGTTTCCTCCGGGCACTCCGGTTTCCTCCCACTGCTAAAGACCCCTACGCGCAAGCGAATTATTGAAATAAAATTAAACCATATGTTAGTCCCGAAATTACCTAGTTGTGTTGAGTGGACGTTAAACCCCATTTCTCTCTCTCTCTTTCTCTCTCTCTCTCTCTCCCTTTAAATAAACGTCGCTCAATAAAAGGACAACAGAGAATTGGTTCATTATCATCGCAATGGTACTTGGCAATCGGCTAATTCTTGTAAAACTTTCAGAAAAGCATAACTCACCCAGAATGATGTGTTTGGCCGAAATTTTCAATATATTAAATTTATATTATGTTTGTGTGAAGTAAGATAGCCCTTCATCTACATCTCACATAGCACATAAAGAGCTGACCGTTCTTGATATACATGTTATATTTCCAAAATAGACAATTCAAAATTACTATATTGAAAGTTCAATTTAAAATACTTTATTCTGAGCGAAGTTTTCACTATTTAAAGTTTTGGTATAGATTGTATATTATTGTAGTAACGTTACATTTATTATATTGCATCATTTTGTAGTCCTTTAGTTGTTTTATATATTTTCTGTTTTACTGGTATATGTACTCATTGTTTTTTTTAAAGCGCTTCTGAACACCGTTGGTGGAACTAGCGCTTTATAAATGTTTAATAATAATAATATATGTTAATCGAGACTTAACACTATTTGAAATTTTGGTGTAGGCATAGATTGTTTATTATTGAAGCAACGTTACATTACAGGCACCTGAACGAAAAATATCTCCCATGCCATTACTAGTATCTTGGGATATATCACCGATATTCCCCGTGCCCCTTTGGGGTATTGTGGCCGTTTTTTACCCTGAAACACCCTCCCAGCAAATGTTAATCGAGACTGAGACCCACTTCTTCAATTGTAAATTTTAATCAATAAAACGGGATCGTATTTCAATCCGTTAAAACATTCCCCATCCAATGGTCTAAAGCGTTGATTGTAGGCTTGTCGTGTAAATAAATGTCTAAATAATAACTTATATATTTGAAGCCAACATGCACACCTGTCATAGGTAAATTTAGCTTTAACATAATGTGATTTTAATCCATACAAATCAGACATTGTTCTAAAAATGAAAATGATATCAACTGTTTTAATTGAATAATGTTGAATATTTTCAGACAGCCTCGAAGTGAGAAATGGATAGTAATGGATAATACAGACATAAGCCCAGATGACGTCACTTTATTAGATGATTTTTATGACTGGGCGGGGCTTGTGATGGATTCCAAAAAATCGAGACAAAGAATCCGGTAACTTTTACTACTATTTCAACCGCGAATCCAGATTTGTTTCCAGGAACCACATTGGATAGGTAACCAAACGGATCGAGTCTGACGACTAGGTGCTTTTCCCTGATAGTACCGGGTGCTCACGGTGGCTAAGTGGATAAGGCGCTGGTTCACTAGCCTGGAGGTCGAGTGTTCGATCCCTGCATTGGCCGAGAAAGTTCATCTCGATTTTCCAACGTGATTTCCCCTTGTCAGTGATGCAGAAGGAGGGCCTGACAAGGACAGCTGCCTAGTCGTTCGGATGGGACGAAAAACCGAGGTCCCGTGTACACATTAGAGTGCACGTAAAAGATCCCTTGGCAGTTGGAATTCGATATAAGAGTAGGCCGTAGCGCCGCTGCCCGGGCAAAATTTTCCTCATAGCACACTGTACGGCGTACGCCCGTCTCCCATTAGCTCAGGTAAAGTGCATAACAGTAGGACGTTAAACCCCATTTCATTCATTCATTCTGATAGTACCGAGTCATTCTGGTTCCCGCATCACGGGGCTTGGCGATGTCCGCCAGCTGATCGACCCTACCAGATATTTCGAATTTTCTTGAATGAATTTTTTGTTTTTTCTTTTAGGTGTACACAATGTCGAGGAAATCAACCGCTGGATGGAATTTTAGAAGCCGTTAAAAATCAGGCGAAATATATCTACTATGCTGATGACGTGTTTTCCCTTCATAAGGAACTGTCCAAACTCAAACTAAATCCGCTATCGTATTGTTTAGACTTCAATGGAACAAACTCACAGTTTGATTTAGAAGCTCATTTTAAATCCAGCAATATGAAATCACCGCTAAGTCAAAATTTTAAAAGTCACTACCAACTAGGTGAGTGGAGGACTTCATTTATTCAAGCTTTCGTTCCCACAGAAATGTTGCTCCGTCCATCCGAGAGTGCAGATAAAATAGACAGCAGAGCCCCAGGTATTCGCCTTCCTAAACGTTATTATCACCCATTTGCTCAAAAGGGGAGTTTGTATTTTTATGAGGCCTTTTGGGCGATGGCTCCCATTGACCAGCAATATCACTCGACTTGGTCTGTAATGACAGAACGTCTATTGGAGGAACTCGGTAATGAGGTCATGTTAAATGCTCCCAGGAAAAACAAAAACAAACAACGGCACAAATACGGACACGTGGAGGTGGAAAGGATAGCACGTCTTAGCGCCAAGTTAAAACAGTGGGTTTGTCTTCCTGAACTTCAGTTTTTCAAATGTGTGGAATTATTGACAGATAATCTAGTGGCTACCCAACATTTACCTAAAGATGTTGGTGAACTGATTAAAGATTTCCTAAAGAGGTTGAACTCCGTTGGATATAAACCGCCTGTTAGACTTCCCCATTCCCCACAAAGACCATTTATCCCACCTATAAACAAGCTCATTTTCTGGCCCGGATACACCACAGATCGTAGTGAACATGGTTTGAATAAATCCCTTAAAACAATGTGTAATTCAGGATTAGGGAAATGTAAGGAGGCCGGGGATCAAGCAGAGAAATCCATTCCCTGTTACGACAATCTGCTTCTGGTCGTTGTGTTTAACCGTCCTGGTCACTATATTGTTGTCGACTACCTCGAAAGGATGTACCGACCGTATTTTCCTAATATGCTTTATTGTGGTCTTGATTTGCACAATTTTTTATCTGTTTACAAACACATTGATAGAAAGGTGGCTTTCATTGAAGTCGAATTTAATATGGGACAGTATGGATACCAATGTGTCCAAAAGGCGATACAGATGAACTATGACGTAGACGGTTACATCCATCTTAGCGACGATGTTCTATTAAATGTTTGGAACGTGCAGGATCTTCCGAAGGATAAATTATGGTTCCAGGGAGATATTAAGATAGCCCATATTACCCAGGATCTTGTCCCGGATGTATGGAAACATGATCATTGGGGTCCGTGGATGTCACCTTATGGACGCCTAGCAGTTACGAGAGCTCTGAGTGTTCTACAAAACTTGGCGCTAGTGGAGCAGAAAGTCAAGGAGTTCATGTTTATGCTGTCTACGAACGCCGGAGGCCAGGGTCACGTTTTTTACCAAGCATCTGATATTTATTACATTCCGAAACGCTTCGCGGAACTATTCGCTTACATCACAACTGCGTTTGATTCGCATCATGTTCATCTGGAGATCGCGGTGCCGACGATGTTAAACGGTTTGGATTTACATGAGAATATTGTGTTTATGAATGGGTCGTATCTCTGGTATCAGGACCGTCACTTATATCAGCTGAAATATGATTATCAACATGTTTTTATGCATTCCGTAAAACTAGGAATGTGTATTGCTAATCCCACGTGTCAAAAGTTTATCTGTTATCGTTATTTACCTTGTTTACATTCCTCTCAATAAATTATTTTTATTTCTTCTCTTCAGGCCATTTATAACACTATGTGTTCTGTGTAATATAGAAATCTTTACCTACATGATGTGTGGCGAAAACTAGGTTAATGGAGTAGCTTATAATTACATTATTCTTCTTCTATGTTAGTCTTAGTTACCGACATCTATGTCAGTATCCTTTGTTAAAAGTAAGATACTATCGTCCAGCCATCGCGTAAACGAATTTTGAACGTTCTGCGACAATTCGAAATGTCCGAAATCGCCGAAGCTGTCGTTTTTAGAAATATTGCAGTAGTTTTAACAATAATCATTGGATTTTAACTATGCTACTTTTGATTTTTGATTTTCGGCAAATCTCAGTGATTTTCCTTGGCCGCCATTGACTAATTCGGGTTTTCAGTCCTAGATTAATTATTTATTGCTCGATTGTATAAAGCAAAGTTCATTTGCTCTGTTGTCTGAATTGTGGCGTAATTTTTACCAAAAACTCTAATTTTGACAGTTAGGTACCATTTTTCGAAAGCAAATATTATTTTTTTAAAATCTGATATAAATAAAGGAGTAAATTCCATTAAGAGGTGAAAAGGGTCTAAAATTGACCTATTTACAACTTATTCAGGCTTTCCAGATTTTAAAACTTGTATAAACTGGTAGCTATAATCCATACAAAGAAAATGTATGTTAAAATTATTTGGTAACATAAGCAGTTCCCTAGAAATAGGCAATTTTGTATAAGTCACTGTTTTCATTTTTTTGCCTATAAAATAGTCAATTATTATTGGATTTTCATAAAAGTGACATGATTTCATTCAAATAGCAAGTATGCGTCATATCGGATTGATTACAATTTAAAAGCAATAGGTTTTTCAATTAAGAATTATTTATTATGTATTAATAATTTTAACTTAAATTCACATATTAATTATATTCATACGGTCATATAGATATCATAAAATTGTTTCTTACTTGCTCGGTTTCAGAGAAAAGACTCTTTTCAAGGTATTTGGTCTATAAAAGTTGAATTATTATTCGATTCACATAAAATTTTCACCACGTGATGATGCTATTTCTGATTCATGAACTAATTTAACATTTTCATTATCACCGGAAGTAATTTAGTTTTGTCAGGATTACTTACAAGTAACAAATGTATAAAATGTTTGCTGGATGTGGTTGATTCTGGATCCATTTTATTTCATGTGTGCAATGTTTATGTGCAAACCTGTTTAACGGTTTCATTGGTACCGGAAGTGACATAAGTTCGAGGGTAACTTGGCACTGGCGAAACCCGTCATTACTGCATCGCAGTTCTAGTTATAATTATAATCAAACGAAACACTGTGAGTAGTATGATTAACGTCATACTCCCCCGACTCCATACACGCATTGATATCACTTAAGGCCCATTCTCACAGTGCGATTTGTAGTAACTACTTGTAGTATCGGCCCGAGATGCAGCGTGAGAACACCATAGTTGTACTAACCAGTTGAAAGCGAGTTGAGCGAAATAGAAACTTCCCTATTTCAGTCAACAGATCGTATGAAATTGACCAATCAGAGACGTCGAGTATTACTACAAGTCGCACTGTAATATCACGATTCATCAATTTCATACTCTCCTTAAAGCCACAGAACGCAATTTGATTTTTGGCTGTTTTTGTTTTGTCATCAGAGTTTTGTTTTGTCATTTGATTGTCAAAATAGGTTGTCAGCTGGATTGGTCGAATAGCTCGCTAGCCGAATAGGTCGCCAAATTGTTTTGGGTGACGTAACCAGCCTCCATTTGGGGTTTCCCCTCCATTTTCGTATGTCAATGTTGTTGGAGTTCAATTTTTCAAGAGAGAACCTAGTTAATTAGTTATGGTATTTAATTGTGCAATGGATTTTATTTAACCGGAGTTGATTTCAAACACACAGGTAAGTTTATAATAACTAAACTTAAACAGTTTGTTTATAATCGAAGAAATCCGTTTATTATTTACCATAGTTCAGACAGTAACAAGGGGAAACCACGTCGGAAAATATGGTTGAACTGTCTCGGCCAATGCAGGGATCGAACACCCGACCTCCAGGCTAGCGAGCCGCGTCTTACCCACTCAGCCACGTGACCCCACTCACCGATTTTAAAAACAAAACCATCATTTCTCAGCTTAGCCGCATTATTAAGGCCTCCAATAGCCGTCATTTTCGGTATGACAGTTGGCAGTTTAGAATTAGAATAAAACCAAGTACGAACAATCTAAACCATTAGACAAACTTCGAAGCCCCCCCCCCCCTAATACCCCCCACAAACCCTATAGTCAAAATAGTGTAATCCAGCAAAATAGTGTAATCAGCATATTGACTGTTCACGGCAAACAGTGGTAACAGGTGTCCTTAAGAGTAAGCTTTCCATTCCTGGCGCCACACCTGCCTCCAAACTATTAGGCGAAATCTCGGTTAAATAGCGTGATTGGCCAATGGCCTATCGACATGCAAAATACACCTGATGAACAGAGAGAGAGAGAAATAGGGTTTAACGTCCACTCGACACAAACTAGGTCATTGTTAACGATGTAGTAGACAGCCATTATCAGGGAGATAGTATACCCGTCAATTAAATATGTCTAGAATAATAGCCGAGAGAGACATGTTATATTTACCAATCACGTAAATATGACGGCCATACGACTTTTTAAAGATTTTAATAGGTTTAGTTAGCAAGTAGTTGGAAGCTTATGTGACAAATGCCTCGATCTACTTATAAAAAGCATAATAAAATGAACAAGATCTCGCGTAACGGATTAGCTGAAACACAAACACCCAATAAGCTAGTGATATTGGAATGTTACTACTAATACATGGAAGGTTAACAATCGGAAAGTCATCACGTTTATCTTACAATTTAACACTAAGTTTATGGCAATTGTCAAAATCGAGACGCAGATCCAAGTAGGAAGCGTAATTGTCACTGTCGAGGTTTTTTTTTAATTTCGAGCTCATCAGGATAAAGGAGTTCTACATAATCACTAAATTTTGGATTATTCAGTGATAGAACATCATCGATATATCGATAAGTGAAATTAAAATGTCTGACTTATCGTTTATTTGATTTTACGAGTGCCTGCATGTACTCAGCCTCGTATAAATCGTGACAAAAATCAGCAAGCAAAGGTGCACAGTTGGTACCACTTGCTGTTATATTCAGCCTCCAAATTCAACAAAAATTATCAATTAAGAAATCCAACATCTGAATTATCTTGATGGCGGTGAATTTATTTTTTGAATCACTATGGTTCTTAAAAAAGTATGCAGAATTGTAATTAACAACTAAATATTGATATCTAACATTTCCCGATTTAGATGAAAAGACACTGTGAGTAATGTTTATTATCACCCAATAATACATTTGACAGTAGATATCGCTTGTGTGTTAAATGTGATATCTACAGTGTGGTGATATCACTTTAGTGACATATACACAGTGTGGTGAGATCACTTTACATAAATTTGATTGGTCAATCAAAAAGGAACTACCTTCTTTTATTTTAAAGAAACCACTTAGTTTAAGTAAAGAGTGACTTTAAAAAAAAGAAAAAAAAGAAACTGCTTTTATTTAATTGACCTTGAAGGAAAAAACTGGGTCAGTATACAGGGTTATACAATAGCTAAACTGCTGTCAAAAAATGATGTATCACTACGCTATAATGTAAATAGGATCGGTAAAAGTGAAATCTTTAGGAAAGAATTATATTTATTTATTTGTGCATGTAAGAAAGGATTGGGTGATAAATAAAATCTCCAACTCGTGTTTTTTGATACCAAAAAATATCAACACTCGTTGATAAAGTAAAAAAACTCGGCAGAGCCTCGATTTTTTTTACTTTATGAACTTGTGTTGATATTTTTTGATATCAAAAAACACTCGTCGGAGATTCTCTATTTAACCGAGCTTTTAATCTACTGTGGCGAATGCTAATGTACAAAGATGAAAAATCAAACGTGTGTATAGATGAGACTGAAGCAAGTGATCTAGATTACAAACATCAGGTAATTCTTTGTAATTTTTTGATATCCACATTTGATTAAAACATTTCACTGCATATCGGTATCCATCGCTGTCTCGTCGTTTCAATCATTTCGGGAAATTAATTCACCACGTTATGGAAAATTCATTAAAAAGATAACGAAATGTATTTAAATAGACACAAACATTATTTTGAAATGGAATGATATGAAAATCAATGGAAATGATAAGATAGGAATAATCAATATGTGCAATATAAAGATTAATTAATTAATTTGAAACGCAATGATATGAAAATTGATTAAAATGATAGTATGATAATAAATTTGTTCTATGTTCAATATGATAGAATTTTTTGTATTTTCAATATAAAGATTTAATTGATATACTAAAATGAATGTGTTTGTCTCCGCTTCGCTACTTAGCCCTTGGCTCTTTCGATAATGTAAAGAAATTAAATGAAATAGTGGGTTTAATGTGTTACTGTTCTGCTCCTTACTATGGAAACAGTAGGTAGCATGATACCCCCTAAGAGAAATTCCCCACACAACTCAATGTATGGCATATGTCTGTCTTTGCCAGCTCAGCGCATTCAGAGTTTGAAAACCTATTTCTATAAAATGGACTAAACTGTCAAAACAGTAAATATTTTCCCCCAAAGTCGACATGTTGTCAAAGGGGAACAACCGATGTGACTACTATTTGAAAGTTAATTTACAATTTTCTGTAAAAATGATATTTAAAGGGACGCTTCTGTTAAAATACAGCTCACACAATGTAAACTGACATATAGTTGTATTATGTACTACACTAAATTTCCCGAAATGACCTAGTTCAGTTGAGTCGACGTTAAACCCAATTTCTCTCTCTCTCTCTCTCTCTCTGAAAATCAATGGGCCTCTAAGTCTCCTGACATAAACACTGTTTATAACTTTAAAGTCAATCGGATATAAACTTTTCACCTGTAAATAATTTAATTAAATCAACCTGTCCATAAAATCTTATTCATTGTATTGGACGTTAAATCTGTAACAAACAACAATAACAATGGGATATTAAAGGGCTAATCCCGATATTTGTTTTGGGAATAAAACTGCTTAATTTTGTGTTAAAATTCCTTAAAATATTCGAGTCAAGGGCCGAGCAACTACTTCAGTATTTATGATACGTTTTCAAATGACTTAAATCCGCCAGTCTTCATCTGGAATTTGAGATCGGTGCCTCAAGGTGTATTTTGTGGTACCTGGATTAAACCAAACATATTTTTTTATAAAAATAATGTGTAGTTGAAATTTGCCTTTCTCTATAAAGTACGGCACATGGGTTATTCACTGCATAACCCTCTCAAGTAACCGTAATCGGTTATAAGGTCACCCAACAAAACAATTGACCCGAAATCTTAAAAGGGTTACGTGTCCGGATAAGCAGTTTTGGCGTTCACGTTCAAACGACTTATTTTTTTGAGTTGAAATTTTGAGACAAGGTAAATACACCATTCCCCTATATTTTGGCGTTTCATTTTCATACATTCTCAGACTTTTATTTTTGAGCCCCTGTTTAATTGGGGACTGTCCCTTTAACTGTAACATCCAGATGGTCTACAAGCAATATACGACAACATTGCAATGAATAATAAGTCTGGTTATTGAATAAATTTACAGTTGCGGTGTGCCTATAAACCTTTTTGTTCTTTAGTTTTTTCAGCTTGATTTATTGTTCTCTTGCTGCATGTACTTTTGGTTTAAAATTCACAAGAAAATATTATTTTACAGCTGTGGAGTGCCTATATGGCTATATTTTGTTCTTAAGATATTTCAGCTTGATTTGTTTTTCTCTGCTACATGTTTTTTTGGTTTAAAATTCAAAAGAACATATTATTCACAGTTGATTTTTACTGATAAATTGCAGCAAAGATTTTAAACAATGTCTTTCATCCTGTACACCTACTATCCCTTTAATCTTAATGTAAACGCCAATCACATGCAATCATAAACTAAATGTTTGAGAACAAGTCGAGCGAGATTAATGTCAATGTGACCCTTATAAAAACCAAACAGAAGTTGTTGATCTTCTCAATTTTACACCATTCTTTTTGTTACAACATTTTTTTAAATATTAAAGTGCAATATAAGAACAACTTGTATTATAAACAAAAAGGTTCTCCCTTTCTTTATATTTCATTTTGATATTTCCGCATTGATAATCACCTGTTTTTATAATTTTACATACAATCTTTCGTTTTTTATAGTTCAAAATTGCGTTTTTTCTTTATATTTTATTTGGATATTTCCGCATAGATAATCACCTGTTTTTATAATTTTACATACAATCTGATTAAAAAAACAGATCCAAATTCGTCTCGTTTTTTATAGTTCAAAATTGCGTTTTTTCTTGTCTTTACTGCACTTGGATCTGGGAGACTTGTTTTTTTAACCGTTTTTGCTTGTAATGAGGGGTCAGTCAATCAGATGGTCTGCCGATTTGAGCGTTTGACTTTTTTTCGCGTGGAACTGTGGGTAGGCGTTACCAGCGGTAGAAATCAAAAGTAGATTTAATAAAGCATTGCGGTGGCTGATTGGTTAATCGAATGACTGGCGTTATCGGGTCAACTGTCGCTTGTTTGGTACGTGACGTCATAGAACATGAACTCCCACTATAACTTTTTAGATCTACAAGTAGTGTAGGTCATCGTAAGTATAAAAAACGAAACGAAATATATAGATCTATATTTTAATTAGATTGTTATACATATGAATTCATGGTGACATTGCTTAGCAGGAAATTCAGATTTTTTTCAATACAGGAAAACCTATGGCTAAATTCTAATTTTGACAAAGCGGCTGAACGGAATTTTTGTTGTAGGTTGGTGGGGTAACTGCTTATTTTGTAGAAAGGAAAACCTATGGCTAAAATCTAATTTTTACAAAGCGGCTGAACAGAGTGTTTGGAGTAGGGAGTGGGGGTAACTGCTTATTTTATTTTTTAAAAAGGAATTTAGATTTCATTTTAACCAACCAACTAGCACAAAAATGCAAGAAGTTATTATCTGGTTCTTGCCTTGGTTAATTTCTATTTTTACCAAAATGTCTTAAAGAAAAGTCCCGAAACAAAGCATAAATTCAGGACAGATTGTTTACCTAGCTGTAAGGTTTCTGTTACTTCTAAGGATTTAAACAACCTATGATAATTAAGCACAATTTAAGAGAAACCATAGATACACTGTAATAAAAAAAAAATATGTTAGAAACAAGAAAAAGTTGTGGCAGCTGGTTAACCAGAATTTTTTTTTTTACTTTTATCCTGTGACCGAATGGTTAGCATGTGCGCGCTGTATCATACAGCTTGTCATTGAGTCAACTGGCGTGGTTTCGAATCCTCGGTTGTACTGCTAAAGACCCCTTCGCACAAGCGAATAATTGAAATACAATTAAACCATATGTTAGTCCCGAAATAATCTAGTTTGTGTCGACTGGACGTTAAACCCCATTTCTCTCCCTCTCTCTTTTATTCTGACTTTTTTCTAATAGCTGCCAGAACTTCTTCTGTTGCTTTACAGAATTTCCCCCTCAAATAGGGTTTCTGCCAGAAGGTTTTCTGTTCTTTAACATAATTATTGTGGTTAAATACAAAATAAAATCATTGTAAAAAATAATTTATTTTCTGTAAATGTAATTTTTCAGTACAAAAGTATTAAAAATGAACAGAAATTAAAAGTAAGAAATTGTTAATGGCTTCAAACTTTAAATTTCTCGAGGCCAGCGTTACTACTTCCTGCCGTTTCTCTGTCTTCTTTCAAATTTTGTTACCTTCAATACAAACCTGAAACAAAATAATGAAGAACATACAGGATATGGAGGTGTATGGTGGCCCATGGTCGCAATAGCGTTGGTTTTTTTTGCATTTCATTTAAAAAAATGAAAAATATTAGTAAAAAAAAGAATTTTTTTTTTTGTTTTGAATTTTTTTTTCCTACACACGGAGCCTTATATAGATCGTAGATTTAATAAGGCTCTGCCTACGGAGAAGTGACACGGGTCATGAGGTCAACCTACTACATTTTGTAAACAAACAAACGAACGTAAAATATGGCTTCAACGTACAGAAAACCTGCGTCGTATCAAGGTTATCTGTGGAATAACACTAATTGAGTAATAGTTCTCACGACGAGAATGAGATTTTAATAGAATTAGCAAGTTTTACAGGACATTTGGCACGCGAAGAAAGCTAGGCCTATATCTCATATCTGTCGATCACACCATGAGAAGAAAAACCAGCGTTTACACCAATATTCTTGTCGAATAACAACACAAGGAATTTCTCTATATAAATAGCATATATAAACCAAGATATTATTGGTGTAAACGCTGGTTTTTCTTCCACGCGGCATAATTCAAATAATTGTGATCGACAGATGGGATAGGCCTAGCGTTCTTCGCGTGCCAAATTTTAATTTTAAAAAGATTTTTTTTTATTCTAAATTTTAATAATTTTTTTATTCTAAATTTTATAAAGTTTTTTTTTTTTTATTAATTCTTGTTTTTCACTAATATTTTTATTTTTTTAAAATGAAATGCAAAAAAATGCTATTGCGACCATGGGTCACCATAGAGGTGTTAACTTCTCAGCATATAGCATGCTCGGGGATTTCTTGCCAAGGCAGCGGAGATAACTGTTTAGACATGTACAGTCAATAGCACATAAGGCGAGAGAGAGAGAGAGAGAGAGGGAGAAATGGGGGTTAAGTCCAATCAACACAACTAGGTCATATTGGGACTAACACATGGTTTAATTTTATTTCAATAATTCGCCTGCGCGTATGGGTCTTTAGCAGTGGGAGGAAACCGGAGTGTCTGGAGGAAACCCACAAGGTTGAGAAGGCGCCCCTATCTCCATGCCACATACGCTCACACCAGGGCTCGAAACCACGGCCGCAAGCCAGAGGTGACCGGCCAGCTAGAGATCGAAGCGCGGCACTCTAGACCACTAGGCCATCCCATCCCCCCAGTTGTTATTCCAAACTGAACAAAAAAGAACCTGCGCCATTGACAAGGAAGGGCGAGGTGCAAAAAAAAAGCACGTTTGGCTTTCTTGGCTAATGCTCATAATCCAGCATCATATTCTCTGAACAATCGCGTTTCTTACACTAGCGTGTACAAAGCTGAAGGGCAGTTAACTCTGTTTGGCTTAAATTTGGTCCAAAAACTGGTTATGATATTAAGCGGAAAAGTAGGGTATATAGGTATCGAATTACGTTTGACAGTACCTTTATTTTTATTGGCGGATGGTGTAACTTGGCGGGAGAATGTTCGGCATGTAGAATATGACAAAACGACCCGCATCAGGTGAGTTGAACGATTTTGTCTAGAATTTTAAAAATTGAAATATATCCCATTTCTTTACGTAAGAAAATTCCAATATAATTTTACGATTTTATGATACTTTAGAGAATATTCTATTCATAAATAATATAAAAAACCGAATTTTCATGGACGTTATCATGCGTTAAATTGAGAATTAAGTAAAACATTGAACAAATAACGGTACATGGCTATAAACCGGAAGTTAAATATCCATCATGGATGCCTATGGCGAGCGCCGTGGCTATTTGTTTTATTCCGTAAAAATGTGCTCATTCTGGCTTTTTTTAAAAAATAGATTGGTTACAACATGACTAAGAAAATTAAACTACCCATTTTTATAATTTATTAACGATTAAATATTAGCCGATATTATTCGATCTGTAGAAAATAGACTGAAAACAACCTGAAGAAACGGCATTATTGACAGACATACATGAAAAAGTATGAATGCACGTATTTTTTAAAAAAACAAAAAAACACAGAATTAAATATATAGAGGCTCTCCCACCAGTCTTTTTTTTTATCACCCAATCACTTCTCACATGCAGAAATAAATAAATATAATTCTTTGCTATAGATTTCACTTTTACTGAACCTGAAAATATTATGGCGTAGTGATACATCATTTTTTGACAGCTATTTCAACCATTGCAATGTCTTTTTTATTGATCCAGTCTTTCCACCAAGGTCAATGAAATAAAAATAGATCCTTTTTATACGCCCACATTTTCACGTATTATGTCGTCGCCCCTGTCCGTCCGTCCGTCCGTCCGTTCACAATTGTTTGTGGACTCTCTACAGGTCACAATTCTTGTCTGATTATGACGAAACTTGAATTATAGGTTTATCCCCAAAAGATCTCGGCTGCTTTCGATATTGGCATGTATCGGATCAAAACTTCATGGATTATGGCCCCTAAATGTACGAAAAATCACGTTTTTAGCTTTTGGACCCTATAGAGGTCACAATTTTGAACCGATTTTGATGAAACTTTACATGCATGTTTACAACCCAAAGATCTTGGTTCCTTTCTATATTTGCGCCTATCGGAACGTAATTTCCTGAATTATGGCCCCTGATTGTTCGAAAAATCACCTATTTTAGCTCGTGGTACCTCTGGAGGTCACAATTATTATCCGATTTAAAAAAACGTTTGATTATATCACCGTTACACCCTAAGGGAGGTTGAGTTCGAATTTCAGAAAAAATTGGACCAAAATTACCATACAAAATGGCCGCCGTTCGTATGCGAATACTGTTGAAAAATGGTATATCAAGGTCGTCGACCCTGTAGAGGTCCCAATTTTAATTCGATTTTGACGAAACTTGAAATGCATGGATATTACCCTAAGATCTTGGGTCCTTTTGATATTTGCGCATATCGGATCGTAACTTCCTGAATAAATGCCCCTGATTATACGCAAAATCGCCTTTGTTTAGCTTGTGGTCCCTCTGGAGGTCACAATTTTTATCTGATTTAAAAAAATCGTTTGATTATATCACCGTTACACCCTAAAGAAGGTTGAGTTTGAATTTCGGAAAAATCGGACCAAAATTGCCATACAAAATGGCCGCCGATTGTACGCGAATACTGTTTAAAATGGTATATCAATGTTGTGGACCCTGTAGAGGTCACAATTTTAATTTGATTTTGATGAAACTTGAAATGCATGGATATAACCCAAAGATCTTGGCTCCTTTCGATATTTGCGCATATCAAATTGTAACTTAATGAATTATGGCCTTTGATTGTAGGAAAAATCACTTTCGGTTTTGCTTGTTCTCTATCCATCTCTCGAAATGTGGGCGTATCCTGCCTGGCAGCCACTGGTTATAAGAAAGAAGTTACTTATAATAAAAAAAATTAGCTGTTCTTTGAAAATAAAAAAGTAGTTCCTTTTTGATTGACCAATCAATTTCATGTAAATTATGAAATTTATCACACAAGCGATATTTACTGTAGAATCTATTTTTGGGTGATAAATTGTATTAACAAAGAATAATTCACAAAGAAACTAAAGCGAACTGTTAGGCCAATTTATTATCACTGACATATTGTCATGCGATATTGCGAGTAGGCTATCTTTTTTGAATAGTAAAAATGATATATTGATCACTAGTAGTATCAGATTAGGTGGGCATGAAAATTAATCCCTTGCCCTGGTTTATTTAGTTTAGTTTATTTCATTTGATTTATTTTTTCTTTGAAAGCTTTTTACGATAGATTCAATTACTTTATTGGATTGTCAGATATCCTCTTACAGTTCCATATGACAACTTTTGGTCTTCGAAGGAATTATTAGTGAGCAGAAATTCGCCCATGTATCTGTTATCACTCGACTTTTCAGGCCGTTATATAGAGGGATAACTCGTGGTTTTCTTTTGCGTTACTCTCTTCCGATTGTTGAAACCTTTATTACTCATCTATCGTAGCAATGATCTCTGTGTTAAAATTATACTTGGAATGTGCTGAACCAGTTCTATCACATATGTGATAATGACTGACACCAATATTGTCCTTTAATTGTATGAAACCCCCCCAACACAAGATTGTATAAATCTACACAGGTTTGTGTTAATGCAATGCTCACCAGCACCGGCTTGTGTAGATTCGTTTTAACACAAGTCCTTGTGTTAATATTGGAGGTACCCGTTATGCCGCCGATCCGTTATGTCACCGTTAGGGTTAGGCATAAATCTACACAGGTTTGTTTGTGTTAATGCGATACACACCAGCACCAGCTTGTGTAGATTCGTTTTAACACAAGTCCTTGTGTTGAGATCCAACATAAAAATTATTTTTTAAGTGTAAATATCTTATCCACTTGATTTGTAAATTGATTGATTTTTCTAATCTCTGCTTTGAATCTCAATTTATTCAGGACAACTAAACAGGCAATCTGATAAAAATACAGATCTTTATCTCGTCTCGTTTTTTATGCTTTAGATGGCCTAGACTATATGAAGATCTGATCAGTTGTACGACGAGGTCTCTTTAGGGGTCATACTTGCGGTTTTTGACCCTATGGCGCCAGACATTGAGTAATCAATTAGCATTGACGTTTGTAGGGGTTTACCCACAGTTTTGTGCATAGAGCCTTTCAAGAACTCACCGTAACAGACCGCGTCATTGGCTTATTCCTCACACCAACTAGAACACCAGGGGCGGTATTTATAAAAATTCTAAGAGTTGGAATCAACTCTTAACTGTCTGAAATTACTCTTAACTTTGTAGTTTTCCCTTAGACCTATTTATAAAACATTTTACTTTAAGAATTACTCCTAACTATGACATATATTTAGGAGTCCTCCTGTAGCACTCCTTACTCGTTAAAAGTACTCTTATCTTGGTTAACATGACCGTCTGTGTACGTCGCCTAAGAGAGTTTAAAACAAGAAGAGATTTCTTAGTGGAGTACAACAATGACGAGTTGATAAGGAGATATCGAATGGGCATGGGTGGGATTCTTTTTGTGACAGATTTAGTTTGGTTAGCACCCAAGTCTCACATTTAGTTAAAAGTAACTCTAAGACCCTTTATAAATATTTCTAAAGAGTAACTTTTAACTTATTGTTGTTTTAGTAAGTCTTAGAGTAAAAGTTTTGAAAGAATTTTTATAAATACGGCCCCTGTTATATAACAACTCTTCTAGGTCCCAGTTTTGTGAAGACAAGTAAAATGAATTTTTGAACTATAAAAAAGACGAAACGAGTTCTGACCAGATTGCCCATAAAGTTATCAGCTCTTCAAAGTTATCAGCTGCACTCAAGGTTAGATTTTATAATTTTTTATATGTTGTGGCAATCATGTGCAGAATAGAGCAAAGTCTGTGGCGTGGTGGTAAGAATATCCGCATTGGGCCTGTTTCACGAAATTGTAACTAATATAAAATCAAAATTTTAGTAATTTGATTGGACAATATGTTCGATTGATTTTAGTTCTTAGCCAAAATGCCTCCATTAAAATCATAAAGTTAATACTCTCATTAACTCAACACTCCCACCAACTTCATATTAATTTCATGATTCATAAATCTTTAATGCTCCCCTTAAAGCCACAGAAAGATATTAACTATTGTCTGCAGAAGTTACAGAGTTTAGCGATTGTTTCCTCATTTCAACAGGAAATTAAAAACTGTGCAAAGTCAAAACGAACAAAAGCAATTTTTGTTTTACGGTTATTCATCAACGGCCATTGAACAGCAAATATGATTCAAATCTGTTGAAAATCGGAGTTGATTATTGTCTTGCCATGTTAATAAATGTCTCATTAATAGTTAAAATAACATTTCAAGCCTAAAGAAAGACACTCAATAGGCAGATTGATCTCTTGCATACTGTATGTTTTAATAAGCTTATCTCTATCTCAATACTTTCCATAATATTTGAAATTAAAAACACGAATGAGAATTAAATAATGATAAATGTTGTTGTCTTACCTTGAAACTAGAGAAAGGGGGGTTGGGATGGCCTAGAGGTCTAGAGTGCCGCGCTTCGACCTCTAGCAGACCGGTCACCTCTGGCTTGCGGCTGTGGTTTCAAGCGTATGTGGCATGGAGATAGGGGCGCCTTCTCAACCTCGTGGGTTTCCCCCGGGCACTCAGGTTTCCTACAACTGTTAAAGACCCCTACGCGAATGCGAATTATTGAAATAAAATTAAAACCATGTTAGTCCCTCCCGAAATGGCCTAGTTGTGTTGAGTGGACGTTAAATCCCATTTATCTCTCTCTTTTCGAAATATCCACCCGATAAATACTATCGAAACAATGCCATGGAATGCCATTTACATTTTTAAAGAAAATTCTGAAAATCCAAGCCTGTATGTATACCAATTCATTATGTGGCATGGGTATAGGGGCGCCTTCTCAACCTCGTGGGTTCCCCCGGGCACTCAGGTTTCCTACAACTGTTAAAGACCCCTACGCGAATGCGAATTATTGAAATAAAATTAAAACCATGTTAGTCCCTCCCGAAATGGCCTAGTTGTGTTGAGTGGACGTTAAATCCCATTTATCTCTCTCTTTTCGAAATATCCACCCGATAAATACTATCGAAACAATGCCATGGAATGCCATTTACATTTTTAAAGAAAATTCTGAAAATCCAAGCCTGTATGTATACCAATTCATTATTAATGAAATCAAAATCAAGATGGCAACTATAGATAATTTGCAGGCTTGGATTCAATCGAATTAAATAGCGGCACATGAAAGAGGTTCAGCGAAACGTGAAGATGGCAACGGCTTGTTTTAAAGGGATATAGACGAAAAGACGCTAATCCAAAACGATCAAAACTAACGAAACGTCAGTAATAACAAGATAGTTATTTTGTAATTAGGAAATAGTCAGAATATTTTTTTTTTCATTTCATTGACCCTCATGGTCTTCCGTAGGACAAGGATGTTGAATGCCGAAGCTGCTGGGTAGACAGATGGTAACATGGGGAATATAATCTGCACATGATTACGTGAACATAAAAACAATTATTATCTGATTGAATAGTTCTGCAATGGCTTCGTGATGATACACCATCTCTACTCCTTGGAATTATTGTCTTTAAAGTGATTTAACAACTACCTGAAACTATCAAAGGTCACCCGCCGAACCATACCGAAATGATACACGGACAGCGGCTCTATGGCCTACTCTTATATTGAATTCAAACTCTAAAGGGATCTTTTACGTGCGAGCCAATGTGTACACGGGACCTCGGTTTTTCATCCCATTCGAACGACTAGACATGTCCTTGTTAGGCCCTCCCCGTCCTGCATCCCTGACAAGGGAGAATCACGCTAGAGAATCTGGATAACTTTCTCGGCAATGTCATATAAGAAAGACTAGCATTTAAGACAAAATGAACATTTTAAAATTGACAAAAAAAACGCGTGGCAGAATGCTTTCGAGCGCCATTTGTATGACGCGACTCGATGAATGAGGTTAAACATATCCCATGTAGAGGAATACTACCGGTGTAGACTGGAATAATTAGACGCAATAAATTGGAATTGAATTCAGGCTCTTCGTGTTATTCGCCGAACATAACTAATTATAAATTGCAGTAAAAACAGAAACGATTGAATACAAATCAGTTTATATGCACCTATATTTGTGTTCATTGTACGTGACAAGGAGTAGGGTCGCCTGTCGATCCTCGTAGGTTTTCTCCGAATTATTGAAATAAAATTAAACCATGTTAGTCCTGAAATTACCTAGTCTGTGTCGAGTTGACGTTAAACCCCGTTTCTCTCATGTCCATTTCTAGGTGTCAAAGAATAAAGATTTAGCCCCTTTAACTTTATTAATCCAACCAAGTTTTCTATATACCGGACTAAGAGCCTTTTCAAGGGACATAATCCACATACATAGGCCTATGTCGTATCAGACCACTAAAGTTTAATAGCGACACTACACTAAGGTTACTATATACCGTACTAATAAACAACATAATAAACTTATTACGGTGAGAGAGAGGGATAGAGAGAGAGAGAGAGAGAGAGAGATGGGGTTTAACGTCCACTTTACACAAACTATCATTTCATATATAATGCTATATTATATGAGCTTATATTAGGGTGCCCCGGACTCAAAAAAATCTCGAAAACTATTTGCAGTTATGACACTATATTTATATAAACAACAACCCTAGATGACCATTTATTATAAACTGTTAAGAAAGTGTACCTACGTGCTATATTTCACAAGATATATCCATTCGAATGTCCGTTAAAATAGACTGCTTTCGTGTTTGGTCGGCGCCATATTTGTTTTGATGTTGCAATGTTGGCGGAGTTATGTCCCCCTGGTTATATAAAATTATTGATTTATTTTCCGATAAGAATGAACCAACACTACCATTCGGGTCCATTCGTTTAAATAGAAATTTCCTATCTGATGAAATCTGCTCAATGCTCCGATTGAATTTAAGATTTCCGATCATGCGCAACGCAGCTCAGTTTTGGAACTGCTATTCAGGCGTAATTAATTTTAATATGTGCAGTCCAATTTAAATTTATTTAAGGTTTTGTAGATATATTTGACCAATCTATTTATATTTTCTGTATACCCATAGACACATAGGCCTATTTATATTGGTATTTATATGTGAATGTATCATTTTTAAATTAATATTTGATGTCCCATTTAAGAAATAATGTTCGGAAAGTATGTATATTGACGAAAAGTTTCATGGAGTAATTAGAGTATTAAATAAACAATGATAGACTATTTAAACCAATCTAACTGAAAAATATGCAATAGCTGATCAAGTTATGTACAGATTTGAGATGTATATTGACATTTTGAAGTTGGGTTTGAAAAAGTAAATACAAACTAGAAGATACATAATTAAGAACAAATTCAAATTCGGGCGGACGTTCCTTCTTGTAGGATAGCATTTACACAAGAATAAATATGCTGATTATATTAATATGCATTTCCTATAACTTTATAGGGACTGAAAGGATCGATAACATTAACAAAAACACATCTCATCGTGACCAACGCCCTCTGAATCAACATGTATGCCTGTATGTTAGATCTTCTTTCTTAACGGCATGTCGTCTATATTACAACACCCTGAACTCATATACATTCATGATGTACATTAGAACATCTGTCTTAGCAGATTTCTTTTTTTATAAAACAGTCAATATTATCTTGTCAGCTATTATACGAAAGAAATACTAGTTTTCCCAAAGATAAATAGGTTAAAAATTAAAGGTAATCAGCGCAGGTGTACTCACTTTATCAAAAATCACTTTATCAAAAAAAGCATATAACTCAAATCTTACCCCAAAACACGATCTGTTGCGACAATTCACTAATCGATTGATAATAAATAATACAGTCATTATTTACCAAACACAGATATATAATTTAGAACTAATCTGTAATAAACATATATTCCAAATTGTAACCCTTGGGACGAAATAAAAAGTTAAGTTTTACTTAAAGTATCTCAAAGGTAATTTTTCAAACACGATATCAAAGCAGATCTACAGTAGTAGGCGTATTTTGTAAAATAAATTGCTATCCGAAAATTGACCGATTAGTTCAAAGAAAACAGTTATTAAATAATGAATTGTTAAAATACTCTGAGAAGTGTCGGAATGTCGTTCTGCTGGGACGTCTGGATTGACAAATAAAAATGGTTTTAAAAAAGAAGAATGAAGAAATTGAATTTTTTATAACCGGTAAAAAGGGGCATTGAAAGTTTCTTCCGGTTAGGTAGGATCAGGCATGTCAATTAATTTTTGTAAATTTTCTTTTAAAACTGGAATCGAGTGTTCCTTACCGGCGACAGAAAAATAAAATATAGACTTACTAGAAACTTGCTGATTTAAAACATACCTACGAAACCGGAGCTGTGCCTTCAGTGCCTCTTTCATTTCCCTATCCGTAAGTTGTAAAAGCCCATTTTCCATACCCTCTTTACTTTTCCAAAGACCCGTCCCGACAATTTCTGTTGTTAGGCGTTCTTTTTTCCTAATCTCACGTTTTCCCTTTTCTATTAATTCATTCTTTTTCGCCAAAAGAACCGCTAGCTTTTTTTTTTCGATTTCTTCCCGTCTTTGCCTAAATTTAGAAAGTTGATTTTTAGTAATCGTTTGAGCATCCATTAAGATCAAATTACGTTTATCAGGTGAAAGATTTTTTTAGCAATTCATCAGATTTATTCATTTTATATAAAATGGACGCTTCGTTGCCAAAAATATTAGACGAGGGCGCGATCCTCATTAATCTATCGAGATGACTGAACACGGTTTCTGGTAATTTGTTGTGAGGCATGGCTGAACTCGAACACGAAGGATTAAAGTCATCTCGATACTCAAGTAAAATTTTTGCGATGTACTTTCTGAACTCGGCAAAGAGGACTTCCAAAATATGGACCAGGGTAGAATTAAGAGTTAAATCAGTATTAATTTTCGTTAGGTTAGCAAGGACCGAATCATTTTCAATTTTGATTAGAGATTGAAATGGGTGTGATTTACCTTCAACAAAATTTTGAATATTAGGGTTTTCGAAAAAATCATGTAATTTCTGATAAACAGTTTTCATGTCAAGTGCATTAATGCCGCTTTCTAATATGCGCCACAGTGGAGCAGTAATTAATTTATTTATCAAGCCCAAAGCCTGGCACTCAATATGAAATAACGGAATTTGAATATCTAAAAATATGCTTTGGGTCAATCTATTTTCTGCTCCGAAATCACCAAGAAATTTTTTTATATGCTTGGCCATATAATTTACAACTGCGGCATCGTGGAAAATTATATTAAACCGGTTACCATGAAATGGCGTTAGCGGTAATTTTGAAATCCCAAGGGACTTGAGATACAACTTAAAAGGCAAATAACAACCCGATTTTTCGTCCCCACCCTGCGTAAAAGCCTTACAGATGGTCCGAATCAATCGAACACACCCAGGTTCGTTTGCCAAAAATGAACTACCAGTCTTAAACGTATGGGCCGAATACGTTTGAAAATACATTTCCTCAAATTTCTTCAATTCAGACGCACTTTTATCGGCCAAACCAGTTAGTAGATGAAGACCGCAAAAGAAATGATTTATATTTAGGTGAATTTTTCGCTCTGAATCTGATAAATGTGACCAGTTTTCTACTAATTTAGAGCAAATATTGCCTCTGTACTGTGTAAATAAAGTGTTGAAAAGCTTTTCGGTGCTGGCTCTGTCTGACATTGTATTTTTAATTTCTTTTAATATTGATTCACTAATATCTCCAGCTACATCATCAAGATCTGCCAAAATTTCATCTAAAGTATCAAGAGTAGTTTGCGCAGATTTATCAGCCATATTTCGAAGACCAATAATAATTGGCGTATGAGTCGAGTCAGCGGTTATTGCATATGTACCGAATTTGGAGCCAAATTTTGTAGTTTCGTCCGTATATAATGTGGTATTTTTCGCTGACTTTAGGGTTTCCGAAACATGTTTTAAAGATACACCGACGCGCTCACATGATATTCTTTGAACTGTAGTTTTTGTTGGAGTATAATTAGATTTGAGTCCCGCGACAGCCAAACATGCGGTTATAACCGCTTCGACGTTCCTATCTGAAACATTGAGGTTTTTTAGTTGAATGACCAAATTATGGCATTCTGAAGTGTATCTTCGATTTTCGACATCATACAGAATTACTTCTTCCCTACGAGGCTGGGACATACAGCTCTTTTTTCTATTTGCCAAAACTTTCTTATTGTTAGCCTTCGTGCGAATCAATTCTTTTGAGGTCTTCCTTAGTCGATTTGTTAAACTGAAAATTGTTTTTTTATACCTATTGATCCTACTTGCTAAATTCCTATTTTTCCTATTTAATTTCGTCAAAGTCGCATCGACAGATGTCTGTGTCTCTCTATTAATTAAATGAACCTTGCTGGTATCTGTCGATGGTGTCTCGTCCACTAACCCGGGGAAAAAGGGACTGTCGAGATAATCGTCATATAATTTTAAAGCATTATTAGAATTATATTTATTTTTACCCAGCTTTCTAGTCTTTGTCTTCAGTCTGACCAGCCTACTTCGAATACTTGTGTCAGCAAACGTCGCGATGTCGTCATGTAAACTAGTAATTATAGACTGGTGCTCCGTATTGGTCGGAAATTTATTAATAATGCCTAGTACTAGCCTATTTGTAATTCTTGCGAAGGGAAGTTTAGTTATTGCACTGAGATCATATTGATCACCCAAACCAATGCTGGAAAGTAATTCATCGTTGGATGTCATGCCTGCTAAAATAACTGAATGGATTGACAACAAATTTTAAAAAGTACGTCTTAGACAGACGTACTTTTTAAAAAGATTTGTTTCCCTTTAACCCTAAAAGCCAATAGTCTCGAACAATAAATTATACTAAATCGAGACTATTGTGCGTTTCGATTAATTTCCGGTAGCAAATTTAAAATACGAAACAATTTGTTGATTTTTTAACTTGACAATCAGCGTTTTAGGTATCCCACGAAGATTTTAGGAACCTTTAAACAATTAAAAGATAAATACGACTTTTATTCTTATCCCGACTAAAGCAGTATTAACGGAGATGTGAAATCGTCGAAACTAAACGAGAACACTCTGTAAATAAATAGCGAATTGAAAAATATAAACGACAATAATTTTCAGAATTTCGAACGTGGTTTGCGATCAAATATTAGCTAAAGACAAACGCGTGGTGACAGTAATTTTAACTATCGTTTATATACCATCTTATGTTGTGACAATACTGCGTGCATAACCATATATAGTGACATTCGCTGCGGTGAATTACGCGCACGTGCAGCCCGGCGCTGTTTTAAGTGTTTCGTCATCATTCAGAAATTTGTCTTTGCAGAGTCAACAACTCGTAAGGTAAGACAACATTCGTTAGCCAATAAATTTGACTGCACGGGGCACTCTACTTATATAACCATTTTACATGTTACGTATATGTGACCGGTGACAGCCAAATGAGTCACTTGGGGTAAAAAATAATATTTGAGTTATGCATATATTCAGAAAGCACATGTTATAAGCTTTTCAATGATATATAAAATGTAAAGATTGGGTGAAAATTAAAAAAGTTATAAACAAACTAAGTTGAAAAAAAGTCATGGCGCGATTGTCGCAAAACTTGAGAAAATCATGCTTAAAGCTTGGAACCATTCCAAAAAAAAATTCCTTAGCAACCATCACTCAATTGACTTGAAATTTGGCACCGGTACAGAATTGTATATTGTCAACAATATCTGAAAAGGTCAATTACATACCTAATAATTTTTTAGGATTATCAAAGGATTAATAAAGCATTTTTTGGAAAAATTTTAGAATCCGAATCCAGAATATACCAAAATTACTTTCTCAATATAGGCTCAATATGCAAAGGTTTATTCACAAGTAAAACACAGTGTATAGTAATATCTTACCCTAAAGTATCTAAAATAGTCCCATTTAATAAATTATTATACATAAATTGTTTGCATTAAAACCATTAAAAAAAGCGAACGATTTACTTGATTCCATGCTGTGAAAATGGAACATGCACAGGCGGTAATCCACTATACAAAACAAACAAACTAAATTGGGTGTATTCACTTTTGAACCACTAGACCATGGGCAGGTGACATGACAAAATTTGCTATCCCTACAGAAAAATACACCTGCCCTGAATATAAAAATAAAGTCGTCTATTTTTTAGAAATTATTTTAGTGACTAAACATAAAATAATAACAAAGTACGGTAACAAATATTTAAGCATCCAAATGTTCGAATGTTGTCTCAACGTATCCATGTTATCATCCATAATGTATTGAGTGTTATAATTGTAATAGACAGCAACAGCCATAAAAGGAGGAATAAAAAGGAAAAAAATATCAGAAAAAGTTTTTGTTGTTCGATCGTTTTAATAGCTACGTGTTCAATTTAGCCTACCCTTCTCGCAAGCTCACTTTTTTTCTCATTCAACTCCTGCGTTTGCCGCATTGATAATGAAATATCACAATACAAGAATACTAAATTAAACTATAGGCCTACAATGTCAGGACTCTCAAAGAAATGGGGGGTTATGAAAAATCAAAGTGTAGCTATATAAATAATTCGAAAAACAGTGGTAATTCTAACAGTAGTAGCACCGATCGTGTGAAAAAGAGAGCGAGAATTAAGTGATGTGATGAAAATACATTTTTGGTACGGTACGCTATTATTATTATTACGGCGTTTGCATTCTTTGTGAAGTGAACACTTGGGAGTTTATAAAATGCAGTATTTATTTCTATTTATTTATCATTAAACAACCAAATGCTGTGAATGACATTAAAAGGAAGACATATTTTTTTACAAAAAAAATATTGCGGTGTATTCGGCAAGGAATGTTGTCGTTTATTTTAGAAGAGTTATTTTTAGTACCGGAAGCTTTTACCTGTAGAACTATCGCGTGCTTAGTAAGTTAGTTCTGAAGTATAGTTTAATTTAGTATTATTGCGCGGGAATTAGAATGCTTTAAATGATTATTTGTGATGAATCGATAAAGACAACAAACTTTAAGTAGAATTAGGCGTAGACGGGTTGCGTAAAAGTGACAAAGCCGGAGATATCATTAGCACACGAACCCCCCTGAGCCTCGTTTTGGACGGAACCAGATACCCGGATCATACTGAAGTAGAGCTACTGTCCAATCAAAGGGCATAATCCCTGTCACGTGATACATAGGAGCGACCGTCCATAGCAACATGCTAGATTATTTATAGATTTTACCCCCGATTTGATTGGTTGAAAATGATGTTATTGGGGTTTAGGTTGTCATAATATAAAAATAGATTTTTTCGAGCTTGCCGTACATGAAAACCGGAAGCGAATATTCCAACCATAACATCGTCAATTTGGCGGACGAAAATGGCTAGTTTTTACGAAAATTCTTTTGTTTTTAGCATTGATGTTAAGGACACTACTTACAAAACACCCAATTTATACACTAAATTAATTAAATATTTAAATTATTCTGGGTTACTCCTATAATAGACAAGTTAAGGCATCGGATTTCGCAAAAAAAATTTTTTTTTCAAGATCAAGCTCAAGTAGCTATTTTACATCGTAGCCTTAAATGAACATTCCCGACAAGCGACTCATTTGCATATCACCAGTCACATATATCGATCGGAATACAAGAAGTGGAAGGACATCCGAGGACCCGGATAAAACCAACGACGTCAGTCGGGCGACCCTACTCCTTGTCACGTACAACCGAGAATCAAAACCACACCAGTTCCTCAATGATAGACCGTACTCATATTTCAGCACGTCCCGAATCTGAAATTGATGATAATTCCTTCTGCCGTGCCTATTTCTTCTAAAACAATCCGCCATTTAAATTTGATCCCTCCTGTTTTGCTTCATCTGTATTTCAATGAACGACTCGGTCCTATAATCAAAAAATGATGTATCACTACGCCGTGATGTAATCAGATTCAGTAAACGGGAAATCTATAGAAAAGAATTATATTTATTTTTTTGTGCATGTAAGAAACTATTGGGTGATAAATAAAAATCCCCTTCTCGTCTTTTTTGATATAAAAAAATATCAAACCTCGTCCATAAAAAAAAATCAAAAAGAACAAATCGGCAAAGCCTTGTTTTTTTTTTACTTCATCGGCTTGTGTTGATATTTTTTTATATAAAAAAAAGACGAGTAGGAGATTCTCTACTTCCCAGCCACATTTAAGTTCTCTAAACAAGTATTTTCTGGTCAACATTTTTCGAGAGAATATTTCCCAATTTCAGGTTTTAAACTTAAAATGATTCACTGTCATTCATTCAACCAAGCACAATGTCAATGGACCGTAACGCGTCTATACGGTGTGGATATCAACGCTTTGTCATTATGACTAGAAAAATTATTGCCAAAGGTAAAAATGAATCGCCATGTAGGAAAAAGTTATCGCCAAAAAATCCGCCAGATTGAATATTTTATCGCCAAGATTATATTTTTATCGCAATTGGCGGAAATGGCGATCGACAGCGTGAGCGCTGTTGACACGTAAGTGCTTTTAACATTTTCTGACACCCTGGGCTCGCCCAAAGTCGTTTCCCCCAACTGCTTAAAGGGACAGTAACATTCTTGATGGCGTGACAGGTCCAGAAAAAATTTTAGCCTTATTCTAACTACAAGATGTTTGTGTAAATTACCTGTTGTGTAAATTATCCATTACATCCTATTTTACTTGTCCAGAGGGTTCGAAAATATGTTTAAATCCAAGTTGCATTTGAAAGTGCTTACGTAAGGCTTTTCAAACCATGTTACAGCATGTAGTTGAAAATTTTCCAATTTTTAAAATTAGGTGTGTTAAGATGAAATTTGTATCATTTTTTAATTGAAATATTGTAAAAAAGTAGGCCTACAAATTGTTGACCAGAATAAAGGTTGGAACATATTATTCAGTTACAACAAGAGTGGTATTGGGGCTTTAAGACCCCTACGCGCAAGCGAATTATTGAAATAAAATTGAACCATATATAAGTCCCGAAATGATCTAGTTTGTGTCGAGTTGACGTTAAACCGGATTTCTCTCTCTCTCTCTCTCTCTCTCTCTCTCTCTCTCTCTCTCTCTCTCTCTCTCTCTCTCACATAAAGCCACGACACGATCACTCGTTACACTTTCTCTTCTACGTCAAAATAGTTTTAACAGAGTCTCAGAAATAAAAATCTGTGTACGTATAGAATTTAAGCGCCAAAATATAGAGGAATTTGTGTATTTTCCTTGTCTCAAAATTTCAGCTCAACAATAACACATGCAGTCGTTTGGAACGTGAACGACGTAACACTTTAAAAATTTCGGGTGAATTTTGTCGTCCCGTCCTTGTCTGGTCCTCCGTGCTGCACCCCCTCACGCGGATTCAAGAATTATACAATATGCACCTAAATCTATCATTTTTAAAACACCACATAATAACTTTTCGAAACTTCAAAACCTGTCTTTATAATGAGTATCCTGGGTCAGTCATTCACCCACCTGATCAGAAATGCAATAATTAACATTCACATGCACGATTTGTGTACGTATTTACACATTTATTTTTTGTTACGGCCAGTTTAAACGTGATACCTGTATCATTATTTTCCCATCAAGTCTCTGCTAACGACTTTAGGGTCTAGAGGTATATCACGAATCGCAAGCAAATGAGCCTGTTGCACGACATAAAATAATCATTCCAAGAAAAAAAATAATAGATAAAATTTTAGAACATACATTTGAAACTTGATGATTAAAAGGATTTGTTGTCTATTTTCTCCCGCTTCTTTTATTTTATTTTACAATGAACAGACAACTGATTTATTTATGAGAAGGACCCAGACAAGTGATTATTTGTCCATTGACTTCAAAGTTAAGGATATAAGAGGAGATAATTCATAGTATGTGGACTCAGACTAGTAAATATTTGCCCATTGACTTAAATGTTAAAATGGTTGTAACATCACAGACTCTAGCATTTTGCTCAACATTCCGATGGTTCCAATCGTTTTAGGCACAATGGGAAAAACCTTAGGCAAGCTCCTCATCATAAATTTGAAGGGGGGTGACCGTTTAGATTTTTTGCTTCGGGGATCTGAAGTTGACTGGGGGGGGGGGGATTTCACTTTCGACACAATGATTGCTCTGCAGAAAGACACTTTACAACCCCTATCCCTCCGCTGTAATATCATCAGTATTATCTAAAACTGCTCCGAAATTGCAAATTTGATCCCTTTTCTCCTATTCTACACCACAAATGCAGGGGAAAAACAAAAGAAATGAAATAAAATGAATTGAAATGGGTTTTAACGTCTTAAGTTTTTGCTCCGACAGGGCTAATGAAAACGGGTATATGCCATACAGTGTGCTATGAGGGAGATGTTGTCCTGGAAGCTGCACTATGTCATGAAGATTTTGAATGTTTTATACGAACAATCAAAACCATTAGACAAAATTCAAAGTCCTAAAAAAACGGTATAGGCAAAATAGTGTAATCTGGCAAAATAGTGTAATCAACATATGGACTGTTCACCGTGTACAAAATACACGACAAATAGTGGTAAAAGGTATCCGGAAGAGTAAGCTTACCCGAGGATCACGATGGCTAAGTGGATGAGGCGCTGGTTCGCTAGCCTGGAGGTCGGGTGTTCGATCCCTGCATTGGCCGAGAAAGTACATCTCGATTTCCCGACGTGATTTTCCCTTGTCAGTGATGCAGAAGGAGGACCTGACAAGGACAGCTGCCTAGTCGTTCGGATGGTACGAAAAACCGAGGTCCCGTGTACACATTGGAGTGCCCGTAAAAGATCCCTTGGCAGTTGGAATTCGATATAAGAGCAGGCTGTAGCGCCCCTGCCCTGGCAAAATTTCCCTCATAGCACACTGTATGGCGTATGCCCGTCTTCAATTAGCTCTGGTTAAGTGCATTACAGTAGGACGTTGAACCCCATTTCAAAAAAAGAAAGAAAAAAAAGTAAGCTTACCCTGCTCCCCGATGTCCAGGTTTGGTCAGAAGGTTCCTTCGGACATTACAGAATGCACAAACTCCACATTTTAAATGATTTCTCCTCGGCGTTTTATCGGTAACATTTCTGTATTATTATATTAAATTGATATTTTTATTTCCTAATTTCACACGATAGGGGGAATCAATTGGTTGGTTTCTAATAGCCATTTAAAAAAACCAAACCATATACCAAAAACTGCCAAAAATATATGACAAAAAACACATACAATAACATAAAACAATTTCATTCTTGTACAATCTAAAAACAACATTATATTTACAATTTACAAAATCCTTCTTGTTTTACATTAGCCCAATTGGAAAATGATTTCTGGAGATCCGGTTGATTTTTAGTTAGCTTAATTGACATCAAATTTGACAGTGTTTCTGGTTTCAAACTGTTTCTGCTTGCTGTTTTAATTAGATTTTGCCCACTAAAACCTCGTTCACATTCAACGGTTGCAACAGGTATACCCAACAATCGGGAAGCAATTTTATGAACATTAACACAATTTGACTTTTCCTTTATGGCAAATTTTAATACATCAGCAATGCTATCCATTGGACAATCAACATATTTTAAATAAACCCTGAATGAAAAAATCTCTAATACATAGTCATTAACATCCAGTAGACATGGTACAAGGGTGAATCAGCGAAATGGATGTATGAGATGTGTTGTTGACGTTTGGGAAAGTAGACGAGGGGAAATGTGTAGGGAGTGATAGTTAGATGTATTATGAATGGTTAGAGTGAAATACTATGCCACCACCGTAACACCACAGCTTTCTGATTTGTTAGACAGGAGTGATGTAATAAGTCCGACAATAATAGATAACATTATTCTGATTTTATTGTCGTCTTTTCCCACTTGCACTGGTTGTACGCCATTTTGAAACTAGCTGACGAAGACAGCTCGGGCAGCGATTGTTCGACTCCGGGCTGCTCTGTCAGTCGTATCATGTCACTCGATATTCACTCGGTAATTCACGGAATTCCACGATAAAAAACACGGTAATATCGTGTTTCATCAAACCTCCGCGATGCGCGTACTGTATGTTTTAACCTTGACCTGTTACTCAGTGATAAGCCTCCGCTGCAAAAAGAGTTCTCGCCTTTTTATTATTAGTATAATGACTTCGTCATGTGCGGCAGGTTAGTTTGCTTCTAAAAACACTGTTTACCGTTCCAAAAAATACAAAAGTATTTTCTACCAGACAACCATGGTTCTATTCACCGAGACTAGATTCTTTCTCTCGGTGTAAGGATATTATCGCTATGAATAAGTTCATACACTGTTGAGAAAATAATCCCGTTGGTTTGCTTAGCAACAATTTGAGCATGAATCAACACTGTACTGAAAATTCTGTGCGTAATAAATATGAACGGTCTTCAAACATTCGGTTTATAATTAGCGATACACAGGTACAGTGGCAAGTTTTATGCTTAACAGACCTAATACCTCAAAAGTACCTACGCGCGAAATCCCAGATTTTGGTACATGTAGAACAAAAAAAATAGTGCCAGTAATAGAAAAACTAAGAGTTCGCGCATAAAAAATGCACGAACGTACCAGGCGCGATGTCATCTAGATCAATTATTTGGAAAAAAAACAAACTTAATGACCCGATATAAGCCAGGTCTCCATCACAATTTACATCAAATAATCTACATGGAAGCAGCAATGTTTGTTATTGTATCCATATATAGTATGCTGTATATATCTGACTCACTAATGAAATAAAATATTGTTTAAACCAAATAATCTACACAGTTTATTCAAAACAACACTATCCTCTTTTCCTCAAATCTAACTTCTAAATTATTAATAACATTCCTTACAAATTTCATCTCTATCACCCTAGCATCTTCCCTTTGTTTTTTCCCATCCCTAATCTTTTGATCATTGAACAAAAAATGTGCCTCTCCTAATGTGTCAACACTCACTGTTGTTGGGAATGTGTTCAATAAAGTTAGAACATTGATTCCCTAATTCCCTGATTCTATGCCCTGCAAATGAGAAATGGTTGACGCCAATAGAGTATTTACATTTGAAAAAAAAAACCAATATCACATCTACAGAGTATTGGTAATACATCTGACAAAAAATGAGTAATGTACAAAAATATATAAGTTATTGATTTCAGCAAACCAACAGTTTGGGGAGAATTATCTTCTAATAAGCTGGTATTAAGCTGGAATAATTTCTTAGTAATGCGGTTACGGATCCCTCAAATGATAACCACCTAGTATTAGATATTTGCTTAAATCTAGTACCCGAATCAGCAAGAATTTCCTGGATTTATTCAATTCTGGATAAGTTATTGGGCGAGTTTGAAAAATATTTATAAATACAATTTACTAGTTCCTGATATTTCATTAGGTATGGTATTGAATCTGCAGCACCGGATGAACACAAGGCAAGTCTATGCGCAATACAATGGGTAATCGGTAATCCTGGAACTATTTCTTTAAATCGTGTTGTCAGCCCACTCGTACTCACAACCATCAGTAGCAATCCCACAAATGTTTTTCACATCCAAGTTCATTTTCAAACAATAAGTCAGTAATTTCAGAATATTATCAGCAGTTGCCCCATCCGAAAGTTTTCTGATCCCCAAAAAGTCTGTTGTAACATTATTACAAAGATATATCTCACATACACTATTAAATTTTGATGACACAACTTTGTCTTTATCCAATTAAGATTCCGTAAATTAAGTCCTATCCACAGTTGGAATGTATTCTGCTTCTGGGGCCAAAATCAACGCCGAGAAGTCTGAACTCTTATTATCCGTCAGTGCCGTCTAATATACTATATATAATACTCTGATCGATCCAACCGCTAGCGAAGATCTTCACGTATTGTATCAGCTATTACTGCCCGAAATTCTTGGATACTTTGTGTGTATACGATGTATGGTTATCAACTAACAAATCTTTGAAATGTTCAGCACCCTGAAAAACATAAATAAGCAGCAGCTGATGGGATGTATTAGAGATAATTACCGAAGCTCCATTAGAATATTTTGGCTGATCGGATGAATTATTATTAAAGTTTGGTTTCGAAAGATTATCGGAAAATTTCTTTGTTTAAAGATGTATTATGCAAGATTTAGATAAAGAGCTGGGCATTCTTCTATAATAACTAAAAAAAGGTAATCAAAACTGAATAATTTCAAAATTTCATCAAAAATATTTTATTCTGGGCCCAGTTATGGCTGCTTGAAGATGTAGCATAACAACTAAATATAATGGAAATTTAATCAAAATTACTTTATACTGTGTCCAGTGTTCGAGGGGGTAGCGTAAGAACTAATATATTGTAAATTTCATCAAAATTACTTTACTCTGGGCGAATTTATGACTGGTGTGCTTGATAGAGACAGGAGAACCCTCGCCGAAACGTCGCTGAAATAAACTCTTCAAGTAACTTGTATTCCCATAAAATTGTGTGATGTCTTTTCTCATCCAGTTACTAAATGCCACTTACACAATGAATATAATGACTGCTTGAAGATGCAACGTAGATAAATTATTATCGCAGTAATGGTACTTGACAACCTAGATTAAGTCTCGAGTATCCATGTTATCATTTAATTGTCTTATCTCGTGGATTTTTCAATCCATTTAAATCTCGACAAATAAATGTCTTTAGAAAGAATAATTTTTATAAGATTTGAAGCCAGACAAAAAGTCCATCAATTGGCAGATTTAGCTCTTACATAATGTTTTATTTGTGACTTTATTAGCTTACTGTGTGGGCACGGGAACACACAATCAAATTTCAAAATTGCGTCGGGCGAGAATTAACTAGCATCCAACTTGTTTCAACTTTTTTTTAAAGGAAGTTTCTTAATTCAGTTGGGGGTTGGGATGGCCTAGTGGTCTAGAGTGCCGCGCTTCGACCTCTAGCTCGCCGGCCACCTCTGGCTTGCGGCTGTGGGTTCGAGCCCTGATGTGTGCGTATGACATGGAGATAGCGGGGCCTTCTCAACCCCATGGGTTTCCCGCGGGCACTCCGGTTTCCGCCCACTGCTAAAGATCCCTACGCGCAAGCGAATTATTGAAATAAAATTAAACCATGTTAGTCCCGAAATGACCTAGATGTGTTGAGTGGACGTTAAACCCAATTTCTCTCCCTCACCAATGTTCTTCATTCTTAATAAAGTGTATATAATATAGCTTTTGATGGCTGCTCTGACAGAGTTGGCGAGCCCTCTAAATCTTTTACGCCATAGACTGACCTTGGTGTTAAATTTCTTTCACAAATATGGAATAAACATTCCCATTCTCCAACGACCAAGGGGAACATTACCTTAATCGGTCCACCAAACACATTTCATACCGAAGATAGAATTGGATGGATATTTTGACAATACTATAGGTGAAGTGGTTCATACAACTTTATTACTTAAAGATACATTATGTAAGATTTAGATAATTCAAAAATAGAGAATGTAAAGGTAATTTGTCAAATTGATCGACTATGAACCGAGATATCAGCTTTGGGCATTTCCGCCTAGCCTCGTTCATCATTACTAAAAAATAGTATGTTAAAAAGCATAGTCTCGTTTATCCATTGTTTTGATTTAATTATCAATGAGCCTTAGCAGCATATAGGAATCTAATCCAGTCGATATCAAAGGCTAGCCTTGACATCGAGAGTTGATTATGGTCTGGATCAGTTAATTAATAAATTAGATAAGATTTCAGGCCTAAAAATAGACCAATAATAGGCAGATTTTGCTCTTGCATAATGTTCGTTTAAGCAGCTAGGGACAAATGTTCCTAATAGCTTCTTTGACAGCCTTGGTGATCTCTGATGAATTTTGCCCAACACCCTCTTTTATAACCAGGGTATGTGGCATGGAGATATTGGCCCCTCTCAACCTCGTGGGTTTCCTTCAACTGCTAGAGACCCCTACGCGCATGCAAATTATTGTAATAAAAATTGAAAACCATACGTTAATCCCTAAATGACCTAGTTTGTGTCGAGTGGGCGTTAAACCCCATCTCTCTCTCTAATGAATTTGCCCAACACCCTCTTTTATAACCACCTAATTCTTTTACGTCATAGACTGGCCTTGGCGTTAATTTCCTTTTAAAGTATGGAATAAACACCCTCCATATTCGTATTCTTTTACATCCACGCCAATGTGTTCACAGACCTCGGTTGTTTGTCTTACCCGAACAACTAGACCCTGGCATGTAAGGTCGCCCGTCCTACACATTGACAAGGGAAGCCCACGCCGGAAAATACCAACATCTGGTCTGAAACCTTGACCTCACTGAGCCACCGCAATTTAAAACAAAAATCATACATTATTGATACATTGGAATTTATAAGGTGATTATTATAAGTAAGCTGCGATTGTGTGACATAAGTTTGTATATAGGATGAAAACAGCTTTGGATTGTTTTCACTGTAATAGGATACTTGTATTTCAGAACTAAGCCTATGGATTAAAACTGTATTGCGTCCATCATGTTTTAAAGTCATTTTTGCTCTCCAGCATTTATGTTAAATGGTATTAACTTACAATATTACAATGTTAAATTTCTACCGCTTTCATTGAACACATAATTTCTTTCTACAATCAGGTAATAAGCTACAATATTGTTTTGAGAAATGTTTCGGAGCTGGCACAATTTACCCCATTACGGAGTTAAGTTGATCCAAGGTGTGGGGTACATTGATCCTTATCACTAGATACATGGCAAAAAGGTCCCCCCCTGTGGACCGGGGCTAGCCTAGTGCTACATAGTAGAATGGGTCCACACCCCCCTCAGCGTTTCGTAAAAGGTGACTATTGGGGATAGTGGTCTGTTGGCTGATTTGTTATCTATTGGTCTGTCATCAACTGAGTCAAGGTGTCGAGCCCCGTTCTCTGAGATCTCAGTGACAAGGTGTGGGTTGGCCTTTTACATCATGCAGGTGTACGTACCCCTGCAGCGCAAGTACTCCCAGCGCATAAGCAGATCATCTGCAAATACATATGGATCGGCGCAAATTGACCAGATTGTCAGTGTCGACGTGCCATAAAACGTCTCGATTTCTTTTTGTTAAAGGTAAGACAATATGAAGAGAGATCAGGATGGATGGAAAATTAATTTTAACATATTTTACTACATCCCATATTTGGTAAGTCTAGGTGTGGCGGAAACATAAGTTTGCTGCATCTTCTTTGTAACAACTAATTTTGGTTGCGGAAGCTTGCAAATAATGCCATCTTTAGGAAATGCTGCTTCGTCATTTTCATTTAAGAAAAATACAATGTCATCTACACCAAACCCATTGAAGGATTATTCCTCCAAATTCATCATCATTATGTACATAATCAATTCGACCAAAATAATTTATGTCCCGCAACTTTCCGGTAACCCTTACTACTACAAAGTCTCCTTCCTAATTTCGTCTTATGATGCCTCACTATCAGTGTGACACAGTTTCATGTCGTAACATGAATCCGACGAGGTGCTGGTTTCTGTAGGCGTTGCCTTTGAGTTACATTTGAAAATAAAGCTTTTTAAAAGACATAATTAGTTGATTTACATGATAGGAGTGTTCGTTAAAATTGTGGTTTTTCCTTTCTTCCGTCCTCCTTGTCTCTTAGCTTTTCTAGGTCCTGCTTTTGGCAAAAGAAGAAGTTGTGAAGGGGACACATATCCGGAAAATACATCGCCATCATTGAAACTAGTATCAGTTTCTGTTGATGACTTGACTGGATGGGGGCTTTCAGATGTTGATGGAATTAACACTAACTGGAATTTTATCAGCTGCACTGTGGTTAATAACCAGGTCTGCGTTTACCCCTAATGCCCGATCTGTTAGAACAACAGGGGCAAAGTCTATATCATCAACAAGATCTCTTAAATGGGTATATCCCAGTTGATTGGAATCCAGATATAATATTTCTTGGACTAAATGCCGCCGTATGTGTCCCATTGACCAATTAATTTTTCATAACCTTTTTTTTATTCAGATTTGTATCTGAATAAGGGTTGGGGAACAGACATAGCTTATATTAAACCCTCTCCCTGTCAGATGTAGATACATGTATTTAAATTTTAGTAAAAATAAAAATTATTAAGATAATAATCAAAAAAATATTCAATGTACACGTGCAAGTGTGATTATAGTGAAAATATATTTATAATGAATGCTTATAGTTGTCCCTTGAACCCTCTGGTGATTTCGAAGAACGAGTGGACGGTTTTAAATTTTTTTAGTGAGTCTTCCACGTCGTCAGTTGCGTGCTATAAGTTATTCATTGTATTGTTACGCGTATCTGAATATAAGGAGCGATTCAATAAAAATGTTCAGTGTCTTCGAATTGATGATCACATTTACAGTATGGGTTGTCAGAAATAATGACCTAAAAATTTATGTCCATTTTGATTGCTGCAAGAGAGACGTAGTTAAGAATGGATGCTTTGGTTTGTGCGAAATCCAAACGAAAAGTTTTTTTGGTGATGATGAATCATGGGCCATATGTTTTGAATTTAAAATATTTAGAGATAATGATTTTTTTTGTGTCTGCACTTAATTTGTTCTATTCTCTAATTGACGATGGTATGAAAGGATTATAGAAAATATTTGTTTTACATTTATAATCAGGTAGGCATGTGTTTCGGAGATTATAGTGAGTGATTTTTGTCAAGATTAAATCAGGAAGATAAGATGGACAAAGGTCGTTTATAATTTTATAAATGAATTTAAGTTTATGTCTTCTGCGTCTCTCTTTTAGCTTCTTTATATAACAGTCTATGGCTGGTACCCAGGGGCGGATTGGCCCATCGGGCGATCGCCCGAAGGGCCGGTCAAACAAACAATGAAAAGGGCCGGTCGGCACCCCCCCTCCCAAAAAAACCCAATTCGTCTTAATAAAACCTTTTTCTGCCGAATTCGTCTTAATAAAACCTTTTTCTGCCGAATTCGTCTTAATAAAACCTTTTTCTGCCGAATTCGTCTTAATAAAACCTTTTTCTGCTGAATATAATATGGGGGGGGGGGGAGTATTGGACCGGCCATGGGGCGATGGTGATCATTTTGTATGTGGCCGTTGGGTTTAACGGGCCGCTAAGGCATCACTGGAGTCTGGAATGGGCTGGTATAATAGACTTTCTGAGCCGGGTGTGCTGGGCGATGTGGGCCGCAATGGGGATTCCGAATTTCATCCGAAAATTTCATCGGATTCACCCGACACTGTCGCCCGCAAATTTACTAATTATTAAGTCACCTGCACCCTGTTTGTGGGGATACGCCAGAAACGTCTGCCGATGATTCGTAACTCCAAAAAAAATCAATTATAAGGCCTCGGCAAGCTGGATTTCGGGCAGACGGGTTAAGCGAAAAAAAAGTTTATTTCATCTACTTGGCAAAATAAAGTGCCCGAAATCTAGTAAAACACTAATTGTACGTGTTTGCGGCCGTCAATTATGCCAAAAGTTTCTTGGGGGGTGCCGCTGTCTTTAAACTTGAAATTGTTTCGGGTTCGGGCATTTCTAGTTTGCTTTCCTAATTGTCCCTGTTTTAATTTATACTGAGCATCGATTATTATTTGTGAATGCAGCTGATTTGATGGTTTCCGGCCCCAATCCGCCCCTGCTGGTACCCCTTACAACACCACATATGGACCTAATTGCATCAAGTTGTAGGTGCTCTACTTTGTTAGCTAGTTGGTCTGTGCAGTTGTCCCAGATGACATCACAATAATCAAAGAGAGGTAGGATAAAGGAGGTATAGATGGTTTGTAATGACTTACGTTTAAGTCTGTATTTAAGGGATCTTAAACAATTGACAGATTTGCTGTTTTTTTTTTCGATAATATCGTTAATATGTTTATTCCATTTGCTATTTTCATTGAAAAGTCAGGCCTAAATGTTTGTGATATGGGAACTCCTTGATAGGGTAGGTAAAATAGGATTTTGTTTGGTTGTCAGTGCTAGTGTTTCGGTACCAGCCCTGATTTAGCCCATGGGTCAATTTTATCCAGGTCATTGTTTAGAATATTTGCGCATTTGGTAGGTTCATCAATTTTTTTAGATAAAGGGAAGTGTCGTCAGCAAAGAGTCGAACATTTGATGTGATATTACTTACAATATCATGTATATAAATGAGAAAAAGAAGAGGACAGAGAACAGAGCCCTGTAGCACGCCCGAGGAAATGGTTTAAGTGGAGGAGGAGACACCCCCAGTGACAACATAATGAAGGAATGAAATGGGGTGTAACGTCCTACTGTTATGCACCTAACCTGGGCTGATGGAAGACGGACATACGCCATACAGTGTGCTATGAGGGAATTTTTGCCCGGCCAGCGGCGCTACGGCCTACTCTTATATCTTTTGTGTAAATCATATGTGGCGCAGTCCCCCTGCACTTACTATTAAACTGATTTCATCACTCTCTGCACTTACTATTAAACTGATTTCATCACTCTCTATCAGATAGAATCAACGTTATCTTGTTTCAAAAGCCTCTACAAATGGAATTGCTTAGCTCTGCTTAGCTATAGCGGGAGAGTTTAATCATTGTACTCAATCAAGACATTCACCTAATGGACATCTTCATCTAGTTTAAACATTCTACCTCAATTAGCCAATCAAATTGCTTATCGCTCCTTAGCCTGAACAGAAAATTCTCATCACCGCACTTTAGTCAAGGTAAATGATATGAATCTATACCAAAGTTATCCTGCCCCAAAGCATCAGCCAATCAAATTGCTTATCTATGTTACCCTAAGCAGACAGTATTCATCATCGCACTCCATCAAAGGAATTCACCGAATGAACGCCTACACCAAGTTTGAACATTCTACCTCAATAAGAAGGAGCGTTATTGTGTTTCAAATTCTCGGCTAATCAAATTGGCTATCGTTCTGTTTAGCCTAAGTATTGATGTGATGAAACTATTTACAGAGTTTGATCACTCTCACTTAATTATTAATAATAATAATTTATTCGTACAAAATACGTACAATTACAAAAGTATCAATACACACATAAATTTGACCTTAATATATACATAATTGTAAATTCAGTTTGTACAAAGTTCACTAATTATATCATTTAAACTGTCATCGATTTCTCTAAAAAATATAAAATCTCTGATGGCGCCTGCCTTAATTTTATCATTCTGTGATTTTGAGTTGATGTCGATTTAATTTACTGTGGATAGAATTTTACTAAGAGACATTATAGCTGGTTCATATTTTGATAAACCATATCTATAACAAATATAGTTTAAACTGTTACCCAAGGTTGACTGACTGCCGTGTACAGCAACTTAGCACACATGTTTGTACATATGTTTTTACCATTGGCAGTACCTTTCACAAATTTGAAAAACCTTTTATGAAGCTGTACTTCAATAGAATAATCATAGCAGATTAGATTCAATAAATGACAGTGTGCCCGTTGTGGTATATTCCATATTTTTCGAATGGCTTCTCGCCATGCACAAAAGAAAAAAGCAACGCTTTTATGGGAGTAATCCCATAACTGAACCCATACAGTGGCATACAATAAGACTTAATTAACTTATGTAGAATCCATGTATAAACAACTTTAAAATTTATAAGCATTACATTTACTTTTGTCTGGAAATGGTGAATAAAAGATTCAATAATCTGAGAACTTAATACATTGCTGAATGCATTTCTTAAGTGTTTTTTGCAGAACTGACATATTCAATTAGTTTATAAGCAAGAGTTTCTTCTGTTGTAGTACTGTATGGTTTCCTTTATAAAGAAAGTGCAATGTGTTGTGGAATGATTTGGCTTAAAACCGTATTGCAAGTCAGAGCTTTTTAGTATGTTGCAGTTGTTCTCAAGGATTATCCAGTCAAAAAGTTTGCCAACTATACTGCTGAGGGCTATACCAAGGTTATTATCCGAGGAATTTAAAGATCGTTTTTTTGTTTTTCGGAATAGATATAATAGTAGACAATATAAAGTTATGAGGTGAATAACCATGTGTAATTAGGGCAGTTAATCTCAAATACAGGCGAACAAGATAGTAATAAGGTGCAGAAATAATCTGCTCTGAGGATTGTCCAATTCCACCATCTTTCGTTCCATGTCTAAGATGTTTTACTGCTTTAATAACATGGCCGGTTGTTATTATATGAGTGTCACCACAATTATTAGTACAACATTTCCAACTTATTTCAGATTCAATGTAACCTTTTAGACATTTTAAAACATTATTATCAAATGAAACACAATTAAACAAACGTTCGTATTTTTGTTCAAGCATAATTCCAATTGGCAAAGTGTGAGATGCGTTATTGATTTTGTTAATTTCTCAATAAGTTTTCAGCTATCTGTTAGAGCGTATCTCAGCTTCATTCTTTTGGATAAAGTTGTCGTGTCCCAAATTATAAACTAATCAAATTACTGCTTAACCTCAGCAGACAGTGTTCAGCATCGAACTCCATCAAAGGAATTCACCGAATGAACGCCTACACCAAGTTTAAACATTCTACTCCAATTAGACGGAGAGTTATTGTGTCCCAAAAAGTGTGACGGGCGGACAGCTGTCTTATAAATTAAGTGTGATGCTAATAACAAATTTCAATGTGACATATACATAAACCACTCGACAAACCTCGACAGATTCCGGCTAGTTTAAAGTTTAAACTTATTTTATTGCATCGACATTGGCATTGTAAAATACAAAAGGATTAAACAAAAGTTCTGACAACTCATAAACGTCTTCTCCTTAAAATATTAATTGACGAGAATATTTTAAAAGATAGATACGAAAATATTAATTTCATTGAAATAATCATTAATATATTGCATTAGAATGTCAGTTTATATAAATGGAATATTTTAACAAATAATAGTTATAAATTACGTAATACAAACTAAACACATTTACATGTACAAAATAAAATAAAACTACTATATAGATATATAATATTATAATTGAATTTAGGTAAATCGTTTAGTTGATGTTATAAAGTATGAACTTAAGAAATTATATAAGTATTCTTTTCATCGGGCAGATCCACATTGATTAATGGATACCAGTCTTTTGCTGAATAGGTTGTCAACTAACTATTATACGACCATGGGCATTGTTTCCCACTCTTAAAAATCTATGACACAGGAAATAACAACATAATTACCTCCCCTGTTTTGCTATTGACAACTTGAGGCAGCCATTTTCCTACGTTGGAATTTGAAGTTGAAAATGATATGTTTGCCAATTTCTCAGCTAGCAATTGTGAATTATAGGATTATTCTTTAACAAGGTGGGACTGTTTATGGATACCATCTATTTTAAGGCTTTATTTTAATAAATTTTAAAAATATAACTTACTAATATGAAATTGTAGCTTTAAGAACACGTAAGGAAAAGATAGTAAGCTGGCACTGCCAGGCAGGATACGCCCACATTTTCGAGAGATTGATAGAGGACAAGCAATTTTGAAAGTGGTTTTTCTTACAATCAAAGGCCATAATTCATTAAGTTACAATTTCATATGCGCAAATATCGAAAAGAATCAAGATTTTTAGGTTATAAACATGCATTTCAAGTTTCATTAAAATCGAATTAAAATTGTGACCTTTACAGGGTCAACAACCTTGATATACCACTTTTTAACAGTATTCGCGTACAAACGGGCCCACAACTTTAATATGCCATATTTTTACACTGTTCGCGTACAAACGGCGGGCATTTTGTCTGGCAATTATGGTCGATATTCTAGAAATTCGAACTCAACCTTCCGTAGGGTGTAATGGTGATAGAGTCAAACTTTTTTTTAAATTGGATATTAATAGTGACCTCCAGAGGGACCATAGGGGATTTTTCAGACAATCAGGGGCCATAATTTAGTTATGATCCGATATGCGCAAATATCGAAAGCAACCAAGATCTTTGGGTTATAACCATGCATTTCAAGTTTCATCGAAATCGAATTAAAAATGTGACCTTTACAGTGTCAACAACCTTATATACCACTTTTTAACAGTATTCACGTGAAAACGGCGGCCATTTTGGTCCGATTTTCCTGAAATTCGAACTCAACTTTCCTTAGGGTGAAAACGGTGACATAATCAAACTTTTTTTGAAATCAGATAATAATTGTGACCTCCACAAGGACCACAAGCTAAACAAAGGCGATTTTGCGTATAAACAGGGGCCATAATTCAGGAAGTTACGATCCCATATGCGCAAATATCGAAAGGAACCAAGATCTTTCGGTTATAACCATGCATTTCAAGTTTCATCAAAATCGAATTAAAATTGTGACCTCTACAGGGTCCACAACCTTGATATACCATTTTTTAACAGTATTGGCGTACAAACGGCGGCCATTTTGTATGGCAATTTTGGTCCGATTTGCCCGAAATTCGATCTTAACCTTCCTTAGTGTGTAACGGTGATATAATCAAACGATTGTTTAAATCAGATAATAATTGTGACCTCTAGAGGGACCACAAGCTAAAAGAAGGCGGTTTTGCGTATAATGAGGGGCCATAGTTCAGGAAGTCACGATCTGATATGCGCAAATATCGAAAGGAACCAAGATCTTTGGGTTATAACCATGCATTTCAAGTTTCATCAAAATCAAATTAAAATTGTGACCTCTACAGGGTCCACAACCTTGATATACCATTTTTAACAGTATTCGCGTACAAACGGCGGCCATTTTGTATGGCAATTTTGGTCCGATGTTTCCGAAATTCGAACTCAACCTTCCTTAGGGTGTAACGGTGATATAATCGAACGGTTTTTCAAATCGGATAATAATTGTCACCTCCAGAGGGACAACAAGCTAAAATAGGTGATTTTTCGGACAATCAGGGGCCATATTTCAGGAAATTACATTCCGATAGGCGCAAATATCGAAAGGAACCAAGATCTTTGGGTTATAAACATGCACGTCAGGTTTCATCAAAATCGGCTCAAAATTGTGACCTCTATAGGGTCCACAAGCTAAAAACGTGATTTTTCGTACAATCAGGGGCCATAATCCATGAAGTTTCGATCCGATACATGCCAATATCGAAAGCAGCCGAGATCTTGTGGTGATAAAGCTATATTTCAAGTTTCATCAAAATCGGACAAGAATTGTGACCTGTAGAGGGTCCACAAACAATTGTGGACGGACAGGCGGACGGACGTCCAGACTGACGGACAGGGGCGACGACATAATACGTCCACATAAAAATGTGGGCGTATAAAAAAGGCTTCGGTTGAAAATTAGCGGTTCATATCACTGATTGGCTCACTGGAACGCAAAGCGCATATCGTTGGTAAATGATGACATAAAAAAGGTCGCTGGTCGTTGAACCGAGATGGTCTATGAACTGAACGACCACTGCGGGTCGTTTTGGATAGAGGGGGCGAACTTGATTCATAAAACACTCATTAACCGGTACACGATTACGCGACGTTGATGTAGACTTCACAGCCACTTGAAGGGATTAAAATTTCTCACTACTGCTTGACTATGTAAGTTTTATTTTAATCCCTTCAAGTGCCCGTGGCACACTCATAGTCACAGAAATCTTATATTCCTATACGTTGGTGTCTGCATGACTTTGACATACTTTGGACGTTTGTCTATACATGTGGTCTTTATACACAGTGCCTTACAGTTTGAACAGCAATCTCCTTTTTGGTCTGAGAAAACAAAGCTATCAAATCCAAAGTGATTTACTAACAAGCGCCTTAACTTGATCATTAATTCTTCAGTCATTCCTTTCCAGTGTTTTGCTATGTCATTTTCGTTGAAGTACATAGTTGCTGCAGATGGTTGTCTGAGACGCCTTGCTCGTCCAATTTCCTGCAGGTATTTTTCCAATGTAGTCGGTGGTCTACAATGAATAATGTTCTTGAATGATAATATGTTTCATTGACTCTAAATAGTCCTTGTGGTACTGTGGCAAAATATTTAGCTTTGTGGAGTTTTATCCCCATAAAAAGCATCGTCCTGAAGTTCATAAGAGGTGTATTGAAAAATGTGTTCCATTGCTTCCAAATTTTCGACATGCACAATGGTGACTGGGAAAGAATGCTTCTTTTCGTTCAGTTCTGATGCAACTGGTTTAATCAAGTCATCATATTTTTCAATTGTTTTAATATTTGGCAATCTGTTTCTGATCTCCAGAAATAATTACGTTTGGTCGATACACATTTTCAGATATCACCATTGGAGTTTTCAAATCAATTGTTTTAATATTTGGCAATCTGTTTCTGATCTCCAGAAATATGTTTGGTCGATACACATTTTCAGATATCACCATTGGAGTTTTCAAATCCATTTGTTTTTTTAAGAGTTTTAATAGATTTGGGAGTTGCTGTTGTAGTAAGCATTAAATGGAAAGCTTTGTCAAACACACAGACCAATTCACCCAATTTATTAAATGCAGGAAGGAATTCGTCTACCCTGCAAAATACAATTTAAAAAAACATATAAAATACAACAATGTGTGCCCATTATTGCACTACGGACAACTTAGGTTCCTCCAAATAAATTTGAATGCTCACCTCCTCTTAGAGTGAATACATAAAGACAGCTTGAAATAATTTTAAGAAACATTTATAAAGTAAAACGGGTGTACTCATTGGGCTATGTGGGACCACCAGACAATCTGCCCACTTTGCATCAGCTTTAAATTCAATACTGCCTAGAGAGGGAATCGAACCCTCATATGCATAGCCCAAGGTTGTCTATTAATTTCCATATCTATAACTTACTTGGCATATGAATTGTATAATGCAGTTTTTTATTTTGATATAGGAATATATATACAAAAATCTAATTGCTTTCAATATAAAATGTAGCATTGTGGTTAAAATGAGAAAACAGACATATATATATGTAAATCATATACATGTACTTCATAATACTTACCACTCTCAAATCACATGGACCTTATCAATAACTACAGCGCGGACAAGATCCCGATACAATTTGGATCGCAGAAGTCTTCAAAATATGGTTTAAGAAACTAATTTTAAGAAACATTTATAAAGTAAAACGGGTGTACTCATTGGGCTATGTGGGACCACCAGACAATCTGCCCACTTTGCATCAGCTTTAAATTCAATACTGCCTAGAGAGGGAATCGAACCCTCATATGCATAGCCCAAGGTTGTCTATTAATTTCCATATCTATAACTTACTTGGCATATGAATTGTATAATGCAGTTTTTTATTTTGATATAGGAATATATATACAAAAATCTAATTGCTTTCAATATAAAATGTAGCATTGTGGTTAAAATGAGAAAACAGACATATATATATGTAAATCATATACATGTACTTCATAATACTTACCACTCTCAAATCACATGGACCTTATCAATAACTACAGCGCGGACAAGATCCCGATACAATTTGGATCGCAGAAGTCTTCAAAATATGGTTTTCATGAAGGTTTCAGGGTGAGAGTATATCAAGTTGAACTCGCCATTCTTCAGTTTCTCAAATGGGGCATCTAGTTCTAGTTCTTTATTCCCTTGGGTCAACTGGGCCAAAAGTAAAACTTACCACTCTCAAATAACATGGACTTCATCAATAACTACAGCGCAGACAAGATCCCGATACAATTTGGATCGCAGAAGTCTGGAAAATTTGGTTTTCATGAAGGTTTCAGGGTGAATCAGTTGAACTCGCCATTCTCCAGTTGCTCAAATGGTACATCACCTTCTATGTTAACTCGGCATTCTTCAGTTTCTCAAATGGTACATCACTTTCTATGTTAACTCGCCATTCTTCGGTTGCTCAAATGGTACATCACCTTCTATGTTAACTCGTAATTCCTCAGTTGCTCAAATGGTACATCACCTTCTATATTAACTGGCCATTCTTCAGTTGCTCAAATGGTACATCACTTTCTATGTTAACTCGCCATTCTTCTGTTGCTCAAATGGTACATCACTTTCTATGTTAACTGGCCATTCTTCTGTTGCTCAAATGGTACATCACCTTCTATGTTAACTCGCCATTCTTCTGTTGCTCAAATGGTACATCACTTTCTATGTTAACTGGCCATTCTTCTGTTGCTCAAATGGTACATCACCTTCTATGTTAACTCGCCATTCTTCTGTTGCTCAAATGGTACATCACTTTCTATGTTAACTCGCCATTCTTCTGTTGCTCAAATGGTACATCACTTTCTATGTTAACTCGCCATTCTTCTGTTGCTCAAATGGTACATCACTTTCTATGTTAACTCGCCATTCTTCACTTACCTGATATGCCATGTAGTTAATTGATTTTAATTTAATCGACTCTTGATAATGGATCCATGTTATAATTAATTTTCCACCTAAAGTCAAAGTGTCACTTATCATAATGATTAATCACAGTCTTTCGATTCAAAAGATAGACCCAGTTCCTAATGTTCAGTTGCAGATTGTTCCTCCGAAGTTGAAGTTTCGTCGGTTTGCACTATCATTGCCATGAACAAGCAAGTAACTTAAACGTCCTGGTAATGCTAGATTCTCATATCTTTTTGATGCTCACTGTCCAGATTGGAGCAGTTTTCAATCAGGCAAAATAGTGTAACCATATAGTAGGAAACATAATAAGATTTATTAATTACCCTGCCGTACATAAGCAATATGCACTCTGCATATTGCCAGTCTTTGTATATCCATAAATTGTGAGGTATGTCTCTGATATTCATCGAATAGGTACTTGCTGTATTTAAAAAACCAAGTACATTGAAGCTGGTTTAAAGGAACAATAATAAATCTCTTTCAGCCAACCTCCATCATAAAGACAAAACGCCTTCCCTACATAAACAATACTATAAGTAAAAGTAAGACCAACATAAAACAATTTGTAACGCTAATTTGAAAAGGTATTAACAAAATTCAATATTGTACCCGTAATATTACCCAGAGAGACAATATAAAATTAAAAGTTGTGTTGTTACTATTTGATAATAAACCAATACATCAGTTCATTAGTGCACTGGTCTACAAAAAGGTGTATCGGCTGGGTTTGTAGACCCCACTGGCAGTAGCGGATTATCATTGAGGCTGATGAGGCTGCAAATTCTTTTTTAGACTTGTCTGATACGATAAAAAACGCATAGACAATGAATGTTAGGGTGTGGGGTTTAGGCCCAACAGGAATCAACATAGGCCCTAACCCGAAATTCATTAGGCCCACACCATTTTAAATAGGCCCTCCGGCAACTGCCGCCTTAGGCCTTGGTGGAGCTAAATCCGCCACTGTCCACTGGCACCTTTTACTAAATATATTTATGGAACGTATTGCTTGTCTTTATAAAATTTGGTTACTTGGCCGGGCCGTTAAATGGAATTTAACTCCCCAGATATGGTCAAAATACCATACCTTCATGTTGTCCTTTCAAGTTAGTTAAGGAATCTGGATTAGGCAAAATACCCCCCATCCTCTGTCATCAAAATGGAATTTAACTCCCCGGATGTTGTTGCCTGCCGAGTACAAGTATCGGGACATTTTGGTACCTGAAACAAAAGTAAAAAAATATTAAAATCAACATTCTGCCAAAATGAAAAAATGAATGATTGTTTTTGGCACATTGCGACTAATTGCGATACATTAAATCGGGTCAATTTGTGTCGATCAACATGTTATCACAGATAATCTGCTTTTCGCTAGGAGTACTTGCGCTACAGGGAAACCTAGCCCATAACTTTGGGCCCAGCTTAATAGGTATGGTCTGGGAGAAGCCCTGCGACGGTCTACTTCAACACCTTACACCTTGTGAGTTGTCATACTGACAGAGAACGGGACTTGAACCCTAGACAGGGGGGTTGGGATGGCCTAGAGTGCCGCGCTTCGACCTCTGGCTTGCGGCTGTGGATTCGAGCCCTGGTGTGAGAGTATGTGGCATGGAGATAGGGGCGCATTCCCAACCTCGTGGGCTTCCTCCGGGCACTCAGGTTTCCCCCCACTGCTAAAGACCCCTACGTGCATGCAAATTATTGAAATAAAATTAAACCATGTGTTAGTCCCGAAATGACCTAGTTGTGTTGAGTGGACGTTAAGCCCCCTCTCCAATATCCCTCCCTAACTTCGTTCGGCGCGGGATAATAAAGGTGAAGCCCTTTACCGCATAATTATATGATTTGATGAAACCCAACTGCTACGCGAAATTTCAACTGGCAGGTGTCATGACGGCTTGCGTAATACGTCATTACAAGAAACAACGCTATGCAAATGTAGAACGCATTACCACAAAGAAAAACTGTTCCGCAACTATTTTAGCGGTCCAATCTTCACTATTTGTCATAGAATTACCAAACTGTAATAATAGGTGTTGACAATCGTGCGTTTGAGCCTATTTGAACTTGCGTAAGGAGTCTTAGACTGTATCAAATACAAATATTTTAACTAAGGCGGGGGAGGGGGGTAGCAATAAAGTCTATATAATACTGATTCTAGGACATTCGCCACCTGGACATTTTCCACTCAGACAAATGCCATCGGATTTTTACCACCCCAGGACATTAGCCACCCGGACTTTTGACAACATAGGACATTTGTCACCCCAGGACATTTGCCACTCAGATGTTTACCACCCGGACTTTTGCCAAGATATGACATTTGCCTTCCGGATGTTTACTACCCGGATGGCAGATGTCCTAGGGTGGCACATGTCTTATGCCTGTAACAGTCAGGGTGCTAAATATACGGGTTGCAGATGTCGGATGTTGGTAACAGTCCGGGTGGTAAAATCCGATGGCAGAAGTCCGGGTGGTTATTGACGGGTGGTCGCCATCTTGGACGGCCGATCGCTAGTACTGTTTTATTGATCAATAATTAAAGTTATAAAAAAAACGTTTGATTTCCCAAAAGTTGTAATCCCACAAAACAATAGTTTCAGCAAGTGATTGGGGTAATAAAAGGTCTAGGTCACAACAAGGTGTTACGTTGAAACTAACGTGAAGAAAATCGAGAAAATTTTCAAATTCATCGACTGCTGTCGGCATCTTTCATGCACCATTTTATTGAGCAATAAAGTTATATAAGAAAAACTGATTCGCTTTCCAAAAGTAAATTAGCCAATAGAAATATAGTTTAATTTTTCAACTAATGATTGAATTTTTTTGAGGTCATAAAATTTACGACACAACACCGGATTTTGGGGGTTAAGGTCATGAACTCTGTAGAAAATATTTGCAGAGGCCGCCATTTTGAGTGGCATTAAATATTTGTACGCTTTGTTTTTTTAATAATTTCTTCGTTATGGCAAGTGATTTCCGTCTCGGATTCGAAGGATTTTTTTACCGGAAAATATATTAGAAGTAGAAATCAGCAGTAATAGTATTCTGGACAACGAATTGACTGACAATTCGAGTGAGGAACAAGACGGCTACCAAATAGCTAATTACAAATTGAACTAAAATGGCGTATAATCTACGCGATATTATTTGGAATGATACACTGATTTCCGTTATATGTCAATCACTTTTTATGTCCGAAGCCAAGGCCAACAGACATATTAAAACGTAAAAACAAATTTGATTTTTTTAAGTTTATTTTTTGGACTGAATACCTTCGCATTGGTGACCGACGAAACCAATAGATATCACGCTGTTAAATTCAACAATGAGATTGAGCGGTTCGAAAAAAAAAATCTAGGGACGTAACGGCTGCAGAAATTCGCAATTGCCAATTTTTTTTACAGTGCTAATCCTAAAAACTTATTGTGGACTAAAAAAATAACCAATTGTGCTTACTGTTTGATGCATAGAGCATAAAAATATAACTTTATAATTCATAAACGAAGTCTAGTATTTATTTTACATAGTTCTTCGTTTTATAACAAAGAATAACTTTGTTGTTATTTGGTATTTTTATTTAAAAAAAATATCATTGTAAAGCCTGTTTTATTTCTACATTTGGTAATATAAACATTTTTTGATTGGAGTAATATTTTTTGTTTTGTTTTGTGTTATCTGCAATTGGTGAGAATAATGGATAATCCTTTAATTAACACTAGGGATATGGGCTATAGTCTGGCTTAGGAGATTAAGCAGTAATTAACATAATTAGCTCTAGGGGTGAATGAGTCAAAAATGAAATTACGAGTGGTGGGTTTGTAATTTAGAAGAGAGTACTGTGGGTTTGCACGGAGTGACCCCTTAAAAATTTAATGTTGAAAATCGTAAATTTTGCACAAGGGAGACATTCCTCACAATAGTTACAACACCGGCCATATGGAATTGACGGAATCTTACGTTCATAAACTTGATGATGGTTTATTTTTAGCGACCCTAACAAGCACCACGTGCTAGGGTTAGGTTTGGTCCAATAATTCTAACGTCATGTGCAATTCAAAGTGATTAACCCCGCGAGGAATGTCTCCCCGACGACCGACTCGAAAATCGTTGGTTTCCCCCTTTAATTTGAAATACCAAACAGGAAGTGTTTATCTCCTAAATTAAAAAACCCACTGGGTTTTCTAAGGTGATTACAGTTAATAATAAGGGAACGGATTAAAAAGGAATGAATGAAATGAGGTTTAACGTCCTACAATTATGCACCTAACCTGGGCTAGGATTAAAAAGGTGATTACAGTTAATAACCAGGAAACGAATTAAATATATATATAGAAATTATTAATGCTAAAATCATTGTGAAATTTAATACGTAGAATACCATAACCATATTTTTTTGTATTATATTGTGTAATAGGCTTATGCTTTTAGTTGTTGATTTTATCATTAAGTATTCTTTTATATTTTTTTACTGTGATAATAAAATAATAAAAAAAAGGAACATTTTCTTTTTTTATTCTCTCTGTAGAGAGAGAGAGATAGAGAACGGATTCAGCGCCCACTCGACACAAACTAGAGAGAGGGAGAGGGTTCAGCGCCATCTCGTCACAAATTAGGCCAAGGGGTCGGACATACAACCCGGTTGACACCACGCTACTTCAGTGGGTTTTCTCCGGGTCCTCTCACTGCTAAAAACCCTTACGTGCAAGCAAATAATTGAAAAAAGAAATGAACCATATGTTAGTGCCGAAATGACCTAGTTAGTGTCAAGTGGACGTTAAACACCATTTCTGTTTTAACGGACACTATCGGTGCCAGTCATTATCTTGAAATATGGGGTTATCTCGAACCGATCTCGGCTGCTTGCGATATTGGCATGTATCGGATTGAAACGTCATGGATTATGGCCACTGCTTGTACGAAAAATCACGTGTCTAGCTTGTGGACCCTATGTTTGGTTGTTTTAGCGATATATATATAGGGAGAAATGGGGTTCAGCGCCCACTCGAAACAAATTAGGCTAAGGGGTCGGACATACAACCCAGCTTGACACCACGCTACTTCAGTGGGGTTTCTCCGGGTCCTCCCACTGCTAAAAACACTTACGTGCAAGCAAATTATTGAAAAAAAAATGAACCATATGTTAGTGTCGAAATGCCTTCGTTAGTATCAAGTGGACGTTAAACACCATTTCTGTTTTAACGGACAATATCGATGCCAGTCATTATCACATAATTATGTGCTGACTAACCACGTTACAGATAGATACATGGGCGACGTTCTGCTCACTAATAATTCTTTCGAAGACCAAAATTTGATTTATGAGACTGTTGGCGAATATATATCTGACAATTAAAAAAAACTTAAAAAAAAAACAAACAAAAATTGACTGTCACTAAATAAGAGTATCGAAAAGAAAGAAAATGCTCTCGCATTACCATTTTATTTTTATACGCCCACATTTTCATGTGGACGTATTATGCCGTCGCCCCTGTCCGTCGGTCCACAATTGTTTGTGGACTCTCTACAGGGCACAATTCTTATCCGATTTTGACAAAACTTGAAATATAGGGTTATCCCCAACAGATCTCGACTGCTTGCGATATTGGCATGTATCGGATTGGCACGTCATGGATTATTGCCCTTGCTTGTACGAAAAATCACGTTTCTAGCTTGTGGACCCTATAGAGGTCACAATTTCGAACCGATTAAGATGAAACGTGACATACATGTTTTTAACCCAGAGATTTTGGTTCCTTGCGATATTTGCGCCTATCGGAACGTAACTTCCTGAATGTCCGAAAAATCTCCCTTTTAAGCTTGTGGTCCCTCTGGAGATAACATTTATTATCCGACTAGTCAGCTGTCCTTGTCAGGCCCCCCGTCTACATTACTGACAAGGGGAAACCACGCCAGAAAATTAAGATGAACTTTCTCGGCCAATGCAGGGATCGAACACCCGACCTCCAGGCTAGTGAGCCAGCACCTAACCCACTTAGCCACGCGGTCCCCAACTTATATTTGGAACGTGTTTAACATGTGATAATGGCTGACACCAAAGTTGTCCTTTAATCTGTAAGCAATCTGAGTATATTTTAGCTTCGATTAAACCGAGAATTAAAACCAGCTTGGGCACGACATCACAAAACGACAATGAGATAGTGGGGCGGATATGTGAAATGGGTGGGTACTTCCGGAAAGAAGCTTGACAATTTGGCCTAGGGGGGGGGGGGGGGCTCCAGTGACATCTGCTCAACAAACCAACTGAGATATTTGTGCTCTTGTGTCAACAACACGGTGGAACACTCATAAACCCATCAGCAACATTTTACTCGTCGCAGACCACTACTTTATCTGCCTTTCATGAATTGAACAAAATGCCCTTACATATAAAAAGAGGGCGAGAGAGAGAAAGGGAGAAATGGGTTTCACGCCCACTCGACACAAACAAAGTCATTTCGGGACTTACATAGGGTTCAATTTTATTTCAATAATTCGCTTGCGCGTAGGGGTCTTTAGCAGTGGGAAGAAACCGTTGGACCTGGAGAAAACCCACGATGTTGGACAGGCGACCCTTCTTGTCACATACAACCGAAACCACGTCAGTTGACCCAATAAAAGCCTTATTAAACATGGTAAAGTATAAAGCTAGATGACATAAAAGTTGTTACGTCCTGTGGAGGAAGCCAAGAAGCTGCAATAAAAAGCTTGTATGAACACGACCCAATCTTAACATAAAAATCACCGAATATAACTGATTCGAAATTGAAGTAAAACGATTGGATGTTTATCAATTTATATACATTCATATTACATTATTATTGGGTTAGGGTTGTTATGGTAAAGACTGGTGATGCAGAAGGAGGGCCTGACAAGGACAGCTGCCAAGTCGTTCGGATGGGACGAAAAACCGAGGTCCCGTGTACACATTGGAGTGCACGTAAGAAATCCCTTGGCAGTTGGAATTCGATATAAGAGTAGGCCGTAGCGCCGCTGCCCGGGCAAAATTACCGCCATAGCACACTGTATGGGCGTATGCCCGTCTTCAATTAGCTAAGGTTAAGTGCATAACATAAGGACGTTAAACCCCATTTCATTCATTGTTAAGGTCTGGTTAGGGTTGTTATGGTAAAGACTGGCTCGTTCTTAAGGTTGGGTTAGGGTTGTTATGGTAAAGACTGGTTCGTTGTTAAGGTTAAGTTAGGGTTGTTATGGTAAAGTCTGGCTCGTTGTTAAGGTAGGGTTAGGGTTGTTATGGTAAAGACTGGTTCGTTGTTAAGGTCATGTTAGGGTTGTTTTTGTAAATATTAGCTCGTTGTTAGGGTTGGTCATGTTTATTTAAAATAATTTAAGAATTATGGGATTTATTGCGAGAAGGAGCGCAACTCTTACTTAACTTGGCACAATTTACTGGATAATTAACCAGATAAAAATCCAAACTGCCGGTTGAGCATTGGCATCAGACCCAGATCCTCCTTACGTTGAAGACATTGAGTTACTGGGTTACTGAAACTTCTCAACGCAGGACATTATAATGCAACGGGCACGCGTTAACCACTTCGAAACCAATCCACCATTACACAAAAAGACTCTGATATCATAATAACCCGTTTGATATTTAACTTCAGTTTCCGATTATGTAATTGATACCATCTCTTCTGTTCAGCCTCTGGTGATTGAGCGATCTTAGCCCACGTTTCCATGACAATTAAACATTGGTTATTGATGCACATGTAATGCCATTGGCAAGGCTATAGTTACCCCGTTAATAATATATACGGTTAAAATAACATATCCCCCTGTAGCCTAGTTTTATATAAGAGGATATACGACACGAAACGTACTTCAAATTCAGGCTAGCTTGCAGCATGCATCCGAAAACAAAAAGCAAACAACTTTAAATGATTATATGAATAAATTGTTATTTTAATGCAATAAAATTTTGAATATACAGAAGTTTATCATTTTTAAGAGAGGAAAGGGGAAGTTAGTCCATTTCGGGACTAACATATGGTTTAATTTTATTCCAATAATGCCAGTTGACCAAATGACAATCCCGAGTGGGGGAGGGGTAATGGTGCATGGCCGAATGGTCAGCACGTGCGTGCTGAATCATTAAGCTTGTCATTGTGTCAACTGTTGTTGTTTCGAATCCCCGGTAGTACGTGTCCAGGAGAAGGGTCACCTGTTCAACCTCGTGGTTTTTTTCCGGGGCCTCCGGTTTTCCTCCCACTGCTGAAGACCCCGACGCACAAGCGAATTTTTGATTTAAAATTAAAACCATGTTAGTCCCGAAATGACCAAGTTTGTGTCGAGTGGACGTTAAACCCCACCCCCTCTCTCTCAGTCTTCATTAACCCAGACAGAGCAGAACGGACATTTTATTTCTAATGGCTGTAAAATCGATTAAAAATATCTACCAGTTTTTGATGCAAGACGAAAACATCCGACCATTAATGTCGGGTGCCAATTACCTTTCGATTATCTCTTAAATTGTATCACAGCCTAGCTTGAGAAATATATATTATTTTTCTTTGAAGAAGGAATTCAAATCTTTTTTTAACAAATGAAATTACCTGTAATGGTATAACGGACTTCTTGTAATGTCAACTTGAAAGCTCAAGCGTCTAAAGGTTTGTCGCTTCATCCATTATGGTATTACGGACTTCCTTGTAATGTGAATTTGAAAGCCCACGCGTTTAAAGGTTTGTCAGTTGACCCTCAGACACACACACACACACCCGACATACACAGATATGCGAAAAAACAGTAATGTGAATTTGAAAACCAAAGCGTTTAAAGGTTTGTCGCGTACTAGCGGTGACCCGAAACCACGTCAGTTGACCCCCCCCACACCCGACATACACATATATGCGATAGAACTGTCTAAACACGATCCAGCTATAATTTTAATACAGACAGATAGAGATGGGGTTTAACGTCCACTCAACACAAACTAGGTCATTTTGGGACGAACACATGGTTTTTAATTTTATTTCAATAATTCGCTTGCGCGTAGGGGTCTTTAGCAGTGGGAGGAAACCGGAGTGCCCGCAGGAATCCCACGAGGTTGAGAAGACGCCCTTATCTCCATGCCACATACGCTCACACCAGGGCTCGAAACCACAGCCGTACGCCAGAGGTGGCCTGCCAGCTAGAGGTCAAAGCGCGGCCCTAGGCCATCCCAACCCCTCATTTTAATACAGAGATCATTGCTACGATATATGCCTAACGAAGAAAGGGGGTTGTCTGGCTGAATGGTTAGCACCTGCGCGCTGTATCATAAAGCCTGTCATTAAGTCAACTGGCGTAGTTTTGAATCCCCGGATGTACGTGACAAGGAGAGGGGTCGTCTGTCCAGCCTCGTGGGTTTGGTCCGGGTCCCCCGGTTTCCTCCCACTGCTAAAGACCCCTACGCGCAAGCGAATTGTTGAAAAAAAATTAAACCATATGTTAGTCCCGAAATGACCTAGTTTGTTTCGAGTGGAAGTTGAACCCCATTTCTCCCCCCCCCCCGTCTCCCTAACGAAGATCCATTTGACGAAACGAAAGTGACACAAAAATTGGAAGACAAGAGTTATCCTTCAATAACTTCATAACGAGCGATAACCAATACGCTGTCGTTTTTTTCTCTTTAGAATTTAATAAATTGACTTTGCTGTAAATTATTCCAGGAATTATAGAATGCCTTACAATATTATTTTTTCTCGGGTTTAATGATATTGTCGGAGGGTTTTTGTTGTTGCTAAATTTACTTTTTTTTAAGAATTTAAGCAATATGTATCTATTTAGACCATAGTATGCCATCTAAAAGAACTTTTAAAAGGAAAATTTATCTTTACAAAAGAGAAAATTTTGCGACCTTAAAGCCCAATACCACTCTTGTTGTAACTGAATAATATGTTCCAATCTTTATTTTGGTCAACAATTTGTACTATTTTACATTATTTCAATTAAAAAATGATACAAATTTCATCTTAACACACCTAATTTTAAAAATTGGAAAAATTCAACTACATGCCGTAACATGCTTTGAAAAGCCTTACATAAGCACTTTCAAATGCAACTTGGATTTAAACATATTTTCGAACCCTCTCGACAAGTAAGATAGGTTGTAATGGATAATTTACACAACAGGTAGGACACTTTTAAAAACATCTTGTAGTTAGAATAAGGCTAATTTTTTTTTCTGGACCTGTCAAGCCAACAAGAGTTTATTGTCCCTTTAAATAATGAAAAAAAAAACCCAGTTTCAATTGGGGTGAAATTATTAACGATTCATAATGAAATAATGAAAAAAAAAGAAGTTTCAATTGGGGTGAAATTATTTACGATTCATACCCAATTGATATTATTATTGATAAATTTGATGAGAAAATGGAACAACTAATACCTCTATATATTCCTACTAAAACAATTACTGTCCATCCTAATGATAAACCATGGTTTAATAATCAAATAAGACGACAAATTCGACAACGTGATATACTAAGAAAGAAAGCCTTAAAAACCAAAAGTGAATCACATATTGCTCTTTTTAAAAAAGCGCGGAAGAAAGTGAATAACATGAAACAATATGTTAAAACTCAGTATAATGAATCAGTTAATAATAAAATAAAAAAACCTGTCAAATCAATCTCAAAAGGATTACTGGAAAAGCGATAAAACACTTCATTCCAACCTCTCAAAAAGCATCAATTCCCCTTCTTAATAATAATGTTTTTTTTGTAAACGAATCTAAATCGAAAGCTTATCTCTTGAACCAATATTTTACATCTATTTCGACAATACAGGATATGGAAGTCATACCCGATTTCCCAACACACTGTACAACAATATGCCCCCGTATTCCTTTACTTTAGAGGATATCAAAAATGTATTAAACTCAAAAAACGAATCCAAAGCCAAGGGACCCGGGTCAGTTAACAATAAAGTATTAAAATCTGTAAAACATAGTATTTTTAAACCACTGTATTTACTTTACTTTTCAAAGTAATTATAAAACAGAAAATATTTCCGAGTAAACGGAAACAAGCCAATGTTATCCCACTGTATAAGAAAGGATATAGGTCGGATCCAAAAAATATGTACCCCTGAACGTTTTAGTATCAATCGGGGTTTTACAAGGCATATCTACGGTACATCAACTAATAGAAATATATCAAAACATTTGTAAATCTTAAGAAAAAAAAGAATACACAGTCTTAGTGTTCTGCGATATTTCCAAAGGGTTCGACAAAGCCTCGCATTGTTGCATAAATTGAACAGTTATGGAATCCAAGATGACTGTCTCGCATTAATTTCATATTACTTGAATAATAGAAATCAAATTCTTATGTTAAAAAATTGTTTCTCTGATACCTTTTCTACCAATTCTGGAGTCCCACAAGGTTCTATTCTTGGTCCTCTGCTTTATTGATTTATATAAACGATGTATCAGATTAACTTAAAGGCTTAACAAGATTATTTGCTGATGACACAACGCTATGTTCCTCTTCAACAGATTTATTTAATGTTGAAACTGCATTGAATTATGATTTAAACCAGTTGTGCATGTGGGCTAATAAATGGTTAATAACCTTTAATCTTGACAAAACTAAATTAATGATCTTTACTAACAAAAATGTCATATTCCCTTTAAATATTAAATTTCAAAGCACGTATCTACATTTTGCCTAATAGTTTGGATGCAGCTATGGTGGGTGTGGCGCCAGGCAGGGTAAGCTTACTCTTCCGGACACCTGTTACCACTGCTAGTCGTGTATTTTTGTACACGAGGAGTAGTCCATTTGCTGATTAATCTATTTTGCTCGAATACACTATTTTGCCTATAACGTTTTTAGGACTTCGAATTCGGTCTTTTGGTTTGGATTGTTCGTACTTGGTTTTTTATTTTATTTACATACAGCTTCTTTTCATAAACATCCAGGTGTATATATCCAAGATGACCTTAAATGGAATTATCATATTGAATCTATAATAAAAGACGCTTCTTTTAAACTAAATCACCTACGAAGAGCTAAATTTCAATTAACACAATCCAATTTAAATACATCATATAAATGTTTTATCTTACCAATTCTTGAGTATGGCTGCGAAGTATGGGATAACTGTTCAAAATATAATTCTGAAAATCTTGAGAAATGGCAACTTAAAGCTGCCCGCACGGTAACAGGATGCATTATTTATACATCTCGTGAATCGCTCTATCTTGAAAATGCATGGCCTAAATTACACGATCGCAGAAAGATAAGACGATTATGTATATTACATAACAGGGCCGTCATATATCCAAGAGATAATCGGTTATCATAACAATAATTATAATCTTAGGAACTGTAATGATCTAAAAGTACCATATTGTCGTGTAACGGTGACAAAAAGTTATTTTTCCCTAAAATCATCCAACAGTTCAATACTTAACGTCCCAGTTTAAAATCAGCAATATCTTTATCGGAGTTGAAAACCAATATAAAAACTAAAGTCAAACCCCCAAAGTTAAGAAACATCGGCAGCAGAAAATTATCAATTTACCATAATCTTATACCCGATACCTGTAGTGGTCTAAATTATGATCTTAATAAATCAAACATCATTCAAAATCCATATTGCACATGTGACAATATAAGCATTGAAAATTCATTTCACTACTTTTTGGACTGCCCAAAATATGTGCTACAGCGTCACCATTTTTTCGATAAACTTTGCTTTATAGCCAAACTACCTAGACCTGAATTGCAGAAATTTCATTTCAGTGATAAATATTTTACATTATACTGGGAGAAAATACGTAAATTGTTAAATTTGTTTTGATCCCGTTTGTATTTACACATATACTACTATGTATGTATTTGAAAATAAACTATTTACAGCAAAAAAAAAAAAAGAAACAAAAAGAAAAGATTTTACGTCAAATAACTCCTTTATTCTTATTTTATTTTTATTAAGAATTTAATTAGTATATTTTGCCGTCAAGCGTCACACTTCCTGGTAATCAAAAGAAACATTCATCTATTATACAAAACCTTACAACAAAATGAATGAATGAATGAAATGGGGTTTAACGTCCTACGCTTAAGCACCGTACCTGGGCTAATTGAAGACGGGCATGCGCCACAGTGTGCAATGAGGGAAATTTTGCCCGGGCAGCGGCGCTACCGCCTACTCTTATATCGAATTCCAACTGCCAAGGGATCTTTTACGTGCACTCCAATTTGTACACGGGACCTCGGTTTTTCGTCCCATTCGAACGACTAGGCAGCTGTCCTTGTCAGGCCCTCCTTCTGCATCACTGACAAGGGGAAATCACGCCGGAAAATCGAGATGAACTTTCTCGGCCAATGCAGGGATCGAACACTCAACCTCCAGGCTAGCGAACCAGCGCCTTATCCACTTAGCCACCGTGATCCCCCTCTTATGAAAGGAAATATGAAACAAATGATATGGAATCATAATATCAGATTGAATCTAGAACTATTATTATTTATAGGGAAATTAAACGCAATTAAAATGGATGAAGGGGGCCATCCATAAAGTATGTACACTTGAAGCGGGGGAGGGGGGTCACGCCAAAAACGTACAGGTGCTTAAATTCAATGGCAAAAGTACCTACAGGGGGGGGGGGGAGGGTCTGAATTTTACCCATTTTGAGCGTACGTACTTTATGGATGGCCCCGAGTCATAATGTGAAAGAAATCTATCTGTATTACTTATACAAATGAAATTTTTGCGTTAATAGGAACTATTGCATCAAAACATAATATCTACCATTACTATACTGGTAATATAATTTCACACTGCTACAATCAGGGGGGGTTGGGATGGCCTAGTGGTCTAGAGTGCCGCGCTTCGACCTCTAGCTCGCCGGTCACCTCTAGCTTGCGGCTGTGGTTTCAAGCCCTAGTGTGAGCGTATTTGACATGGAGATAGGGGCGCCTTCTCAACCTCGTGGGTTTACTCCGGGTACTCCGGTTTCCCCCCACTGCTTAATGCCCCTACGAGCAAGCGAATTATTGAAATAAAAATTGAAAACCATACGTTAGTCCTAAAATGACCTAGTTTGTGTCGAATGGACGTTAAACCCCATTTCAATCTCCCTCTCCCGCTACAATCACTGATAAGGATGACATCGATGCGACTTAATGAGTCTCAAATATTAACTTTTTTGCACGATATATGCGTGTTTTAGGAGAGTGAGAGAAATGGGGGTTTAACGTCATTTCGAGACAAACATATGTTTTTTTTCAATAATTCGTTTGCACGTAGGGGGTTTTTAGCAGTGGGAGGAAACCGGAGGACCCGGAGAAAACCCAAGAGGTTGGCCAGGCGAACCTTATACTCCTTGCCACGTACAGCCGGGGATTTCGAAACCACGCCAGTTGACTCAATGACACGCTAACCATCCATTACCCTCCAATATCTGTTATTGCTTCGATGTTCTGCCACTGCTGATTGGTTGTCAATCTGTTTCACAGAGAATTATGGAGGTCTTCTAATATCTCTTCATCACGTGCAATCCCATCACGCGGCGTCAATCATTGGCTCAACGGCACGTGTATTGTTTACGTAAGATGTAACTGGTCCGGGCAGAATGGTACCTTTTACTCATTTTAATACCAATTTACACTAAATAGGAAATATTTTTTACCTTCAAATACTTCAAACGTAATACATAAAAACAATGTTTTAGAGTTTAATTTTCGGAGGAAAACAGTTAATATTGGGGACTCATTCAGTCGCATTGATGTCGTCCTTATCAGTGACTGTAGCGGCCTAGCGAATATTCATTGCTGATAGGTTGTATGCTACCACGGATTAGTGTTCCGTGATTATTTTATCTAAAGGGGGTTTCGTTTCCCCTACATACTTTTTGTAGCAGGAGCAGGCTATTTCATTATGCAACGCTCTGGTTATAGATGGTTAATTCAATGATAGTTTGACTTCGATTCCAGCTTGTTTGGGTATTCGTTTGGCGCGCTCTTGAGTCAATCAAGGGGATGGGTGCCTTCATACAAATCGTAGTCATTTCAGCACGTTTTGAGAAAAATAGAGAGAGAGATAGAGATAGAGATGGGGTTAACGTCCACTAGACACAAACGAAGTTATTTCGGGAATAACATATGGTTTTTAATTTTATTTCTATAATTAGCTTGCGCGCAGCGGGAAGAAACCGGAGGATCCGGAGAAACCCAAGAGGCTAGACAGGCGACGAAACTCATTGCCACGTATAACTGGGGAATCGAAACCACGCCAATTGACTCAATGACAGGCTTTATGATACAGCGCTCACGTGCTAACCATTTGGACAGATCTTTCTATTTGATATGATACCACAAAGATAATTTGGATTGATTTGTAGATAAAGCTTTCAATGGTGTGTTTGGGGGTGGGGGTGGTGTGGCCTAGTGGTCTAGATTGCCGCGCTTCGACCTGTGGTTTCGAGCCCTTGTGTGAGCGTATGTGGCATGGAGATAGGGGCGCCTTCTCAACCTCGTGGGTTTCCTCCGGACAATCCGGTTTCCTCTCACAGCTAAAGACCCCTTGGCGCAAGCGCAAGCGAATATTGAAGAAAATAAAATTAAACCATATGTTAGTCTCGAAATGACCTAGTTGTGTTGAGTGGACGTTAAACCCCATCTCCTACCTCTCTCTCTCTCAATGGTGTGTTTGAATTGAAAAAAAAAACATTTACACGATGACCCTTTATTCGTAAAAGGTAATATATATTAGGGAGAAAGTTGGTTTGTTTGTTTGTGTACTCATTGGTTTGCACTAAAATGTCCCTTACAGCACACTGTATGGTGTATTCCCGTCTCCATTAACCCTAGTTGAGTAGGACATTGAACCACATGTCATTTCATTGCTATGGGGAAATCCATATTAGCCTTCAATAATATCGCTTTTTCATAATTGACAATAAATATGTTTAAGTAGCTGAATTACACCCACAGATGAAAAGACAAAAAGTCTTAGTTCTGACTTACAGTTGATAATAAATAATCATTTTTGACAAGCAGAGTGGCTGTATTCATCCTGTCGATTGTATAAATAAATCTATCATGAAATGTTTGTAATCTTGGTTAAATAGCTTTTGATGCAAAGCACAAAATGGCTTATTTGTGTCCATGAATAGCAATCAATTATCAGAAGCTGTCACTCAGGAGATAATCGCTTCACTTGATTTGATAATTATATTTTTTTGCAATGTCTATTTTCTGTCTTGTCCGCAGGTTTATCTTGTAGTTTTTTGTTTTGCATGTGGTGCGGTCGTCCTGCACTTACTATTATAGTGGATAATCAGGGGGGGGGGGTGCAGGGGGTACATTGCACACCCAGAAAAATAGGGCGCCCGGGAAATGGCGCCCCCCTCAAACAATTTGACAACCTTTCAGTTATGAAATAATACACATGATTATGATCACACAGTGATGCTCTTAATTCACTGATTAATCGATCGGTTTGAAGGGAGGCCACACGCCAAGTCAATTATTATCTCAAAAACTGGCACTCGAGTGATAATCGTTTCCAGTAGATTATGGAAAATATGATAATGGCCTTAGTTTGACTAGTTCGCTCTTTAATGATGTACAGTTTCAATTTGAAACACGGGGCTTTTGACGAGAGAGAGAGAGGGGGTGGGGTGGGGGTCTTTTTTTCTTTAAGATACATTATTGGAGATTAGATAAAGAGTTGGTAGTCCACTTGACAGAAACTAGGTCATTTCGGAACTAACATATTGTTTAATTTTATTTCAATAATTCGCTTTCGCGTATGGGTCTTTAGCAGTGGGGGGGGGACTGGGGGACCCGTAGAAAACCCACGCACAACCGGGGATTCGAAACCACGCCAGGCTTTATGATACATCACGCACGTGCTAACCATTCTGCTCAATGGCAGCCTGGATGATGTATTTGATTTAAAGCGCACGGCCATTTAACCCCCTAATGATTTACCATCTAGTTATTACTGAACAAATCTGGGGGTGGGGGCCGAGATGGCCTTGTAGTCTAGAGTGCCGGTCACCTCTGGCTTGCGGCTGTGGTTTCAATTCCTAGTATGAGCGTATGTGACATGGAGATAGGGGCGCCTTCTTAACCTCGTGGGTTTCCTCCGGGCACTCCGGTTTCCTTCCACTGCTAAAGACCCCTACGCGCAAGCGAATTGTTGAAATAAAAATTAAAAACCATACGTTAGTCCCAAAATGACCTAGTTTGTGTCAAGTGGTCGTTAAACCCCATTTCTCTCTCTCACTAATCAAATCTGTATTATAAAACTTGTATATTATACAAAATGTATATCATAAAACCGGAATAAGTCCAAGTAAAATATAGATCTATATATTTTATACTTTCGACGGCTTCTACTGTATAAAGATCTGATCAGTTGTTTAGGGAGGTCGCGTCAGAGGTCATATGAGCGGATTTTGACTTATGACGTCTGACATTTGATTGACCAATCCTCATTTATATGTGTAGTGGGTTACCCGCAACTCACGCCAAAACCTCACAGTAACAGATCGTTTCATTGACTTATCCCTCACACCATCCATAACACGATCTTTTTTTATAAGCAATATTTTATTCCGGGTGTCTGGATGGGATTGGGGAACAGTCTCCCTGTATAACAACTCTTCAAGATACTAAAATTTAAACAACGACATAGTGATTAATCTTGGTAAACAATTAAAGTAATCTACTAATGAGGTTGTTTTTATTTAAAGAATAATCAAGCTTTTTATATACAGGTCTAGACATCACAAAGAAAAAAATAAATTGGTATTATTCTATTTACATGTTTTGTATCTACTTAAATCGATTAGCTGCCATAGATACAATGACGAAAACGAAATTGTTGTCCCATATAAGGAATTTGTATTTTGAGGGTGTCGTCGTTTTGGCCAAATTCCACTCTTATTATGTACATTTACAAAAATCTTGTCTTGGGGCTTCTAAAATGCCCCCCCCCCTTCCAATTCCCGAAGAACACGCACCTGTTCTCCTATAAAAGCATCCTCCGTATCCCAAGTGGTCTGATTCCGTTCTACTCCACTAGAGTGCCGCGCTTCGACCTCTTGCTGGCCGGTCACCTCTGGCTTGCGGCCGAGGTTTCGAGCCCTAGTGTGAACGTATGTTACATGGAGATAGGGGCGCCTTCTCAACCTCGCGGGTTCCTCCCACTGCAAAAGACCGCTACGCGCAAGCGAATTATTGAAAAAATAAAATTTGAAAACCATACGTTGGTCCCAAAATTATCTGGTTTGTGTCGAGTGGACGTTAAACCCCATTTCTCTCTCTCTTTCTCCCTCTCTCAAAATCTTGAGCAAGTTCGCTGATTTCACATATGTATACCACATATATATTTGGCTTTTGTTATTATTATTACTATTCGTCATTTATTGTCTCACATGTTTTATTATGTTATGTTTGTTATTATTGAACTTATACTTGGCAAATTGATTCTCAATTAGGTCTGTAATATCATTTCTGTGGAAGCAGGCATTAAAGCCCCAGGTAGTGGATTCTCAATTAACTCTTAAATAGCATATTTATAAACATCTGTCAGGTCAGCCATTAATATATTATATAATAATAGTAATTTAGTATAATATGGACTTCTCTTATTTAAGGCCATCTTCTGGCTAATCTGGGGGGCTGTGATGGCCTAGTAGTCTAGAGTGCCGCGCTTCGACCTCTAGCTGGCCGGTCACCTCTAGCTTGCGGCTGTGGTTTTAAGCCCTGGTGTGAGCGTATGTGGCATGGAGATAGGGGCGCCTTCTCAACCTCGTGGGTTTCCTCCGGTTTCCTCCCACTGCTAAAGACCCCGACGCGTTAGCGAATTATTGAAATAAGATTAAATCATATGTTAGTCCCGAAATGACCTAGTTGTGTTGAGTGGACGTTAAACCTCATTTCTCTCTCTCTCTCTCTGGCTAATTTCTTACTGTACCCGATATGAGTTACTTCCCTTTGTCAACTTCCTTTGGAATTAACGATTTAAGGGATCAGCACAATCGCCAAGGGTAGATAACTTGAAAACGTGTCTCTCTTATATATTAACCCAGGGGTTATTGAAGTAAAACGGAATAAGACCTTTAGGGATACCGAGGATGTTATAAAAGCAGCGTCGCAGTCAGAAGATTGTCTGCGATATCTCTTCGGTGGAAGCGGGCGTAAAAAAGCTATTTCACACACTGTAGAAGTTTATATAATTGTCTGCGATATCACCTCGGTTATAGCGGACGTTAAATAAAGCTATTCCACAAATTGTAGATTCAAATTATAAATTAGACATTAACTAAGTTATTCAGACCGTAATTTACTCTCGATAGTCGATGGTAAGGCTAGACTGCGATATTTGTTGGATTATTGTCTTTTCCTTCGTGATTAAACAAATGAATGGATAATCGAGACTATTAGTTTCGCTTTACCGACTTCAGTAATGATGATCGAGGCTAAGCGGAACTTTCATTCGAATGGTTCATGGTTCATAGAGGATCAATTTGACTGAAATTTTCAGCAAATTGCCTTTACATTATATAGCTTTTATCTATTATAGTGAGAACTGCTAACTCGTTATCTCATCTCCGACAATGTATCTTTAAGCTGAGATGGTCAACTAGATAATTGTAGCATGTTGCGGTCTTTATGGTTACAAAGATGAAGATAATCGGAATAAATTGATATAGATCAAAAACATCGAAGTGAAAAACAAATGTTGAGCAGAACAGTCAGACCTTCAACCCCCTTTCATTTCATTTCCCCTAGTCGTTGTGTGGGTGTGTTTCCAAATCCGACACTAGTAACAAATTGAAGGAAAGCTACAGGCTCCATTAAAAATTAGTATGTACTGCGTTCAGTTACCACGAGTTACTATGGAACTTCATAGATACAACGTGTGTAACGCAATCTTACATATAACAGACTATCAGCATAGTGTATATAAGACCTTTATTGAGTACATGATACGTCGGCTAGGAAGCCCTGATTCAAGTCGGATTTAGTCCCTGTGAACTGCTGCTTATAAAGCCTTCAACAATTAGCTGAGATGATAATCGTATATGATATTGTTTATTATTAAATTATGGTGCTTGTAACTACACTGCATATTTCTCTGAATGTCACTGCCGGGTCATGGTATAAATCAACACGTTCTCTTTGAAATTATATCTAGTGTTCATATGTAGCTTATTAATAATAATTGGATAATTATAAGTTTATCAAAATCGTGTCCTCATTGGAGTTTTCAAGAGTTTATACGTCAACATCACTTAACTTCACTTCATAGGAGTTATCAAGAGTTTATACGTCAACATCACTTAACTTCACTTTGTCATACGTGTTCGTTTAAGTTTATTAGGCAGAACCAAAAAAACAAAACAAAAGAAAACAAAAAAACGGAAACTATGGATGTAAAAACATTGTCCATATTACAAAAATCTCCTAAACACTGAGAATATTATTGAAGCAATACATGGTTTAAAGTCCACTAATAAGAGTAATAATAATACTGAGGTTTTATATATAGCGTCTTCCCCATGTTGACACATGCTCAAAACGCTTTCAGTAATGGCTCTACTGATAACACTGCCGAAACAGAAAAGTTTTTAGTGCAGATTTAAATTGATTAAAAGGCTGTTGATTCTTGATCTGTTGTGGAATTTCATTCGATAATCTAGGACCAGCTGAACTAAAGGACCCGTATCCGTATGACTTTAAGTTATATCTTGGAACCACTAGTGACTGTTTATTTTGATCTTATAGGGTTGTAGTCATTTAAGAGTTTAGGGGCCGGCTGCTCAGAGCTCCGTTATCTTTTAGCGATCCGTTAACTTTAACGCAGAGAAAGATTGTTGCTGGAAATAAAGGCCCCGAACATTCTGTGGTGCCAATTTTTCCTACAGATTTATAGTTTTTTTCAAAGTAAATTCAACGGAAAGTAAACAAACAACACGTTACCAAGATAATATGTCCGTTGGAGTTTGACGGATCATTAAAATAACTTAGTTTTGAGCAACCGACCCCTGATAAATATCGAGGAGCTGTGCTATTACGACATTTATACACTCATGGTAGTATTTTGTATCGCGCCTCAGCAGGTAATCAGTGTAACGATGCTAGCACATTCTGGATGTGATCAAACTGATGTGTCCTTGTCACTATTCCACTCGATACACACTAGGTCGTTTCCCGATAAATATATGAAAGAATTTAGTCCAATTCTTCATTCGCTCGTAGCCGTCTTTATCAGCTGATTGGCGTTTTAAGTGGGGATCGAAACCACGACACATGACTCAATGACAGACCTTATGATCTACAGTGCACGTTAAGAACTCTCTCTTCCCTTGTCTCTCTCTTGCTCAGGGCCTTACAATGATACATTTTTAGTCGTTCGGATGGGAAGGAAAACCGAGATCCGGTGTATACATTGACGTGCACGTAAAGTTCCCTTCGAATCTGGAACTCGATATGCCGCTGCCCGGGCAAAATTATAAAACAATTTATTCCAATACTTCATTCGCTCGAAGAAATGTGTATCTGCAGCAGACTGGCGTTTCAATGACAGACCTTGGATCGACGGTGCACGTTAAATAGCCTCTCTTCTCTTGTCTCTCTTGCAATATATGTGGACAGTATTACTGTAATGTTGTGATTTTACTAAACAAGCGTTGCTTCAAACCCATAGTCAGTGGTAAGAGTACAAATCACGGGTGAAAAGATCGATCAAGCCGGAATATTTAAACGCGTGATAAGAATGGGAGAACACCGAGATTTAAATGATCGAAGGTGACACATGTACGATTAGCACGTTCTGTTCTGCCCAACTTGATTGATATGGTCCGCGTACTGAAGACAGGCGCTACGTCTGTGCCTGCCCTGCGATCTAAGTAGCACGTAAGGAAGCGATCAGAAGTGAAAAAAAAGGCGGGAACGAAGTCGTCTGTTAATTAAAGCTGTCAATAAATGACACCAACAGATGCTAATTCTCCAGTACCGAATAATCATTATAATTTTTTAAATAGCGAAATGACGGTCATGATGTATAACTGTAAATCGCAGGACTTAATTGGAGCTTAGTAACGTGACCAATCTGTCACAGCTGTTTAGCTCTTTATCGCAACATTAGCAAAACAAAAAAGCCTCGTTCATCCAGTCTACATAATCTGTAAAATTGAGCGAGAGAGAGAGAGGGAGAAGATAGAGAGAGAGAGATCCCTACGCGCAAGGGAATTTTTGAAATAAAATTAAACCATATGTAAGTCCCGAAATGACCTAGTTTGTATCCAGTGAACGTTAAACTTTATTTCTATCTCTCACTCTCTAGCACCACTGACGAGGGAAATAACGATGAAGTTTCTCGGTCAGCATATGGAGCGAACCCGATTCCTTCTGGTTAGCGAGTCAGTTTCTTACTCATCGAGCCACGTCGGCAGCAAGTCAGTTTCTTACTCACCGAGCCGACTCGGCAGTGAGTCAGTTTCTTACTCACCGAGCCACCTCGGCCCACATGTCTGTCTACAATACGACTGTATTCTTTTTGTAAAGCATGAGACTTACGAACGGCTATCGGAAAGGCCGCAAACACGGCGCATTGGATGGTTAGAAGTGTCGCCTTGCATTCCCGTGATTATAAATAAAGACAGTAATCCTTCGCATTATTTTTAGAGATTTTATTATTTCGTGCATATTCGTTTTGGCGAAGAGTACCGTCTTTCACGTTAATTTGTTTTAAGGACTTAAATCGCTAACATTTGGGGCCTAGAAATTGACACAAGTGGGTTGCGACGCATGTAATACTGTAATATGAATTATATAAACTGATTTACATTCAATGGTTTTGGTTTTTACTCTTAATTTCAAATCAATTTTGCTCCGCAAAACAAACCAGCATTTTCAAGCGAATGCAAAATTCTAGTTACTGGTTATTTCAGTCTACATAATACGCCGTTTGGTTTGGTGCAATATTTCTACCGTCGTTGTTCGAATCTCTTGCTAGAACTGGGGCTGAAAAGCTTTATGGTACACGACTCGTGTACCGATGGTAAAATGTTTATTTTGTCTTAAATATTGGATATCAGGAGCCCATCATTTTCGGGTAAGACCACAGCATCAAAGTTGATTTAAATTGACAAATAATTCGTGTTTTCAATTTTGAAGATTTTGGATGATATTGAGTTAAGAGACTTGGCTCCTTTAAGTTACAGATATGCTTGATGAATCAAACTAGGAATGATAGACATCTGTTCTGCTATCGCTCCGTCTAAAACATATTTTTATAATTGTATGTCAGAGCTGCATTCCTGTGTAAACGAATTGATACATGGTATGTAAAAGATCATACTAATCTTAGACTGTCTGTCAACAGTTAGCTCCGCTTGAGACCAGCGCAATAAGCTAATTGACCGACATTTTGATTCCACCGCTTAATACAGGGCAATAAGCTAATTGACTGACATTTTGATTCCTAAATCCACGATTTAAGGTATAGATTAAGTTTGAGATACCGCTTCCATTTCTGTCCAACCTCGTGGGTTTTCTATGGGTCCCCCGACTGTTAAAGGCCCATACGCGCAAGCGAAAAATTGAAATAAATTAAACCTTATTTTAGTCTCGAATAGACGTTAAACCCCATTTCCCATCCCCTCTCTCTCTCTCTCTCTCTCTCTCGCTCGGCTTCCATTTAATTAAAGTGAAAAGGTAATTGCAATCGTCGAGGGTATGGCAAGTATGAAACGGAGTAGAACAGCATTACCAAATAGTAAACTAATGTTTAGATATGGCGGCCATTCAGAGCAGAGATATGCTCAATTTAAAGTAGCTAAATAAATCTCGAACTCAATATTGAACACAGGAATTATTTGTTGTAATCGTACCGGGAAGAGATGACCTTCTGATTTCCAGTTGACAAAAAAAATTTTTTACCATCGATACACGAATCGTGTACAATAATGCGTTTCGGCGTCATTCGTGACAATGGATTGGAAGACATATTCCGGGAATCATGTCAAACGGTGACGCAATAGTCTTACCCGGTGAGCATGTGCAACAAAGACTATCGGTGTTGACTGAAATAACCAGACGCTAGAGATTGCCATTCTATGGAGACTACTGGCGTATTTTGCCGAACATAACTAATTTAAAATATAGAGTAAAAACGGAAACGAATGAATGTAAATCAGTTTATATACATTTATATTACATTATTTGTGTCCATTTCTAGGTCCCAGATATTTGCGGTTGGCCCCTTTAAAGACAGAATACTATATATTGTACTAACAAGAAAGACACTGGTCACGAGTAACACATATTGTATTAACAAGGAAGAGGCGCGAGTAACCCATATTGTACTTACAAGGAAGAGACACGAGTAACCCATATTGTACTAACAAGGAAGAGACTGGTTTACGAGTAACACATATTGTACTTACAAGGAAGAGACACGAGTAACCGATATTGTACTAACAAGGAAGAGACACGAGTAACACATATTGTACTAACAAGGAAGAGACACGAGTAACCCATATTGTACTAACAAGGACGAGACACGAGTAACCCATATTAAGGACGAGACACGAGTAACACATATTGTACTAACAAGGAAGAGAAACGAGTAACACATATTGTATTAAGAACCTCCGACATCTAAAATAACCCTTGGGCTCTACAAAAATAAGAATCATAATCTAAACTTGGCACCTAAGGGAAGAGAGTTTACCATAAGTAGTATGTTTGGTTTAGAAACATAATCCAGAGAGCTCGTTGACGTCGGATTGATTATCATTGTTATGATAATAATGTAATTGTTCTTGATCATATACTTAAGGTTCATCATCACTGGATAGATCGCTTTCCGCCGTGACAATCGGATCATTCTCCGCACGTTTCCTATAATCGCGTAATCGATCAATGTGGGTGGACTACTATACGGCGATCCGATTTCTCATCTATTATCTTGTACGTATTATCAGAATATTTCTTAAGCACACGAAATGGGCCCCTCCAATATTTCTGTAGTTTATTAGGAATGTTTGGCGTCAAAATTATGAATAAGATTTAAATAATTATTTGGGACTAAAAGGTAATCTTTCACTCTCTTCCTCCTTCTCTCTCATTTCTGTGATCCAACTTTGGAGGACAAACAAATTGAATGTTTTAGGTCTTGATCAATAAGTAACCTACTCAATCCTTTTGTGCGATGTTTTGTTATAAATTTTCAAAAACTTCTAGAGAGATAGAGAGAGGGATTAACGCCCACTCGACACAAACTAGGTAATTTGGGGACTTACACATGGTTAATTTAATTTCATTAATTCGCTTGAGCGTAGGGATCTTTAGCAGTGAGAGGAAACCGGAAAAAAACCCACGGTGTTAGACAGGGGACCCTTCTCCTTGTCATGTATAACCGGGGATTCAAAACCACGCCAGTTAAACCCCATTTCTCTCTATCCCCCCCTTTGTCTTTTAAAGCAAAGTGTACTGAACGATTAATCTGGTAAAATGCGATATTGCCAGCTACGTAATCTCTTCGATCAGTCTTTGTCTAGAAAGGGATTACACGTATAAGCAGAACTCGAATTAATGGAAAGTTAGTTAAGATCGTGGAGCGGTCATGTAAGTTAGTTGGAAGTCGGCACACGAGGGTACTAAGCGAAGCTAGGACCATGACTCCCCCAACACCAAGCTAATTATGGAGTCTTGCTATGTATGAAGGGAGGTTGGATGGCCGAATGGTTAGCACGCGCGTGTTGTATCGTGAAGCCTTTCATTGAGTCAACTGGCATGGTTTATACTCCCGGGTTGTACGTGACAAGGAGTAGTAGGGTCGCCTGTCCGACCCCGTGGGGTTTCTCCGGGTCCTCCGACTGCTAAAGACCCCGACGCGCAAGCGAATTGTTGAAATAAAATTAAACCATATGTGAGTACCGCAATGATCTAGTTTGTGTCTAGTGGACGTTAAACCTCATTTCTCTCTCTCTCTCCCCCTCTCTATCTCCCCCCCTCTCTCTCTCTCTCGCTATGTTTGAAGAACAACGAAAGTGTCCTATGAAGTTAGAACGTCATAAATAACTAATGGTGGTGATCCTATCAGGTCATATATTGTGGTCAGTCAAATCAATCCTGTTGATCGTATCTGAACGTAAACCCAATTAGGACAATCATATCGTAACCCATCGCACCTAGCACTACAGATTATCACGATTCGGGCTACCATTGAAATCGTGGTTTTAATCGTAGAGTAATGGCAGTGATCCTATCAGGGCCCAAAGCGAGAGAGAGAGAGAGAGAAGAGAGAGAGAGAGATAAATGGGGGTTAACGTCCACTCAACACAACTAGGTCAATTCGGGACTAACATATGGTTTTAATTTCCATTTCAATAATTCGCTTGCGCGTACGGGTCTTTAGAAGTGGAAGGAAACGGGAGTGCACGGAGAGAGAGAGAGAGATAAATGGGGTTTAACGTCCACTCAACATAACTAGGTCAATTCGGGGCTAACATATGGTTTTAATTTCTATTTCAATAATTCGCTTGCGCGTACGGGTCTTTAGCAGTGGAAGGTAACGGGAGAGCACGGAGTAAACTTTAATTTTGGATTTTTTTATCTTAGTTAAAATTTTGTGGAAAAGGTCCCAGGCCATAATTCTATGGAATATAATTACTGCTTATTACTGAGCGACGTTTCGACAAGGCTTCACTAATCGTGGCAATCATCGAAGGGTTGAATGAATGAATGAAATAGGGTGTAACGTCCTCGGTTTTTCTTCCCATCTCTCTCATTTAGCAATCGGGTTGATCGTATCGAAGTGTATCCGAGTGGACGCTAAACCCATTCCCCCCTGTTTCTCTCTCTCTCTCTATCTTACAGACAGAGAGAGATATAGGTTGATCATATCGAAGCGTATCCGAACGTATCTGCACGGACCAGATCGCTGATCCCATAGGAACAATCCCATCGGAACACATCGCATGACAGTGAGAACCTCGCTTAAGCAACGAGGAATTGATCGATAATATAATCTCTTTGGACTCGATGACATCGCGCCTGGTACGTTCGTGCATTTTTATGCGCGAACTCTTAGTTTTCCTATTACTCGCACGCGCACGGGCACTATTTCTTTTTCTTTAGCATGTACCAAAATCTGGGTTTTCGCGCGGAGGTACTTTTGAGGTATTAGCCTGAGAAGCATTAACATTTGCCACTGTACCTGTGTATCGCTAATTATAAATCGAGTGTTTGATGAAAGTTTATATAGATCCTGAGTGTTATTTTCAGTACAGAGGTTATTCCCGTTCTATTATTTGCTAAGCAAACCAATGGGACTATTTTCTCAACAGTGTATGAACGTGTCCTTAAGCGATAATATCCTTACACCGAGAGAAATTATCTAGTCTCGGTGAAAAACCATGATCATCTGGTAAAAAATTACTTTTCTATTTTTTGGAACGGAAAACAGTGTTTTTAAAAACAAACGAACCTGCCGCACGTGAGGAAGTCATTATATTAATAATAACAGACGAGAACTCTTTTTGGGCACAGGCTTTCTTACTGAGTAGTAAATCGTCCACAAACAATCATTTATGACTATAGGAAATCTAGCGACGACTGTAGACAGTAAGTGGCTTATAAACTATACTTTTGAGTGGTGATTAATCGCTTTGAGTCGAGAATACCAGCTTTCAGGTCACCGATAACCAATTATGTCAGAAATACTATACTGACATTCGCTTTTTTCAAGTTGTACGCGAACTAACTGTCCTAACTCAGTAACTATCTTCGTCAGCTACTTTCAGTTTCACAATGGCTTGTACGACATTGCTAAGTAATATGTACTCACCCGTGTTATTTGCTGATAAGGAAGCCCATCAAATAAGATTAATTAACAAAACAACTATAACTGAGTAGTGATTAAAATACTTCATTTTTTTTTCTTTCTCAAATAGTAAATGAGTTTGATTGACCGATGACTGCTAATGTTTTTTCGTGAATTAAACGGGATAATTGCAATCAACCCACGATCTTAAATTTTCCTGAAAAAAAACCCTTCCTTTGTTGAACGCACTATAATTTATCGATTGGTATTGCCATCTACGACCAGATTGTCGAGGAATGCGTCAACGCACAGCTTACGGATTATTCTAGGGGCTTGTTTTTGTGTATGTCATTTTCAGTATATTATTCGTTTTTAACAAATTTATACAACTTTTATGGGAAACTATGATTATCAAACAACCGTAAACCCAACTGATGTTTTATCGTTTGCTTGGGCCTTTTACGAACCACGTGTAAGTCATGAACTTAATAAATATTTTCTTCAACCCTAACTAACGTGACGTAGCTGGCTTTTTTTTTCGCATGTACACAGTGACTAGCCATTTTGCGCAGTAATCCCAGCCAGAATTTGGCTATTTTGTTAAAATTGCTATAAAAATTTTAATTTTTGTTTAGAACTGAAATAAATTAACTATTAGTCAATCCCCACACTAAAAATGAATGAAATGGGGTTTAACGCCTACGCTTAAGCACTGTACCTGGGCTAATTGAAGACGGGCATACGCCACAGTGTGCAATGAGGGAAATTTTGCCCAGGCAGCGGCGCTACGGCCTACTCTTATATCGAATTCCAACTGCCAAGGGATCTTTTACGTGCACTCCAATTTGTACACGGGACCTCGGTTTTTCGTCCCATCCGAACGACTTGGCAGCTGTCCTTGTCAGGCCCTCCTTCTGCATCACTGACAAGGGGAAATCACGCCGGAAAATCGAGATGAACTTTCTCGGCCAATGCAGGGATCGAACACTCAACCTCCAGGCTAGCGAACCAGCGCCTTATCCACTTAGCCACCGTGATCCCCCCACACTAAAAACATTAAAATAATTGATTGTGTATATCTGAAATAGACCCGACCAAAACACAAAATAATTCCAAGATGTCAGCGCCCATGAGCGAAAAGTTTCGGGACGCTATACATTTTCAAAGTCGAAGTTAGGAGTTACAAACTTAAATAAAAGACAACTAATAATGTTTTCATTTCTTTATTATTATTCATAATCTGTCTTCGGCCATCATCTAAAATGAAAAAAGATAAGTTATTACTATTTCTACATAAATTCTTAGAAGTCCCAACTGTCGTTTATGTCGAGTACCGAGTCCCAAATAATAATTATTTAGCTTGGTCCGAGTGGTCTTTTAGCTTGGTCCGAGTGGTCTTTTCACTTGGTCCGAGTGGTCTATCAATTGGTGCGAGTGGTCTTTTTTATGGTCCGAGTGGTCTTTGGTCCGAGTGGTCTGGATACCTATTTCCCCCCCCCCCCTCTCGAAACATGTTATCAAGGCAACCCCTCCAGGGTTATAGTTATTTTTCAGGCATATTTATGTTGCCTGCATGGTCTCGAAAACTTTCACCTTTGAAAACCTTTTATTTGTTAATAATATTTGATATCACAACATTTTTTTATAAAACACTATGCAGTCAATTTACAACAAACTATAATTTAAACTTTAATCTTATATATATGTGAATTCAAACCTAATTCTAATTGAAAAAATATGTATCGAAGTAATAAACAGAGAAAAAAATTTATGTAACGGATAGACATAATAAATATTTTTAATAGTACCATACATTATTGACGGTCTCCTGTAAGTGACACAAGACAAAAGACCTGCCAAGACAGATACCTAGTCATTCGCATGGGAAGAGCAGCTTGGGTCCTGTGTACACCGTGCCATACACGTTACAGATTCCGTTTCAGTTGATAATCATTTTAAGAGTAGGCTGTAGTGCCGCTGTCCAGGCAAAACCTCCCTCATATCACATTTTATGAGAATATAAACCCCATTACCTTTATTTCATCCTAACCATACCAATTTGGTGACTTTAAACTTACAGTGAAATAGTGTTACAAAAATCAAAATTAACATAATGATCGATAATAAGGTTACGACGAGTGATTAATTATAGTTTATTAACTTCGAAAACAAAAAATTCAATTAAACCATATACAGAAATAGCAATTTTTTGAAATAATTAATATATCATTACATTATGACAATATGACCAGTCAGTGTCAAGGACAATAATTGCCTCAAACTTTAATATAAATCTTAAACATATAAATATAGTGCAATTTTTAATGACTTTAACCTCAAATATAATAGTGTACAATAAAAAGAACTTAATTAATATAATAAATTGTAGACAAAATGGAATCAAACACTTTCAATTCATAATCTTCTCTGAGTGACAATTCTTGGACATTGTCCACAAAAAATAGGTTTCAAATGTAATTCACAAACCCCTCCCATGTCCCCATATTTACTATAACGTAAAAATAATCTTCACCTGGTTTTAAAACCGAGAATATCTCTCTTGTGACATCATATTAACAGAAAATACTCGTTTCCTAAAGCAGCTATCTTGAATTATTATGTCATATAAACGTAAACACTAGGTCAGTAGTTTAAGTCTTTACTATCCAGCCCTAATTATCCTATATAAGCCATAGTAATCCTGTTTATCAAGTCCTCTCAAAAATTTTAACATAGGAATTTGCTATTGCAAACCTTTACATAAAATTTTCTCAACAATTTCTTAAGTACAAACAATTTTCTTGCTTATACTATGTTTATCTTGCATTAAAGTCGCCAAATATAGTACATTCTGATACATTAAATACTATATTTTAAGTTTAAACCTTTTTTTCTGACTGACACTGTGGTTACAACATACCAATACCTCCATATTCAAAGCTCTATTAACAACCTGTTTATTAAGAAATTATATCAAAGCTCTTATTCTAAAACTGTTTCCTTCCTCACAACAGGTATCAATTATGTCTAAATCAGTATATAGTTCAATATTTATAAAGTTGAGGTTTATAATAAGTAACCTGTAGCATAATTTAGTATTGCTACTGACATACTTAAACCGGTATAATTCTCCTGTATTATAAGTGTGAACATGACAGGCAAAGATTTTAATTGTAAATAATATATTTTATTATTTTTTACTCTTTTATAAATACTCAACTCTGATTCTATATAGTTTATAAAAAATCAAAAATATTTGTTCTTAGTATTGTACTTTAATGTTTTATAGTTTTGCCTGTATATACACTTAAAATTCTTAATTTACACTTCAAATAGATATAAAATGAATTGCATATTTGGAAGGGCCAAATTGGAAAAAGGCCTCAGGCCTAATTTGCTACCCTTGTAAAATGACGTGATGATTATTATTATTAGTGACGAGTGTAGTAAGTGCGGTCCGTCCGTCCGGCGTCCACAATTGCTTGTGGACGCTCCAGAGGCTAAAGTTAATATCCAATTGACTTTAAATTTATACACGGTGTTTAAGGAAATGGGGTTTAACGTCCTACTGTTATGCACTTAACCTGAGCTAATTGAAGACGGGCATACGCCATACAGTGTGCCATGAGGGAAATTTTGCCCGGGCAGTGGCGCTACAGCCTACTCTTATATCGAATTCCAACTGCCAAGGGATCTTTTACGTGCACTCCAATGTGTACACGGGACCTTGGTTTTTTGTCCCATCCGAACGACTAGGCAGCTGTCCTTGTCAAGCCCTCCTTCTGCATCACTGACAAGGGGAAATCACGTCGGAAAATCGAGATGAACTTTCTCGGCCAATGCAGGGATCGAACACTCGACCTCCAGGCTAGCAAACCAGCGCCTTATCCACTTAGCCACCGTGATCCCCCCGGTGTTTAAGGTCATGAGACAAAGAAGCCTATTGATTTTTAGCAATTTCCGATAATTACTGTCAGAGTTATGGCCCTTCATCACTTCAAACAATCTTGTGGACGCTCTAGAGGCTAAAGTTAATAACCGATTTCAGCGATTTCCGATAATTGCTGTTTAAGTTATGGCCCTTGATCACTTCAAAAATTCTTGTGGATGCTCTAGAGGCCTAAGTTAATATCCGATTGACTTTCAATTTAAACACAGTGTTTAAGGTCATAAAGCGAAGAATCCTATTGATTTTTAGCAATGTCCGATAATTACTGTCAGAGTTATGGCCCTTGATCACTTGGTAAATTCTTGTGAATGCTCTAGAGGCCAAAGTTAATATCCGATTGACTTTAAATTTATACACAGAGTTTAGGTCATGTGACGAAGAAGCCCGTTGATTTTCAGCAATTTCCGATAAATACTGTCAGAGTTATGGCCCTTGATCACTTCAAAAAATCTTGTGGACCCTCTAGAGGCTAAAGTTAATAACCGATTGACTTTAATAATCATATTTTAGTGTATTATAAATGTTTCATTAACGAAAAAAGTAAAATATGCGACAAGCCTTGTTTACTGCCCGGACGATTTAGCTGCTGTGGGCGTATGTTTCGTTGCCTGGCAACTCTCGTTTAAAGTTGTACGCGAACTAAATGCGTTTGTTACATACTGACAGAGCAGCCCGGAGTCGAGCAAAAGCCGCCCGACCTGTCTTCGTCAGCTAGTTTCAAAATGGCGTACAAGCAGTGCAAGTGGGAAAAGACGACAATAAAATCAGAAATATGTTATTTATTATTGTCGCACTTATTACATCACTCCTGTCGAACAAATCATAAAGCTGTGGTGTTACGGTGGCGGCATAGTATTTCACCGTAACACCACAGCCACTCTAACCATTCATAATACACCTAACTATCACTCCCTACACTCCCTCGTCTACTTTCCCAAACGTCAACAACATATCTCATACCTCCATTTCGCTGATTAACCCTTGTACCATGTCTACTGGATTAACACTGGTTTATAACACAAATCGCCATAGATAAGGTTTCCATTATAGTTTTCCATTTGATTAATCGTGATCACGGGATTAGACGTTGGTGTATAAGTTATTAATTGTTATGGGGGTGGCCGTTAATAGAAAGGGATAAAACTATCTTTTTTATTTCCAATACAGGTATAAAAAAAAGTATCCGTGTATCAGAACCATTTCCTCCATCTTTGAATAGGAGTGAACTCGGCAAATCTCGACATCTAGACTCGGATGTTTGACGAATTCCGCCAAAGGACACGGTTAAAAAATGGCTTCCCCTATAGAGATTATGTCGAGGTTTGCCGAATGAATAGGAGTGTAGACTAAACAACACGTGACTGTTTTACGCTTAGGTAACGAAGCAAGACGCACGTGCAAATGCAATACTACTCAGGTCGTTTGACCTTTGCGTTAAAAGTATATTTGGAATATGTTTAACCAGCTCTATCACCTATGTGGCACCAATATTGTCCTTTAAAGGACCTAAGTCCGTAACACAAAATCCTCCAAAATCTTCGACATCGAAAACACGAATTATTGGTCAATTTAAATCAACATTGATGATGTAAACTTACCAGGAAAAGATGAGCTTCTGATATCCGATATTTAAGATAAAATAATTTTTCTAACATTGGTACACGAATCGTGTACCATATTGCGCTCCGGTCCTAGTTTTATTGAGAGACTCGAGGGACGAGGCTAGACACATTGTACTGTATCACACTACATAATATGTGGACTGGAATAACCAGGCGCTAAAAAAAATGCACTGGGTTGAGACTGAATGGCTTGTTTCGCCGAACATAACTGATTTGGAATTGGAGTAAAACGGAAAGCATTTAATGTAGATCAGTTTATATACATTCATATTACAGTATTATATGAGTTTCGACCCACTTTTGTCAATTTCTGGATCCCAAATGTTAGCGATTTAGCTCCTTTAACACAACACGACATTATAATAAAACAAGGTACAATTTTATGGATACACAATTAATTAGTTTGATACTCAGCTGATAAAGACGAGAGTATCCTCATCGAAACGTCGCTTAGTATCAAACTCAGTAATTGTGTATCCATAATATTGTACCTTGTGTTAATATGTCAAATTACTAAATGCCAATCAAAGAAGACGACAAGTTTATGAGATAAATCCCCACAAACAGGATTTTAGTTTTAGATTTCCATTTGATAAACAATCATCAGTATCATCCTGGGAATACACTTACAATGTTGACGTCTTCATCAACAATTGAGGCCGATTGACTCGTTTTTACTGACAGCTTTTATGACATAAATCTCGATAGACAGGAGTGTCGTAGGGCGATGGCTTCCTGTATCGCGAGACAGAATATAGGTAAGAATCAATTATTAATAATACAACCAACCATCCAACCTGCTGTATACGAGTTCAGTATGGGGATTGCCTGTCTAAGTCCAATAAAGCATATTTCCTGTCTCGTCAAAGGAAAAATACTGATGCTCTTCCTTCGATATTTCTAATGAATCCATTTCCCGAAGAAGACCTGTTCATTAGTACGGCATTATTATGCGGCGTTTAAGACACACACCAACATGATAGGCGGAGTGCAGTGGGGTTCCAAGTAAAGTAATGAATTTGGGTACATTTTAGAAAATAATATGTTAGCACAAAAAGGATCAAGTTTGTGTTAAGTGGACGTTAACCCCCATTTTATAAAAAAATAATAAAAAAAGGTTACACCTGTAATTTTTACATCTGTACCTCTACTTAAACCTCTCTATTTTACACGCCAATGTGTACAGGGGACCTCGGGTTTTCGTCCCATCCGAACGACTAGGAAGCTTTCATTGTCAGTCCCTCCGTCTTCATCACTGACATGGGGAAACCATGCCGGAAAGTCGAGATGAACTTTCTCTGCCAATGCAGGGATCGAACACCAGAACTCCAGGCTAGCGAGCCAGCGCCTCACCCACTTAGCCACGTGATCCCTTTAAGTAAGGTTTTCGTCGTTTACTCGCGTCACTCGAGTCGACTCCATTGCCGAGTTTACCCGGGTGAAACATCCCGAACGGACCGACAGTCCAAGTAGTCACATGACATCAAGACACCTAATTTTTTTTTTCGCAATGGTTGCCTCCATTCTGAATTTTTAAAAAATGTAATGTTAGTTCCGAAATGATCTAGTTTGTGTCGAGTGGACGTTAAACACAACCGCTACCATATATCGGAGTCTAACTAAGTGTGAACGGGGGGGGGGGTGGATGGCCGAATTGTTAGTACGAGCGCGCTGTATCATAAAGCCTGTCATTGAGTCGACTGGCGTGGTTTCGAATCTCCGTTTGTACGTGACAAGGGGTAGGATCGCCTGCCCAACCTCCTTGTACTCCGGTTTTCTCCCACTGCTAAAGATCCCTACGCGCAAGCGAATTGTTGAAATAAAATTGAACCATGTTACTCCCGAAATGTCCTAGTTTGTGTCGAATTGACGTTAAACTCCATCTCTGTTATATATGAGAGTCTAACTAAGTGAGAACAACAATTTCAAAAATCGTTTCTTGAAGGCCGAATACAACCATGCGTCTCAAAAAGAGAAGAAAATATGCCCATTGAAATGAATAATTTTTTACAATATTTTTTTTATATTATTTCAACAACTAGAAAATTCCGAGAAATCATCTTTTAAAGATTAAATACAAATAGGATTAAAACACACAATCCTATTTTGTTTAGTTTTTTATAGTTCAAAATGAATTTTAGTAAGATTGGTAAATATTAACATGGGTAATTCTATTTGTTAAAGCCAAGGTCACTGAATTGTAAATAAGGTCAGAACGCGTGGTTGTTGGCGAGATAGGTTAGATTTAGGGTAAGCATTGTGGCTAGGTCTAGCGTTAGGGTTAGGTTTAAGAATTAGGAGGAGAGGTTAAGTCTCCACATAATCACTGACCTAGGGTGATAACAAATTAGTTCGTGATATTTCCTAGTTTTATTAAAAATACATACAATACATTAGGTTTATATACAAAGGTAATGTAACTGTTTTTTTTTGGGTTGGTCGTCCTTGGATGGTGCTTCTGGTATTCTGGTATTTTTGTTTCTTAAAGCCCCAATACCACTATTTTTGTAACTGAATAATATGCCCAAATCATTATTCTGGTCAACAAATTGTACTATTTTACAATATTCCAATTAATTGATGATATAAATTTCATCTTAACACACCGAATTTAAAAAAAATTGGAAAAATTCAAAAACATGGTAACATCATGGTTTGAAAAGCTTTACGTTAACACTTTCAAATGCAACTTACACATATTTTCGAACCCTCTGGACAAGTAAAATAGGATGTAATGGATAATTTACACAACAGGTAGAACACTAAACATCTAGTAGTTAGAAAAAAGCAATTTTGTTTCTGGACCTGTCAAGCCAGCAAGAGTGGTATTATCCCTTTAAGAAAAAAAGATTAAATTTGGGCTCTCTCTTGGAGATCATTACACCTTTTTTGTTTTCTGGTGAGTTTGGATGCTTCACTTGCCGCTGTTGCACTAAATAGAACCACAAATGGGGCTATTGCGCTAGCCGTATGACTGGTTCTAAAAGTCGGAGACAAGTGGAAACGCCATCTAATGGACAAAATCGATTTAATAATCTACCAGGTTTTGATGCAAGATGAAAACATCCGACAATCTCGTTAATGTCGGCTGCCAATTACCTTTCGATTATCTCTTATATCGTACGACACTAGCATCAGACACATTTTCTTTTCTTTGAAGTTAGAATTCAAATCTTTTTTAACTAATCAAATTCCCTATGGTATACAAGACTTCCTTTTGATGTTAATTGAATGAAACCCCAATCTTGGATCTGATGAGTTATTTTATTATTGTGATTGGTTGACAAACTAAAAAACCAGAGGTCACAGGTGCATGCCCAGAGGGGGATGTCCGGGGGTTCCATGTCTACGTCAATTACCCGCCAACACCGACATCGACACGAGAACGTGTTCTGGAATAGGAGCAAATATTGTAGTCCCGAAATGACCTAGTTTGTGTCTAGAGACCGTTAACCCCCATTGTTCTCTCTCTCTCTATGAAGTCAATTTGAAGCTAGTAAATGTCAGCTAAAATCTCTAATAATAATTATCGTCTCGCTGTAGGAATTCCTTTGGCGCCTGGTAGTCGATAAAGATAAAGTATATACGAGATACAGAGTTTATTTCACACAGAATTAATCACAATATAACGACCGTGAGACGCCATTTTCTGCACCGATTGGGCGATCGGGCTAATCTCCCGCCAGAAGGGCAAGACCTAGTAACTCACTTTTTTCTTATTTTGGGATATACTAGGCAAATGAAGTAAGTTGTGTCATGGGTGTAACTGGTTACAAAATCAAATCATTTGAATATCTAGTACTACAACGGGAAGCATGTACCCTGTTTACTACCAATTTGGTCCTAACTCAATTTTGATAAAAAAAGAGTGAGTTACTAGGTTTTGCCTTTTGACGGGAGAAATGAAGAAAGGCATTTCAGGGAAATAAATTTTGCCCTTGACAGCGGCACTACGGCCTACTCTTATTTCAACTGCCCAGTTTAGGAGCAGAACAGTAGGATGTTAAACCTCATTTCATTTCATTTATATTCCATCTGCCAAGGTATTTTTAGGTGTTAGCAAATGTGTACCCGGGGACTCGGTTTTTCGTTAAATTTGAACTACTTGACATTGTTCCTTGTCCGAAGCTCCGTCCTGCTTCACTGACAAGGGGCCACTTTCACGGCCAACACCGAGAACGAATCCGATAACTCCTGGTTAGCGAGCCACCGACTTATACACCGCAGCTGCGACTCCCAGATATACAGGGGGATTGGTGTGTATGTCAAATCACTGGTCTGTTATTGAGTCAAGTGGTGGGATTTAGATTTCTCGCATGTACGGCCAAATACGCGATCGATCGAACCAGCGCCTTAATCACCGTGGCTCCCCCTCCCTCATATAGATGGTTTATCAGCTGTATTAAAGATGCATTATGTATGATTTAGATATAGAGCTGGTTTTTCTTGCTATATTAGTTTTAAAGAAGATAATGAAACATGAATATATTGGAAATTTAAATTAATTTTTTGTTATTCTGGGTGAAGTTATTTCTGTTTGTAAATGCAGCGTAATGGTACTTGACTGGATAGTTTAATTATCGTAGCAATGGTACTTGACATCCGAGACTAAACCTTGATATCCATGCTAACGTTAAATTTTTAAATCTTTAATTCCAGTTCAATTAAATCTCGGCCATTCAATGATCCACAGTTGATTACAGGCTTCTCATGTGAACTAATAATTTATATAACAGTTGATTACAGGCTTCTCCTTGCCACGTTTAACCGGGGATTCAAAACCACGCCAGCTGACTCAATGATAGGCGACCCTACTCCTTGACACGTACATACATGCCAAGGAATAGGGTCGCCCGTCTAACCTCTTGAATTTTCTCCGATTCCTTCGGTTTCATTATGAGGATTAGCCTGTCTCGTCAAAGGAAAAATACTGATGCTCTTCGATATTTCTAATGAATCCATTTCCCGAAGAAGACCTGTTTATTAGTACGGACATTAATATGCGGCGTTTAAGACACACACCAACATGGTGGGCGGAGTGCAGTGGGGTTCCAAGTAAAGTAATGAATTTGGATACATTTTAGAAAATGACATGTTAGTACACAAAAGACCAAGTTTGTGTTGAGTGGACGTTAACCCCCATTTTTTAAAAAAAATAATAAAAAAGGTTACACCTGTACTTTTACATATGTACCTCCACTTAAACCTCTCTATTTTACACGCCAATGTGTACAGGAGACCTCGGGTTTTCGTCCCATCCAAACGACTAGACAGGTGTCCTTGTCAGTCCCTCCGTCTTCATCACTGACAAGGCGAAACCACGCCGGAAAATCGAGATGAACTTTCTCGGCCAATGCAGGGATCGAACACCCGAACTCCAGGCTAGCGAGCCAGCGCCTTAACCGCTTAGCCACGTCATCCCTTTAAGTAAGGGTTTCGTCGTTTACTCGCGTCACTCGACTCGACTCCATTGCCGAGTTTACCCGGGTGAAACATCCCGAACAGTCCGACAGTCCAAGTAGTCACATGACATCGAAACACCTTATTTTATTTTGTTTTATTTTTTTCGCAATGGTTGCCTTCATTCTGAATTTTTTTAAAATGTAATGTAAGTTCCGAAATGATCTAGTTTGTGTCGAGTGGACGTTAAACACAACCGCTACCATATATCGGAGTCTAACTAAGTGTGAACGGGGGGTTGGATGGCCGAATTGTAAGTACGAGCGCGCTGTATCATAAAGCCTGTCATTGAGTCGACTGGCGTGGTTTCGAATCCCCATTTGTACGTGGCAAGGAGTAGGGTCGCCTGTCCAACCTCCGAGTACTCCGGTTTCCTCCCACTGCTAAAGACCCCTACGCGCAAGCGAATTGTTGAAATAAAATTAAACCATATGTTAGTCCCGAAATGACCTAGTTTGTGTCGAGTTGACGTTAAACCCCATCTGTGCTATATACGAGAGTCTAACTAAGTGAGAACAACAATTTCAAAAATCGTTTCTTGAAGGCCGAATACAACCATGCTTCTCAAAAAAAGAAGAGAATATGCCCATTGAAATGGGTAATTTCTTACAATATTTTGTAATATTATTTCTACAACTAGAAAATTCCGAGAAATCATCTTTTAAAGATTAAATACAAATAGGATTAAAACACACAATCCCATTTTGTTTAGTTTTTTATAGTTCAAAATGAATTTTAGTAAGATTGGTAAATATTAACATGGCTAATTCTATTTGTTATAGCCGAGGCTCAATTGTCACCGAGGTCGCTGAGATATAAATAAGGTCAGAACGCGTGGTTGTTGGCGAGATAGTGGGTTAGGTTTAGGGTAAGCATTATGGCTAGGTTCAGCGTTAGGGTTAGGTTTAAGAATTAGGAGGATAAAAATCTAGGGTGATAAAAAAATTAGTTCAGGACATTTCCTAGTTTTATTAAAAATACATACAATACATTAGGTTTATATACAAAGGTAATATGTAACTGTTTTTTTAGGTGCTGGTGGCGATCATGGTCGTCCTTGGATGGTGTTTCTGGTATTCTGGTAATTTTGTTTCTGAAGAAAAAAGAATAAATTTGGGCTCTCGGGGGAGAGCCGAATTAGTGTGTTTCCTACCAAGAATTCGATTTTGGGTAAGGATGGCGACTTGTCTTATTTAATCTAATTTACTATGCACTTGGATGTCGTTCAGATTTTTATTTTTAGAATATGCAATTATAAGTTTCTATGTGAAAACTTTCGGGCGATTTTCTTGGAGATCATTACACGTTTTCTAATGATTTCGGATGTACTTGTCTAAATAGAACTACAAATGGGGCTATTGCGCTAGCCGAAGGACTGGTTCTTAAAGTCTGAAACAAGTGGAAACGCCATCTAATGGACAAAATCGATTTAATAATCTACCAGGTTTTGATGCAAGATGAAAACATCCGACAATCTCGTTAATGTCGGCTGCCAATTACCTTTCGATTATCTCTTATATCGCACGACACTAGCATCAGACACATTTTCTTTTCTTTGAAGTCAGAATTCAAATCTTTTTAAACTAATCAAATTCCCTATGGTATACAAAAAAATTCTTTTGATGTTAATTGAATGAAACCCCAATCTTGGATCTGATGGGTTATTTTATTATTGTGATTGGTTGACAAACTAAAAAACCAGAGGTCACAGGTGCATGCCCAGAGGGGGATGTCCGGGGGTTCCATGTCTACGTCAATTACCTGCCAATAACGACATCGACCCAGGGGCGTGTTCCGGAATAGGAGCAACTATTGCTGTCCCGAAATGACCTAGTTTGTATCTAGAGACCGTTAACCGCCATTTCTCTCTCTCTCTCTATGAAGTCAATTTGAAGCTAGTAAATGTCCGCTAAAATCTCTATTAAAAATTATTGACTCGCTGTAGGATTTCCTTTGGCGCCTGGTATTCGATAAAGATACAGAGTTTATTTCACACAGAATTAATCACAATATAACGACCGTGAGACGCCATTTCCTGCACCGATTGGGCGATCGGGCTAATCTCCCGCCAGAAGGGCAAGACCTAGTAACTCACTTTTTTCTTATTTTGGGATATACTAGGAAAATGAAGTAAGTTGTGTCATGGGTGTAACTGGTTACAAAATTAAAAGATTGGAATATCTAGTACTACAACGGGAAGCATGTACCCTGTTTACTACCAATTTGGTCCTAACTCAATTTTGATAAAAAAAAAGTGAGTTACTAGGTTTTGCCTTTTGACTGGAGAAATGAAGAAAGGCATACATATGAGGGAAATAAATTTGGCCCTTGACAGCGGCATTACGGCCTACTCTTTTTTCAACTGCCCGAGATTAGGAGCAGAATACTAGGACGTTGAACCCCATTTCATTTCATTTATATTCCATCTGCCAAGGGATTATTTTAGGTGTACGCAAATGTGTACACGGGGATTCGGTTTTTCGTCACATTAGAACTACTTGACATTGTTCCTTGTCCGAAGCTCGGTCCTGCTTCACTGACAAGGGACCACTTTCACGGCCAACACCTGGATCGAATCCGATATCTCCGGGTTAGCGAGCCAGCGAGCCAGCGAGCCAGCGACTTATACAACGCAGCTCCGACTCTCAGACATACAGTCGGATTGGTCGGCCGAATGACAAATCCTGGTAAGCGAGCCAGCGGCTTATTCACGGCAACCCCGACTCCCAGACATACAGGGGGATTGGTTGGCCGAATGCCAACTCCTTGTAAGCGCGCCAGCAACTCACACACCGCAACCCCGACTCCCAGTTATACAGGGGGGACTGGATTAGGTTGTATGTGATAAGGAGTAGGATCGCCTGTCAAACCTCGCGGGTTTTCTCCGGGTTCTCCCACTGGTCTTTCTTGCTATATTAGTTTTAAAAAAGTTAACAAAACATGAATATATTGAAAATTTAATTTAAATTATTTTATTCTGGGCAAAGTTATGTCTGTATGAAAATGCAGCTTAATAAGTGGATAAGGCTAATCTTGAGGTCGGGTGTTCAATCACTGCATTGGCCCGGAAAGTTCATCTCGATTTTCGGGCGTGATTTCCCCTTGTCTGTCAGAAGGGGGGCCTGACAAGGACAGCTGCCTAATCGTTCGGATGGGACGAAAAACCGAGTTCCCGTGTACACCTTGGGGTGCACGTAAAAGACCCATTGGCAGTTGGAATTCGATATAAGAGTAGGTCGTAGCTCCGCTGCCCGGGCAAAATTTCCCTCATATCACACTGTATGGCGTATGCCCGTCTTCCATTAGCCCAGGTGAGGTGCATAATAGTAGGACATTAAACTCCATTTCGTTCATTGTAATGGTACTTGACATCCGAGACTAAACCTTGATATCCATGCTAACGTTGAATTTTTAAATCTAGCTTGTGTTCAATTAAACCTCGACCATTCGTTGACCCAGACAGTTGATTACAGGCTTCGGGACTAACATTTTTTTTTTCAATAATTCGCTTGCGCGTGTGGGGCTTCAGCAGTGGGAGGAAACCGGGGAACCAGCAGAAAACCAACGAGGTTGGAAAGGCGACCCTACTACTTGCCACGTACAACCGATGTTCTTTGGGCTTTCATTCCTCGCCTGTACAGACACTTCCTATTTAAAACTTCAGGAGATAAGTGGCTGAGAAAATACCTATATTCTTAGGCTGACGCCATATCAGGACTCGATGTTATATGACCGTAACATCATAGGCCGTAGCTTTTACTCAACATTCCGTTGGTTCCAATCTTTATAGGCATTATAAGGACCACAATTGGCAATCTTCTCACCATGAATGTGTAGGGGGTTTACCGTTTATATTATTTGCTACGGGGATATAAAGTTGACTGGGGTGAAAATCTCACTTCCGACACATTGATTGCTCTGCAGAAAGACACTTAAAACCCCCTATCCCTCTGCTGTAATATCTCCAGTATTACCCAAAACTGCTCCGAAATTGCAAATTTGATCCCTTACCTCCTTTTCTACACCAAAAATGCAACCCGAAAATGCAGGAAGATGGGAGAAAACAATTAAGGTAAATTTTGTATATTGATAACTCAGAGCGATTTTCGTTATTTGTAACACTATTAGTATAGTGTATAACAGGAGATTGGTTTAGTAAATATACGATTTATTTATATCAGGTATCTAAAACAGCTTTGGTTACATACACACAACATGAATACAACAACTTAACTTCTACAGGAACACATCTAACAATATGGCATTTACTATTCTGCCCCTCTGTCCAAGCCTTTCTTCTTCCCCGGCTCCTCGCTTACTAACTGTCAGTGAACTACTCATTAATATACCATGGGGATATAGATAAGACACATAGTCATATCTGCAATTGTTTCTTTTATCTAGTCGCGGCATGTCGTGTGGATCTTGTACACAGATCATGTATAGCTTGTAATGGACATATTGAATTAAAGAGATTGATAGGATCTTGCCTTGACAACAGTTTATATAGAGGTGAAAGTCCAAATCATGTGTTACTTACACCATTTGTTATTTATGCGATACGCGCAATGCGAATTATTGAAATAAAATTTGAGTCATATGTTAGTTCCGAAATGATCTAGTTAAACACCACCGCTACCATATATCGGAGTCTAACTAAGTGTTGTTTGTACGGGCGCGCTGTATCACAAAGCCTGTCATTGAGTCGACTGGCGTGGTTTCGAATCCCCGTTTGTATGTGACAAGGAGTAGGGTCGCCTGTCCAGCCTCCGAGTACTCCGGTTTCCTCCCACTGCTAAAGACCCCTACGCGCAAGCGAATTATTGAAAGAAAATTAAACTATATGTTAGTCCCGAAATGACCTAGTTTGTGTCGAGTACAACCATGCTTCTCAAAAAAAGAAAAAAATATGCCCATTGAAATGGATAATTTCTTACAATATTTTGTAATATTATCTCAACAACTAGAAAATTCCGAGAAATCATCTTTTAAAGATTAAATACAAATCGGAATAAAACACACAATCCTATTTTGTTTTGTTTTTTATAGTTCAAAATGAATTTGAGTAAGATTGGTAAATATTAACATTAAAGCTAGCTCAATTGTCACCAAGGTCACTGAGATGTAAATAAGGTCAAAACGCGTGGTTGTTGGCGAGATAGCTTAGATTTAGGGTAAGCATTATGGCTAGGTCTAGCGTTAGGGTTAGGTTTAAGAATTAGGAGAAGAGGTTAAGTCTCTACATAAACACTGACCTAGGGTGATAACAAATTAGTTCGTGATATTTTCTAGTTTTATTAACAATACATTAGGTTTATATACAAAGGTAATGTAACTGGTTTTTTTTGGTGCTGGTGGCGATCATGGTCGTCCTTGGATGGTGTTTCTGGTATTCTGGTATTTTTGCTTCTTAATTAAGAAAAAAAAAGGATTAAATTTGGGTTCTCGGGGGAGAGCCACATTAGTGTTTTTCATACTAAGAATTCGATTTTGGGTTAGGATGGCGACTTGTCTTATTTAATCTAATTTACTATGCACTAGGATGTCGTTCAGATTTTTATTTTTAGAATATGCAATTATAAGTTTCTATGTGAAAACTTTCGGGCGATTTTCTTGGAGATCATTACACGTTTTCTAATGATTTCGGATGTACTTGTCTAAATAGAACTACAAATGGGGCTATTGCGCTAGCCGAAGGACTGGTTCTTAAAGTCTGAAACAAGTGGAAACGCCATCTAATGGAAAAAATCGATTTAATAATCTACCAGGTTTTGATGCAAGATGAAAACATCCGACAATCTCGTTAATGTCGGCTGCCAATTACCTTTCGATTATCTCTTATATCGCACGACACTAGCATCAGACACATTTTCTTTTCTTTGAAGTCTGAATTCAAATCTTTTTTAACTAATAAAATTCCCTATGGTATACAAGACTTCCTTTTGATGTTAATTGAATGAAACCCCAATCTTGGATCTGATGGGTTATTTTATTATTGTGATTGGTTGACAAACTAAAAAACCAGAGGTCACAGGTGCATGCCCAGAGGGGGATGTCCGGGGGTTCCATGTCTACGTCAATTACCTGCCTATACCGACATCGACCCAGGGGCGTGTTCCGGAATAGGAGCAACTATTGCTGTCCCGAAATGACCTAGTTTGTATCTAGAGACCGTTAACCGCCATTTCTCTCTCTCTCTCTATGAAGTCAATTTGAAGCTAGTAAATGTCCGCTAAAATCTCTATTAAAAATTATTGACTCGCTGTAGGATTTCCTTTGGCGCCTGGTATTCGATAAAGATACAGAGTTTATTTCACACAAAATTAATCACAATATAACGACCGTGAGACGCCATTTTCTGCACCGATTGGGCGATCGGGCTTATCTCCCGCCAGAAGGGCAAGACCTAGTAACTCACTTTTTTCTTATTTTGGGATATACTAGGCAAATGAAGTAAGTTGTGTCATGGGTGTAACTGCTTACAAAATCAAATCATTGGAATATCTAGTACTACAACGGGAAGTATGTACCCTGTTTACTACCAATTTGGTCGTAAATCAATTTGATAAAAAAAAGTGAGTTACTAGGTTTTGCCTTTCGACGGGAGAAATGAGGAAAGGCATATGACGGAAATAAATTTTGCCCTTGACAGCGGCATTACGGCCTACTCTTTTTTAAACTGTCCCAGTTTTTTCGTTACATTAGAACTACTTGACATTGTTCCTTGTTCGAAGCTCGGTCCTGCTTCACTGACAAGGGACCACTTTCACGGCCAACACCTGGATCGAATCCGATATCTCCGGGTTAGCGAGCCAGCGACTTATACACCGCAGCTCCGACTCTCAGACATACAGGGGGATTGGTTGGCCGAATGATAACTCCGGGTTAGCGAGCCAGCAACTTATACACCGCAGCTCCGACTCTCAGACATACAGGGGGATTGGTTGGCCGAATGATAACTCCGGGTTAGCGAGCCAGCAACTTATACACCGCAACCCCGACTACCAAATATCCAGGGGGATTGGATTAGCGAGCCAGTGACGTAGCCTATACACCGCAGCTCCGACTACCAAATATTTATGTGGATTGGTTGGCCGAATGGCTTAACGCGTGCGCGTCAGGTCACAGGTCTATTAGTTATTGATTTCCCGCTTGTACGACCAAATACGCGACCGGTCGAACCCGGGACGTCCAGATTACCGAATCAGCGCCATTTTCACCTTGGCCCCCACCCCCATAGAAACAAACAATTACCAAGATATCCAAAAAGATGGAATACACCCATTCCTATGGAGGGGTGGATGGCCGCATGGTTATAACGTGCACGCAGTTTCGAATCCCCAGGTTGTACGTGACAAGGAGTAGGGTCGCCTGTCCAACCTCGTGGGTTTTCTCCGAGTCTTCATGTATGATTAAGATATAGAGCTGGTCTTTCTTGCTAAATTAGTTTTAAAAAAGGATAATGAAACATGAATACATTGAAAATTTGATTTAAATTATTTTATTCTGGGCGAAGTTAGAATAGGCAGCGTAATGGTACTTGACTGGATAGTTTAATTATCGTAGCAATGCTACTTGACATCCGAGACTAAACCTTGATATCCATGCTAACGTTGAATTTCTTAAATCTAGCTTGCGTCATGTTCAATTAAAACTCGACCATTCTATGACCCAGACAGTTGATTACAGGCTTCTCACGTGAACTAATGTTTAGATAATAATTTAAAGAAGATTTGAAGCCAGAAAGAAATTCGACCCACAATGGGCAGATTTAGCTCTTACATAATGTCAGACATCGTTTATAAGACACCTTATCGATATTTTAATCATTTTAACATATGAGATTTTATTATTGTAAAATTTAAATAGTATTTACGTTAATCTCGACATTGTGCTTAAGTAATTATCTTATAAAAACAGTAATATTCCGAATTAATACAGTACCAAATTAAATACATTTTTCATTGTATTTATATTTTTAGACTTTTAAAACGTATATCATTGTATATTTTGTATGTTCTTTGAGAGAGAGAGATAGAGATAGAGAGAGAGCGCGACGGGGTTTAACGTCCAATCGACACAAACTCGATCCTTTCGGGACTAGCCTAGAATAGGCCTACCACAGAGAGAGAGAGAGAGAGAGAGAGAGAGAGAGAGAGAGGGAGGGGGGGAAATGGGGCCAACGTCCACTCAACACCACAGACAAACCTAGTAACTCAATAGTCAAATCAAGGGATGAGCTAGGGTGTAATATTCATTCATTATGTTTTCCTTTGTTTTCGCAAAATAAGAAAAAAGTGAGTTACTAGGTTTTGCTTTTTTACGAAAGAAATCAGTGGGCAGGTTGGATAAAACGAATGAAACGGTTAACTGTTCTCTCAGATGTTTGATGGCTATTTTGATGGTTATTTTGAAAGGCTAGATTGAGGGAAATGAAATGGGGTTCAAAGACCTACTGTTCAGAAGCCTGTTTCACGAAGTCTTAACTAAAGATAAAATCTAAATTGTAGTAGATACCAAGCACTAAAATCAATCTAATATTATTAGCCTGGTCGAGGTACATATATAGTGGGAAAAAACTCCTACCCAAGCGATTATTTTTTCATATGAACAAGTAGGGTGAGAAGCCTTCCAGAAAAAATTTCCCCGTTGATCGGCCTTGGGGAAAATTTTTAGGGGACGTTTTTGTTTGGACCCCCGAAATTGCCCTAAAATCCTTTAATGGCTATGATAATTCGCTTAATATTCAAATTTAGGGTAAATAATGTACTAGTAGCCTATGGGAAATCGATACCAAGGAATTCAAAAATGGCATCAAAAATGACCTAAGACGACACTGTAACGTCATAAGTCAAAACGGCGCCAAAAATTTGAAAATTTTGAAAATTTACCTGATTCTTGAAGTTTATCATAATTCACAATAAACGAATTAATATTTCACAAATAAAATAAACTGATACAAACAAACACTGATTATATAGGTAAATGATAAGATTCACCATGACAGCCCCCACACCCGCTGACGCATTTCAGAACATTCTTCCTGCAGCTGCATATCATGGTATCGCACTGATTTTTCAGCGACTTGCACTTAATCTCACAAAGCTTAAAACGCTTTCAGGGGCTGCACGAGGGTCTATCATGATGGGTTCGTAGCCTTCTGGTGTTTTTTTTCCAGCCCAACTCGCTCGCATTCATCCCAAACGACGACCTGCAGATGAACTCTGAGCGCATGGTAATAGGCCACCCAAACCGTGGGTGGTATTGGGGAAGGGTAATGGAATCATGGAGTCAAATCTCTGGTGTCGTAGTTTAGTTAGGCTCACTTCTGGTTTTCCGTACATTAAAGAGAATATCTAACATCTCGCATCTCCAACAGTTTGTTGATTGGATGATGCCACAATGAGTTTAGTAAGCTTTTGGACCTTATTATCGCTTTAAGCATAAATCTAAAGGTATCTTATAAAATAAAAACCTAGTACGAACAATTCAAACCATAAGACATAATTTGAAGTCCTAAAAAACGTTATAGGCAAAATAGTGTAATCTGGCAAATGGACTGCTCCTCATGTACAAAATACACGACAAATAGTGGTAACAGGTGTCCGGAAGAGTTAGCTTGCCCTGTCTGGCACTACACCCGCAATTGCTGCATCCCAACTATTAGACGAAATGTCGGTAAAATAGTGTGATTGATTGGCCAATGAAATATTGGTATGCAAAATGCACGCGATGAACTGTGTTAACGATGTAGTATACATTATCAGGGAGATAGTAAAAGTATACGTGTCAATTAAATATATCTAGAATAATAGCCGAGACACGTAATATTTACCAATCAAATCAATAAAGGTTTTAAAAAGTGTAGTGCACAAGTATACTTGTAGTTGAAGCTTAGATGACAAATGCCTCGATCTACTTAAAAATTCAGAATAAAGGGAACAAGCTCTCGCGTAACCAATTTGTGGAGACATAAAGTTCTCTTATCATGACATAAAACAATTTATCATACTTTGTTAGCATTCCAGTATGTTTGGAAATGGTCTTTAGGGATACCTCTGAAGACTGTTTCAAATTTTGATTCAGCTTGGTAGTCATAAGAAGTTTAATTACTATAGCTACACAGAACTTTCCTTCGAGTTTCCTTAAATTTCAGAAGCCGCCAAAGGTAAACTTTGTACTATTTCACGCGCATCGCTCAGCTTTGTTTCTAGAATATCAAGAAGGCTGACATTTTCAGTTGGAGAAGAGTAACTTGGATCACACCAATGCCTTTTTGGTTGAAAATTTCAAGATAAACACCCCGTGCCGCTGCTGGTTTATCATCTCCACTTGTCAGAAAATCTTCAACCCCCTGATCTGCTTCTCGTCTTTTTTTAATATCATTTCGTATGTCGGCTATGTTAGCCATATTGATTTAAGGTATATGGCCAGTTTCAACGTCATGTGACCTAGTTTTTCTTGTCCCAGATTTTGATTTATGTTTGTCACAGCAAGCATAAACTGGATATAGTGTTAATTCATGCCTTAACTATAATCTCTTCAAGGGAGGTTATGTGGCGCCGGATCTGATTCTGTATCTGATTATGATCATTTCCTGTCAAATGTTGCGGCGCTGTGATATTATTGTCATTGATATGTTCCAAGGGTTTATTTTGCGTGATAATGGCGTGACAGTTGGTGCAAGTCAAGCCAAAGGAGGTTATTCCAGCTGTACGTGACCGATTCACATTAGATGGCCAGACGGTTGTCTTCGCTGGAACTGTCAATAACGAATTAACAAGTTCGGGATGTTGATTTTTGAAATGTGCGGTTGGTGGTATCTTCTTAAACATCATTAAAGCTAGAACTTTTAAGACTCAAATTATCCCAGCAGCGGAATCCAAATGGCGAAATATGCTCTTTGCAGCAACAATTGGTACGTCCTGGACACCAGCCTTTGGGGAGAAACCCGAAACCAATGCGGATAATCCTATTTGTACCCAAGTTTAGTGCCAGTCCCGTGGGTCTCAATAAATGAAATGTCCAATGGCGTCATTTTACTCAATTTTAATTACTTGTTTCTGTGGAGTAGAAGTAGGTGCAGTAATACCATTTCCATGTCAAACACTGTTTGAGGCAACGCCTTTCAATACTCCATATATAATAGATACACATCACTTTTTCGCCCACTGCAGTACCAGTAGCATCTCGGTCAAAAGCTCTACTATGAAAGTCTCGCGAAAGTATACCAGTTTCCCCGAATACTCCTGCTCTAGCTGAATAAAGTACAAGATTGTTACCACTGATCGGGGCTCCATCACAATCTCCAATTTGTATTGATTCACATGCTAATTTGAGAGCCATCAATGAGAAGGAACATTACCAAATGAAAGCGAGCTGAATGCGAGCGAGTGGGGCGGGAAAGACACCAGAAGGCTAGGAACCCATCATGATAGACCTTCGTGCAGCCCATGAAAGCGTTTTAAGCTTTGTGAGATTAAGTGCAAGTCGCTGAAAAATCAGTGCGATACCATGATATGCAGCTGCAGGAAATATGGTCTGAAATGCGTCAGCGGGTGTGGGTGGGGGCTGTCATGGTGAATCTTGCAAGAATTCTAAGGACGTTGACCTAGAAGATTACGATCAATGACCATTCTATGAAATCTGACCATATTATCATTTGCCTATAAAATCAATGTTTGTTGATATCAGTTTATTTTATTTGTAAAATAATATTAATTCATTTATTGTGAATTTTGAAAAACTTCAAAAATCAAGTAAATTTTCAAAATTTTCAAATTTTGACTTATGACGTCACAGTTATGTCATAGGTCATTTTTGACGCCATTTTTGAATTCCTTGGTATCGATTTCCTATAGGCTACTATTACATTATTTACCCCAAATATGAATATTAGGCGAGTTATTATAGCCATTAACGGATTTTAGGGCAATTTTGGGGCTCCAAACAAAAAAGCCCCCTAAAAATTTCCCCAAGGCCGATCAACGGGAAAATTTTTCTGGAAGGCTACTCACCCTACTTGTTCATATGAAATAATGATCGCTTGGGTAGGAATTTTTTCCCACTAATGCGAGATTTGAGGATAGTTCGACCAGGCTATATCCAATCCCAATCAAATCACTAAAATTTCGTGAAACAAGCCCCTGCTCCGACTGAGCTAAAACAGACGGAGATCACGAGCAAAAGTCAGACATAGGTGAAGCAACACAAAATCATGAAAAAATTACTCGGCTGCTCTTAGTAAAAATCGATTTGTTACAAATAAAAGAATAGGCATTAAATATGTAAGAACTAAATATGTATATTGCAGGTTTTTCTCTGGGCCTTAAATGTTATATAAATTTTTAATTAGACATTTAATTTATTGACATGCTAATACCATTATCAAGTCTAAGAAGATTAAAACGTTCGGCTATTTAATGATTTAATTTAAAGCGAGGCTAAAACTCAACTGATCAATACGGTAGTTACGACCAATGTACCCCTCTTGTCAAAACTACAACTACAGTAATTTGAATGATATTTTCAATATATATGCATTATCCGGTTTTGTCTACTTTTTTACATAATGCCCCTATAAGTTTTTAAATACGTGACAAGGAGTAGGTCCGCCTGTCCAACCTCGTGGGTTTTCTCCGGGTCCCCCGGTTTCCTCCCACTGCTATAGACCCCTTCTTGCAAGCGAATTAATGAAATAAAATTAATCATATTATGTAGGTCCCGAAATTACCTAGTTTGTGTCGAGTGGACGTTCAACCCAATCTCTCTCTCTCTCTCTCTCTCTCCCTTTAATGTCTCTCTCGCTCTCTCTATTTAACTCAAAGTCAAAACCTCTCCCTCTCTAAGTTTTTGGAAATTTATAACAAAACATGGCACAAAAGGATTGAGTAGGTTACTTATTGATCAAGACCTAAAACATTCAATTTGTTTGTCCTCAAAGTTGGATCCGAGAAATGAGAGAGAGGGAGAAAGAGAGAGAAAGAGAAAGAGATAACAGAGAGAGGGAGAGAGAGAGATGGGCTTTAACGTCCACTCGACACAACCTAGGTACTAACATATGTTTTTTAAAAAAATATTTCAATATTACGCTTGCGCGTAGGGGTCTTTAGCAGTGGGAGCAAACCGAAGAAAACCCACGGGGCTAGACAGGCGATCGTACCCCTTGTCACGTACAATCGCGGATTCGAAACCACGCCAGTTAACACAATGACAGGCTTTGTGAAACTGTACGCACGTGCACTAACAATTCGCCCCTCCCCCAAATGTAAAGAGACATTAAATGAAATGAAGTTTATTGACCGCCTACATTTCTGAAGCAATGGCCCTAGAAATCCCTCTCTGACCATTGCTAGATGGGCTTCTGGTACTTGAACTTTCAAGGGAGTGTGTCTTTTTTTCCCGTTGAATCAAATCTATTCCAAGTACAGCAACATGTCAGCCCTTTCGTTTAATCTGGTGTCTTCCCTAAATCTTTGGACAGTGATTAAAGGTATTAAAAACGATGAAACTGTTGTTTGTCTCGTTTGTCACACAATTAGATTTTCTGCAATATTCTGCTATCCACTGGTTAATTGGGCATAATAAAATCGTGGGTCATGACGTAACGTTACATATACGTATTTGGTCCAATGTGGAGCTATGTTACGTAGTAAGCTATTGGTTGTGTTAATCGGACTATTGACCAGTCATAATTTGGTACACTAATTTGCTTTCTTTACAGCAGTGAACAGTGGGATTGGCTCTATATTCGCACGAAACACTGCGAGGAGTACGACATTTTTTCAATAACTAGACTAATGAAGACAGACATGTGTCGTGCTGTGTGATATGATTGAAAGTGATTCTATCATCTATTAATGGGAGCCACGATGGTTAAGTGCGTAAGACGCCGGCGGTCGCGAGTTCCATCACTACATTAGTCGAGAAATTTCTTCGGTATTTTCCGACCTCATTTCCCCTTGTCTGTGGTGCAGGACGGAGGGCCTGACAAGAACAGCTGTCTGGTCATTCGGATGGGACGAAACACCGAGATCCCATGTGCACGTTAAAGATCCCTGGGCAGTTGGAATTCGATATGAGAGTAGGCCATAGTGCTGCTGCGCACGGAAAAAAATGACCTCATAGTATAACACAATAGGGTTATTTTTTTTCTCGGAAAAGCGTTCTGTTCAGTATAGAAATCTTTACCTACATGATGAGTGACGAAAACTAGGGTAATGAAGTAACTTGCATTATCATACACCATCTCCAGTTCAGTATCCATTTCTAGGAAGCGGGGCCAGGGTTAAAAATATTTCAGTTTGCCCAAGCCCGACTCATGATGATTAGGTATGAGTATGTAGGTAGGTGGGCAAATTATTTTTTTTTTTTTTTTTTTGGGGGGGGGGGGCCAGACTTTGACGATAAATAACGAGATTTTACGAAATCACGTGTCGGATTTGGTGTCATGTAAAGACATGAAAGTGGCTGTTCAATCTCCCGACCGATTATTTCGCGTTTGGGTGTCATTGTCAAGCGTAAAAATAATGTTGTTAAAAAAAAATCTCTCAGAAAAGCTTTTTTTTCCTGATAGGTAGCGTTTGGGCAAACAAACAATCTTTTAATTATGGCCTAGGGTACTTTCGTCCAGCCATCTCGTCAACAGATTAGTACAATTACCGTATGTCCTCTAATACCGTATTTCCTCTTATTTTTTCAGCACCCCTTGACCCCCCGGCGCTTTTTAGAGGCCCGGCGCTCTTTGGAGGCCCGACGCTTATATCTTTAATAGCAAATTGAATTTAGGGTAAAGCCGTCATTTACCATGGACATTGGGCCGGAGAATCTTTTGAACTACGACATTTGATCAAAAGCAATCTAATGTCTATTTCATGTGCATCTTCAATGATAATTTCAATTGTAGGGTGACAGGGTCTTGATGCATTAAAAAGTACAATACCCGGCGCTTATTAGAGACCCAGCGCTTATTGGAGGCCCGGCGCTTATTTTTTCAGCACTCCTTGACCCCCCGGCGCTTATTAGAGGCCCGGCGCTTATTGGAGACCCGGCGCTTATTAGAGGAAATACGGTAACTAGAATAATGTTGACGTTAAACGGTGCCTGTAAGAAACACTTACCCAAAAATGATAATTGTCCCGCCCTAAAAGCTGGTGCATTATACTTCTATATATTATAGAGCGGGTTTCCATTTACTTCAGACTATCATTAACGGATCAAAGGGAGGGGGTACATCATCCTAGCGCGAACGTTATGTAGAACTATCAAGAAGTAATGTGATTCTCGCCACGGTTATTAAGCCGTTAGGTCTGACTTAGAGAGGATATTGAACTCATGCCGTGTCAGTTAATTGAATATTGAAGTAATTGATCCAATATCGTGATGTCCTAGAATCAGGTCCTAGACGATAATGTCACATCCATAGTGTCACAATAGCAAACTCTTAATGGAAGTTCAGCTGTTGATTCGTGAACTAGCGTCATACTCAATAATAATATGACCATTTACATAGCGTAGAATCATCCACAGAATATTCTCTAGCGCATACCAAACTTTACACGCGATAAAACTGTCGGCGACTAGCGGGAACTGACAGCCCGGCATCAGTTGGAGATTAGGAGCCACAACTGACCTCATGACTGACACGTGATGACCTTCAAAATGGCCTCATTACATGGTTGTTACCGCCCCCTGGGTACCACGTAAATAACCGAATCCTGTTGGCTGCGTCGGCTTCGCGCCAGTCGTAAGTGCGCTTCTGTCGCTTGCGACTAGAGACAACTAGTCGTAGGAGTAGAACATGTGCGACTCGGAGAAAATGGAGACAACTCGACGACGACTTGCTTATGTCGCCCAAGTAGTTACGACTGATTGTATCCAGTTGACCCTAGACCAGTCGCCGATAGTTTTATCGCGTCGAAAGGGCCACATAAAGCCCAGCTTATGCCGCCCTTACGACGCGATAAAACTATCGGCGACTGGAAATCGGCGACTGGTCTACGATCAAGTGGATACAATCAGTCGTAACTACTTGGGCGACATAAGCGCTCTTACGACTGGTGTGAATCGGACACAAGCCAGTCGCCGTCGAGTTGTATCCAGTTTCTCCGAGGTCGCACATGTTCTACTCCTACGACTGGAGACAAGTTGTCTCTAGTCGCAAGCGACATAAGCGCACTTACGACTGGCGCCAAGTCGACGTAGCCAACAGGATTCGGTTATTTAGTCACGTGGCACCCAAGGGGCGGTAACAGCCATGTAATGAGGCCATTTTGAAGGTCATCACGTGTCCGTCATGGCTCCAAATCTTCAACTGATGCCGGACGACATAAGCGCTCTTACGGCTGCGATCATGTGTCATGCTGTGTGATATGATTGAAAGTGATTCTATCATCTATTAATGGGAGCCACGATGGTTAAGTGCGTAAGACGCCGGCGGTCGCGAGATCCATCACTACATTAGTCGAGAAATTTCTTCGGTATTTTCCGACAATATTTCCTCTTGTCTGTGGTGCAGGACGGAGGGCCTGACAAGAACAGCTGTCTGGTCATTCGGATGGGACGAAACACCGAGGTCCCATGTGCACGTTAAAGATCCCTGGGCAGTTGGAATTCGATATGAGAGTAGGCCATAGTGCTGCTGCGCACGGCAAAAATGACCTCATAGTATAACACAATAGGGTTATTTTTTTTTTCTCGGAAAAGCGTTCTGTTCAGTATAGAAATCTTTACCTACATGACGTGAGACGAAAACTAGGGCAATGAAGTAACTTGCATTATCATACACCATCTCCAGTTCAGTATCCATTTCTGGGAAGCGGGGCCAGGGTTAAAAATATTTCAGTTTGCCCAAGCCCGACTCATGATGATTAGGTATGAGTATGTAGGTAGGTGGGCAAATTATTATTTTTTTTTTTGGGGGGGGGGGGACCAGACTTTGACGATAAATAACGAGATTTTACGAAATCACGTGTCGGATTTGGTGTCATGTAAAGACATGAAAGTGGCTGTTCAATCTCCCGACCGATTATTTCGCGTTTGGGTGTCATTGTCAAGCGTAAAAATAATGTTGTTAAAAAAAAATCTCTCAGAAAAGCTTTTTTTTCCTGATAGGTAGCGTTTGGGCAAACAAACAATCTTTTAATTATGGCCTAGGGTACTTTCGTCCAGCCATCTCGTCAACAGATTAGTACAATTACCGTATTTCCTCTAATACCGTATTTCCTCTTATTTTTTCAGCACCCCTTGACCCCCCGGCGCTTTTTAGAGGCCCGGCGCTCTTTGGAGGCCCGACGCTTATATCTTTAATAGCAAATTGAATTTAGGGTAAAGCCGTCATTTACCATGGACATTGGGCCGGAGAATCTTTTGAACTACAGCATTTGATCAAAAGCAATCTAATGTCTATTTCATGTGCATCTTCAATGATAATTTCAATTGTAGGGTGACAGGGTCTTGATGCATTAAAAAGTACAATACCCGGCGCTTATTAGAGACCCAGCGCTTATTGGAGGCCCGGCGCTTATTTTTTTAGCACTCCTTGACCCCCCGGCGCTTATTAGAGGCCCGGCGCTTATTGGAGACCCGGCGCTTATTAGAGGAAATACGGTAACTAGAATAATGTTGACGTTAAACGGTGCCTGTAAGAAACACTTACCCAAAAATGATAATTGTCCCGCCCTAAAAGCTGGTGCATTATACTTCTATATATTATAGAGCGGGTTTCCATTTACTTCAGACTATCATTAACGGATCAAGGGGAGGGGGCACATCATCCTAGCGCGAACATTATGTAGAACTATCAAGAAGTAATGTGATTCTCGCCACGGTTATTAAGCCGTTAGGTCTGACTTAGAGAGGATATTGAACTCATGCCGTGTCAGTTAATTGAATATTGAAGTAATTGATCCAATAAGGTGAAGTCCTAGAATCAGGTCCTAGACGATAATGTCACATCCATAGTGTCATAATAGCAAACTCTTAATGGAAGTTCAGCTGTTGATTCGAGGAACTAGCGTCATACTCAATAATAATATTACCATTTACATAGCGCCTAATCATCCACGGAATATTCTCTAGCGCATACCAAACTTTACACTGGCTTTTAAAGTAGCTAAAGCCCAGCTTATGTCGCCCTACGATGCGATAAAACTGTCAGCGACTAGCGGGAACTGACAGCTTATGTCGCTACGACTGAATTTATCCACGACTGGCAGCAACCACGAGAAACCAGTTGATCGCAGTCGTAAGAGCGCTTATGTCGCCCGGCATCAGTTGGAGATTCGGAGCCACAACTGACCTCATGACCGACACGTGATGACCTTCAAAATGGCCTCATTACATGATTGTTACCGCCCCCTGGGTACCACGTGACTAAATAACCGAATCCTGTTGGCTGCGTCAGCTTCGCGCCAGTCGTAAGTGCGCTAATGTCGCTTGCGACTAGAGACAACTAGTCGTAGGAGTAGAACATGTGCGACTCGGAGAAAATGGAGACAACTCGACGGCGACTGGCTTGCGTCCGACTCACACCAGTCGTAAGAGCGCTTATGTCGCCCAAGTAGTTACGACTGATTGTAACCACTTGATCGTAGACCAGTCGCCGATAGTTTTATCGCGTCGTAAGGGCGACATAAGCTGGGCTTTATGTGGCCCTTTCGACGCGATAAAACTATCGGCGACTGGTCTACGATCAACTGGATACAACCAGTCGTAACTACTTGGGCGACATAAGCGCTCTTACGACTGGTGTGAATCGGACGCAAGCCAGTCGCCGTCGAGTTGTATCCAGTTTCTCCGAGTCGCACATGTTCTACTCCTACGACTGGAGACAACTAGTAACTAGTTGTCTCTAGTCGCAAGCGACATAAGCGCACTTACGACTGTCGCCAAATCGACGTAGCCAACAGGATTCGGTTATTTAGTCACGTGGCACCCAGGGGGCGGTAACAGCCATGTAATGAGGACATTTTGAAGGTCATCACGTGTCAGTCATGGCTCCAAATCTTCAACTGATGCCGGGCGACATAAGCGCTCTTACGACTGCGATCAACTGGTTTCTCTTGGTTGCTTCCAGTCGTGGATACAATCAGTCGTAGCGACATAAGCTGTCAGTTCCCGCTAGTCGCCGACAGTTTTATCGCGTCGTAGGGCGACATAAGCTGGGCTTTAGCTGGGCTTCAGACGCTAACTTAATATCATCCAAATTCTGCGACATTGAAAACACGGATTATTTGTCAGTTTAAATCAACATTGATGTTGTGATATTACCTGGGCTCGATTCCTAGAAAATTCTTAAGCACGTTCTTGTGCTCAGATTTAAGTAAACTTTGCATTTAAGTAAACTTACCTTATTTTTTGTTTCCAGAAAATTCTTAAGAACGCCCTTGTGCTTAGATTTTAATTAGACTCCATTGTAAGCACAAGAAGGTTATAATGCTTTCCAAGAAAAAACTTAAGCACAACTTTGTTCTTAAACCTAGTCAATCTAAGCACAGGTCCCAAGCAAGGTAGGCCTTTACGGCTTGCTTACCAAGCTTAAGTCTGTTTCCGCTTAAAAAAGATGGCTGACAAAGAGAGAAATCGAAATGGGGTTTAATGTCCACTCGACACAAACTAGGTCATTTCGGGACTAAAAGATGGCTGACCCTAGAGTTATTCGACGGCATTTACGACACCTTTTGACACCAAAAAGACAATTACAAGACAGAGGAAATCCTTTCCAAAAGAAATTAAGAATGTTATATAGAAAATTTCGCTTCTTCCATAAAACAATTTTATTTATTTGCCAATTAGTAAACAATGGGCTACAAACACACAGGCTACTTTAAGATCAAGTGATCTCATGTTTATTCAATTAGTTTGTATGTATCTGCGTTTTATTTTTTTTTTTATCTTGTGGCACATTTTATAATTTGTGTATAGGGGACATGTCAAATGCATCTAAATCAATCATAAATAGGCTATATGACGTCAATGAAGCAGGCGACAAATTTTTGACGTCATTCGCATACCAAAGTTGTTTTTTTTGACGTTAAAGGGCATCGTGGTCTCAGTGTATGGTAAACTATACCAGTCACAATGTGCTTAGACTTATACTTGACTTGTGCTTACGTAAGAAAGGGTCTTGCGAATTTTCTAGGGACGGTATTTTTAAAAGCGTCTTACGTAAGAAAAAGTGAAGCATGACTGTGTGCTTACTTTAAGACCTTTCTAAGAATCGGGCCCAGGTAAAGATGGCCCAGCTGCTGATATCCAATATTTAGGACAAAACCCCCCCAACATATTACCATTGGAATCGTGTACCATAATGCGTTTCAGCGGAATTTGCATCAAGGGACTCAAAGAACGAGCCTAGACATATTCTACAGGTCATGTCCAACGGTGACGGTGAAAAACCAGACGCTAGAGATTGCCATTAGTGTAAAAACGGACACGATTCAATGTAAAGCATTTATATACATTCATATTTCATTATTATATGCGCCGCGATCCAATTCTGTAAATTTCTAGGTCCCAATGTTAGCGATTTAGCTCCTTTAAAACAATATTAATTGAAGATGGACAAAAAAATCACAAACAATTTCAACGGAGAGGGAATCATATATTTAGCAGCGGCAATTTTTACACTTTGCTATCACTCCAAAGTCTGCTCGACCGCTGTCGAATCATGTGTGAGAAAATGGCTGGTCTGTGAACGTCAGGCCCGTATTCAGTAATGGCGGAAATTCAGTATATCCCATGTGCAGTTTGGGTTTCACGCGGTTCTCCCAAATCTCTTTACTCATTTAGTTTCAAGCGATTTAATTTGTAGACACACTGGAGCCAGAGTTGCTTCAGATATATAACGTCATATTCCCAAAACAATGACCCGAGAAATCCGCCCTCTCTAGCCATTGCTGTACTTGGAACACAATTCTGGGTTTTGGACGGAGTGTGACTATTTTATCACTCCATCTCGCCCTTCTTTCATTTTTGGAGATGGAATGGGTGGACGAATGGTTATCACTTGCGCGCTGTATCATAAGGTCTGTCATTGAGTCAACTTGCATGGTTTAGATTCCCCGGTTATACGTGACCGGGGAGTATGGCTGCTGTCCAACCTTGGTGGTTTTCTCCGAGTACTCCGGTTTCCTCCCTCTGCTAAGGACCACAACGCGCAAGCGAATTATTGAAAAAAAACTGAAGCATATGTAAGTCCCGAAATGACCCCGTTTGTGTCTAGTGGACGTTACCCCCTCTCTCTCTCCCTCTCCCTGTCTCTCTCTCATTGTTGGGAGTCGTAGTAGAATTCTATTCAGTTCGTTGAGATCACTGATATACAACGAAACATGACCGAGTCCGATCTTTAATCTCAGGTTTTGCCTAAAACTTCGGACATTTGAATGTATGTATTAATATTAAAGATGGTAAAAAAAGTGTTCGTCTAATCGATGATAAAATGATTCTATGCAGTGTTTACGTTTTGAACAGTCCGTTTTGGATAGCCTCGTATGTCACACAATTAATTTTGCTGCAATGTTCTACTTTGAGGTGGTTAATCGCAGATAATAAATTTCGCGTGTTGTGACGTAACGTAACCACTATCGGCATTATACCTTTATTTTGAGCTCTGGTTTGTTACGCTGTGGTAAACTCGAATGTTAACCAATCACAATTTGGTACGGGAATCATTAGCCATTTCACTTTCCCGGGTTGCCCGTGACGACACATTTGAAAAATGTTTTATCATAGAAAGATTTCAAAGTCTGAAGCTATTTTCTTTCAAGTTTATCAGATTTTATTTAGACAAGGACAAGTTTGCACTGAAAATTCTACACACTCTTCGAGTGAAGCAATTTTGAGAACTTCTTTGTAAAAGCGGCAAGTTTTCGTAATAAGTAAACCGGTGCCTCATCGCAATTGTATAGGCGTAGGTACATATCACTTACCGCCATACAGCCGAGGCTATATGTGGTACCTGAATCTGCCGAGGTTTGCCGAGTGATAGCTGTATATGTACTAGGAACCGAGCATGGGGTCATCGCCGTCATATTGGAATTTTGACGTCATATCGAATCGAAGAACGTCAAGCGGTAAACTATTCTTTAATAAACAAGCTTGCCAATTTTCAGATTGAGCCTACTGGAATTGATCAATCCTTTGATTTTTTTTTGAAGAGTGTTTCCCCTCAGAAGAAAAAAAAAGTAGATTTGTGCCGCTTGTGGACAAGCATATAAAACATGTTCAGATTAATTTATAGACACAGGTCTCGTTTGAAAAAATGATATAATTTTCACGCTTTAATTGATTATTCAACATTTAAAAGCTAAATCTACCCATTGCAGACCTTTCTTTAGACCTGAACAGTTATATAAACTATTAATCATACATTAACATATCCAAACCATAACCAACTCTCGGTGTCATCTGATGTGTCGGATTTTAAGTGGATTTGAATCCGATTTGCTGCGCAACGCTCATTGATGATTAAATCCAAAAATTGATAATGGAGACTATGTTTTTTGTATCGTACCGACTTGGGTAATGATGACCGAGATCGACAAATCCATCTCTAATATCTCGGATCAGAGAGAAGCAATTTTAATGAACTTGTCAGAATATTCCCTTTACATTATCTAGTTTTAAACTATTATAGTGAGAACTGCTAGCTCTTTATCTAATCTTCCATAATGCATGTTTAGGCATTGGAAATGTAATGTCTGTCCGTGAAAAGTACAGATGGTTTAAGTAGAGGTGTTATGGTTCAAATTTTGACATACAATGTTAATGGATAAGTTAATCTTTACTCCTAACCCTGATCTTTCTAATCTAAAATAGGTGGTTGTCATCTTGGAAGGGATGCTACCAGACAGTCACTTATGCAGAATTTATTTTGGCCAGGTATGTACCCACATATCGAAGAATATATCAAATCACGCGATGTCTGTCAGATATTTAAAGTTCAGCATAACTCAGTCGCCCCCATACTGCTTAGGCAGATCGAGAGAGGGAGAGAGAGAGAGAGAGAGAGAGAGAGAGAGAGAGACACACACACACACACAAACTAGGTCGTTTCGGGAATAACATGGTTTAATTTTATTTCAATTATTGGCTTGCGCGTAGGGGTCTTAAGCAGTGAGAGGAAACTGGGGGACCCGGAGAAAACCCACGAGGTTGAACAGGCGACCCTACTCCTTGTCACGTACAACCGAGGATTAGAAACCACACCAGTTGACTCAATGACAGGCTTTATGATACAGCACGCACGTGCTAACCATTCGGCCATCCACCCCACCCCCCTATGCCAATCGAGGGAACATTTCAACGTCTACTTGGTCTTCGAGGGAGTTATTAGTGAGCAGAAATTCGGCCGTGTATCTGTTATCACTCGTCAATTCAGCCCCCCCCCCCCGACAAAGAAAACATATTTTCGGGCAATGAAAAATTCGACGACCTTTTTTTTTCTATTAACGTTTATAGAAAAAATATAACTAACCTATCTCTATGAGATCCACACTGTCCGAAAAGTATTTTCTCGTCTTTTTCATTTGTAATGAGTTGCCAATGGATTAAAACATTTTGTCTGGAGCCACTCTACTTTGTGCGACATTTTTCGGGCATCAATTATTATTTGTGATTGCAGATGCAACAGTCTGATTGGATGGTTGGAATTCAGAGTGGAATTTCGGTTACAAAACCATTGGATACTTTTGGAGTTTCACGGGCTAGAATTATAGCAGACAACGCATTTGCGGTGATTTAAGTTTCAAATTTTTCGCTGGGACAGAGAGGCCTTCATACCGCACGACGATTAAATACCAGGAAATTTTAAATTGTATTTATAAATATTTTGAAAACACTCCAAAAAATCTAAACAAACTGAAATATATACAAAACATAATGTCTGAAAATGGCACTAGATTTAAACAGATTTCAGGCACACGGTGGTTGTCATTTGATGGGGCTGTTCAGGCAGTTTTGAGAAACTACTCTTGTTTAGTCACTGTTTTAATTGAAGATAAAACTCCCAAAATTGTTGGTCTACTTAAAAGTATAACTTCTATAAAATTCCTTTATTGTACATATTTTCTTTCTGATGTTTTGGCTGTTCTTTGTAGATTTAGTAAGTGTTATCAAAAAAATGATATTATGTTTTCCAATGTAAACCCTTTGCTTCAATCCTCTATTGATCAGCTGAAAGGCATTGCTTCTGGAACTTCTGGACCTAATTTCTCAAAATTTAAAAACTTGATACCAAGTGGCATTGTCCTTGATCAGTTTGGTGAAGCCTCATTTATTTTTGAGGATCTATTGATCAGAGATGGCTTCAAGCAAAGGGGTGATGCACAAACTAGTTGTAATAAATTTGTTGTAAATGTTATAGATAATTTGAATGCTCGTTTTGAAGATAAGGGAGATGCTGTTGTGTTAAGTAATTTATGTAAAATATTTGATGTAAATAGTAAAATCGATGGAACATTTGTTAATAACATTGTGGAATATGTGGATTTGTTGAAAATTGAAACTTTTACCTTGTCTGAAGAAATTATGTCATTTAGAAATTATGTTAAATGTTGTGATTTAGCTGATGTAAATATTACTGCTATATGTCAATTTGCTTCAATTAAAGATGATATTTTCCCCAGCATTTGTGATATCAGTAAGCGATTGCTTACAATTCCTGTGGCAACGGCAGATTGTGAAAGGGGATTTAGTCGACAAAATATTATTAAAAACAAATATAGAAATTCGTTAAAAACTAACACAATATCGCAATTTAATGGTCCTTAGCATTGGTAAAGTGGTTACCCCCGATTTGGAGAAAGCCTTCAAAAATGGGCCTTTACAAGGCAAAGAAGAATTTTGTAAATTGTTAAATGTATATTGTATGTATGTAAATACAATGTATGAAAAAAAAGTAATAGTTATTTTATTTTGGCGGAAAAAATATCTGGCTAAAAAATTTAAATGAAAGATTGGCGAAAAAAAAATGGAACCCAGGGTGAGCACTAAGGGGGGGGGGGGATGCAAGGTCGTTGCTGTCTGTAAATTCAGAGTGGGATTTCGGTTATAAAACCATTGGATACTTTTGGAGTTACACGGGCTAGAATAGAAAACGCATTTGCGTACGCATTTGCGTTGATTAAAGATCAACTTGAGACCTCTTGTATTTTATTATTATTTTATCTGAAATACCCCCATAAAATTCTCACCTGAAGCGATAGGCCGATTGGAACCTCTCGTGACCTTTGACCGATTGTCGTCACAAGTGTGCTATTTACAGACGTAAACAAGGGAATCCCAAAGACAATATGGCGGACGCTAGTCGCGGGACCGATTTTAATGACGCCAATACCCAGTTAACATGGATCGTTAGATTTACGTTACTTTTACGTCATTATGGTTAGATTTAGGTTAGCGTCCAATAATGGTAAAATTGTATGGTTAAATTTACGTTACTTTTACGTCAGAATTGTTATGGTTACTTTTACGTCAGAAAATGACGTAAATCTAACGTAAATTTTATGACGGTTATATAACCAATTTTTTTCGCTTCAATACTTCTGGATTAAATAACCATACCAGTGTGTGCACATTATAACAATTGATAAATAGAGGGAATTCAGTCATAATAATTAAATATGTATTATTGGTGATAATTCTAACGTTAATCTAACGTAAATTTTACGTCAGGTTTCTAACCGTTAGTTTATGGTTAGTATTCTAACGTAAATCTAACGTTAGTTTTTTAACGTAAATCTAACGTTAGTTTTCTAACGTAAATCTAACGTTAGTTTTCTAACGTAAATCTAACGTTAGTTTTCTAACGTAAATATAACGTTAGTTTTCTAACGTAAATATGACATTAGTAAATATAACGTAAAACAAGATGATCCATGGTGATAATTCTAACGTTAATCTAACGTAAATTTTATGTCTGGTTTCTAACCGTTAGTTTATGGTTAGTTTTCTAACGTAAATCTAACGTTAGTTTTCTAACGTAAATCTAACGTTAGTTTTCTAACGTAAATCTAACGTTAGTTTTCTAACGTAAATCTAACGTTAGTTTTTTAACGTAAATCTAACGTTAGTTTTCTAACGTAAATATAACATTAGTAAATATAACGTAAAACAAGATGATCCATTCAGATTTGCAGTCTGCAGATTAGAGACAAAAAATTGGACATGGCCCACTTCTTTGTGGGATTGGACATAGACAAATATAAATAGGTACAACCTTGGCGGACCATGTCGAAATGGAACAAAATCTGTTAATACAGACATGATTTTAACAAAAAAGTGGGTGTGGTACCGTCCAAGGGGGGCGAATCATGCATCAAAATCAATAGTTGCTTAAGCAATAAGTTTACCAAGTTCCGAGACAATCAATTCAGACGCTAAACCTGGTGTTCGGATGTTTGATCCCTGCATTGTCCGAGAAAGTTCATGTTGATTTTCCGGCGTGGTTTCTCTTGTCAGTGATACAGACGGAGGGCCTGACAAGGACAGCTGCCTAGTCGTTCGGATGGGATGAAAAACCGATGTCCTGTGAACACATTGGCGTGCACGTAAAAGATCCCTTGGCAGTTGGAATTTAGTTGCTGCCAAGGCAAAAATTACCCTTATACCACACTGTAAGGTGTATGCCCGTCTTCAATTAGCCCGGGTTAGGTGCAGAAGAGAGGGGCACATACACACAAAGAAGAAATGGGTTTGTAGACATCAAATTGGGTGTGGTTGCAGAAAAGATTTTGTGTGTCCTTTGTAATGAAGCGACTCAATGAACAAGCCTAAACATAACCCACAGGAGAATACTATTGTTGTAGGCTGGAATAATCAGACGCCTATTCAATTTGGACGTTTCACATACATGTATTTCGCCGAACATAACTGATTAGAATGAATGAATGAATGAAATGGGGTTTAACGTCCTACGCTTAAGCACCTAACCTGGGCCAATTTAAGACGGGCATACGCCATACAGTGTGCTATGAGGGAAATTTTTGCCAGGGCAGCGGCGCTACGGCCTACTCTTATATCGAATTCCAACTGCCAAGGGATCTTTTACGTGCACTCCAATTTGTACACGGGACCTCGGTTTTTCGTCCCATCCGAACGACTAGGTAGCTGTCCTTGTCAGGCCCTCCTTCTGCATCACTGACAAGGGTAAATCACGCCGGAAAATCAATATGAACTTTCTCGGCCAATGCAGGGATCGAACACTCAACCTCCAGGCTAGCGAACCAGCGCCTTATCCACTTAGCCACCGTGATCCCGTAACTGATTAGAAGTTACTGTAAAAACGTAAATGATTGAATGTAATTCAGTTTATATACATTCATGTTATATTTTTACATGCTTTGCTACCCATTTGTATGCATTTCCAAGTGCCAAAGAATAGAGATTTAGCTCCTTAAAGAATCGTGGTCTGTAGGTGACACACAAAGAGAAAAATGAATAAATGAATGACATATTCTCATTTCGAATTCCAACTCTCAAGGGTTCTTTTACGTGTACATGCAATGTGAGCACAAGATATTGTTTTTTTTGTCCTATTCGAATGACTAGACACTGGTTTTGCCAGATCCTACGACACTAACAAGGGGAACTTTCTCGACCAACACCGAGATTGAACCCCTCATTTGCTTGCCATTTTGTTACTGAGTCACCGAAACAAAATAGCTAGCAAATGAGGGGTTCAATCTCGGTGTTGGTCGAGAAAGTTCCCCTTGTTAGTGGTGTAGGATCTGGCAAAACCAGCTCCTTCAGAAAATGAGGTTAAATCCGAAACCGTACATAGTCGTTCGGATTGTGTACCTATTGGCGTGCATGTAAAACATTCCTTTTGCCTGTAAGTACAGTCACTGTCCAGACAATATTCCTGTCAAATGAACATCTTCATTAGCTAAGTCGGAACAGAACGGTAGGACATTAAACCCCATTTCATTTTGTACATCACATGGAGCACAAATTCACCTGTCCAACCTCATGGGTTTTCTCTAATGCTGTGGCTATTCCAAACGATGAGGCGTAAGAATTATTGATGGACAAGTCCAAATTTGGTAACTTACGTATGCGCTACTTGAACATTTACCATGTCGTAAAAATAGTCTATCAATAATTCTTACGTCTCGTTGTAAGAATAGCCAAGTCGTTCTCTAACTCCTCTGATTCCCTCCTACTACTTAAGAACCCTAGCACAAGTGAATTATTTAAAAAATATTGAATCATATGTAAATTCAAGTTTCGGTCGAGCGGAGGTTAAACCCCATTATTATATAATATCAATTCCCTCCAAATTGATGAAAAAAATATGGATTATTGCATGAAAAATCCCCCCCAAAATTATGTAACAGTACTTTAATAATGTAATAATTTTTTTTTTTGCACTGCACAAAAAATCTTACATCCCAAATATTTTTGAGTAGCATCTGAAACGTTGGCAGTCTGAGTCTGAAAAGACGCCAGACTGGGTCCGAAATGACGCGGGACCGAAATGACATGTAATCCATACATCTATGCCAATTATGAATTATATTTTATTATTAAATTGTTCACCTTGCTAATTTCACCATTTCAAACAATAATCATCATACATTGTTTTGGTATTTGTAATTTGTATCGCGGTCAAAAATATAAGATGAGTTGATTAAAAGCTTGTATTAAATCTTTACATATATATATGAAAATATAATTTGTTCTTAAAATGAAACTTATCGGAATACAACATTAGTTTAATTTAAAGATTTAGATATCTTCCAATTTGTATCTGATTTTAAAATTGTTAAACTTGTCTTTCTTTGTATTAAATATATATAACTTATTATAAGTTGTGAAAACAAAGCTTATCAAATTTATTGGAGATGGGTCTTGTATAATATTATGGGTGCAGTGGAATTTGCAATCAAATTCAATCCAAAACACATTTTTACTATATTTTTTTGCATGTCAAGTTAGAACCGAATCGAGTTTGAGCCAGTTATTTCTCGATTTATCAGTCGAGAAGTTGTAAAACCATGCCATATTACTATTAGAATGAAGCTTATGAAAATATTGACGGTAGGGCAAACGTCTCGATCAAAGACCTCTCTCTAAAAATTAAAATTCCCCGATCTCATAATCCTTTTAACAATATCGCGTAGTAATGTAGCCCCATATTATATAAAATTTACAGCAGTCAATTATTCGTGTGGGGCAAGGTCAAGGTCGGGACTTTTATTTACACTGTAGATCGGTATATATTATATTATTTCTATCGATATTACATTTTTTTTATTTTTTAAAGTTATGTTTAGTGTTGTTATTTATCTACATCGCTTTAATTATTTATTAAATATATTTTGTGTGTGATGATTTAACCGGTTCTGTCTGGTATTAACCGGAACCTAAGGAATTATGGGAATTAAAAATGGCGGCTTCGTTCATAATTATGAAAAATATATCCTGTTTAGTTATGTTTTATAAGTTAAATAAAGTTATTTCATACACGATTTGAAGTTCAGCTTAGTAAAATTGAAGGTAAGTGCCCTTTTTTGTACGAACATCCGCCGAAAGCATACAGACAGATCTACTGTTGACAAAAACTATTCGAAAAAAAATCCTCGCAGCGGGCCATGGAAAATTTTGTTACGTAAAATTCGTATTTTAAATTGGCTTAACCAGTATTTTTGTTTGCACATTATGCAGTATACATTGTCCGTAAACCGTACGATTTATGAACAATTAAGACTGCTTTATTCGAAAGTAATACTGGTTCAAAAATTATGTAAAAAAATCGCGAATTTAAAATGGCAAAATTATCAAACAAATATTTAATAGTCAGAGCAGGTATGTTGTAATGTATAAGTTCTATCACACATGTAGGCCCTACTGCTAAATTACAGGCTATGCTAATTATAGTATAGCAAGTATTTTCTAAACATTTGTAGGGGTATTTCATTTGGTATCAGACGTATTCAACACCAGGCAAATCAACACCAGTAAAATTGGCGTATTCAAGACCAGTATATTATTATAAGACAAAATTAAAGGACCTAAGTCCGTAACTCAAAATCCTCGAAAATCTTCGACATCGAAAACACAAACTATTGGTCAATTTAAATCGACATTGATGATGTAAACTTACGGGAAAAGATGAGCTCCTGATATCCGATATTTAAGATAAAATAATTTTTCTAACATAATGCGCTTCAGCCCTGGTTGTATTGAGAGACTCGAGGGACGAGGCTAGACACATTGCACTGTATCACACGGCATATGTAGACTGGAATAACCAGGCGCTAAAAATTTGCACTGGATTGAGGCTGAATGGCTTATTTCGCCGAACATAACTGATTTAAAATTGGAGTAAAAACGGAAATCAGTTTTTATACATTCATATTACAGTATTATATGCGTTGCGGCCCACTTTTGTCAGTTTCTAGATCCCAAATGTTAGCGATTTAGCTCCTTTAACAAGATGTTTATTATATACCTTAAATAGTCATAATACAAACAACAGTTGAAATATTTCATATTCGAAGACAATATTTACATAATATAAAACAAGTAATAAATAAAATGGAACAGGTCCCTTAGTGTTCAGTCGAGAGTTGATTCCGTTATGCCAACCCTCAACGTCTTTTTTTGGCGAACGGGGCACATAAACACGGACCAACTCTTCGCACTAAACATTCGGTTTGATATCCATTGGTTCTTGATGTACTCAAGGACATCGGATTTGATTTGAAGTTTAAAATACAAAATAACAATATATACATGTACTGGTCTTGAATACGCCGATTTTTCTGGTGTTGAATTAGCCTGGTGTTGAATACGCCAGGATTCTTTCATTTGGGGGGGGGGGGTTGTTTAACTTTCTACTTATATTTTTGCCACTTAATGATGCATAATATTGAGTTCCATGACATTTCGGTACCCCGTCATTTCGGACTCATCATAGACAACGCTTCGGACTCAGTTCAGTAGGACAACTTTTCGGATTCAGTTTGGCAACGATACAAACTATGATGAATAATTAAAAGACTGTTGAAAGTGTATGAGATATATATAGTAACAGCTGTTTGTTTTATGTGAAACGGATAGTTGTCTTTAGATTTATTAAATTGATCAGCGATTGTTGAGACTGTGATTAACATCGCCTGTCAGTGCCTGTTGTCCTTTGTTTTATTTGACAATAAAATATGGTTGAAAACTTGTGTATAATTAGTAATACATCATTGTTTTCTTTTATCGAAAAGTATAACGAGCTTGATTGACCGATCAATGCTAATGTTTTTTCGTGAAATGGAATATTAATTTTGTCAAGACTCGACTATTGCAATAGCCTTCTGTTTGGCATAAACAACAGCCTGATCCATAAACTACAGCTTGTACAAAATACTGCGGCTAGAATTGTGTGCCAATCTAATTGAAATTGCCACATCACACCACTGCTAAAGGATTTACATTGGCTTCCAGTGGAAAGCAGAATTAAATTCAAACTTCTGTGCATAGCCTACAAATGCCAGAGAGGTGAAGCACCAGACTACTTGTCTTCAATGCTAATTGACTATGTCCCTCAAAGAAATCTTCGGTCCCAACATGAACTACGTCTGGTGATACCCAACTATAGGCTTAAGACATTTGGTCAAAGATGCTTCTCACACACTGTACCAAACCTATGGAATTCATTACCCTTGACCTTCAAGAATTCACAATCGCTTAGCTGTTTTAAGAAGCAATTAAAGACTCATCTTTTTTCGGCTGCTTATTAGTTGTTAACATTTTTATAACCTGTGATAAGTGAAGAGCTAAATGCGCCTTGAGCATTAATTTTAATGGATATGTGCGCTATATAAAAACTCACTATTATTATTATTAATTGCAACCAGCACACGGTCCGTGTTTCGTCATCTGGCTGTTTCATTCTTAGTTCATTTGTACCTCACTTCGTACCTCAAATTGATTCGTACCTTTTCCTATGTTGTTAAAGGCCCCTGCATGGAGGTGGGGTGGATGGACGAATGGTTATCACATGCACGCTGTATCATAAAGCCTGTCATTGAGTCAACTGGATTACCTATCTGCCAAATAAAGCAATAGCTTGATAAATTCATAAATTTGCTTGTCCCATATGGCAGTAAGGGAACAATGTACATGTAGTACGCATTAAAAATCAAGAGCCAAGGTGTCTGAGTAAGATGTTGGCTCGCTAATATGGAGATCCCATGTTCGATCCCTGCGGTGGCCAAAAATGTTCGGATGGGACTAAAACTGAGATCTATACTATTGTTCAAATTGGCATGCATGTTGGAAATCAGTATAAGTGTAGACAGTAGCACAACGGCCTGGGCAAAATTTCTGTCATAGCACACTTTATGACATTTGTCTGTCTTCATTAGCCCAGTCGGGGCAGAACAGTATGATGTTGAACCCAATTTCATAAAGATCCGCAGTAGGTTGGCTATAAAAGGTCATAATCTAAATCTTCCTTTGATGGAATTTCTTTGCTGGGTATAGTATAGTCATTCGGGGGGGGGGGGACAATAAATAATGTCCTGTGTAAACATTTACATGCAATGAAAGACCCCATGGCCATTTGACATCAATTTTGCTCATAGCACACTGTATGGTGTATTTTTATTTTTATTAGCCTAGTCAGAGCTAAACAATAGGACGTTAAACCCAAATTCATTTGGTTTTTTTAGTATAAAGTTACTTTTCACTTTTTTTTTACAGATCCTATATTTGAGCACCATTGGTGGCAGTAATGTCAAAGAAGTTATAAAAAAGTTTTATAAGGGCTTTGTATATGGAAGCCAGACAACACTACTACTTGTCACAAACAGACTTCGGATCAAAACCATTCCATTAAATTCAGTGACAGACCTCATGATCAAAAGCACATGTATCAGAAATAGACTTCTTAAAAATGTATTGATATAAATATATATGTATCTATAGTAGCACAAAAATTCATCAGTAGCATGGCTAAAATAGTTTATGTGTGATCTTATGACAGTCAATTATTCTTATTTAAACAGTTTTGTTTCAATGAGATATCCTGATATTGCTCTCTACTGCAACCAGTTAACAAAAACTTTTTGGGTCCCTTACAAATACCTGTACTTCAAATTTTTGTGATGGATCAACCATAGCAAAGTTCTGTGTTAAAATTAGATTGGTTATGTAATATTGGTGTAGCTTTCTTGAATAGCTGTTTCCTAAATTGTCACCAAGTTAATGCTGTGAATAAACTGTTACAAATGTCTGCTTTGTATTCTATTACATTATATATTTATCTTTTAAAATAAAGTATAGATACATGTACTTGTAGTATATTTTGTTGTAATTATGTAAATTGTGCTGTTTTGTGACATTTGGTTGCAATAACATTTAAAATTCTGAATGGTTATTGGTAAATAGAGAAATGAGGTTTAACTTCAATTCGACTCACGCTAGGTTATTTTGTTACTAACATGTGGATTAAATTATCGAAACCACAATGTATCACAATGCGTTTACCAATCGACGGATCACATGGGTAAGATGCTTGCCAGTCTGGAGGTCGAGTGTTCGATCCCTGCATTGGCTGTGAAAGTTTATCCTTTTTTTCCGGCATGGTTTCCCCTTGTCAGTTATGCAGGATGGAGGGTCTGACAGCTGTCTAGTCGGTCAGATGGAATGAAAAAAACTGAGGTCTTGTGTACACATTGGCGTGCACGTAAAAGATCCCTTGGCAGTTGGAAATCGATATAAGAGTAGGGCGTATGGCTGCTGCCCGGGAAATATCCCTCAAAGCACAGTGCATGGCGTAAAAGATCCCTTAGCAGTGCAAAATTTCCTGCATAGCACACTGTATATGCCTGTCTTCATTAGCCCAGGATGTTAAACCCTATTTCATTTCGATCACAGTTCTTGTATATATATATGTTGTCTTTTCTATTTTCATAATGTAAAAAAAATAAATATTTCTTTTTAATAGTGCTATATAGACTTTTTTGTAACCATTTTTTCAATTACCACCATTTTATGTATATGTATGCGTACTGTTATATTTTAAAATATATTTTTTAAATCTATTTTCTAAATAAAATTTAGATCGTTTATTAACTAGTGTTTGTTGTAATTGAGTTTGAAATAGGAATACCCACATTTTTAGCATGTGTGAGTTACATCATAAGGGTGGCATTGAGTCAACTGGCATGGTTTCAATTCCCTGGTTCTACCTGACAAGGAGTAGGGTCGTCTGTTTTTTTCCAGGTCCTTCTGAATTAAAATTGAATGAATGAATGAATGAAATTGGGTTTAACGTCCTACTGTTATGCACTTAACCTGAGCTAATTGAAGACGGGCATACGCCATAGAGTGTGCTATGAGGGAAATTTTGCCCGGGCAGCGACGCTACGGCCTACTCTTATATCGAATTCCAACTGCCAAGGGATCTTTCATGTGCACTCCAATGTGTGCACGGGACCTCGGTTTTTCGACCCATCCGAACGACTAGACAGCTGTCCTTGTCAGGCCCTCCTTCTGCATCACTGACAAGGGGAAATCACGCCGGAAAATCGAGATGGACTTTCTCGGCCAATGCAGGGATCGAACACTCGACCTCCAGACTAGCGAACCAGCGCCTTATCCACTTGGCCACCGTGATCCCCGAATTAAAATTGATCCATGTGTTAAGTGCCAAAGTTTGTTGAGTGGGAAGGGATTTGAAAACACTATTGAGTGTATATCTTTTAGTTAATATGGTCGGTCAGTTTACAATCATTTTGCTCATCTTTAACGTTAAGTTTACGTCAGGAAATGACGTTAATCTAACATAAAGTTCACGCCATTTTCTGATGTAAATCTAACGTAAGTGACGTAAACTTTACGCAAAATTTACGTTAGATTTACGTCAGAAAATGACGTAAACTTTACGTTAGATTTACGTCAGAAAATGACGTAAATGTAACGTAAAAATGATGTAAACTTTACGTTAGTATAACGTCATTTCCTGACGTAAAATTATCGTTAAAATAACGAGCAAAATGATGGTAAACTGACTGACCATTTTTACGTAAATCTAACGTAAAGTTTACGTCATTTTCTGACGTAAATCTAACGTAAATCTAACGTAAATGACGTAAACTTTACGCAAAATTTACGTTAGATTTACGTCAGAAAATGACGTAAACTTTACGTTAGATTTACGTCAGAAAATGACGTAAACTTTACGTAAAAATGACGTAAACTTTACGTTAGTTTAACGTCATTTCATGACGTAAACTTTACGTTAAGATAACGAGCAAAATGATGGTAAACTGACTGACCATTTTTACGTAAACTTTACGTAAAGTTTACGTCACTTCGTTTACTGGGTAGATCGGTCAAGAGGTGTATTGCTTATCACTGTGATAATAAAAACCTAATAACGTTTCACTCCATTACTTTCCGTTTGAAGATAACAGTAATTTTAAAACGATTGGCGTAATGTGGTGACAAATAGAGACATGAACAGGATCACCGACACGCCATCAATATTGACATTCACTTCAGACTTCAGTGTTTTGTTCGGCGCATTGTTTTACAGACGAGTAGACTACCCTTTCAACCATATAATTTTGGAAGCAACGGGACAAATGACAGCCACATGTGTCTTATCAGATGCTGTTCCTACTATGGATTTTCTTTGTAAATCGTTCGTAGAAACCTGATCAAACCGCCCGAGATCATGAGATGGGATAGACCTTCGTTCGTAGACCTGGCACAAAAGTAAAAGTGATAGTAGAGACTCACAAAGAGAAAATAGAAAATAAGAGGGTGAGTCAAATTAATCTGTTTATATTGATAAAGATATCTCTCCTATTTCTATTTTGAGAAAATATATTAATGTATAAAATTAATATTATGCTCTTTTGGTTTACGTTTGTGTCCAGCCTCATCACTAATATTACTATCAGTAATTGAAGAGACTTGTAATACTTGTAAAGTTTTCTAAACAATATTTTATTGATTATTTGGATTGGGAAACAGGCAAAGCCTATAAAATCCCTCTACTTGTTAAGTAATTGTATTTGTATTGTAAAAAATGTTAAAGAATTTTTTTATTTTTTTTTGCAGACCATTTTTTAACATGCCGGTGAAGAGAAATAAAAGTTAAGTCCCAGCCACCCAAGACTCCATACAACCAGGGACTATTGAAGACACTTTAGACAATGTTATTGTTATGACGGTGCCTATGGAAACTTAAGATTTTTTAGTACCGGTATTCAGAGTATTCCAGGCCATCATATAGATTCAGAAAGTAGGCCTATCCATAGTGATGATACAAGGTAGATACAGTAGGCCTACATAGTTATAACCAGGATTTTCCTGTATGGTTTTCAGATAGTGGTGCGTGACAAAGGGCCTGGCAAGATACAATGTCTAGATACTGTGTACAAATTGGTGTGCATGTTAAAGAGTCCTAGACTGAGTTAAAAATAAGAACACACATAGGTCATAGCGCTGCTCCCTGGGCAAAAGTTTCCCCATCGCTGTTTGCATGACATTTGGCGGTCTTCATTAGCCTGGATAGAGCAGGGAAGTAGGACGTTAAACCCCATTTCATTTAATAATTTTACGAATACTTCGATTTTCATTGACAGTCATACATTTATTTCATTCCCGGTGAAGGTCATAATCTATATTGGGGATTTTTGTGAGTCGTGACTAGGCAATAATTCATATCTTCGCTTCTATAGAGGGGATCACAGTGGCTAAGTGGATTAGGCGCTGGTTCGCTAGCCTGGAGGTCGGGTGTCCGATCCCTGTATTGGCTGAGAAAGTTCATCTCGATTTTGCGGCGTGATTTCCCCTTCAGTGATGCAGAAGGAGGGCCTGACAAGGACAGCTGCCTAGTCGTTCGGATAGGACGAAAAACCGAGGTCCCGTGTACACATTGGAGTGCACGTAAAAGACACCTTGGCAGTTGGAATTCGATATAAGAGTAGGCCGTAGCGCCGCTGCCCGGGCAAAAAATTTCCCTCATAGCACACTGTATGGCCTATGCCCGTCTTCAATTAGCCCAGGTTAGGTGCTTAAGCGTAGGACGTTAAACCCCATTTCATTCATTCATTCGCTTCTATACATCCAACTTCTATTTGAATGCATAACTGTCAATGTCATTTGCAGGAATAATAGTGGAGAAAGAACATTTGCTGAGCCTCTGTTCAAACTGCCATATTTGTGCCAGCCAATCAGCAATCACTGACAGATAAAAAACCATTTAGCTCAATATGGTACTAAATAGTACTTGTATGTGGTTGATTGATGTAATTATCATATGGAAATCCTGCAGATAAATAATAAAAAAATTGTCTGAATACACATTGTTTTTATTTCCACTAAAATCCTGCATGGCATTTTCTTGTACAAAGGTCTCTCTTAATAATTATTACAACACATGCCAGTATTGGTACACCGTCAGCATTTTGTCTTCCAAAGTAGCCCCAACACCCCCTGCCAAACTAACATTACATACGCCATGTTCGGTATTTATGTCCCCTGAAAATATAATTAATAAGACATATTCAAATATTGGTATATTATTTTCACTCAACATGGTTACTGTCCACTGCACAAATTGGGTCATTTCAGGAATATTATACTAGGGGTCTTTAGCTGTGGGAGGACCCAGTGCAAACCCACAAGGTTAGGCAGATAACCGTACATAGTCACATTCAAGCGTGGGATCAAATGTGTATCTGCAAGATTTTCATGGTTATCTTATTTGTGAGGAACAAAAAGTGATTAGGATGTTTGCTTGCTAGCCTGGTGTTTGCCAAGAAAAAATGTAATGGGTTTCCGGGGTGCTTTCCCCTTATCAGTAGTGCAGAATGGGACGGAAAACTGAGATTTCACGTACATGTACACATTCGCATGCACGTAAAAGATCCCTTGGCAGTTGGAAATAAGAGAGAGTTGTACCGCCGCTGTCTAGGCAAAATGTCCCTCATAACACACAGTAGTATGATGTACAACACCGTCTTCATTAGCCCAGTCGGAGCAGAACAGTAGAGTAGGATGTTTATAAACACTGAGATTCCAGTTGAGATGTCCGCCTACTACTAGTCTCCAGCTACATAAGACCGACTTAACAAGAGTTGTTGTAGTCTTCCACTACTCATTTCTTTTTTGTTAGTACAATAATCACTATATATGCCTCTGCCCTGGACAATTTACAACTGATTTTTACCCAAAATAATAGAAATCAGATTTTATCCCAACCCTGCTACCACCACCTAATGTATAATTTGCCAAATTTTGACAATAATCATATAGGACTAGGCCTACCGGAAATAGGAAATAATAAGTTGACAATAGTAACCAATCTACAGATATATAATTTTGTGTTACACAATTTAATCATTAAAGTAGGTATTTTATACATTGTTTAATTGTCTTTCTAAATTTGAAATTAATAAATTATGTTTAGGGTCACATTAGGTAATTTCATGAATAATATTAATATGGTACAATCTTAATTAAATAATTCATTTATTTGAAAAAATGTGATCAGATAATTTATGAATAAAACATGATTTTTGCCCAACCCGGCTAACCCCTAAAGTGATAACGGTGCTAAGAATAAACAATTTTATATATCTGTAGATTTCAAATGTTTCTCCGGTAGGCTATATTGGACCAAATTGAAGTTGCTGTATTCACAGACTGGAATAGCAGGAAAACGCGTTTGCCGCTACTTACATTTTTAAAATTTTCTCCTAACGGTCTCGTCTTCGTGGACTGTAAACGATTGATTTGAAATTTTCAAGTCAGTCATCTAAGTATTAATAAGGCTATATTCGACCACTTTAAAGTTGCTTTGTTCACTGGCTGAAATAGCAGGAAAACGTGTTTGCGGCAGTTAAATTTCCAAAATTTCCTCCTTACGGTCCCGTCTTCCAGGACTGTAAACGATTGATTGGAATTCGAGTCAGCCATCTTAATTAAGCTATATTAGACCACTTTGAAGTTGCTTTGTTCACCGACTGAAAAAGCAGTAAAAATAAAACGCGTTTGCGGCAGTTAAATTTTCAATTTTTTTCGGGTTCTGACCCCCCCCCCCTAACTTTTCGAGCTCCTACGCCTATGGTTTAGTCTGACGTATTTTGTATGTTTTATCTTATTAATTGAATTAGTCTCTAATCAATGTAATTAAACACCTACATATGCGTGATTTATTGTTTGCTTTTACTGAAAAGTTCATTTTCACCTAGCTTAAAACGTAAATAATCATGTTAGCGTGACTAAGGTGTTAATTGGAATTTCTAAACAAGGCTTAGCTGTAGTTTCACATTGGGCACTGTATATTTTATTAGGTTAAACCTAAAAGTAAAACAAAATCACTTGATAATGTTGTATTCAACATTTATTATAGTAAAAAATGTTAATTGGAATTTCTATGACAAAAAATTCAAGATGGCTTGGGACGACCCACACTGTTATACGAACAAAATAAACTATATAACATTTATCAAAAGGGTCACAAATACAGCACCACTTTAAGTCCGGTAGCCAAACCCAATTTTTCGAGTTAACCTGGAAATTATATACAAAGATTTTTTTGTGATTGATTTTAGTAGCCTAGGGTGTCCTCTTTCAGAATCTGTTTGGTGAACCTCGGTCACCCTTGAGCGTTTTGAGACATTCAAGATGTGGCCACTGCATCCAATAATCCCATATAGCTTCCATAGTATTTATTCTAGGATGATAATATAGGTGTCTAACCGTATGTTTCTTGGGTCAAGGAATACACTGAACTCATTTAACGTATGATAGTAAAATCAAACATGCCACACAATATGTTCCTTTCACTTATTAGTGGCTGTTGGGGGCATCTATTTCACCATACCGAAATCCGTGCCCAAATGGGTCAAATTGGCCAAAATCCAAAATGGCCGCCAGTATTGGAGGTAAAAGTCTATATTCCCCCAATTATCATAATATGATCGAGTTTGGTATCAAAATATATGTTTTCGGGGTTGCTGAACCCATTGCCCAAATGGGTCAAATTGGCCAAAATCCAAAATGGCCGCCAGTATTGGAGGTAAAAGTCTATATTCCCCCAATTATCATAATATGATCGAGTTTGGTATCAAAATATATGTTTTCGGGGTTGCTGAATCCATTTCCATAACCAATTTGGTGATTAGTGATACCCATGAGTTTATATGACAAAAAGATTCAAGATGGCGGTCAGTTTCAGTGGGAAAATTTGAATTTTATAAAAGGATCAAGTTTGGTGTCGATATATACGTTTTCGGGGAAGCTGAATCCACTACATCACATATTCATGGATTGGGACGACCCACACTGTTATACGAACAAAATAAACTATATAACATTCATCAAAAGGGTCACAAATACAGCACCACTTTAAGTGCGGTAGCCAAACCCAATTTTTCGAGTGAACCTGGAAAACATATACAAAGTTTTTTTTGTGATTGATTTTAGTAGCCTATAGGGTGTTTCCTTGTTCAGAATCTGCCGGGTGAACCTTGGTCACTCTTAAGCGTTTTGAGAAATTCAAGATGGCGTCCAAGATGGTTGCCACATGAAATAATCCCATATAGCTTCTATAGTATTTATTCTAGGATGATAATTTGGATGTCTAACCGTATGTTTATCATTTATCGTGTTGTGAGATGATTAGATGATAGTAAAATCAAACATGCCAGACAATATGGCCCTTTAACTAATTATTGACTGTTGGGGGCATCTATTTCGCCGAACTAAACTATATCTAGAGACAAATTATATATTTTGGACAAAGAAGCGTATGAGTGATAGGATAACACCACATACATCCCTATCGGGGGCTTCAGGTCAACATGGGTCGGTCCTGAAAAAGGAGGCACAAACTGATTATTGATAACTTAAAAGAGCAAATTCTACCCGCAAAACAGGAACATAACCTTAACAAAACTAGGTAATATCCATGTTAAATCCTTTAGTCATGTTTCTGGCCGCAACATGTGACAGCACAAGCGCAAAGTACCGTATATTCTAATAGTTAGTGCAGGGGGACTGCCCCACATATGATTTACATAAAGGACAAATAAAACAAGACATCATACTCCGAAACAACAAACAAACAAATAAACAATTCAAATAAGAGAAAAAAAAGAGAAAAGAGAGTTTACGTAGTGCAGCTAAAAGCACAAGTACCACAGACCCCGGAGAAAGTTGGCCGGTTGTAATGTTCTCAATTTGGTATCCTTCTCCCAGCAATACTATTCCTGTTCCAGTTACGGTGGATTATGTACTCCCAATGAACGCAAATCGATGACTGAAACATGCTGGAAGGTATAGGCATCCAAAACTGGAAATGTATCGACATCATCCCCACATATATAGTTTGTCTCTAGATTTAGTTTGGTTCGGTGAAACAGAAAAAATAAACATGCAAGACAATGTGGCCCTTTACTCGTCAGCGGCGGTTGGGGGATTATTTCACCTAACCAAACTAAATCTAGAGACAACTCATATATTTCTGGATAAAGGAGCGTACGAGTAATAGGATAACACAACATACATCGCTATCAGTGACTTCGGGGTCACATGGGTCGGTCCTGAAAAGGGAGGCACAAAGCGATTTTTGATAATTTAAAAGAAAAAGTCTACCCGCAAAACAGGAGCATAGCCTTCACAAAACTAGGTAATATCCAGTAGACGTGGTACAAGGGTTAATCAGTGAACTGGATGTATGAGATGTGTTGTTGACGTTTGGGAAAGTAGGACTAGGGAGTAAGTGCTGTAAAGCGACAGTTAGATGTATTATGCATGGTTAGAGTGGCTGTGGTGTTACGGTGAAATACTATGCCGCCACCGTAACACCACAGCTTTATGATTTGTTGGACAGGGGTGATTTAATGGGTGTCGAAAACTGGGTGTGCTTGTACCGTCGCAATGTAGCCGTGAAATATATATTGTGGGGTGAAGGGCGGAAACGGAAAAATATACTATGTTGACAGTATGTGCCAGTCATGGGCAGTGAAAACACTATTTTGGCATTGTTTGCGGGGTTAAACCTAAAAATCAAATTAATACACCTATTGCACGATGTTGTGATTGGACGTGTGAAAGGTTATTCGTGGCTAACGACGTATTCAATAACTAATGATAACTAATGAACACAAACTTGTGATAAGGCAAGATGCCGGATTTTGAGAAAATTGCAATTTAAACTTTTGAATCACTACCCAAATTTCATTTATTAATATATTTTATCGATATGTTCAGACATTTTGAAATGAGCGATGGTATTGATTTATATACCAATAGAAAAAGAATTACAAATACAAGCGCTTCATTTTAATAGAATATTATTTTTGGTTATTTTTGACTTATCACAATGATGTTCTATACCCTTGATATGTTAATTTAAAAATTGTACACAACAGTAGTAATTACTGTGATAGTCAGGGGCGTTTTAAAGTTTATTATGGTGGAGGTGACATTATTTGGAGTATGGTATTTCTCACATAATTGGTTATCGGTGACAACAGAGGAAACTGAAAGCGAGTAATCTCGACACACAAGTATAGTGTATAACCCGCTGACTGTCTGCACGCGTCTATTAGTCATAAATGATAGTTTGTGACCTATTACTCACTGATAAGCGTCCGCTGCAAAAATAGTTTTCGCCTTTTTATCATTAGTATAATGACTTCGTCGTGTGCGGCAGGTTAGTTTGATTTTAAAAACACTGTTTACCGTTCCTAAAAATACAAAAGTAATTTTCTACCAGACAACCATGGTTCTATTCACCGAGACTAGATACTTCCTCTCGGTGTAAGGATATTATCGCTATGAATATACGTTCATACACTGTTGAGAAAATAATCCCGTTGGTTTGCTTAGCAACAATTTGAGCATGAATCAACACTGTACTAAAAACAAACGTGCGTAATAAATATGAACTGTCTTCAAACATTCGGTTTATAATTAGCGATATACAGGTACAGTGGCAAGTGTTATGCTAAACAGACCTAATACCTCAAAAGTACCTACGCGCGAAATCCCAGATTTTGGTAAATGTTAACAATAAAAATAGTGCCCGTGCGCGTGCCAGTAATAGAAAAACTAAGAGTTCGCGCATAAAAAATGCACGAACGTACCAGGCGCGATGTCATCTAGTTTAATCCTTTATTCGTGTTTCTGGCCACAAGCGAAGAATACCGTATATTCTAAGTCATCCCTAGTGCTGCTACAAGCACATGTACCACATGGGCTGTCACTATTGCATCCACGTCTGATGAGCCACATGGCAGGCTCCGGAGCAAGTTGGCCGGTTGTAATATTCTCAATTTGGTATCCTTATCCCAGCATTATTATTCCAGTTTCAAGTTCCGAGTGAAAGGACCATATTGTCTGGTATGATTAATTTTACTATTTTAAAGAACCAAACTAAATCTAGAGACAAATTATATATGTGGGGATGATATCAATACATTTCCAGTGTTGGATGCCTATACCTTCCAGGCGGTTGGGGCGATTATTTCACCGAACCAAACTAAATCTAGAGATGATGTCGATACATTTCCAGTTTTGGATGCCTTTACCTTCCAGCGTGTTTCAGTCATCGATTTGCAAGAGCTCTTTCCAAAACAAGCTTACAATCAAACACAGATTACTGTATTTGCGGTAGCTTGTTATGGACAGTGTTCTAAAAATCTATGTCTTAAACACACTGGAGGGCGTGGACATCTAAAACTGGAAATGTATCGCCATTATTCCCCACCCGAACCATGTAATCTTGCTCAACCAATGATACATTTGCAGAGAATATACAAAAAGAGCTCATCACCAAGCTATTGTGTGACGTTCACTGGAAGATTGGAACCTATCTGAACTTTAACTGGAATAGTATTGCTGAGAGAAGGATACCAAATTGAAAATATTACAACCGGCAAAATTGTTCCCGAGTCTGTCATGTGGCTCATCAGACGGGGATGCAATAGTGGCAGCTCATATGTGGTAACTGTGCTTGTAGCAGCACTAGGGCGGACTTAAAATATACGGTACTTTGCGCTTGTGATGTCACAGGTTGCGGCTAGAAACACGACTAAGGGATTAAACTGGATATTACCTAGTTTTGAGGAGGTTATCTTCCTGTATTGCGGGTAGAATTTGATTTTTTTAAATTAACAACAATCAGTTTGTGCCTCCCTTTTCAGGACCGATCCATGTGGCCCTGAAGCACCTGATAGGGATGTATGCGGTGCTATCCTATCACTCATACGCTCATTCGTCCAGAAATATATAGTTTGTCTCTAGATATAGTTTAGTTCGGCGAAATAGATGCCCCCAACAGTCAATAATTAGTTAAAGGGCCATATTGTCTGGCATGTTTGATTTTACTATCATCTAATCATCTCACAACACGATAAATGATTTCAGTGTATTCCTTGTCACCACAAACATACGGTTAGACATCCAAATTATCATCCTAGAATAAATACTATAGAAGCTATATGGGATTATTTCATGTGGCAACCATCTTGGACGCCATCTTGAATTTCTCAAAACGCCTTAAAAGAGTGACCAAGGCTCACCCGGCAGATTCTGAACAAGGAGACACCCTAGGCTACTAAAATCAATCACAAAAAAAACTTTGTATATGTTTTCCAGGTTCACTCGAAAAATTGGGTTACGCTACCGCACTTAAAGTGGTGCTGTATTTTTGTGACCCTTTTGATGAATGTTATATAGTTTATTTTGTTCGTATAACAGTGTGGGTCGTCCCAATCCATAAATATGTGATGTAGTGGATTCAGCTTCCCCGAAAACGTATATATCGACACCAAACTTGATCCTTTTATAAAATTCAAATTTTCCCACTCAAACTGACCGCCATCTTGAATTTTTTTTGTCATATAAACTCATGGGTATCACCAATCACAAAATTGGTTATGGAAATGGATTCAGCAACCCCGAAATCATATATTTTGATACCAAACTCGATCATATTATGATAAATGGGGAAAATTAGACTTTTACCTCCAATACTGGCGGCCATTTTGGATTTTGGCCAATTTGACCCATTTGGGCACGGATTTCGGACTGGGACTTTTTTTTGGTGGTAATAACTTCTTGACGAGCCATAAACCGTGGTCGACATTTCTATTGCAGCAACTTACCGATATGGTGCAAAATTGAGCTAAAATGCCTGGCCTATAATAGATAATTTGTAATTGATGTTTTAATTATGATATCAATATATCTTTTGTATTTGTGTTATGATGTTCATTCGTTAACAAACCCAGTAAGACGTCAAAGAATTAGTACTTATGTTTTTTTATATAGATTAAAGCTCCTTAAATAATAAATATTGTCAAAACGCTGTCCTTCGACGTATTAGAGCTACGCACCCCCAGCATAAGAAGTCCTAATAGACGTCAAGCTAACACGAAAACGCACACTAGCAGAGGCATAAAGGGAGAGAGAGAGAGAGAGAGAGAGATATGGGGTTTAACGTCCACTCGACACAAACTAGGTCATTACGGGACTAATATATGAATTAATTTTATTTCAATAATTCGCATGTGCGTAGGGGTCTTTAGCAGTGGGAGGAAACCGGAGGAACCGGAGAAAACACACGAGGCTGGACAGGTGACCAAACTTCTTGCCACGTATAACCGGGGATTCGAAACCACGGCAGTTGACTCAATGACAAGCTTTATAATACAGCGCGCGCACGCTAATCATTTAGCCACCGAACCAAACCAATAAAGGTACAGATGTTAAAATACACACCTTCACGGTGTTTTGTCTCTGATGTTCCATAAACGATAATAGAGATATCGTACCGATGATTGGGTGATCAGAGGGTGATATGTGATATCAGCACTGGGACGATATCACATATCACCCCCTGATTACGTTATATTAAGTAAACACAGTAAAAATAAATTTTATTTAGTTATAAAATTAAAAGTACGGTTAATAGGATTAGAATCATTTTCTGTAGATGTTTGTAGACAAAGCCGTTTTGCAAAATTTTCGGTCTCGTAATTCTTTCTGGTGTCTTCCTCGTCTTTTACGTTTTTGCCCTCATCACTCTTACTGACACCATTCTTACCTTTACGTTGTGAAAAATATCCAAGTTTTTCTTATATTTAAGACGTAAAAAGATATCAATCCCATTACCAAACTGAATATTGAATTCAGTGGGTATTTCTCGCCGTCCTTTTTTCTTACTTCAACCACGAAGTGTTTTAACCAAAAGTTTAAATCACTATTGTCCATGTGTTCAAGATCTTTAGTTATTTTCCTTTCTTCGTCATTATGTTGATTGTTTCGCCACATCAACCATGCTTAAAATACATTATAAGCCCACTTATTACGCCTTAGAATATATTTTGGACAGCGTTATTTGCAACGTTTAAAACCGTTTCCTCTTTGACAACATGAAAACGTTTGTCATTTTCAGATCGATTTTCTTCTACATCCGAAATATCTAAATACAGCACTGGATTTCCAACATCCATATCGAAAATATACTTCGTCTGAATCAGTCATTGACAGCATTTTACTTGTGAACTGGTCGATGTATGACTAAAATAACGCAGGTGTAATGGGCAGTGGTGGACAACAGTTCACTATTAGTATACTCATTCCAACAGTGACTTAGCCCTGCCCTTCATCATGCTAAAAACAACACGGGACAATATTGATGCGTTTATGTTGCTATATGGGGGTATGCTGACCACTCTGTCATTGAAGTGATGTCAATGTGTATGTCAAATAACATCCCACTAATCCTCGGTTCGATATTAGAAATAGCTCTCGACCTTCGGTCTCGGGCTATTTCTAATATCAACCTCGTAGTAGGGTATTATTTACTACGTACAGGTGTAACCTTTTTTAATTTGTGTTATCAACACAAACTTGGTCATTTCTGTACTAACCTATGCCGAAATGTACCCAAATTCATTACTTTACTTGGGACCCCACTGAACTCCGCATATCATGTTGGTATGAGTCTTAAACGCCGCATATTAATGTCCTTACTAATGAACAGGTCTTCTTCGGGAAATGGATTCATTAGAAATATCTAAGAGCATCAGTATATTTCCTTAGACAGGCAATCCTCATAATGAAACTCTTGGAGCAGGTTGAATGGTTGGTTGTATTATTAATAATTGATTCTTACCTATATTCTGTCTCGCGATACAGGAAGCCATCGACCTACGACACTCCTGTCTATCGAGATTTATGTCATAACAGCGAGAGACAGAGAGAGAGAGAGAGAGAGAAAGAGAGAGAGAGGGAGGGAGAGAGAGAGATGGGGTTTAACGTACACTCGACACAAACGAAGTTAAAACTAGATAATGTAAAGGCAATTTGCTAAAAATTTCAGTCAACTTGATTATTAAAACTGGGACTGAAGCGCATTATGGTACACGACTCGTGTACCAATGTTAAAAAACATTATTTATCTAAAAATATCGGATATCAGAAGCTCATCTTTTCCCTGTAAGTTTACATCATCATTGTTGACTTAAAATGGTCAACAATTCGTGTTTTCGATGTTAAAGATTTTGGAGGATTTTTAGGTTTATCTGGTTATTTCATCTCTTGCCTGCGATATTTGTTGGATTATGATCCGATTTACTGCATAACTTTCCTTCACGATTTAATTATTAAATGGATAATCGAGAATATGCGTTTTATCGTACCGACTTTAGTAATGATGATCGAGGCTAGGCGAAAATTTCAATCGCTTAAATCTCGGCATAATCTCTCTTGGATTCAATCATCCTCGGTTACACAGTGCACTCATTCCGTTCTACCCCACTATACCCTGGCTTAATCTATAGGGCTTCCACGATTTCAAATTGCCAGAATGTAGCTATACTGTACGAACCAATCAGAAAACAGTTTACAAACCAATCTTTTCGCCTTCGTTTTTATAAGGGTAGATAACCATATCCATGTCCATTTACTGATTGGTTTATGTAAGTTATGTATATATTAATAATTTATTTATATTTAATTGTATTATCAAAATCTGTAGTATGTGTTGTTGGTTTCAAATATGTATAACATATATATGTTTCACTTTTGTTATCATTATTACTATTCATTCTTTGTCTGATATAATAATAATAATAAGTCTTTTTGTTATGTTTATTATTAATGAACGTTACGTATACTCGGTAATTTAATTCCCAATTACTTATCTACGATATCATGTGTACATAAAATTCGTGGAACGAACACGCAATTCTCAATAAAACTAATGACCCTGTATGATTAAACGAACGTTTGGTCTTCAATAATATAACATATAATAAACGTTTAGAATAGGCTAACCCCTAACACTGTCAGAAGAGAGTATCTTCTCTTTGGCAATTTCCTTTTCAAATAACAGTTTATGGGATTGGTCGATAAAAATAGCACAAGCACCAAGGGCGGATAACTTGAAAACGTGTCTCCCCTATAGATTAACCCAGGGTATAGTGGAGTAGAATGGAAGGAGTACACTGGATAACCGAGGATGGGATTCAATAGAAATTAAATGAAATGAAATGGGGTTTAACTTCCCACTGTTATGCTCGGAATGGGCTATTAAAGACGGACATACGCCATACAGTGTGCTATGAAATGAGGTATAACGTCCTCAGTTCTGCTCCGACTGGGCTATGAAGGAAATTTTTTTCCAGGAAGCGACACCGTGACCTATTATTTATTATTGAATTCCAACTGGCAGGGGATCTTTTACGTGGATTAAATAAGAGTAAAAAGAGGCCTATCAATATAATTTACCCAACACTCTTCTGTGTCGCTGGTTCGCTAACCAGGAGGTTTAGGGGTCGCTTCCGGTCGGGGCCGTATGTAGAATTTTTAAAGTGGGGGTGCAGTAGAGTGGCGGGGCTCTCGGTCAGGGCCGTAAGTAGGATTTTAAAAGTGGAGGTGCAGTAGAGTGGTGGGCCTCAATATGATGCCCAAGTTACTGATATTGATCATAATCAAGTGTAATATTTTATAATTGAAAGGTTGTCAATTTATTGGGGGGGGGGGAGGTGGGTGCGTCATTTATCGGGCGCCTTATTTTTCTGAGGGTGCAATGTACCCCCTTCACCCTCGCTCGGTACGGCCCTGCTACCGGTGTTGGTCGAGAAGGTTCCTCGGGGTTTAACTCGTGCAGAACGGGGGGGGGGGGGGCTAGGTGTTGGCAAGTACATTGTCTTTCCGGGATTGAACGAAATATCGAGGGCTTCGGTACACATTGGTGTGTACGTAAAAGGAAACCATAACAGTTGGAATTTGAAATATAGGTAGAGCCACTGTCCGGACAAAATTTCCCTCATAGCACATTGTCTTCATTAGCCCAGTCGGGACAGATAGGTAGGACGTTAAACCTTAATAATAAAGTTAATAATAATGAGTATGAGTATATTCATAATGCGCTATATCCATAAACCAAGTTTATGCTCAAAGCGATACACAATTATACACCCGGTCTCCATTTCATTTCTTTTAATCATCTACTGAGGATGATCCCCATATCGTCTGTACAGCATATCTGCCGGTAATTGAACAATTTGGACTCATATCTCTTTTAGAGATTCAACTTCAATAATATTTTGCTTTGCAAAGGATTTCAAAATCCCCCAAGTGACGATAAACAACTCCAAATGTCTGGGTTACTGTATTACGTTATTGATAGAGAGAGAGAGAGAGAGAGAGAGAGAGAGAGAGAGAGAGAAAGAAAGAGAGAGAGAGAGAGAGAAAGAGAGAGAGAGAGAGAGAGAGGGGGGGGGGGTAACGTCCACTCGACATAAACTAGGTCATTTTTGGACTAACGTATGATTTTCCATTTTTAATTCAATAATTCGCCTGCGCGCAGGGGGCTTTAGCAGTGGGAGGAAACCGGGGTGCCCGGAGGAAACGCATGAGGTTGAGAAGGCGCCCCTATCTTCATGTCACATACGCTCATACTAGGGCTCGAAACCACAGCCGCAAGCCAGAGGTGACCGGTCAGCTAGAGGTCGTAGCTCGGCACTCTAGACCACTAGGCCACCCCAACCCCCGACTTTGTAAAAAAAAAATCGGGTCGCGTCTTTACTTTACTTGCCTACGACAGTACCAGTCCACACATGCCCGACTCTCACAGATTATGCACATGATCTGCACAGTCACATGACTAAATGATACTCTCCAATTGGCTAAACAACAATGAGTTACGACTGCACCCGACTGCGATCGAACATGCTCAGTCGGGCCGACGGACCACGACGCGACGGAAATCGATTGAATCGTGGTCGTGGGGCTGTCCACACTGAGACAAGACGTTGCGTTGGGTATAGTCTGGGCAAGCCGTGGCGGTGTGGGCTGGACTTAAGGGGCAACAAACTTCAGATTCCCGATACGTCTGTATATAGTCATTATTTGTGCTGTTAGTTGTTAGCAAGAATAAAAGTATTTTCTTCGATCAATATTGACGAAGGATCAAAGGCAGCCTATAGATCCTTGGTGTTTAACTATACAGCGCGTACTTCGTTTAGTGTTGTTTTTCTGTGAACACGGCGCGAGGTACTCACAGTGAGGAACTTAGTTGATTTTGCTATTTAGTTGATTTTGCTACTTAGTTGATTTTACATCCGTGAATTTGTTACTGCGGTTTGATTAATATATCAAAAAGCTAGAGCGTGATTGACTCTGTGAAGCAATGGAAACATATTTATTTTCTCTCTCCTTATAAACTTTCAAAACGTGAATTTGAGAACGCTTTTAACATTTTTCAAGGGAGAATTGCGTGTTATTTTTTTCAGGAAACCTGTTGTTTTAGCCCGTGCAGTACCTTGTTATGAAAATATACACCTCTTAGCATACACACTGTTAAAACATATATTTTAAAAAGCTTTACGTACTAAAACTATTTTGGCAAATATATCTCTTAAATCCATTGCGTTATTTTAAAACTTTCCTGAAATCAATTAAGGTTTGTTAGATATTTAAAACTTTAGAAACAGGCATACGTAAGTCTTTTAAGATTTTTTTTACTAAATACATATGCCCTTAGGGGCTGGATTGAGTTGGACTTCAGGACGTTTTCACCAATGCAGCTCTTTGATGTAAAATTGTACTGTTAAATTCGAGTGGCACCAGGAGAAACATCGTATTGTTGGGTTATTTTAAAACGTTGTCTGTAGATCTTACGGTACCTACTCAGTGTTCTACATTTATCCAGGCGTGTTTTTGGCCAAGGCAGCTCTCAGTTAGTACCGTGCTTCAAAGACACTTAATACCGTATTTCAAGACTGTGATTTGTCCATATAAAGACTTCTGGTGTTTTGGTATTCAAATGTGTTATTTGGACACGGCAGCGACGGGATTACTCCACATGTACACCGAGTTAATATAGACTTTAACGAGTTACGTGGACACAGCAGCGACGGGATTACACCACATATAAACAGAATTCATGTAAACCTTCCAAAAACTAGCTTCAATTTCTAAAATCCAATTTCATTGCAAAGAAAAAAAAAAGAAAAAAAAAAGAAAAAAAAAAGAAAAAATTGATTTATGATAAGAAAGAAAGAAATCAATCTCACAAGTATTATTGACTTTGTGAAATTATTTTGACTTTTGTGAAATTACTTAGTCAATAACCGCAACAGTCCGTTTGACGTCTGGGTTTCTTGAAAGAACTCAGAATGTGTTTTTTTTATCAATATAATAATTTAATGGATTATAATATGCTGGGAAATTGTTGATAAGAAGTTGCCGTTTGGATTTGGAATTTAAACAAGTACATTTCTCCGAACACTGAAGGTAAGTTCGTTATCATTTTTTTTTTATCGCGAACACTTACAACTGGGTCCCGATTTTTTTTTTATCGAGAATACTTACAACTTGGTTCCGATTTCGTTAGTGCGTAGCACGTAATGTTCGCTTCCACCGAGGGGCTTCCACCGAGGGTGGTGTCTACCTGCTTGTGGGCCGCACCCCATCTCATCAATTGGCCCGAAAGGTCTAGAAACCAGGTTATAAAAGTTATCCTTTTTTTTTTATCCAGAACCCTTACAACTGGGTCCCGATTTCGTTCGTTTGTGGCACGTAATGCACACTTCAACCGAGGGTGGTGTCTACCTGTTTGTGGGCCAGACCCCAATCTCATCAGTGGACCCGCAAAACTCTAAAAAAACAAGGGCCCTGTTTCTCGAAATCTTAACTAAAAATAAAATCCAAATTAAAGTAGATACTTCAATTTTGATTGGCTAAGCACTAAAACCAATCTAATATTATCAAATCGAACTGCTAAAATTTGGGTTTTATCTTTGTTAAAACTTCGTGAAACAGGCCCCAGGTTATAAAAAGGCATTCTGCGCGACAAATAGTTTCAGAGGCCAAAGGTACCCGCAAGTAATAGGTCAATGGCCTACTATGCCTATTGGTAAACCCTTGGTATCATAGACAATTCGTTTCGGAGATGCTAATTGTAGGCCGTTTGGGGAGGTTCGGTAATTTCCAGAGTCCAGAATGGCCACTTTATACAAATAAGTATTTTTGGGAATACTAACCTGAACCCTAACCTTAGCCCTTTTAAAAGGGGCAAAGGGTAAATTAAAAATATGGTTAGGGTTAGGATTAGGGTTAATATTCCCCAATTTGTGTAGTATACAGTGTACTTATTACTGAAATAAGTTTGGAATACATTCTAAAGATATACCTCTTTAAAATCTGTTTTTTTTCTGGTTCATATCTGAATATCGAAGAACGAGCTTCTAGGTTTTAGCTATTCGCCAAAATCGTAAACTGAAGAGAAAAAAGTTGTTTTTTTTTGCGAATGGACTGCATACATGCCTTTTTCTAATAGTTTTACAAAATCGATTGAATGAAATGGATTTCTCAGTTTCTTTATATATCCATTACAGGATTCTGCTTTTTCCGAGATTCACATCTGAGTATTGAAAAACGAGTCGATTGTGTAGATATATACATCCTTGAATCACCTTTTTTTCTACGCCCACATTTTTATGTTTGTGGACAATCTACAGGTCACATATTTATCCGATTTTGACGACCAGACTTTAAAGCCCCAATACCACTCTTGTTGTAACTGAATAATATGTTCCAATCTTTATTCTGGTCAACAATTTGTACTATTTTACAATATTTCAATTAAAAAATGATAAAAATTTCATCTTAACACACTTAATTTTAAAAATTGGAAAAATTCAACTACATGCCGTAGCATGGTTTGAAAAGCCTTACGTAAGCACTTTCAAATGAAACTTGAATTTAAACATATTTTCGAACCCTCTGGACAAGTAAGATAGGTTGTAATGGATAATTTACACAACAGGTAGGACACTTAAACATCTTGTAGTTAGAATAAGGCTAATTTTTTTTTCTGGACCTGTCAAGCCAACAAAGGTGTTTTTGTCCCTTTAAAATACAGGTTTATATCTCAGAGATCTTGGTTCCTTTTGTTATTGTCATTTAACTTCACGGATTACGGTCCATAAGTGTTTGAAACATCACGTTCTTAGCTTGTGGACTTTGATGAAGCTTAGAATATATGTTTATATCCCAAAGATCTGGGTTCCTTTCAATACTTGTGCGTAGTGGATTTTGGTACCGGATTTTACGTAAAATCGCTTTTTCAAAACTTGTTTTCTATCCATCTGTTGCTAAATGTGGGCGTGTCTTGTCTGGCAACCGCTGGTTGATACTTAAATATGAATATTATTGTTATTATTATAAAACATTTATATAGCGCCAAGTCCACCAACGGTGTTCAGAAGCGCTTTACAAACCAGTAAAACAGAAAAATATATAAAACAACTAAAGACTACAAAAAGATGCAATATAATGAAATACTATATCCATGTAAAAGCTTTTTTGAACAAGTAAGTTTTAAGAGCACATTTAAAAGATTAAACTTCGGGGCTGGAAGGAATAACAGTATCAGAACCAGGCGGTTTTAAATCATTTCACAAGTTTAGGGCAAAAAAATGAAAACGATCTTTCACCACCATTCTAGCCGATCTTGGTTTGTGACGATGAATGTCATTTGAACTACGGAGACTGCGAGCGTTTGTTTGTTTTTCTATTAGATGACATAAATAAAATGGGGCCAAGCCATGAAAACATTTATAAGGAGTTAAAATAATCTTAAATTGAATACGATATGGAATGAGAAGCCAGTGAAGTTGATCATGCCCTTTCGAGCTATTTGTTTTTCGCTATTCGCCAATATTGAAAATCAAAAGTAAAAAACTGTTTTATTTGAATCCTCTGATTATATTCACTTTGTGATATTTCAAGAATCTATTTCCAAAGTTGAATGCAAATACAATCTGATTAAAGTACAGATCTATATTTCGTTTCGTTGTTTTATGGTTTCGATGGCCTACACTACATTAGGATCTGACCAGTTGCAGTGGGATCAAATGAGCGACTTTTGTCTCTTTGACGTCAGGGTTTCTAGTGTGATATCCACTGTTTCATGCATCGCACGCCAAGAACTCGCCACAACAGACCGTTTCAATGGCTAATTAAACATCGGGTTATATAACAACTCTTCTACTAGTAAGTGCAGGAGGACCGCACTACATGCAAAACAAAAATATACAAGATAAACCTGCGGACAATAGACATTGCAAAAAACAAACAATTATCAAATGCATAGTGTATAGTAGGAATAAGTAAACAACCGATATTTTGAACTATAAAAAACGAAACGAACCAGGATCTGTGTTAATCAGATTAAGGTAAGTGTTTTATAATGTAAATATACGAGTAACAGACCGTGGTAAAAACCGCACCAATTAATTGATTCAACTCATTGATTTAATGTTATTAAGTATGTTAATATAAGTAACATGCCGCCATTCTAACCACCACATAAATCGATTAATTTAAATCATTGATTTAAAGGAGCTAAATCGCCAGACTAACCACCACATAAATCGATTTATTTAAATCATGGATTTAAAGGAGCTAAATCGCCAAACTAACCACCACATAAATCGATTTATTTAAATCATGGATTTAAAGGAGCTAAATCGCTAAAATGTTGGATCTAGAAATTGGCACAAATGAATGACAACACCTAATGTAATATGAATTTATACAAACTGTTTTATATTCAATCGTTTCCGTTTTACTGTGAATTATCATCAGTTATGTTCGGCGAAATACGCCAGAAGTCTCAAACGAAAGTCAGTTTCTAGCGTGTGGTTATTCCAGTCAACACCGAAAGTATTTATTGCGCATGCTCTTAAGATAAGAATATGGCATCATCGTTTGACATGACTTGTGGAATATGTCTAGCCTCATTTTTGAGCACCTTGTTACAAAAGGCGCCGTGTACCAATGGATAAATGTTTATTTTACCTTAAATATTAGATATCAGAAGCCCATATTTTCCAGGTAAGATCACAACACCAATGCTGATTTAAATTGCAAAATTATCCGTGTTTTCAATGTCGAAGGTTTTGGATGGTATTGAGTTACGGACTTGGCTAATTTAAATCATTGATTTAATTGTATTTTAAAGTATGGCAGCATGGTTGTATTTACCTTCTGGTATGTGTCTGTAGTGTATACTAGAGTTCAACCGGTGTTGAATTCTTCCAAAATTAACATTAATAATATATACAGCCAAACAGTGCATGACTCACTCACCATTTTTTTCTCATACAATTTAGATTACTGTTATATTCTATGCTATTTTAGTTTGATATTGATTCTTTTCTAATAATTCCAGATTTATTAAAAAAATAAATTGATACTTGAATAAATTAATAAAAAAATAGTTTTATTTAAATTAAATAGTAAAAGTTAATCAATGGAAGGCATGTTTAATGCCGTTTCCGCTCTGTTTGTATAAGTCGACATTTGTATAAAAGTTGGCGTCATTTCGCTATATGTATGACCAGTACCCCCTTGTATAAAAGTTTGCGTACTTTCGCTATATGTATGACCAGTACCTCCATGTATAAAAGTTTGCGTACTTTCGCTATATGTATGACCAGTACCTCCATGTATAAAAGTTGGTGTCATTTCGCTATATGTATGACAGTACCTCTATGTATAAAAGTTGGTGTCATTTCGCTATATGTATGACAGTACCTCTATGTATAAAAGTTGGCGTCATTTCGCTATGTATGACCAGTACGCCCATGTAACAAAGTTGACGTTGTTTCGTTATACGTACGGCCAGTACGCCCATGTAACAAAGTTGACGTTGTTTCGTTATTCGTACAGCCAGTACGCCCCTGTATCAAATTGACGTTATTTCGTATACGTACGCCCCTATATCAAATTGATGTTATTTCGTCTATGGATATGGGTAGCCAGCACGTCCCTGTAGAAAAGTTGACGTTATTTCATTATACGCAAGGCTAGTACGCCCCCGTATTAAAGTTGGCGTTATTTGGCTTTACGAGAGAGAGAGAGAGAGAGAGAGAGAGAGAGAGAGAGAGAGAGAGAGAGAAAGAGGGGGAGAGATGGGGCTTAACGTCCACTCGACACAATCTTGGTCATTTTGGGACTAACGTATGGTTTTCAATTTTAATTCCATTATACGTAAGGCCAGTACGATCCGTATTAAAGTTGGCTTTACGAGAGAGAGAGAAATTGGGTTTAACGTCCACTCGACGCAAACTAGGTCATTTTGGGGCTAACGTATGGTTTTCAATTTTTATTTCAATAATTCGCTTGTGCGTAGGGGTCTTCAGCAGTGGGAGGAAACCGGAGTGCCCGGAGGAAACCCACGAGGTTTGAGAAGGCGCCCCTATCTCCATCTCACATACGCCCCTGTATAAAAGTTGACATTATATCGCTATACGGTGATCACGGTTGCTAAGTGGATAAGGCGCTGGTTCACTAGCCTGGAGGTCGAGTGTTCGATCCCTGCATTGGCCGAGAAAGTTCATCTCGATTTTCCGACGTGATTTCCCCTCGTCAGTGATACAGAAGGACGGCCTGACAAGGACAGCTGCCTAGTCGTTCGATGGGACGAAAAACCGAGGTCCCGTGTACACATTGGAGTGCACGTAAAAGATCCCCTGGCAGTTGGAATTCGATATAAGAGTAGGCCGTATGGCGTATGCCCGTCTTCAATTAAGTGCATAACAGTAGGACGTTAAACCCCATAACATATATCGCTATACGGTTTATCTTTTTGCACTTAGCAACAAGTAGGTATAAGGTAATCAATTCAGCGAATCACTATTCAGTGAACACAATAAAGGTACAATTTTATTGATACACACTTTCTGAGGTTGTGTATCCTTTAATTGTACCTTGTGTTAATGTGTTCAATTATTAAAAATGCCAATTAAAAAATATACTATTCAGTGGCTTTCTACCGAAACAAAACTCAAAGCTTTTATACCTGCTCATTAAGCCTGGTTCGACATGAATGTTAATAATAATAGAGCGCCGAACATTCAGTCAATTATCATGTTCTGTGGTGCTTTACAAAGTACAAGTAAAACAAAATTAACAGACATACGCAAACTTGACGCGTTTCATACGCATATTATTACATCAATTCAATTTTGATAATTAATTCGAAAACTTCCTGTTTTTAAACAATTCTTGAGAGTTGATATATTAGGGTTGTTCTGGACTGTTTGGGGTATTATATTACATTCCTTTGGACCAGCGTAGGCGAAGACTCTTTCTCGAAGTTTGGGTTTAGGAACAGTACAAACTCACAGATTACTATTTGATGAAAGTAATGAATGAATGAAGTGGGATTTAACGTCCTACTATTATGCTGGAAGACGGGCATACGCCATACAGTGTGATAAGAGGGAAATTTAGCCCGGGCAGCAGCGCTACATCCTACTTTTATATCAAATTCCAACTGCCGGAGGATCTTTTTCGTGCACTCCAATGTGTACACGGGACCTCAGTTTTTCGTCTCACCCGAACGACTAGACAGCTGCCCTTGTCAGGCCCTCCGTCTGCATTACTGTCAAGGGGAAATCACGCCGGAACATCGAGATGAACTTTCTCGGCCAATGAAGGGATCGAACACCCGACCTCCAGGCTAGCGAACCAGCGCCTTATCCACTTAGCTACCGTGATCCCCTGATGAAAGTAAAGTAAAATTCTTGCTGGAACATATTGTGTTAATAAATTAGCCAAATAAGATGATGCAGAGGGGTCGTTGATACAGCTAAGAGTTAAGGTATTCATCTAAGGTAGCCTCCAACCTCGTTGGTTTTCACCGGGTGCTCCGGTCCCCCCACTGCTAAAGACCCCTACGCGCAAGCAATTATTGAAATGGTTGAAGAATTTAAATTATGTTGTTTTTGTTGCCAAGGGTTGTGCTCTCTGTTTTTCATTATCTAATTTTCAAAAAGTTACAGTGTATCCACAGTCTAACTTTCTCGATGTAGTTTTCTAGGTTCTTAACATTGGTGTTTGGAGAGAGTTCAATTTTAAAGCTACAATTTCATATTAAAATTAAATCAATGATTTATAGCTACAATTTCATATTTTTAAGTTATATTTTTAAAATTTATTAAAATAAAGGTTTAAAATAGATGGTATCCATAAACAGTCCTACATTGTTAAATAATAATCCTATTAATCCTATAATTCACTATTGCCGGCTGAGAAATTGGCAAAAATATCATTTTCAACTTCAAATTCCGACGTTGGAAGATGGCTGCCCCAGGTTGTCAATAGTAAACCAGGCGACGTAATTGTATTATTATTTCCTGTGTCATAGATTTTTCAAGGATGGGAAATAATGCCCATGATCGTATAATAGTGAGTTGATCATAACCTATTGAGCAAACGACATATAAATAATTATGTTTTGACTTTATTAGAAAATTTGAAATTCTCGCTTGAACATGAAGTTTGCGTGTCGTCCGCATAGAGGTGATAATTGATGTCTGCTTCGCGAACAATGTCATCGACCCGAGCATTGTAGACTGTGAACGGGAACCAGAACTGATCCCTGGGGAACATCGTATATAGTAAAAAATATTAGGACTTAAAGATTATTTTTTTTAAAGCCGATACTTTAAATAATTAATAGAATCATATTTTTATCAAACTCTGCCCCTGTTTTTTTTTCAAAAATGGGTTGACCAGCTTATAAATCGTACTATGGGCTAGGAAAGTGCAGCCATCTTTGAATTGTGACATCATATTTAGAATCAAAGTCCGTCAATTGATTGGGGGTGGGGTCAGTGCCGGACTGGTCGGCCGAAGGCCCACTCGCAATACCTGTGACAAGGCCCACGAGCAAATGGCCGGCGAAGCCCGCCTACGAGCGCTCGAGGGGGGTCGGGGGGGGAGGAGGGTCCTAACCCCCAAATCTTTTTTGAAAAATAGACAGCCGCAAACCCATTTTCCAAGCACCTCAGGCCAGAGCAGCGAATGGAGATATATGGTGACCGAAAGTGAAAGTGAAATCGAAACCGGGAAGGTTTTTGTATTTTTGCACAAAATATTCCAGTTTTTGGCCATTTATTAGGTTTTAATGACTTGTCAAGAGCTGGGAGTGACTGAAGAAAGATTGTCGGTTTATAATGCTGTCACCATCTTGAGGTTAAACTCATAAATTTATGCATAATTTCAACAGGTGGTAGAATTTGTTTCTTCCAACGAAATCTATCTTTCTGCCTTTCCTTACTTTCCCTGTTTCCTCTCCTCCCCTCTTTTACTACCTTTTCTTTTTCTTTTTCTTTTTTTTAATTTTTTCTTTTTTCTTTTCTTCTTTGAGGCTTAGGCCCATATTTTGTTTTCGGCTTAGGCCCACTTGGGCCCAGTCCGGCACTTGGTGGGGTGGGGTGGGGTTGGATGACTAAATGGTTAGCACGTACGCGCTGTATAATAAAGCCTGTCAATGAGTCAACTGGCGTGGTTTTGAATCATCAGTTGTACGTGTCAAGAAGTAGGGCCCCCTGTGGGTTTTCTCCGGGTCACCCGGTTTCCTCCCACTGTTAATGACCCAAAGTGAATTATTAAAATAAAATTAAACCGTATGTAAGTCCCGAAATGACCTAATTTTTGACGTGTGGACGTTGGACACCATTCCTCTCTCTCCCTGTCAATGTCGATCGCCTTAAGCTTTTTCCAAAAAATCGCCAACAAAAAAGAAGAGGACTGAGAAGAACAATAAGATGAATAGAACCCTTGTATCAAAGTGGTCGTTATTTCGGGATACGCATGACTGGTTTGCCCCTGTGTCACAGTGGACGTTATTTCGTGATACATTGTACATATAGGAAAGTTACGACCCTGTATGAAAGTTGAAGTTATTTCGCTAAGCTGTTTATTACTTTGCACTTTACTAAAAGTTCGTATCAAATTTAATATGCAGTTCGGTAAATTACTATTCCGTGGCTTTTTATTCACTAAGCTAATAAACATTCACATCCGCTTGATTAAACGCCAGACTTGTTGAAATGCATAGTAACTACCCCCCGGGGATTGCTTGTGTTAAAGTTAATTTACAATCTTAATACGTATAATATCTTTTTTTTTAATCTCAATTTTTTTTTATTAACCCCAAGTTGGTGCCATAAATCTAAACGATAGGATGTCAGACAATGAGAAACAGGGAGAGAAATAGGGTTTAACGTCCACTCAAAACAACTAGGTCATTTCGGGACTAACATATGGTTTTTAATTTTATTTCAATAATTCGCTTGTGCGCAAGGGTCTTTAGCAGTGGGTTAAAACCGAAGTTCCCGGAGGAAACCCACGAGGTTGAGAAGGCGCCCCTATTAGACCAGGAGCCCAGAGGGTCGAACCTAGACGAACGAGGTACCAATATCTGACCATATAGGCATCTACATACTAGCCTGGGATATACAGAAATGGGCGTCTACCGGGCTCCAGTTCATGGGTGTGGCCTTGGCGTCCCCTAGAATGACCCCCAAAATGGGTTAAACTCATACATTCGAGGTACCGGTCGAAACCAATTTTAATTGAAAGAGTACATCTCACGGAGTACTAAATTGCTCATAACAGACGATTTTGGCCCTGGGATGGCCCAAACTGACACCCTAAGTATAGACCCAGGGGCATTAAAAAAGGGCTGTATTCATACATTCGAGGTACCAGTTGAAAATAATTTTAAATGAAAGTGTATATCCCATTGAGTACGAAATTGCCCATAACAGACGATTAGGCCCCTGGGATGGCCCAGACTGACACCCCAAAGCCGAGGTTGGGTGGGGTGGGGAAAATGAGTTATACTCATACATTCGAGGTACCGGTCAAAACTAATTTTAAATGAAAGAGTACATCTTACTTAGTACGAAAATGCCCATAACAGACGATTAGGCCCCTGGGGTGGCCCAGACTGACACCTCAAAGCCGAGGTTGGGTGGGGTGGGGGGAAATGGTTTATACTCATTCATTCGAGGTACCGGTCAAAACCAATTTTAAATGAAAGAGTACATCTTACTGAGTACGAAAATGCCCATAACAGACGATTAGGCCCCTGGGGTGGCCCAGACTGACACCCCAAAGCCGAGGTTGGGTGGGGTGGGGGAAAATGGTTTATTCTCATACATTCGAGGTACCGGTCAAAACCAATTTTAAATGAAAGAGTACATCTTACTGAGTACGAAAATGCCCATAACAGACGATTTCAACACTGGGTCAGCTCAGACTTACACCCTAAATATGAACCCCGGGGCTTAAAAAAGAGTTATATTCATACATTCGAGGTACCAGTTGAAATTAATTTTAAATAAAAGAGTATATCCCGCTGAGTTCGAAATTGTCCAAAACAGACTATTTGGACCCTGGAATGGCTCCAACTGACACCAAAGCCAAGGGGGCCAAAAGAGTTATATTCATACATACGAGGTACCAGTTGAAATTAATTTTAAATAAAAGAGTATATCCCGCTGAGTTCGAAATTGTCCAAAACAGACTATTAGGACCCTGGAATGGCTCCAACTGACACCAAAGCCAAGGGGGCCAAACATCGGTAAAACTCATATATTCTAGGTTCCGGTCAAAACAAATTTTAAATGAAAGACTATGCCTCACTGAGTGAGAAATTGCCCATAGGCCCGAAAAAAGGGTTATATTCATACTTCCTAGGTACCAGTTGCTATTAATTTTAAATGAAAGAGTACACCCCACTTAGTACGAAATGGTCCATAACAGATGATTCTGGTCCCTCTTATTAGGTTTTCAAAAAGGTTAAACTGGCAAGTTTTTAAACAATTTTCCGCCTTGAATATGAATGTAGGTGCAGTATATATTGTATTTGTCTTGATTAACCATTGTAAGACTATTGGTATAATTTTTGCTCTTTAAATTATTAATAGCATTATATTGTATCTTTGACTAATTATTGGATTCACACATTCTATCGAAGTCAGATCTCATGCACTCAAAAAATGAGTGACGGATTTCATATAAAAAGAGTAATAATTAGTTAAACATTTAATTCTGGGTCAATAACAAAATAACACGCGTTACACTTCTGGTGTTAAAGCTTACACTGCCTATATAAGGGTGGTTTTCGACCTCATTAGGATAATTAACCAACCATTATTAAGGTCATATTTGACCAATTAGATAATTGAAGGTCCAAACCCAAAGCTGGATTCCGAAGGAATAAGATGTAGCAATGTCTTTCAGAAGACTCGCTGACAAATGACCCATGGTGCTACACCATCTCCATTTGTGGAAGTATTTCCGAAGTAGGGTAACCTTAGGAATAAAATAAAAACCAAGTACGAACAATCCAAACCATAAGACATAATTCAAGTCCTTAAAAACGTTATAGGCAAAATAGTGTACTCAAGCAAAATAGTGTAAATCAGCAAATGGACTGCCCCTCGTGTACAAAATACACGACAAACAGTGGTAACAGGTGTCCGGAAGAGTAAGCAAAGGGCCTTACAATACCATTTGTGCTCTCGGTTCATAAATACACTGACTGCATCGTGTTTCCACCAACATGTACAATCATTAAACGAATCATAGACATAAGAACTGCAACTGTAGTGTCTTGTGAACCCACTCATTGAAATCACCAAAAAAGAACAAAACTGTCTATAGGGCAGTCATCAAGTACCTGCAACTGAAAGGACTAACTCCAACACAGATACAGTATACAGGCTGACATGGTCTTCAATTTATGGAATGATGCCCACATTCTTTTTAGCTTGTTCTCTATCCAACTCTTATATGTGGGCATCCTCCTCCAAATTGAAGACCATGTCGGCCTGTATACTGTATCTGTAAATCCGTCACTCATTATTTGAGTGCATGCGACATTATTTCGATCGAATGTGTGAATCCAATAATTAGTCAAAGATACAATATAATGCTATTATTAATTTAAAGAGCAAAATTTATACCAATAGTCTTACAACGGTTAATCAAGCCAAAAACGATATATACTGCACCTACATTCATATTCAAGGCGGAAAATTGTTTCAAAACTTGCCAGTTTAACCTTTTTGAAAACCTAATGAGAGGGACCAGAATCATCTGTTATGGACCATTTCGTACTAAGTGGGGTGTACTCTTTCACTGCACCTACATTCATATTCAAGGCGAATAACGGGAAAAAAGTGTTTCAAAACTTGCCAGTTTAACCTTTTTCAAACCTAGGGAGAGGAGGGGGCATATTTAGGGTGTCGGTTTGCGCTGTCCTATGGACAATCTCTTACTCCGTGGGGCGTAGTCTTTCATTTAAAATTTGTTTTGACCGGTACCTAGAATATGAGTTAAACCCATGTTTCACCCGGCCTCGGCTTCGATTTATCAGTTTGAGCCATTCCAAGGCATAATCGTCTGTTTTGGACAATTTCGTACTCATCGGGACATACTCTTTCATTTAAAATTAATTTCAACTGGTACCTCAAATGTATGAATATAGCCCTTTTTTAAGCCCCGGGGTTCATATTAAGGGTGTCAGTTTTGGCCGCCCCAGGGTTGAAATCGTCTGTTATGGGCAATTTCGTACTCAGTGAGATGTACTCTTTCATTTAAAATTGGTTTTGACCGGTACCTCGAATGTATGAGTATAACTCATTTTTCCCCCACCTCACCCAAACCCGGCTTTAGGGTGTCAGTCTGGGCCATCCCAGGGGCCTAATCGTCTGTTGTGGGCATTTTCGTACTCAGTGAGATGTACTCTTTCATTTAAAATTAATTTCAACTGATACCCCGAATGTATGAATATAACCCTTTTTTGAGCCCCGGGGTTCATATTTAGGGTGTCAGTCTGAGCCGACCCAGGGCCGAAATCGTCTGTTGTGGGCATTTTCATACTCAGTGAGATGTACACTTTCCTTTAAAATTGGTTTTGACCGGTACCTGCTGCTAAATAAAATTGAACCATATGTTAGTCCCGAAATGACCTAGTTTGTTACGAGTGGACGTTACACCTCATTTCTTTCTCTATCTATATCATATAAATGTCAATAAGTGGATTGATAGATGGACGCAGTTGGTAACCATGGGAATACCTATAGTACTTACTGAGTTATTTGACCTACCAATTCCAAGACTGTTTTTTCGATTAGGAAATCCAATATGTTGGCGAAGATACCTTCTCTGAACTACCAATTGCACGACAGTTTTTTCGATTAGGAAATCTAATATTTAGGAGGAGATACTTTCTCTGACCAATTCCACGACAGTTTTTTCGATTAGGAAATCCAATATTTTGGCGAAGATACCTTCTCTGTATAAATTCCACGACAGTTTTTTCGATTAGGAAATCAGTGGTTTCTGTGATATCGATGAGGTTCTAAACAAAATAAATAGAATTATATTTAAACTCACGGTGTGTCATTGTAGCGTTATAGGATTTTATAATGGTAATAGCCCACATCGGAGCAGAACAGTAGGACGTTAGACCTTATTTTATTTCATTTCATTTCATTTCTAATGGTAATGTCATTCCACAAAATGAAGAGACGACAATATACGTCCACATGAAAACCTTCACGGAGAATGGAGAGAGAGAGAAACAGAGAGAGAGAGAGAGAGAGAGAGAGATGGGTTTAACGTCCACTCAACACAAACTAGGTCAGTTTGGGACTAACGTATGGTTTTCAATTTGTATTTCAATAAAGTGACAAAAAGTAGGAGGAAACCGGAGTGCCCGGGACGAACCCCATGAGGTTGAGAAGGCGCCCATATATCCATGTCACATATGCTCACACTAGGGATTGAAACCGCAGCCGCAAGCCAGAGGTGACCGGCCAGTTCGAGGTCGAAGCGCGGTACTCTAGACCACTAGGCACCCCCCCACACAAAGAATGGAATTAATTGTACGAATTTCTGCAATTAACTGTTATTTTCGGTGTTATTCTAGTTTGTAAGTCTTTTTTTTAAACAATTGCTATTTTATTTGTTTAGCATGAATCCTAATTGGTGGCTAGGTAAACATTAATTACCAAATATATAACTGTGTTTATCAGCCTACGAGAAGAACTGGGTTACTCGTTTAAATGTATTTTATCTTCAAATAGAATTTTGGGGGTTTGGTGGCCGAATGGTTAGCTCGTGCAACATTATATCATAAAGTCTGTCATTGAGTCAACTGGCGTGGTTTCGAATCGCCGAATGTACGTGACAAGTAGTAGGGTAGCCTGTCCAACCACGTGGGCTTCCTTCGGGTCCTCCGATTTCCCCAAACTGCCAAAGACACATACGCGCAATCAAATTATTGAAATAAAATTAAACTAATGTTAGTCTCGATAATGACCTAGTTTGTGTCGAGTGAACGTCAAACCCCATTACACCCCCATCCCCTCTCTCTCTCTTACTCTTAAATACAATTTATTCTGGCTTTTCCTGTTTTGAATAAATACGCACTTTTATTTTTACTTAAATAAAGGTTAAACGACAAAAATAGAACGGAGAAAAAAATTAATCTATGAAAAATCGATTGATTTAAAGGAAACGATAAATACAGATTTAAATAGAAATGTTCTACAATTAACAGTAACTGTTTTTTTATTGGCTTTACGTGTTGTAAATAATTAAACTGTTTTTTTTTTGTCACTTTATTTGCTCAAGATAAGTAAATATGGGGACATAAACATTAAATAACAAAATTAGAACGTAGTCTCAAAAACAAACTTGATTAACTTTAGTAGAAAAAATAATAATGTTCCGCAATTTTTTTTAATGGATATTACAATCTGATTAAAAAAACAGATTTTATTTCATTTCGTTTTTTATAGTTCAAAGTTTCGTTTTACTTGTCTTTACGACACTAGGATCTATAAGAGTTGTTATATTACTGGCGTTCTGGTAAAGTGAGGGATTAGCCAATGAAACGATCTGTTACGGCGAGTTCTTGGCGTGTGATGCACTGAACAGTGGGTAAACTATTAGAAATGCCAAGCCGCTCGTACGACCCCTGACACGACCTTCTAGTACAACCGGACAGACCTTCATTTTGTGAAGACCATCAAAATTATAAAAAAGGAAACAAAACATAGATCTGTATTTTAATCATGACTTGCCAATTGTGGTTTTAAAAATAGATTGTTTTTTGGTGATTTAGATACAGAGCAGGGGTCGGTTGCTCAAAACTAAGTTATTTTAACGACCCGTTAAACTCTAATAGTAAATGCAGGAGGACTGCACTACACGTAAAACAAAAAATCTACAAGATAAACCTGCGGACAAGACAGAAAACAGACATTGCAAAAACTAAACAATTATCAAATAACGGACCTATATCTTGTTAAAATGTTGTTTGTTAAATTAACTACAGAAAAACAATATAGAATACTTTATTTTTTCCTTTAGAAATATTAGCATAAATCTGTAGGAAAAATTTGCACCGCCGAATGTTTGGGGCCTTTATTTCCTGCAACAATCCTTCTCTTCGTTAAAGTTAACGGATACATAATAATAATAATAATAATAATAATAATAATAATAATAATAATAATAATAATAATAATAATAATAATAATAATAATAATTAAAATAATAATAATAATGACTTTATTTTCGGAGGGATCATATTTAGTACATCCGTTCTAATGTTAAACATATAATAATAATAATAATAATAATGACTTTATTTTCTGAAGGATCATATTCAGTGCATCAGTTCTAATGTTAAACATGTTCCTCCTACTCTATAAAACTAGCAACTACATGTCCCTCCTACACAGTAATAATATTTACAAGGTGCATAAATATCATATTATATAAGCCACCCGTATGAGCTTGTAAAAAAGAAATATCAGACAAACAGACAAAAAAAGAAAGAAAAAAAGGGCAAATAAACATACATTCAGAAGACAGCATTTATTAACAAGGGTTCAAAGATTTAACGTGTTTTACTATTTACTAACTCCTTTTTGAAGATAAAATTTTAGGACGCATGTTTCACAGTTTGCGATATATTGTATATTGTAACATGCTTAAGAGTAACATCGCGTTTTGATTGGTCAATTAGAGAATGTCTATTGGACAATTACAACCCTCTGTTTTAGTAATTTCTTTTAAAATCCTAAATAGCATGTCTTGGGTCCTAATGATCTCAGGACATGTCTATTGGACAATAACGCCCCCCCCCCCCTAAATGCCAAAGAGATAAGAGCAATTTTAGGAAAGAATCGTGCAGATGATGATGCAAGTATCAAATTTGGCACGATTGTTCTTCAAGGGATACTTATCAAATTTGCCCGATTGGCCAACTGGAAACCCAACATTAAACGTCAGAAACAATTGAATAACATGCCCCTAAGACAACTTGTTGCTATCGAAATTCCAGATAGGATGAAATTAGTTCATGCGATTTCAAGTCAAATTTGTATAATTTTTATTTATCGCGGATTTATTTAAGGTGTATAAGATCAAAAGCCTTACTAAGATCGAGATAAACAACTCCGGTCATATTACTTGATTTCTTTCAGCCAGATATCTGTAATTCTCAATAAGGATGTTGAACACAAATGATTTTTTTCTAAAACCAGATTAAAATGCATAAAATAATTTGTATTTTTCAAAATATTCTGTAATTTGAGAACTAATGTGTTTTTCAAATATTCAGTTACAACAAGATTTTTATTGAGGCTTAAACATTAAAGGGACAATAACACTTTTGCTGGCTTGGCAGGTCCAGAATTTTTTTTAGCCTTATTCTAAACCTATCTTACTTGTCCAGAGGGTTCGAAAATATGTTTAAATCCAAGTTGCATTTGAAAGTGCTTACGTAAGGCTTTTCAAACCATGTTACGGCATGTAGTTGAATTTTTGCAATTTTTAAAATTAGGTGTGTTAAGATGAAATTTGTATCATTTTTTAATTGAAATATTGTAAAATAGTACAATTTGTTGACCAGAATTATGATTGGGACATATTATTCAGTTACAACAAGAGTGGTATTTGGCCTTTAAATGTGTCTAGTTATAATATAAATTGAATTATATTCCGGTTTTAAAAACACCATAGTAATTTCTTACATATTATTAGTTTATATAAATATGATCGGTAAAGTACTTTAACAAACCAAATTAAATTGTCGTAGCTTATACACTGCAAAAAATATCCATTTTTTATGTGGCCGATTTCCGTAGTTTAACGTCTTTTTTTCCTGTTAATGGATGGATTTTTTTGAGAAATTGTGTTATATGTGTGAATTATTTCTTCTCATTACGTTTTTTTATGTATTTATGTGGAATATTCAGTTTTAAACAGGAAACTTCCGGGAAATGTAGGGACACAATGTTTTATTCCTTTCTATTATTGACTTAATGCTTAGTCCATTTTGTACGCATCTTAAAACTAGTATTTTGTCGTTCGTGAATCAACAATTACAAATGACTTTTTTGATAGGCATTTAGAAACGAAACGAAATGAAATATGATGAAAGTCTTACTCTTCTGCTTCGACTTGGCTATTGAAGACGGGAATATGCCATATAATGTGCGATGAGGGAAATTTCGCCCGGAAGGCAGCATTACGGCCTACTCTTATATAGCGACTTCGGTAGTTCGTCCCATCCGAACGACTATACGTTGTACTTTGCCAGGCCCTCTCTCCGATCAAAAGACAAAACCTAGTAACTGACTTTTTTTCTTATTTTGAGAAAACAAAGGAAAACGTAATGAATGTATATTACCCCCCCCCCCCAGCTCATCTCCATTGATTTGCCTATTGAGTTACTAGGTTTTTGCTGTGGTCATTAAGGAAGTTGCTAGAATATGTCATGGGTGTAACTGCTTACAAAATAAAAAAAGATTGGAATATCTAGTTCAACAATAGGAAGCACATACCCTAGTAACTACGAATTTGGTCCTCACTCAGTTTTGAGGGGAAGGTATTACAAACCGCTATTTACCTAGGCTGTCAACGTGTAAGCTTGCGGCACTATCAATGTGCAGGTATGTAAACTCTGCCATTGAGACAAACAGACTAACACAGGCCAATCGGTTATGCACACAGAGTTCGTTCGTTCCTTACTGTGGTTTAACTTCAACCTAGGGAGATAACGTAGACAATGCACCCTGAGCACTAATATATGTTTTTACACATTTATGAAATTACTTAGAATCTGATTACCATATGATGAATAACAGTACACTTTATAGATCTTATAAATAATGGAAATAAGATATACATGACAATTAACATACCAAACTTTACAAAATATGATTCTTCATATTATGGTTAAAAAATTGAAATGAATACTAAAAAATGATAGTATTAGGAATGATTATATATGTATACAATTACCTATCGTTGCACTGTTTATCCCATAAAATAACAGAATTAAGTCCATTATAGAATGGAATAAAACATTTTATCCTTTAATTTCATGGAACTTCCGTAAAATAATAGAATTAAGCCCATTATAGAAGGGAATAAAACATTCGAGGAAATTTCCTGTTTAATACTGAAAATTTCCACATAAATACATAAAACACGTAATTAGAAGAAATAATTCACACTTTTAACACAATTTCTCCAACAAAGACATCGATTAACAGGAAAAATGTGTTAAACTACGGATTTCGGCCATAGAAATAATGGATTTTTTTTTTACAGTGTACCAACTTAACTTGAACATATCTGAAAAAAAAACCCACTTTATACTAACCAAATTTGGTTTATCACCATTGAGCTGTCCTAAAATAGGCCGCATAGTCCAAAGCGTGACATCCAACACATTTTGGTCTGTAAAAAAACATTGAATCTTTTTTTATTTGATAGTCACTGAGAGTCTTGGGTTCGAGAACGACACGTCACTATGGTAACCAAGTACTAATTTCAAGTTTCATTCGATTTTTTTACAGATTTAAAATTCCAAGTAGCACTGTATGGAATACCGTGAGTGTTTTTTTTATAAATTGTCACAATTATAAAAAGAGACACATCCTACTTTTCTGCTCAAATTGCGCTAATAATAATATAGCTCCGACAATTTAATCCGCGAGCTGCTCTCGAGCGCTTTATAAAATTACAACAATCACAGAACATTAATCCAAAAAGAAGACATAACACCTGCTAAAAGTCTGACACAAACCAGGCCCGGATCCAGGATTTTTTCGATGGGGGGGGGGGGGGATACATTGTAACAAATGGTAATCATTAGGGTGCCGCATACATTAGTGGTTTGGTGTAATCCCAAGAGCCTTGACGCATTGCCTGGGCATAGACAATCATGTCCCCCTGCCTCCCACACCCACCCCCACCCCATGGATCCACGCCTGCAAACACAGTTAGAACTGTATTCAATCAGTTTAAGATACTTTTAAAACTTTTAATAGAATTTGCGCTTTTGGTTTCGTTTGATATAGAAGACGGGCTTGTGCCAGGCAGTGTGATTTTGGCGGACGTTTTGCTCGGACAGCGGTACTACGGACTACTGTTATTTCAATTAACAAAGCGTACACATCCGACGACTAAACGTTTCTCCTTGCCAGGCCCACCCACTTGTTGTTTTTCGCTAGTCTTGTAACGGCATCAGCCCCCGACGGAAGCGGACTTGAAAAATCACGAATGGTTAGCACGTGCGTGCTGTATCATAAAGCCTGGCATTGAGTCAACTGGCGCGGTTTCTAATCCCCGGTTGTACGTGGCAAGGAGTAGGGTCGCCTGTCTAGCCTCGTGGATTTTCTCCGGGTCCTCTCCGGCCCCCCTCCCCCCACTGCTAAACCACCCCTGCACACAAACGAGTTATTGAAATAATATTAAACCATTATGCTATTCCCGAAATGACATAGTTTGTGTCATTTCTCTCTCTCTCTCTTCTCTCTGTCGCTCTCTTTTTGGGACCCGGTCTTTGTTAGCTTCCCGGTCCAATATTATTACCGCCTTGGAGGGGTAATAATAACGAAATTAATCGGCCGATAAGGAGATTCTTCGAGTTGATGCAGAAAAGTACATACATGTATATGGACATCCATCTTCAATAGAAGGCTTGATCTCGCACTAACTTCGTATATCTTATCAATCGCTTCACGTAATACTCTGTATATTTCGGCACGAAGTTTGATTGGGTATAAAAACCAAGCTTGTGATCCAATCAAATTTCTTTGTTAAAAAAACGTTACGATCATCAAGTCTTGCGCTTCTCTAAAATGTCTACGTGTGACAATCGAGTTGCAAAGTTCAAGGTTCGATCAATGTCAAGGTTGTTGGAAATCATGGCTGACCAACAAAGAGTTTCCTTCTGCTTCAATTGACTTTTTGGGTTTTCCGTGAGTTTCTCAATTGAAAAAATTTCAACGGCTGTAAACTTATCTATTTCTTTTTCTATGGAAGCTGCCATATTCTTTTACAGTGTGTTATGTGCCACGAACTCTGATTGGACAATGCTATTTAGTCACTTGTATACACACCGAGCGCAAAAGTTCGGGAATTGCCGAGTATTGAAGCAACGGATAGATGTTGTAATGACCTTACCCGAATCCAGACATTAGTGATTCCAATTCCCCATACGCTTCACAGTCTCGAGCTTCAAAACATAAAAGACAGGCTATTCACACTCACAAAATATCAATTTTCAAGATTCCCATAAATATCTAGTTCTAGTATGGCAGATATGAAATGCGCGAGACAAACCAAATTACAATAAAATGATACAATGAATAATAGAAAATATAACACCCACGAAAAAGGTTTTCACAATTCGTGTATCATCTGCAAATTCATTTACAAGAATTGTCTGGATTATTTAATAATGGGCAAAACAAAAATATAGTTCCTTTTTTTTAAAGGCCCAATAACACTCTTGTTGTAACTGAATAATATGTCCCAATCATTATTCTGTTTAACAAATTTTACTATTTTACAATATTCAAATTAATTGAAGATAAAAATTTCATCTTAACACACATAATTTAAAAAAATTGAAAAATTCAACTACATGGTTTGAAAAGCTTTACGTAAACCTTTTTAAACTTAGATTTAAAAAAATTATTTTCGAACCCTCCGGACAAGTAAAATAGGATGTAATGGATAATTTACATAACAGGTAGGACACTTTAACATCTAGTAGTTAAAATAAGTCTTTTTTTCTTCTGGCGTGGATGTCGGTCAAAACAACACCTAAAAAAGAAGAAGAATGGTTCAAAATAATAATTGTATTTATAAGATCTGACAGTTCATATTATTCACAAGCCAGATTGTGTAAAATAATTGATATTAATGTACGGCCTGTTATTATCGAAACGTAAATATATATATTTTTTTGATTTATAAATTACTTCTTTTTCTCGAAAATAGCATGCAAAAAACTTATTTGTTCGGAATATATCACGTATTATTGAAGCATCAATAAGGGACGTACATGCACCTTTGAATCACGTACTAGCCATCCAAGAGAGAGAAAGAGAGAGAGAGGGAGGGAGGGAGAGAGAGGGCGAAATCGGGTTTAACGTCCACTCGATACAAACTAGGCCATTTCGGTAGCAACATATAATGGTTGAAATTTTATTTCAATAATTCGCTGGCGCATAGGGATAATTAGCAGTGAGGTGAAACCGGAGGACGCCGAGAAAACCCACGAGGTTGGACAGGCGATTCTATTCCTTGTCACGTACAACCGGGGATTCGAAACCACGCCAGTTGACTCAATGACAGGCTTTATGATACAGCACTAAGATATGTTTCAATTTATTTCAACAGTGGTCTTTAGCCGTGGGAGGTAGGGGGGTTGGGGTGGCCTAGTGGTCTAGAGTGCCACGCTTCGACCTCTAGCTGACCGGTCACCTCTGGCTTGCGGCTGTGGTTTCGAGCCCTAGTGTGAGCGTATGTGACATGGAGATAGGGGCACCTTCTCAACCTCATGGGTTTCCTCCGGGCACCCCGGTTTCCTCCCACTGCTAAAGACCCCTGCGCGCAGGCGAATTATTGAAATAAAAATTGAAAACCATACGTTAGTCCCAAAATGACCTAGTTTGTGTCGAGTGGACGTAAAACCCCATTTCTCTCTCTCTCTCTCCGTGAGAGGTAACCATAGGACCCAGAGAAAACCTGCGACCCACCCCTTGTCACGTACAATCGGGGAATCTATACGACGCCACTTGACCCAAGGACAGATCTCAGGATCCAATGCGCACGCGTTAATCATTCGGCCACCAAATAAAAATATTATATCGTAAATTAGTCCCTTAACCCCAGCTATATGTTTTACTAATACAAGTAGACAGAAATAGTTTATTTATCGTTTTTTGCCAAATGAAGACATGTAATTTACGATGGATATCTATCTAAAAAAAATCATGAAGAATTGCATTACTTTGTATATTGACAAGTAACGTAATGAAACAGGTTTTTTTTTGTATCTCCGAACTCTTACAAATCATTCAAATTTGGTTGCCTTTAAGACTCTTATCGACTTTTTAAGGCCATTCTTTTTTACTAAGAATATTGACTTTCTTTTAATTACATTGAAGTGGTAAGACTTTTAGTAGCTAGTTTTGATTTTAATTAGGCTACTTTGTTTTTAAAAAAAAATGGAATTGGGTTTACTAGCATCCTACTAACTAACGAAGAGGTACGAATGCAATCCAGTGTTTTGTGAGGGGAATATGCCTGGACAGCGACGCTACGGTCTACTCTTACATCTAATTCAAACTGTCAATGCTTGTCGTGTATTTAGTACACGAGGAGCAGTCCATTTGCTGATTACACTATTTTGCTTGAATACACTATTTTGCCTATAACGTTTTTAGGACGTTTTTATTTTATTTTACGCGGACGTAAAACTGTCTATGTTTATGCACCAGATAAATATTTTCTTAACATTTTAATACATTTAATCAATTTGATTAAAATACACATCTATATTTCTTTTCGTTTTTTATACTTTTGATGGCCTACACTACATGTATATCTAACAAGTTATAGTCGGAGTTCACGTTCTGTGACGTTGGGTACAAAGCAAGCGACATTTGGCCGGATAAAGTCAGACATTCGATTAACCAAATAGCGACCGCCATCTACTTTTGTTTTGTTTCGATTTCTATCGCTGTAATGTCTACCCTCAGCAGTTCCGCACAAAAAAGGGTCAAACCCTCGATTCGACAGACCATTTGATTGGCTGACCCCTCATTTCAAGCAGAACACGAGTTAAATAACAACTCTTTCAGATCCAAGTGTAGTAAAGACGAGTAAAATCGAAATTTTGAACTATAAACAACGAAACGAAATGTTTTAATCAGATTGGTATGTATCACACCAGGGCTCGAAACCACAGCCGCAAGCCAGAGGTGGCCGGCCAGCTAGATACCGAAGCGCGGCACTCTAAACCACTAGGCCATCCCAACCCCGCCCCAAGAATGGAACGAAGGACAGACTTTAACTGGAAGATAAAAATAGACACATCCAGTTTTTGACCAATGAAAGAAAGAGAACTGGAAGAATAACTTTTTGTCCATTCTTCTAACGTGGATCTTCCTTCAACAAATGTTGTTGTTTTTTAAACTTTAATAACGATCTCTGTGTACTGTCGCGTAAAAGTGGTTTATTGCTTCAAACGCGATAAGTCAGGTTTTCTGTGGTTGGCATGGCAACTTGTCTTATCGGTTTAGATATTTAGATTTTACTCTAGAAAACGCTTCCGCCTGACTAATTGAAGGGCATGCATGTAGTTGATGCTTGATTACGGAAAAATGAAAGAACGTTTATAGTGATAAGCTAATTACAACCCAAAATTCGACCGTGGGTCAAAGAAAGTCGTGTGATTAGGGGACCAACATCCCACCTCATAGGAAATTACGAATGATCATAAAGTCACACGCAATACCCAAAAGACACGCAATTATTACGTGAAGCAAACTAGTATAAACCTACTTGGCTTGTTTTTCTATCCTATTATTTATGCTTTTTACATTGTATGATATTCTCGAAATATATACTGTTAAAAAAACTCTTTAAACCAATACTTATATTCATGAACTAAAGCAAATCCTGCGCCTTGCTATACGCTTAACGATAAAACAATGAAACATGTACATAAAGTCTGAAAAAATTCATTCCTAGATAGTCTTAAAGGCCCAATGACAAACATATTTTTTGTTCACTTTCTGCATCATTCACAAAAAGTGCCGTCTCCTCTTTTGAGGGTTAATAACACTCTTGTTGTGCCCCAATCATTAGTCTGGTTAACAAATTGTACTATTTTACAATATTCCAATTAATTGGTGATATAAATTTCATATTAACACACCTAATTTAAATATTGGAAAAAATCAACTGTATGATTTGTAAATCCTTACGTAAACACTTTCAAATGTGACTTGGATTTAAACATATTTTCGATCCCTCTGAAGTTAAATAGGATGCAATGGAAAATTTACACAACAGGTAGGACACTTAAACAACTAGTACTTCGACTAATGCTATTATTTTTTTTTCTGGAGCTGTCTAGCCAGCAAGAAGAGTGTTATTGTCCCTTCAAAGAGCACTTAAATTTTTTTATTAACAATAACTTATCATATACAATACAGTTCAGCAGGGCCCGATTCCTAGAAAATTCTTAAGCACGTTCTTATGCTTAGATTTTAGTCGACTTTGCATTTAAGTAAACTTACCTTATTTTGTGTTCCCAGAAAATTCTTAAGAACGGCCCTGTGCTTCGATTTTAAAGGACCTAAGTCCGTAACTCAAAATCCTCCAAAATCTTCGACATCGAAAACACGAATTATTGGTCAATTTAAATCAACATTGATGATGTTAACTTACCAGGAAAAGATGAGCTTCTGATATCCGATATTTAAGATAAAATAATTTTTCTAACATTGGTACACGAATCGTGTACCATATTACGCTCCGGTCCTAGTTTTATTGAGAGACTCGAGGGACGAGGCTAGACACATTGCACTGTATCACACTGCATATGTGGACTGGAATAACCAGGCGCTAAAAAAAATGCACTCGGTTGAGACTGAATGGCTTGTTTCGCCGAACATAACTGATTTGAAATTGGAGTAAAACGAAAAGAATTTAATGTAAATCAGTTTATATACATTCATATTACAGTATTATATGAGTTTCGACCCACTTTTGTCAATTTCTGGATCCCAAATGTTAGCGATTTAGCTCCTTTAAGTAGACTTCATTGTAAGCACAAGAACGTTATTATGCGTTCCAAGAAAAAACTTAAGCACAACTTCGTTCTTAAACATAGCCAGTCTAAGCACAAGTCCCAAGCAAGGTATAGGGCTTGCTTACCAACCTTAAGTCTGTTTCTGCTTCAAAAAGATGGCTGACCGTAGAGTTATTCGACGGCATTTCCGACACCTTTTGATACCAAAGAAATAATTACAAGACAGGGAAAATTCTTCTCAAAAAGAAATTAAGAATGCTATAGAAAATTTTGCATCTAGGGCCTTATAGGCCTACCCTGAAACCAATTTATGTATTTGCCAATTAGTAAACAATAGGCTACAAACACACAGGCTGATCAGGCGCTCTCACAATTATTCAGTTAGTTTGTAGGCCTATGTGTCTGCGTTTTTTTAAAATATATTTTGGCACATTTTATAATTATGTAGGCCTATACAGGGGACATGTCAATCAAAACCAACCACAATGAAGCAGACGACAAATTTATGACGTAATTCGCATACCAAAGTTATTTTAAGACGTTAAAGAGCATCGTAGTCTCAGTGTATGGTAAGCTTTACCAGTCACAATGTGCTTAGACTTGTACTTGACTTGTGCTTACGTAAGAATGGTCTTGAGAATTTTCTAGAGACGGTATTTTTATAAGATTCTTACGTAAGTAAAAGTGAAGTATGACTTTGTGCTTACTTTAAGAATTTTCTAGGAACCGGGCCCAGGTGTATTTACTAAGAAGTTTATAAATATATCAGTAAATCAATACACCACATGCTGAAGTATTAATTTATATATTTCATATTTTAAAGGACCTAAGTCCGTAACTCAAAATCCTCCAAAATCTTTGACATCGAAAACACGAATTATTGGTCAATTTAAATCAACATTTATGATGTAAACTTACCGGGAAAAGATGAGCTTCTAAAATCCGATATTTAAGATAAAATAATTTTTTGAAAATTGGCACACGAATCGTGTATCATAATGCGCTTCACTTTTGTGATTTTTAGGTCCTAAATGGTAGCGATTTAGCTCCTTTAATAAATAATTTTAATGTTAGTAATACTTAGTTTGGAGTTAATCTTCTGTTCATAAAACTAATTTCCTTTTTTAAGAAAAGTATCCTGTGTTTTAAGTCGTCAGTAATACCTCTTGAAATTTGAAACCTTTCAACGATCCAGACATCTTTTTAAAGCGAGACATAATTATTTCTGTCTTTTGTTCAATATGTTATCAACGCACTATTATACGACCCTGCGCATTATTTCTCACCCTTAAAAAATCATAGACACAATTACCTCCCATTGCCTCCATGCTTAAGTTTCCTTTAAAGGTTGAAATTTGAAGTTGAAAATGATATTTTTGCCAATTTTTCAGCTGTAAATAGTGAATTATAGGATTAATAGGATTATTCTTTAACCAGGTAGGACTGTTTATAGATACCATCTATTTTAAGGCTTTATTCAAAAAAAAAAAATAAAAAAATATAACTACAAAATTTGAAATTGTAGCTTTAAAACGCTTGCTTCGATATTATGATATAATGGTTCTACCCATGTAATAAATGACTGATTAAAACCAAAGTATTTGAGAATTTTTAACATAAATGACCACTCAAGGACATCGAAGGCCTTCACGAAATCAATAAAGATTACACTTCCTTCAACGTTATATTATTATTGATCCGCATAATCAATTATTTCTTGAATTTGTCTTAAGTTCAAACCAATAAATCTATCTTTGATATCCTGTTTGGTCGTCATGTAATATTTGTGGTAATATCACTATCACGCTATTTGACCGACATTTCGCCTAATAGATTGGATGCAGCTATGGCGGGTGTGGTGCAAGGCAGGGTAAGCTTACTCTTCCGGACACCTGTTACCACTGCTTGTCGTGTATTTGTGTACACGAGGAGTAGTCCATTTGCTGATTACACTGTTTTAACTGATTACACTATTTTGCCTATACCGTTTGTTTTCGTAGCACAACCGGTGTAGGCTGTCATTGATAGTCCATTGACCAATCACGCTATTTTACCGAGATTTCGTCAAATAGTTTGGATGCAGCTATGTCGGGTGTGGCGCCAGGCAGGGTAAGCTTACTCTTCCGGACACCTGTTACCACTGCTTGTCGTGTATTTTGTACACGAGGAGCAGTCGATTTGCTGATTACACTAGTTTGCTTGAATACACTATTTTGCCTATTACGTTTTTAGGACTTCGAATTCTGTCTTATAGTTTGGATTGTTCGTACGTTGGGCAAGTACACGTTCACCGTTTAAATCTACCTTTAATAAAGATATTGGTCTATAATTTTCAATTAATAGCAGATCACCTTTTTTAATATTAAGGATGTGATTGAGTAAGTTATTGCCCACGATAGCACAGATTCAATATAAAAACTATTATCTCTTTAATTTTGTCTCAATATGTTCTATATAACTTCTACATAAAGTCCGTCTAAACCAGGAGATTTATTTAGCTTTATATGGTCTATCGCGTAAGGACACTTAAATGAAATGGGGTCTAACGTCCTACTGATCTGCTGCCAAACAGGGCTAATGAAGACGGGGTGTCAGTACCCTCTTCTGTTGTTATTTCTGCCATCACGCCCTAAATAGTCTTCGGGTTTTGCTTTTCGTTTTAACTTCGTTTCGTTTATATATTTCGTTGATGATGTTTTGTCTAGTCTCGGTCACCCAAAACCTGCTAGTCTTCAACATACAGAGCATCTGGGACCGTTCTCAATTTTTGACGTAAAGCTCATTGCTCATGCGTAACTGGGAGTTTGGTTTAAAATCATTCGGCAAACCTCGACAGATTCCGATACCCTCCGTAACCTACATCTAGACTTGGATGTATGATAGTAAGTGATATGTACCTACAACCATACATTTGCTATGCGGCTAGTCAACTGCCGATTTACTTTAACAGGAAAACGTGTCGCTTTTACAAAAAAAGTCCCAAAATAGCGTCTTTTCTAGATATAATGTCTATGGGGGCAGCCATTTTTAGTTTGTTAATATAATCTCTATGGGGGCAGCAATTGTTTTATCCGGGTCCTTTAAAATAGTTCCAAAATGGCGGAATTCATCATACAGCCGAGTCTAGATGTAGGGAATCGGAATCTGTCGAGATTTGCCGAGTGGATTTTAATGTGGCTTATTATCCAGTCTCTTTAGCCAAGTCATGGCCTAAACATCTTTTTTAAGAGGAGTTACCTTCCTTAGACGTTATTTATGATAAGCCAATTTTTGTCAAATGTTGACAACACATCCAGACTAATATTCGTAGAATATTTTTCTGGATGATAAAGACTATGTTTTGTCAGGTTTTCGAGAAGTATACAATACTTTGTTATAGTTTCGTATTTAATTCAATATCTTGCTTTGATCTTTAATAATTTCACCCGGACACCTGTTACCACCGTCTGTCGTGTATTTTGTACACTGTGAAGAGTCCATATGCTGATTACACTATTTTGCCTGATTACACTATTTTGCCTGATTACACTATTTTGCCTGATTACACTATTTTGCCTATACTGTTTTTTTATTACTTTGAATTTGTCTAATGGTTTGGATTGTTCGTACCTATTAATTGATTTCCTTTTTTGTCTCTGTTTTGCAAGTTCCAAAAAATACGAGTTTTTTTCCCCTAGTTCCAGCCATTTTTCCCTGGCTCTAATTTTTGCTCCTTTTATTCTTTGTTGATATAATTTTGGTATCTCTAATTCGACTTTAGGTATATCAGAGTTAGGATTTTGATTGTCAGTTAAATTTATATCCCTGTCTTTATTATTTTGTTTCTATTTCAGTTTTGAGATCTTTTAATTCATTTCTAGATTTAATATTTTTAGTTTATTACAGTTTATTGTTTTCTATTTTCATACAGTTCCAGATTAAACTGTAATCTGCTTGTCTCTTTTCTAATTTAGATTTATATTCTTCTAGTATGTAATTTATTTGTAGTTTATATTCATCATCTTCCAAAATTGAGTTATTTATTTTCCAATAATTACTACCCTTTTCATTAGGGTTTATTTGGAATTGGCGGGTTGGTTGGCTCAATGGTTAGCTATGGAAGCCTATTGCGTCCATTTCAGAATCTCGTCTTCTCGTCTTATTTGAAATTCCAAGTACGGTAAACACATAGATGATCTGTATATTTAATAACTATAGGTTTTATTTTACATACATGTATCCGAGGATACAAATCCTTTGAAACCAATAATAAATGAATCCTACTATATCGGTTTTCTTTATTTAGAGTTCTCCACATAGCAAATACAGAATTGCTTGTAGATCATGTTTACAGCTTATTCTGTACATTTGAGATAATACTTAACACAAAACTCTCGTGCACGTGTCTTAATATCAATTATATACTTATCCTGCTAAAAAATACTTCACGCCATTTGGTCACTCGTTTCATGACAGCCCAAGTCTTAATATCAATTATATACTTATCCTGCTAAATAATACTTCACGTACATCCCCGTTTTTATGTCTTCCCAAGTAAATCTCGACCGTTTTGATGAGATATATCATATATATATCATTCTTATTACAGTATTGGGTCTTTATGGTAGGTTCATATCAGGTGCATATGACAGGACTACTTTAACGGGACAATAACACTCTTGCTGGCTTGACAGGTCCAGAAAAAAAAATCAGCCTTATTCTAACTACTAGATGTTTAAGTGTCCTACCTGCTGTGTAAATTATCAATTACAACCTATTTTACCTGTCCAGAGGGTTCGAAAATATGTTTAAATCCAAGTTGCATTTGGAAGTGCTTACGTAAGGCTTTATCAAACCATGTTACGGCATGTAGTTGAATTTTACTAATTTTTAAAATTAGGTGGGTTAGGATGAAATTTGTATCATTTATTAATTGGAATATTGTAAAATAGTACAATTTGTTGACCAGAATAAAGATTGGGACAAATTATTCAGTTACAACAAGAGTGTTATTGGGGCTTTAACATCTTAAAATACTTTTATTCTTTTTATAACATATGGGTCTTTATGGTAGGTTACATCAGGTGTAGATGACAAGACTAATTTGACATCTTAACATACTTTTTATCTTCTGCTAACCGGGGGTTGGGATGGCCTAGTGGTCTAGAGTGCCGCGCTTCGACCTCTAGCTGGCCAGCCACCTCTGGCTTGCGGCTGTGGTTTCGAGCCCTGGTGTGAGCGTGTGTGGCATGGAGATGGGGGCGCCTTCTTAACCTCATTAGTTTCCTCCAGGCACTCCGGTTTCTTCCCACTGCCAAAGACCCCCTACGCGAAAGCGAATTATATGTTAGTCCCGGGATGACTTTGTTGTGTTGAGTGGACGTTAAACCCCATTTCTCTCTCTCTCTCTTCTTCTAAAATATTATGTACAAAACTCCGTAATTAGCTTGTGATGAGGGAGCCATGGTCCTAGCTTGGCTAGGCACGAGTGTGTCAACTCCCAACTAACTTACATTACATGGTCGTTGTCCGGTTTTAACTCGAGGCCTGCTTGGTCCCAAGTTAACTTATAGACGTCCCCGCCTAGTCTCTTCTGTCGAAGTCGTTTCTGAAATAGCTTTATTTAACATCCGCTTCCACTGAAGTAATATCGCAGGTTATGTCAGGTGCAGATGACAAGACTAGTTTAACATCCTCTAATACTTTTATTCTTTTTCTCAAAGACTACGTGCAAAACTCCGTAATTAGTTTCTGTCGTTTCCCTTCTGGGTTTATAAACCCCTCAAGACAAAGGATCTTATTCTGCATCTGGCTAATGCATTATATCAGGTTTAACATTCAGAAGAGTTTGCTTATCAGACAAAAGACAGGTAATTAAAACATGCCAACAACAAGTTAAGGTTACATAATGGCATAAGAAATGCTACCAAGACCTCCAGGGGGTGTAAATAGCGTACAGGTTGATATGGCACAAAGCGTTATCCTCACGTGGCATTTCCCATGATGACGTAGTATGATGTATTCAATTCATTCTTCATTTAGACAGCGAGGTGGACAGGCGTGTTCTTGTTTCATTAAACGTTAATAGATTTTATTTTTACTTAAAAATACCTTGGTGGTATATTGTTTTTGGCTTAGGTAGCCAATAGCCTTGGTGGCTTATTGATTTGGGCCTTGATGGCTTATTAATTTTGGTCTTGGTGGCTTATTAATTTTGGCTTAGGTAGCTAATAGCATTGGTGGCATATTGATTTTGGCTTAGGTAGCCAATAGCATTGGTGGCTTATTGTTATACCTTGGTGGTATTCATCATTTTTAAAACGGAAAGTGAAATTATTTGTGCTGCAAAATTAGTAATTTTCAGTGGAGAAACTTATTGGTGAATGTTATTTGTAGCACTTGTCGATTGAATACACAACAAACTAGTAACTGAACCGTTACTTAAAGCCCCAATACCACTCTTGTTGTAATTGAATAATATGTTCCAATCTTTATTCTGGTCAACAAATTGTACTATTTTACAATATTCCAATTAATAAATGATGCAAATTTCATTTTAACACACCTAATTTTAAAAATTGGAAAAATTCAACCACATGCCGTAACATGGTTTGAAAAGCTTTACGTAAACACTTTCAAATGCAACTTGGATTTAAACAGGTAGGACACTTAAACATCTAGTACAAATTTAGTTAGAATAAGGCTATATTTTTTCTGGACCTGTCGACCCAGCAAGGGTGTTATTGTCCCTTTAACAAAGATTATATTAGCTATGTTTATAATTATTTAATTATTCTTGGTTTATTTGCGATGAAATAAAGACATTTTGTGATATTTTTATTTTGAGTATTGGGAATAGATATGCTGGCCTAATGTGTTTGAAGGAGGTTCTGGAGATAGAACATTTTATCACATTATTGCTCCCCAATACTTAATACTTCTGGAAGCTGGGGGAAATGACATGCTGAGCATTGGTGTACTATATCATCTCCCACTATGTAACATTCTGTCTGAGGTTTAAAGTGATCGAAACCTTCATTGATCAACGGAAGATAAAGATATAAAAATGTGCAAGGGGGGCAGGGTGGGATAAACAGCCGACATTAACCTATGTCTTGATTACATCTTTACTAGTTTCTGTAACCTCCATGGTGTGAGCGTGTGTGGCACGGAGTTAAGGGCGCCTTCCCAACCTCGTGGATTTCCTCCGGGCATTATTGTCGGACTTATTACATCACTCCTGTCTAACAAATCATAAAGCTGTGGTGTTACGGTGGCGGCATTCCGGTTTCCCCCCACTGCTTAAGACCCCTACGCGCAAGCGAATTATTGAAATACAATTAAACCATATGTTAGTCCCGAAATGACCTAGTTTGTGTCGAGTGGACGTTAAACTCAATTTCCCTCTCTTTCTCTGTTTTGAAATAACTGGGTAATATGGTATCACTTTGTGATAGTCACTGTCTAGAAGATTTTATTTTTAATGGGGGTGGGGGTGGTGGATGTCCGAATGGTTAGCACGTGCGCGTTGTATCATAAAGCATGTCATTGAGTTAACTGGTGTGGTTGTACGTGACCATGAGTAGGGTCGTATGTCCAACCTCGCGGGTTTTCTCCGGGTCCTCCGGTTTCCTCCCACTGCAAAAGTCCCCTTACGCACAAGCGAATTATTGAAATAAAAGTAAACCATATGTTACTCTTGAAATGACCTAGTTTGTGTCGGTTGACCCGGAGAAAACACACGAGGCTGGACAGGCGACCTTACTCCTTGCCACGTATAACCCCGGATTCGAAACCACGCCACATGACTCAATGACAGGCTTTAAGATACAGCGCGCGCACGCTAACCATTTAGTCAAAAGTAAAGATTTTATGGAACTTTAGAAGATGCTTACGTGTCTATTGTGTGGATGCTAGGCGACAGATCAACAGTGGGGCTTTATGTACATCAAAACCTTCATATTAACAACTCGACGGGTCAACGAGAAATAGAAGACTGGAAAATGCCAGACTTATCAATCACATTGTAAAGTTAGAAATAAATTCAGCGGAACGTTTTACACGGGCTAAAATAGAATTTCTGTGTAATTAATACAATCACCATGCTGGCCTACACGCCACATTAGACATAATCTCGGGCTATAATTCACTTAGTGAACTTAACGTTGTGTGTAAACCGTATCCAAACTATATGGAATGATAGTAAATTGATGTTTAGAACACTGGCTGATTGAGACAGCCAAACTAATTTGTTCCGCTAATTTCTCAACCAGATTTGGCCGTTATGCTACTGATATCGATTTAATCGTTTCCTAAGGCGTCGCAGTTTACGCCTTTCGTATCTTCAATAATCTGGCAAATTAAGATGGACGTCCGCCGTTGTCAGTGGTATAAGCTCAAGTTTGACTGCCAATGGTACTATTACCAAATGAAGATGGACATCCGCCGTTATCAGTGCTATAAGGTAAAGTTTGATTGACAATGGTACTATTCCCAAATGAAGATGGACATCCGCCGTGATCAGTGCCATTAGGTAAAGTTTGACTGACAGTGGTACTGTGACCATTTGTCCTGCATCACTGGCCAGCAGATACGGGACTGCAACATCCCTAGGAACTTCTTCTGTCAGAGCAATACTGATCAAGCCACCGTAGCGACACGAAAGCCCCTATTGTGGGTCTGTTGCTGTTGGTGGACATGTTCTCAGTGCATTTTTGTTGCTGATGGTGAAATGGTGTAACGGATTCGTTAAAGGATCAGAATATCATCCCCAACACACTCCTACCCTGGAACACAAAACAACTTTCGTTAATATGCAAAAGTCGGTTTTATGGGAGGTCTATATTTTTCGACTTTGAGTGAAGATGGTTGTTTACTTATAATCAGATGCGTTAACGTGCATATAGTAACCACTGTCTGCAAGTAGAGAAAATGTCACCTAGTGACCTTATGTGCATTTTAATCAAGTCAAGAACAGGATCGGCGACAACAATACCTCCTAATTATGGCAGATTGGAACGGTTAATTGTATTGATGGGCATGAAAATGTTTGGACATCTTCGCATTGACCTTTGATATGACGTCAAAATTCCACGACGTTTTAAGAAATAAATGTTATTTCCGTACAAACACAAAAACAACTCAACAACAAAAGAACGTTCAAATGTCAGTTTAAGCACAAAAGGTTAAATTAATGGCGTATTTATAACAACAAGAAAGAAAAACATAAATTGAAAGTGTCTCGCAAGGATTTCTGGAATAGCAATTTAGTGTTTTGGTAGTCAAATTCGCCGTAAAAGCAAATTCTTAACGGTTAATTGATCTTGTGAAAGTTTGGTTTGGTTCACATAGAGTTTGGGAACCACACCGGAAAATCTGGATGAATAGTGTCACTCAAAAAGAGGATCAGTGGGAAGCTTTGATGTTTCCTATATTGCGTTTATCCTGCCTTATAGAAATTACCCCAATTGTTGCTACTCATCTGACAGCCCTGGACGAACGTTTAGACAAGTTATTTTCGTCATTAGAGACAGAAAAGGGTGATTGGATTAGAGATCCTTTTATAAATCATTCTTCCAACATTGAACATGAGTTGCACGAAGACGAATTTTAGCCACCCTCTCTAGTAACCGGGGGTTGAAATTAAAACATTCGACTCTGCCAATAGACTCATTTTAGATTTCAATTCGAAAGGGAGAAATGGGGTTTAACGACCACTAAACACAAACTAGAGGGGTATCGAACATTTTATTACAATTTCCAGCTTAGAAATGGAGTTTTACGTCCACCCGACAGAAACTAGGCCATTTCGGGACTAACAATTCAAGAGGAGTATTCTAAATTTTATTCCAATTTTCAACTTCTTATACCTGTGGAAAGCTTCTCAATGTTAAACACCACGATAAACAAAAAGCGTGAGTGATGACGTACAGGAGAAGACGAATTGAGGGCGCGCCCTTGATTACGTACAAGGGAAGACGAAATGAGGGCGCGTCCTTGATAACGTACAGGGGAAGAAGAAATAAGGGTGTGTCCGTCTCATATCAGACCAAACTTTGAAGAAATTTTGAACAAAACTTAGGCGCCAATTGCTCACTAAAACTGTAACTATTTGAATGGCAAAATTCCAAACACGACAATCAAATATAGGTCCACCTGTGTTCTTCTTTACTTTATATGAGCCATTCTTTGTACACGGTGAACAGTCCATATGCTGATTACACTATTTTGTCTGATTACACTATTTTGCCTATACCGTTTTTGTCTTATGGTTTAAATTGTTCGTATTGCTACTTTTATTTTATTTGACTAGGCCTTCTACATCTGTATCCCGCTATTAAATATTTTCATACATTTTTAGCCACGTGTTCCGCTATTTCGCCCTGAGTTTCACAGCCATATTAATTAGACTTTATGTCTACAGTAAGCTCCGTTTAAAAACAGACACTAAGCTAGTTGACCGACATAAATTCGCCTGTGGCCCAGATTTGACAGTGTAAAACATTCACGTGGTCGTGTTTTGTATACGCCAACATGGGAATGTGGTCGTATATTGCCCTTGACCCCGTCCGTCCGTCCGTCTGTCAATCAGTCCATCCGTCGTCCGCAATTTCTTGTGAACACTCTACAGACTACATTTACCATTTGATTGTTTTTAAATTGAAATATGATGCTTATATTAGTGAGATGAAGAAGCCTTTTTAATTTCAATAACTTCCGTTAATTTCTTCTGGAGTTGTTGCATCTTGTGGACGCTCCGTATGAAATGTGGGGGGTTGGGATGACCTAGTGGTCCAGAGTGCCGCGCTTCGACCTCTAGCTGACCGGTCACCCCTGGCTTGCGGCTGTGGTTTCGAGCCCTAGTGTGAGCGTATGTGACATGGAAATAGGGGGGCCTTCTCATCCTCGTGGGTTTCCTACGGACACTCCGGTTTCCTCCCACTGCAAAAGACCCCTACGCGCAAGCGAATTATTGAAATAAAATTAAACCATATGTTAGTCCCGAAATGACCTAGTTGTGTTGAGTGGACGTTAAACCCCATTTCTCTCTCTCTCGTATAAAATGTATATGCATCATTTAAATTAGTAAAACAAAGACTCCTATTGAATTTCAGCAACTTCCGTTATAGATATCAGCGTGATGGGCGAACATACATACATACATACATACATACATACATACATACAAAAACACAACTAAAGGGTCTTTAACAGTAGGAGGAAACTGGAGGGCCAAGAGAAAACCCACGGGAATGGACAGTCGATATATCCCTTGTCACGTACAAGCGGCGAATCGATACCGCGCCACTTGATTCAATGACAGTCAATGACCAATTGCGAACGCGTTAACCATTCTTCTCCAACTGAGCTAACGAAAGCTATTTATTATGTACGTCATGCAGTGTGCTACGAGGGCATACTCTTATTTCGAATTCCCACGGTAAAGGGTTCTTGTACGTGGACGTCAATGTATGCGAAAAAGAGAAGGACAGAGAGAGAGAGAGGGAGAGAGAGAGTGGTTCACCCCCTCGGTTGGATAGACGACCCTAATCATTGTCACGTTCAAGCGGCGAATTGAAACCAATGTTTACACGGGGCCCCGTTATTTTGTCCCATCCGCACGACCACACGTTATCCGTTGCCAGACCCTCCGTCCTCCATCTACACAACGGAAAAGGGAAGATATTTCAAGATAAATTCCGATGCAGTTCGATGAAGCTAGAGAGCAAACGTCCTACTCACTGAGCCACCGTAGCCTCCACTTCATTTCGATTCCGGACAAGGAACCTAGTTTTTTTTATCTATAACATTCGAACGGCTATGCGTTGTCCCTTGCCAGGCCTTCCGCCCTATACCACTGACAAGCAGTTGACATCGTTATTTTTAATCCCATTTGATCGACTATACGTTGTCCCTTGTCAGACTCCCCAAACGAAAGTACTGACAAGACCACGTATCACAATATCCGATGAACGTTGTTGAAGTTGGAGAGAAAAAAAAGATTTGATTGAAGACTTAAAATCGATTACAGAATACAATACTATCTTTGCCAGAAGAGATTAAAATTATTTTGGACTATTTAATTGTCGAGATTCTGAAATGGCCGCAATAGGCTTCCATACCATACAAAAACCCAAATATGGTTATAGTTCGCTAATGCATGGCTTGCTAATGCAAGGCTCGTTAATGCAAGTGTCGCTAATACAATTGTTGAAACAACAAATGTTGAAACTGCAAATGTTGAAATTACATCTCTTGAAAATACAAATGTTGAAATTACATATCTTGAAACTATAAAGTAAAGCTGTGTTATTTCAAAATTTGTACATTGTAGGTTCGACAAATGTATTTTGCCTTTTGACAAATTAACAAATGTACTTTCACAAATCGACAAATGTACTTTCACAAATCGACAAATGTACTTTCACAAATCGACAAATGTACTTTGTATTTTGACAAATTAGCAAATGTACTTTCACAAATCGACAAATGTATTTTCACAAATTGAGAGTTTTGGCGAGGATCCCCCTCCATACCAACGAACGTCAACTTAAAAACCTAGCGTGGGATATCAAAACCTTATTTAAGTCGACCAATAGCGTGGGATATAATAGCTTCATCCGGTACAGAAATGAAATTGTGTTTTGACGTCTTTCTTATGGGTCTTTCTTTCTGTTTGTTTCATTTCCTTTTTGAGTGAAGCCTGTACCATTCATGCCAGGTTTTGTTCACGTGTAGTTCTGTACTCTTGCAGTTTCTAATAGAATCAGATGTAGATAATAAATACCTTTCTTTTTCCTTAGTTTTTAAAAAGTAATCGGGCAATAAGCTCACGGCCAAATGATTCGTTTAAGATCAAATTGTGCTATGAAGCTTAATAATATCTAAAGAAGATTTGTTTTTTTTAATCATACGATTTTATCTAAATTAAAAGTGACAAATAAGGCGATAAGGCGTTTTATATTAACCTACACAAGTTTAAAGTGGTTATATCTTTAACCAATAGCATTGACAGTTTTCGACATTGATCTTACCAAGAAAGGGGGGTTGGATGGCTGAATGGGTAGCGTGCGCGCGCTGTATCCTAACGCCTGTCATTGAGTCTACTGGCGTCGTTTCGAATCCCCGGTTGTACGTGGCAAGGAATAGGGTCGTCTGTCCAACCTAGTGGGTTTTCTCCGGGTCCTTCAGTTTCCTCCCACTGCTAAAGATCCCTACGTGCAAGCGAATTATTGAAATAAAATTAAACCATGTGTTAGTCCCGAAATGACCTACAGTGTAGTTTGTGTCAAGTGGACGTTAAACCCCCTCTCTCTCTCTCTCTCTCTCTCTCTCTCTAGATCCCAAATATTAGCGATTTACATGTAGTTCTTTTAAAGGAGCCAGATCTCTATTGTTTGGAACATAAAAATGGATTAAAACGAACCAATAAGCACGTATCAGTGTATAATGCATGTACATAAACTGATTTACATTCCTTTTTTAAAATTTTTTACTGTAATTTCTAAACAGTTTTGTTCGTTGAAATACGTGAACAGTCCAAATTGAATGGCAGTCGCTTGCATCTACTTAGCCCAGTCTATATAGGAAGTACAGTTTGACGCTTAACTTACACCATGGACCGTACAAACGTAACTAACGTGATAAAATTAATGACGTAGCTGGCTTTTTTTCCCGCACGTACACAGTGGCTGGCCATTTTGCGCAGTAATCCCAGCACAAAAAAATTCCAAGATGTTTCGGGACGCTATACATTTTCAAAGTCGGAGCTAGGAGTTACAAACTTAAATTTGTAGGAAAAACAAGTGGAGGGATTACATACTTTTTGTGAAGGTCACGACTGTGAAGCTGTGTTACCGAAATCAGAGCCTGATTTTTTCAAATTCTCCCATGGATATTACAAAAGAAATACAAGGAAGAGTGAAGCCATGATTGTTATTGTTGGTGTGTTAACCTCATGACCTGGGACGTATAGACCACGTGATATGAAAACATGTCCATTGAATGTGTCTGAGATATCTTCTCCGCAGGTAGCGTGTCTCAGATGTTCAGAATGTGGACCGTATATACGCCCCATGTTTACACAAAGTTATTAAACCTTCAAGTAATTAAATGGGTTTTAACGCCTAGGTACTGTTCTGGCTCGACTGGACTAATAAAGTCTTGGTCCAAAAAAGTTCAGAAAAAAGTCAAAACACGTGGGACTATTGACTGTGGAACTCACAAATGGAGAAGTGGAGAGAGAGACAGACAGAGAGAGAGATTGGGTTTAACGTCCACTCGACACAAACTAGGTTATTTCGGTACTAACATATGGTTTAATTTTATTTCAATAATTCGCGTAGGGGGGGGGGGGGGGCGGGGGCGGGGGGGGGGGGCTGAATGGGTAGCGTGCGTGCGCTGTATCTTAAAACCTGTCATTGAGTCAACTAGCGTGGTTTCGAATCCGCGGTTATACGTGGCAAGGAGAAAGGTCGGCTGTCCAGCCTCGTGTGTTTTTTCCGGGTCCTTCGACAAAAACTAGGTCATTTCGGGACTAACATATGGTTTGATTTTATTTCAATAATTCGCTTGCGCGTAGGGGTCTTTAGCAGTGGAATGATATCGGAGGACCCAGTGAAATCCCAACGAGGCTGCACAGGCGACCATACACCTTGTCACGTACAACCAGGGATTAGAAACCACGTCATTTGACTCAATGGCAGGCGTTATGATACAGAGCGCACATGCTAACCATTCGGCCACCCCACCCGCATTGAATACGGCTTAATCTGACAATATATATATATCATATTATATAAGAGTTCCATAGTTGATATATACACGATTGGATAATAATAATATTATTAGGATGGATAACTTAACTTGCTTTCTGGTCATATCATTTAACGTCCTACGCTTAAGCACCTAACCTGGGCTAATTGAAGACGGGGATACGCCATACAGTGTGCTATGAGGGATTTTTTTTGCTCGGGCAGCGGCGCTACGGCTCTTATATCGAATTCTAACTGCCAAGGTGTCTTTTACGTGCACTCCAATGTGTACACGGGACTTCGGTTTTTCGTCCCATCCGAACGACTAGGCAGCTGTCCTTGTCAGGCCCTCCTTCTGCATCACTGACAAGGGGAAATCACGCCGGAAAATCGAGATGAACTTTCTCGGCCTATGCAGGGATCGAACACTCGACCTCCAGGCTAGCGAACCAGCGCCTTATCCACTTAGCCACTGTGATCCCCTCTTTGACAAAGAAACCATTCGGCCATCCGAACTCCCACTCATAAATGGATTTGTGTTTATTTATTCATCAATGCTGTTAACTCAATTGTCGTGAATTGCTAATATTGTTTGATTGGTTCACCGGTTGTTATTATTAATGTTTCAATCGCATGAATTTAATCAATTTACTGTCATCAATCTCTTCCTATGCTGGTTTGTTAATTGAATTTTTCTCTCGATGATAGAAACTTCTTTTAATAATAAATATAATCATTATTTATATGCATTATTACATCTAAAGACTAACAATTAAAGGCGGATTTACTTCTTTTAATAATATATATGTAGCATTATTTATATGCATTATTACATCTAAAGACTAACAATTAAAGGCGGATTTACTTCTTTTAATAATAAATATATATCATTATTTATATGCATTATTACATCTAAGGCTCACAGTTAAAGGCGGATTTACTCCCGAGGTCCAAACATTTTAAAAATTTAAAGATAATTAGACGATTGTGGTCTAATTGGAACTGCACTGTAACAAAAAAACATCCGTGAAAAAGCGTAAAGACAGCTTCTGGAATCAAAAATTACCAGGACATTTTAATTCGTATTTGTTTTTTTTCTGTAATTGACAGAATTCTCCCAATCAGTGAAAATACGTAAACAAATCCGAAAACAAAAACAGAAATAAAAAAATCCTGGTAATTTTTTGTATCCTATGCAACCAGCGTGATAAAATCTCCGTTTTTTATTTATACTTTTATTAAAAGCTATCGGTATTATTCTTAGAAATAGCCCCTTAATAACTTTAATGATGGGATTTTAAAAATGAAAAATTATATACATTAACTAAAAAAGGTTTTTTCATTAACCATAGAAACTAAATGGAAAAAGTAAACGCGGTTTATTTTTTTTATGTATTTATCTTTATATATATACCGTAATTACTGCCATCTGTATTATAGCAGATTCTATAGAGGACGAAGTTCATTTCCTTGTTGAGTGCAGTTTCTATAAAGACTTACGATCTGAGCTCTTTTAAAAATTTAATGCATGTACCCAGTATTTTCACAATTTATCTTCTCTTGATAAGGCCATTTATCTGCTGTCTAATAAACACCATGTCAGATCCATCGCCGCAACAGTGTATTGTATGTATATAGCAAAAGATATAATTCTGGGGCCTGTTTCACGAAATTTTAACTTAAGATAAAATCCAAATTTTAGTACATACTCAAATCTGATTGGCTAAGCGCTAAAATCAATCTAATACTATCCAATCGAATTACTAAAATCGGATTTTATCTTAGTTCAAATTTCGTGAAACAGGCCCCAGTCATTTAATATTGTATCTTATATAAATGTAACTTAACAGTGTCATTTTCATGTATTATAAGTTATGTTTTATAATGTCGGATTCTAATATATATCACCCTTATTTATAACATGTATTATAATGATTTTAGTGTCTCATAGGTCAATTTTGGCCGGACACTTTTATGTGTGTGACACTTAAATAAAACAATCTACTTCTTCTTCTTCTTCTTCTTCTTCTTCTGTATTATACTTTTTTACCAAAGATGGGGTTTAACGTCCACTCGACTCAAACTAGGTCATTTCGGGACTAACATATGGTTTTTAATTTTATTTCAATAATTCGCTTGCTCGTAGGGGTCTTTAGCAGTGTGAGAAAACCGGAGAAAACCTGCGAGATTGGAAAGGCGACCCTACTCCTTGTCATGTCTAACCGGGGATTCGAAACCACGCCAGTTGACTCAATGACAGGCTTTATGATACAGCGCACACGTACTAACTAACCATTCAGTCATCCACACACACCCCGTATAAACAGATGCTCAACAAATTATGGAAGACCAAAGCGGATAATCTAGTCATAATCATAAAGTTGTTTGTATTCTCTTTAGTAATATATACTATAACCTATGTCTTGAAGCGGCCAGTTATTGGACTGACAGGTGCTCAATTTCTAAGTCGCCATTTACAATAGATAATGGAGGGAGAATGTGCTGAAAACTTCGGTCGAATGGCTTCTCGCTAAACCTAATTACTAGCGATTCAATTTTAGGCTAGCCTCGATCTTCATTACTACCGTTGATGCAATAAACAAACGAATTTTAAGGTTATCATATCCCTCTGTCTCAACAACCTCAGCTAATTTATACTAAAGTTATATATAATGAAAATCATTGATATAAAATATATTAAATACAGAACTACACAATGTCGGTAAAATAATGATCATTGACGTTGGTGATACAGCAGTCTCAACAAACTCAGCTAATTTATACTAAAGTTATATATCGTATGACGTTAATTAAAATATGCATGGACATATATTATTGATGTAAAATATATTAAATAAAGAACTACACAATGTCGGCTGGTTCTCCAACATGACCATTTCAATATGGCAGTAGCTTATCTTAAAGGGACAATAACACTCTTACTGTCTTGACAGGTCCAGAAAAAAAGCCTTATTCTAGCTACTACATGTTTAAGTGTCTTACCTGTTATGTAAATTATCCATTACATCCAGAGGGTTCGAAAATACATGTATGTTTAATTCCAAGTTACATTTGAAAGTGTTTACATTACATAAGGCCTTTCAAATCATACAGTTGAATTTTTCCAATTTTTTAACTTAGGTGTGTTAAGATGAAATTTGTACCACCAATTAATAGGAATATTGTAATATAGTATAATTTGTTGTCTAGAATAATGACTGGGACATATTATTCAGTTACAACAAGAGTGGTATTGGGGCATTAACAATAATCATATTGATGTTGGTGTCACAGCGGTCAGCGATGGGTCAAGGTATTTTTTAACTCTCTCTCTCTCTCTCTCTCTCTCTCTCTCTCTCTCTCACCCTGTAACATTGCTTTACTCTGATCATATTAGTGATTCAATTTTTGGCTCGCGTCGATCGTTTTTAGTAAGTTACCTTGTTCCGATGGAAAAAAATAAAGTCTCGATTATCCATTTTTAAGGTTATTTCATCCACGGCAAAATATATTCCAATCCACTAAATATCGCGGACATTCGGCAAGATTAGATAAAGAACTGGCAGTTCTCGCTGTAATAGTTAAAAAACATAGATAACGAAAAGTTGTTTCACTTTGAACCTTAGCGATTCACTTTTCAGTTAGCTTCGATTGTCATAACTACCATTGTTACGATAATAAAAAAAAACATATTCTCGATTATCCAATTTTACGGTTATGTCATCCCCCACAAAACGTATTAAATCCACTAAATACACAGGCATCCAATGGCATCGAGAGTTGATTATGGTCTCGGTAAGTTAATTCTAACATTTTTGAAAGGCCTAAAGAAAGACCTGCAACAGGCAGATTTAGCTCTTCCATTATGCCTGTTTTAATAGGGACTCGATTCAAACGCAAAGTGAAAGTCAAGAAACAGGTTAATTCTATCCAGTATCCAGGTTAATCGAATGATTTTGTTTTTACAAAAAGGAGTTGTTGAAATCAATGGGATTACTAATATAGTTTATTCATTTGGAATTCTAGCGAGCCAGAATGTCACGCGAATAAGACAAATCGGGCGATAATAACCTCGAGGGAGATTAGAAGGGATTATGTTTACAAAAACATATATCAATTATCAAATTAGTCTGTACTTTTGTGTACTTATACTAGCCAAGAACTTTTAAAGTTCTTCAACTCATTTTATATATTGTCCTGGTGTGAGCGTATGTGGCATGGAGATAGGGGCGCCTTCTCAACCTCGCAGGTTTCCTCCGGGCCCTTCGGTTTCCTCCCACTGCTAAAGACCCCTACGCGCAAGTGAATTATTGAAATAAAATTAAACCATATGATAGTCCCAAAATGACCTAGTTGTGTTGAGTGGACGCTAAACCCCATCTCTCTCTCTCTCGCTCTCTCTCTTTATATATTGTAGGCCGGTTGGAGAGGTTCGGGTGTTTCCGGAGACCAAAAAATCCGAACCTCCCCAACCGGCCTACAATTAACATTCCCAAATGTTTGTTCTGTATACATTGTGTTGTTTTTGTATTGGGTGGTCTAGGGATCACGTGGCTCAGTGAGTAAGAAGCTGGCTCGCTAGTCTGGAGGTTGGTTTTTCGGGGTGGTTTTTCCTTGTAAGTGATACACGACGAAGGTTCTGAAAAAAACAGCTGTCTAGTCGTCCGGATGGTACAAAAAACCTAGGTCCCGTGTGCAAAATTGGAGTGCACGTAAGAGACCCCTTGGCAGTTCAAGAGTAACCCGTAGCGCCGCTGCCCGGGCATATTCCCGTCTTCATTAGCCTAGTTTAGGAGCAGAACAGCAGGACGTTAAATCCCATTTTATTTAATAATAATAATGATAATAATAATAATGTCCTAAAACCCAACCGAAGTTTTCTAAAAATATGGGTTTTAAGATTCTGTTCAAAACTGTCAATTGATGCACAGTCCATCACAGTGCTTGAGTTCTATAGGAAACGTAAAGGAGCGTCTACCTAAAGAAGAGTTTGCAGTTACTGATTTAATAAGGTACTTAGTTTTGAAGTGAAGATTTCTTGTAGGATGGTAGGGTTGAATTAATTCTTTAATATAGAGAGGAGAGTCATCACATGACAAAGCACAAAAGGTCAGCATGAGAATTTTAAAATCGATTCTTGTCTTAATTGGTAGCTAGTGGAGTTCTTTCAAGACGGGGGCAATTTTAGTGAATAATTTAATTCTTGTAACAATTCTTTCAGCTTTTTTTTTTATCTTCTGTAGACTATTAATTTGATATTTTTGTGAGTTGTAGTAGTCGAGGCGTGAGGTAACCAAAGAGTTAATTAACAGTTATGAAGAGTAAACGTCGCGGAAATTGCGGATCCGTCATTTTGTTTTTGTATGTAAGATATCGGGCAATAACCAAGGTTCCGTGTACACATTGAGGGATGTTTACAGATAAAGGAATGTTTACAGGAGGCGGAGAGAGAGAGAGAGAGAGAGAGAGAGAGAGGTAGATAGAGAGAGAGAGATAGATAGATAGAGAGAAATGGGGTTTAACGTCCACACGACACAAACTAGGTAATTTCGGAACTTATATATGGTTCAATTGTATTTCAATAATTTGATTGCGCGTAGGGGTCTTTAGCAGTGGGAGGAAACCGGAGGATCCGGAGAAAACCCACGAGGTTGGACAGGCGACCCCACCCCTTGTCAGGTCTAAGACGACGATCATATACCTTTTCCCTTAGACACTAGCTAATACTCTAATGCTGTAAAAAATTTTTACAAACTTTAACATTCCACATGGAATTATCCACAATATTTAAACATGGTAGGTATATTTTAGGACTGAAATGTTATCTGAATTAATTAACTTATCCAGACCATAATCTACTCTCGCTGCCCTCGCTGCCCTGCGATATTTAGCGAATTGGAATATATTTTTGGAAAAATAATTAAACGTAAAAATTTGATAATCGAGACTATTTTTTTTTGTACGATAAGAAACAATGTCTCGGTTATCCAGTTTACGGTAAATAATCAACGGCCGCTGAGCCGCAGATTTAAAGGGGCAGGTCAACGATTTTCAAATTTGTATGTTTACTATAGAAACCTGTCAGCGTGTTGAACAAACTATGTCACTTCCGATATCAATAAAATTTTATTTCTCGCTTACAATTTTTTTTCCACATGTTATGGGAGGTATTATTTCTAAATATATATTTATTATTTATGGAAACCTTATTGAAAATCGGTTGAAAATCTGGACTGTACGATTGCATGGATTAAATGTCAAATTAATAATTTATATAACATTTAAACCATGAAGAAAGATCACCAATAGGCAGATTTGGCTCTTGAATAATGCCTGTTTAAATAAGTAATGCAACCCCGTTATAGGCTGTTATAGCGGTCATTCCTGGAGACATTTTGACGTTTACTTTGCAAACCTTTTTCCATTTCCGTTTCCGTCTAATTTCAGTCGGCTTATCTCGAAAGCCATAAACGATGCCAATATTTATCAAAAAAAAAATAAAAAAATATGGAAATGATACTTCTATCTTATTTACAACTAATATCAATAAGCCACCTAGACCGGTTAGGGAAATTCAATGTCGAAAGTGGAAGGCCATAGATATTGCTTCATTTACAAAAGATGTGAAAACTTCAGTAGCTAATATTGATTGTAGTATGCCCGTATATGTAGCTGTTGATCGGTATAACAATGTCCTTCGGTTGGCGGTAGACAAGCACGCTCCAGTAAAGACTCGAAGAGTTACTGTCCATGGCCATACTGCTTGGTACAATGATGAAATAAGGTCAGCAAGCGGCATCGCCGCAAGCTTGAAAGGCAGACGAAAAGGTCTAACCTTACAGTACATCGACTGATGCATGCAGAACAGAGAAATTAAGTTCAGCATCTAATTAGAGGGAGGTCTTTAATATTGGAAACAAACTCCTTTTTCGTAAGAAGCAGTCATCTCTTCCGGCACACTCTTAAGCCAATTAGCTAGCGAATTCATTTATAAAATTCTTCTCTGGCAAGATTCTAATAATACGAGTTGGCCTCAAATCAAGTTCGATCAACCTTTCTCTACTTAGTCAGCCATCCACACACCATGCGCCAAAGTTGAAATTCTTCAATTATACAAATGGAGAAGAAGTTACAATTGTGCTCCTGAAGAGTCCTAAAAAGTCCTGCAGTCTTTTACCGGAGTCCGCAAGTGTCACTTATCACCACGTTTGTGAACAATTCACTGTCCCAATGTGATATCGAGTTTAAAGGAGGCACTTATCACACCCTTATTGAAAAAGGCATCGATAGAACCACGCGTTTACAAGAACTTTCGCCCAGTATCCAATGTCATTGAAAGACTAGAGGATCATGTACGACAGAATGGACTTTGAGAGGTGAGAGGTACCAGTTCTGCGTTACTTTGTTTCCAGAATGATATTCTCCAGAATCTTTATTCTGACGAAGCAGCCATATTTGTATTTTTTTAGACCTACCACCTGCCTTCGATACGATGGGCCATGACTTTCTGTTGCAAACTCTATAAAGTTGGATAGGAATAACCGATGATGCTCTCTCATGGATGAAATCGTATCTCTCTGACCGCTGCCAATCGGTGGTGATCAATGGCGTTAGGTCATCAAAGTCTGAATTGCGTTTTGGAGTTCCACAAGGATCCGTCCTAGATCCCATATTGTTTACGGTATACACTCTATTCGTAGGAGATATAGCTAGATCACATGGCGTTTATGTCCACCTCTACGCAGATGATACGAAACGGTATTTGAGTTTCCGTCCACTGAACGCATACAACCAATATGTTTTTAATTCAATTTCAAGATGTATTGAAAATATAATCATCTTTTGAAACCCAATGAAGACAAAGAATTTACAAAAATATGTCCAAAATCATCATGTGAAAAATTAGAACAGTTTCAACTAACTGTATATGACTCAGTAATCAATCCGAACACAAGCGCGCGAAACCTTGGTGTTGTATTTGACTCCCAATTTAATTTAGAAACACGCGTGAGTAATGTTTGCAGAACTGCTTACTTCCAAATTTCAGGCATTTGTCATCTCTAGATTGGACTTCATACTATAATAGTCTCCTTCACGTCTTAAATCTCGAACAGCTTGATCGCCTACAGAATTCGATATAAGAATAAGCTGTAGCGCTGCTGTCCCGGCAAAATGTCCCTCATATGTCGATTCAGAGATATATAGAGCAATTGGAGTTAACGTCCACTAGACACAAACTATGTCATTTCGGGACTAACATATGGTTTAATTTTATTTCAATAATTCGCTTGCTCGTAGGGGTCTTTAGCAGTGGGTGGAAACCATCGACCCGGAGAAAACCCACGAGGTTGGACAGGCGACCCTACTCCTTGTTATGTACAACCGGGGATTCGAAACCATGCCAGTTGACTCAATGACAGGCTTTATGATACAGCACGCAAGTTCTAACCATTCGGCAATCCAACCCCGATGTGTTAAACGAACAATCGGTACATTCTTCACTAACGAGCTTCGCCACTGACAAGTTAGTTTATCTTAACATATTCCCTAAAGACACAACCATTCGTTCCAATGAGTTGTAGGCTTTCATTGATAATGAGGCATATCATCATGGGATATTGAGACGACTGAAATCGGTCAATTGATAGAGAGGGAGAGAGAGAGAGAGCGAGAAAGAGAGAGAGAGGAGGTGGGGGAGGGTAATTGTTGGTGTTAATAATGGATGTAAATTGTTGTCGTTTATATTTGTTATAATTAGTGTAAATTGTTTTCTTTCTATTTGTTACACAGTGTAAATTGTTTTGTTTTATTTTTGTTTCTCGTTGTAAATTGTTTTGTTTTATTTTTGTTCCTACGTGTAAATTTTTTTGTTTTATTTTTGTTACTCAGTGTAAATTGTTTGTTTTATTTTTGTTTTATTTTTGTTACTCAGTGTAAATTGTTTTGTTTTAATTAATGTTCTTAAGTTTAATTTTTTTTGTATTTTTGTTCCTGAGAGTTTTGTTTTATACTTGTTCCTAAGTGTTTTGTTTTTTATTTGTTCCTGAGTGTTTTGTTTTACATTTGTTCTTAAGTGTAAATTGTTTTGTTTTATATTTGTGTTCTTATGTGTAAATTTGTTTGTTTCCGTTTGTTACTTAGTGTGAATTGTTGCAGGTCGTATTTGTTACTCAATGTAAATTGTTTTGTTTCTATTTGTTACTCAGTGTAAAAAGGATTTCAAGTGTAACCTGCTGTTTTAATTTATTGAGCAGAATTGTTTTGACTTAATACATTATTCAACGGCAATTTATATTACAGATGATGAATATGTCTGTCAAGTCACGTGTTACTATAGTTTTATTCAAATATACCATATCTTGTCAGTTCGGCTCGTCCACGATTGAATATTTGTCTGGAATATTTGGCAAAGCACGCGATTAAATGCTTAACGTATCACTTCGTATAGTCCTCGAATCGATCAAATTGCAATATATCTTGAAATGCCTGTTTGATTAATTACGTCCGTTGAATTAACCCGCGCGGAACAACGTTTAGGCGTATACTGGAATACTGACTGGAATGGGTACTGTCTGTCCGGCTCTCAGTCAGTGTGTGCCGAACATAGTTCATAAACCGCTAGTAATATTTCTTTAGTGTAAATTGTTTTGTTTTATATTTGTGTTCCTATGTGTATTTCTTTGTGTTTCTGTTTGTTACGAGTGAAAATTGTTTAGTTTATATTTGTTACTCATTGTAAATTGTTTTGTTTATATGTGTTACTCATTGTAAATTGTTTTGTTTATATTTGTTACTCACTGTAAATTGTTTTGTTTATATTTGTTACTCGTTGTAAATTGTTTTGTTTATATTTGTTACTCATTGTAAATTGTTTTGTTTATATTTGTTACTCATTGTAAATTGTTTTGTTTATATTTGTTACTCGTTGTAAATTGTTTTGTTTATATTTGTTACTCACTGTAAATTGTTTTGTTTATATTTGTTACTCAGTGTAAATTGCTTTGTTTCTACTTGTTACTTAATGTAAATTGTTATGTTTCTATTTGTCTAGCGGACGTTAATCTCAACTCTCTCCCGCTCTCTCCTCCCCTCTCTCTCTATATATATCTCCCTGCCTCTCTTCTTGAGGCGTCATTCTTTGAAAAAAGCTTCAGACTCCAACAATTAAACCCTCTCTCTCTTCGCTCACCCTCTCTCCCCTTCTCTCTCTCTCTCTCTCTCTCTCTCTCTCTCTCTTCTTTGGGCGTCATTCTTTGAAAAAAGCTGCAGACTCCAACGATCTGTCTCTTTCTTTCTCTCTTTCTCTCTCCCCCTCTGCCCCTCTTCTTCGGGGCAGAGGTAAGCTTACTCTTCCTAGGACACCTGTTACCACTGTTCGTCGTGTATTTTGTACACGGTGAACAGTCCATATGCTGATTACACTATTTTGCGTTTTTACACATTTTTGCCTATCCCGTTTTTAGGGTTTTATTTTATTTTATTTGAAAAAAAATATTCAGACTCCAACAATTCATCTTGGTTAGGATGACCTTAATCAACAGACAATATTGGTTGTTATAGAAGTCAATCCCTTGGAGGAGTTTCCTTTAATTAATTAACATGCTAAACGTGTCAGTTTTCCGTAAGCAACCTGGTAAGCAACCTGTTAGCCTCCTCTGAGAATCTCCCAATCACATGACTCACCGAATCGATAGTTTTATTCCATGTCAGGTAAGACTTGTGCCCTCGTAATTCCCTACCCTGTCAATTAAAGGAAGAAAAACACGTATTTTAAACACATATGGCTCAATTATTATTTTTTCGATATTTTGCTTGCGGGTAGGGTTTTTTAGCAGGGGGGGGGGGGAACCTGAGGACCCAGGAAAACCCCACTAGGTCGGACATGCGGCCCTACTTCTTGTCGCGTACAGGGGTGGCATCTAAACCACGCCACTTGACTCAATAAAATGCCATCTGATCCAATGCACACGCGTTAACCATTCGCCGCCACCCCACCTATTTTGATTGAACATTGCAGGACAAGCTTACTCTTCCGGACACCTGTTACCACTGTTTGTCGAGTATTTTGTAAACGGTGAACAGTCCATATGCTGATTACACTATCTTGCCAGATTACACTCTTTTGACTGTACCGTATGTAGGACTTAAAAGAATTTTATCTAATGGTTAGGATTGTTCGTACTTGTTTTTGTTTTATTGGTATCAGTGGCGGAGTTAAATGAAATATGGATACTCCACCTATGAGCAATCTTTACAGCACACAGTTTTTATGGGATACAATCACTAGTTTATTCTAAAGCACGACGTTTCGACAAGTATCCTCTTATCGTTATCAAGCACAGTTTGTTCAAGAGATTCTGATTGTGTTGCAAAATCCACCAGAGTCTTTGATAAAAGATGGAGCGGAAGTTCCTAAAGGGGCAAGTAGCTTAGACATATATTTGGCAACATTATAAAAAACAGAATCTCTTGAACAAACTAACAATCTGGCTTTAATCGGGTTTTTGTGAGTTTTATGGTGGCTCGGGCGTATGGGGGGCGTGGGTGGTTCGGTTTTAACTGGTAGGAAAGATCTTTGGTTAGTTGTTGGGAGTCACGTAATTCTTTAAGTTTATCATTTAATTTTTTCTCTAATGTTGTTGTAATTTAACTTTGACTACTTAGCACCTTTGGCAAATTATAATCCCCCTCCTCTCTTCTCTCCCCCCCCCCCATGTTAGGTTTTCGCTGTTAGAGACTCTTAGTTAGTATATATTGTGGTTTGTCATATTTGTATTTATAAATTGCATATCTCATTAATTACATGCATATGGTCTCACTATCGGTGTATTATTGGTTTCACCTTGCTTATTTATAGTACCCTTTGAAGGGCTTCATACTATTTAATAACCCCCTAATCGTGTATTAGTGTTTATTTAGTAAGCTAATTACCTTGTTGTTGCTTGTTGTTCTTTGTTAAATATCCTTTATCTTTACTCTTGTTGTTATTGTTATGTCAATCCACCTAAATGGTTTCATTATAAATTTCATATATATTGATCTCAAGTTTACTAAATGTCATTGTGCTTGATAACGATAAGAGGATACTTGTCTACGATATCACCCTAGGTGGAAGTGGACGTTAAACCCCCTCAGAAGAAGAAGAAGAAGAAGAAGAAGAAGAACTAAATGTCATTGTGCTTGATAACGATAAGAGGATACTTGTCGAAACGTCGTGCTTTAGAATAAACTAGTGATTGTATCCCATAAAAACTGTGTTCTGTTAATGTGTTTCCCGATCGCTAAATGCCACTAAAAGATTATGAGCAATCTACCGCCCTCGCGAATAGAGGAAGGTAATAATGTTTTAAACACAATTGAGCTAAACCCACGATGCGGGACAGGCGACCCTACTCCTTGTCACCTACAACCAGAGAATCGAAACAATGCCAGTTGACCCAACGATTGAATAGACACGATACATTAATCTGCAATGAGTTGAACTGAAACTTTTTTTAAGAGATATTTTTTTAATTCTAAGATATTAGATTACGTTATCATTGCCGCATAGGCTTACGTTTTTCATGTCGAATTAGGTTTAGAACATAATACGTCTCGCTTGCCCAGTCCATTAATGAAACCAATCTCAAAGAGTCCTGTAAATATTTATTATACACGCGTCACAAATTACTGTTCATTCCTGAGCGACATTTCAACTAGACGATCCACTTCTTGTGCGTGACACGGAGTAGAGTCATATGGCTAACCTCGTGGGTTTTCTCCGGTTCCGCTGGTTTAACGTCCATTCCACACAGACTATGTCATTTCGGGACTAACATATGGTTTAATTTTATCTAAATAATTCGCTTGCGCGTAGGGGTCTTTAGCAGTGGGAGGAAACCGAAGGACCCAGAGAAAACCCACGAGTTTGGACAGGCGACCCTACTGCTTGTCACGTACAACCAGGATTTGAAACCACGCCAGTTGACTCAATGACGGTCTTTATGATACAGCGCGCACGTGCTAACCATTCAGCCATCCAACCACCAAATTTAAAACATACACAGTACATGGTTAGGTTAATAACAACCAACATTTAAAGGCTCTAAAAGCTAATATTTGGGACCTAGAAAATCACACAAATGAGTCACAACACATATAATAATGTAATATGAATGTATATAAACTGATTTGATTCCATCGTTTCTGTTTTTACCCTAATTCAAATCCGTTTTGTTCGGCGAAATACGCCAGAAGTCTCAATTGAATGCCAATCACTAGTGTCTGGTTATTCCAGTCTACACCGATAGTATTTATTGCGCATGCTCTACAGATAAGAATATAACTTATATTATAAGGTCACCGTTTGACATGACTTGTGGAATGTGTCAAGCCTCGTTTTTTTTAGTCCATTGTTACAAATGGCGCTGAAACGCATTATGGTACATGAGTCGTGTGCAAAAGGAAAAAAGTTTATTTTGTCTTAAATATTGGATATCAGAAGTCCATCTTTTCCGCGGTAAAATCACAAAATCAATGTTGATTTAAATTGACAAATAATTCGTGTTTTCGATGTCGAAGACTTTGGATGATATTGAGTTTGCTACTTTAAATCTGCTTTTAAAAGATTATGGCTGTCGTCTGCTTAATAATGTATGAGCCATATATGTATGATAACGTGACAGAGTTTGTAGGTTTCAATTTTACACATACATAATCCTGATATAGAAATGGTAGACTGTCATAAATAAAGTTTAAAGTTACAATTTCATATTTTTAAGTTATATATTTAAAATGTATTAAACAAAGCCTTTAAAAATATGCTATCTATAAACAGTCTTACCTTGTTGAAGAATAATCCTATTAATCCTATAATTCACTACTGCCAGTTGAGAAATTGTCAAAAATATAATTTTCAACTTCAAATTCAAACGTTTGAAGATAGCTATTCCATGGTGGGGAATAGGAAAACAGGGGGGGGGGGTAATTGGGAGGTAATTGTGTTATTATTTTTGGTGTGAACGAGTTTTAAGTGTGAGAATGACACCTATGGTCGTATAATAGTGAGTTGACAACCTTTTGAGCAAAAGACGGAGACATAATTATGTTTTAACTCTCTTAGAAAATTTGAAATTCTCGCTTTAAGAAACTCCTACGTCATAGAGTGTGTAAAAACTGTTGACATTTTTTTTTATCCTTCAGTCAGAACAGACATAATAATCCATTTAATGGATAGAGAGCACTTCTTCTCTGCTGTAAATCGTAACCAACAAGGGGATTACACAAGCTTTTGAAAGCAATTCCCTTGAGAGCAAAAAAAAATGTCTTCAAGCTTGAGGTTTGGGGCATTAACCGAGAATTAGAGCAGCGGGTTTGTGTTTTTAGGGGGGGGGGGGGGACTCAGGATTATCACGGGGTTTGAGAAATTACCTGAGAGTTTTAGCAGCGGGGGGTCCAAGGTAAGCATGCGTTTTGAGAAATTACCTGAGAGTTTGAGCAGCGGGGGGGGGGGGGGCATGAGTAGTATGCGGTTTAGGGAATTACCCGAGAATTATTTCTGTTCATTTAGATGTATATCATGTATCGGATTAGAGTGGAATGAGGCTTAACACGACACGTACCGTTGGACGTCATTTCAATTACAATCTTTCTGGACACGCACCTGCTCAATTTGTTTCACAGAGGATTACGATAATCTTCTAATATCTCTGTAAAAGCTGGCCGCCTTCAACACGCGACGTCAAACAACGCGGCGTCAGTCATTACTCAGTTACTGGTTCGGGCAGAATGGTGCCTTTTACATTCTCAATACCCATTTACACTAAATAGGAAATAATTTTTACCACCATATACTTCAAACGTCTCTATTCATTTTGCTAATACATTTAAAAGATGTTTTAGAATTTAAAGTTCATATTTAAGGCTCACTAGGTCGCATCGATGTCATCCTTATCTCAGTGATTGTAGCGGCCTGCTATACTGGGTTCTCCGGTTTCCTCCCACTGCTAAAGACCCCTACGCGCAAGCGAATTATTGAAATAAAATTAAATCATATGTTAGTTCCGAAATGACCTAATTTGTGTCGAGTGGACGTTAAACCCCATTTCTCTCTCTCGCTATACAGAAGATGTGAATTTTTTAAAGTGCGGGCTATTATCGAAGCTGTTAATAAACCATTTTTCACAATTATATTTCATTTGTTGGGGGGAAAAGGCATTTAATCAAATAAAAAACTGAAAGCATTTTATCTGTTACAAACGCTCCAAATTTGCTCCGGATTACGAATCTAACAACCCAATTTAACAGGCTCTTATATGTAAGTGTCCGCCAGAAGATAGATGTAGTCCTTGATATAAAAAAAATTGGAAAATATATTACAAAAACATAGAAATCCATTAACTTGAGAAAGTAGAACAAAGTGAAATTGAGTTAATAAAGGTTTTTTATCACGTAAAACTCGCTTTGATTCCAATCTACTAAATTGAGAAAATAGAACACAGTAAAATATAGGGTTTTTTTCAAGTAAAACTCGCTTTGATACCAAATTGATTAAACTAACCGTGATCTTCTATCATATAGTACTACTGTGTAATCTGTCACATTCACATTCGTTTTCTCCATTATTTTTTAACAGAGTGGCTATTTTTACGACGAGATTGAGCAAAGTTTAGAACGAAATCCAAAATGACTGCCAATCTCCCCAAAACCAGCTTTGAAAAAGAAGCCGTATTTTCAATGTTTTCAGAACTGAAGGCAGCAATTAAAAGATGGAAAGGGTTAGGTTTAGGGTTAGGACTATTTTAACGACTTTTCAGTTTTTAACTTTTCCAATGGAGGGCTTTGTAAACATCGTCGTAACAATAGCCACAGCGTATTTTTTTTTAAGTAGAATGTATAATTTCAGTACCGTGTAATCAAATATAACGTGATTTTTTTAATATGAAATGAAATAGAATTTAACGTCCTACTATTCTGCTCCGAACTGAGCTAATGAAGACGGGTATACGTCATACAGTGTTCTATAAAGGAAATTTTGCCCGGACAGCGGCACTACGGTCTACTCTTATATCGAATTCCAACTGTCAATGTGTACACTGGACCTGGGGTTTTCGTCCCAGCCGAACGACTAGACAGCTGTCCTTGTCAGGCCCTTCGTCCTGCATCACTGATAATTGGAAACTACGCCGGAAAATCTGGATGAACTTTCTCGGCCAAAGCAGGGATCGAACACCCGATGCCCCAGACAAGCGAGCCAGTGTCTTACAGTTGTCCAGGGGCATACTGAACGCATAAAAATATGTATGTTTTATTAATATAGTATGTCAAAATAATGACATTGCCCCACCCCCCGTCCCCAACCATTGTAGACATTTTACCCCCTTTATCTCGAAAACGCGCCCCTTAAACGCCTGATCACCTCCCAGGTTCAGAATCTACACAAAAAACTGGTCTAGAAAAACTTGATCTGAAAAATTCACAGCCCGGGTTGCGCCCCCCCCCCCATCAGCTACCGGACTATATGCCCAAATAACCAGCGCATAGCAAAATATTACAGACTAAAGTAATTGCGTGACACACGGGGCTATTAACACGAAATGAATGTTAACAATAATGTATGGAGACGAACAAGACTTTCACCGATTTTATCCCTAAACTATTTATCCAAAGATTTCGAGAAGACCCCTAATTAAGCGAAGATCTGTTAAGTTGCTGTACTTGGGATATATGTGATTGAACGGGAGGAAAAGACACACTTTCTCAACAGCTGAATTATCAGAAGCCAATCCAGCAATGGGCAGAAAGGGATTTTTAAGCCATTGCTTCAGGAGAGAGAAGCGGGGGAGGGGGGGGGGGTAAATGTACACAAACTAGGTCATTTCGGGACATAACCTGGTTTAATTTTATTTCCATGATTCGTTTGTGCGTAGGTGAGATTGTTTAGGAATGTGAGCTGTGTTAGCCACCTGAATCCAGATGGGAAGGAGCCGTTCGCCTCGTGCCCATCCGCCTCCCCCCCCGTCCGCCCCACTAGATCCGCTATGACGATAACATTGACTATAAACGAACAGTGCATTGCTCTAATTATCTAAGTAAATCTCTGAAAAACACCTTTCAATTTTCTTACTTTGTTACATGTGTATAAAGTAATCGTTTATTGTTTTTCATCCCATTAACTATGCCTTGATCTTGTCGACTGAACTAACTGACTGAAATGAACTCTGTTGGGAATTGCTTTTTACTTTGGGATATTGTTCCACAAAACTTCACATTAGCTGCTTTGCTACCCTTCTTTAGTTTGAGAACAAAAAGGAAGATCTCTATAATTCATCAATTATTTCGCTATTGATTTACTTTTATTTATCATTCTTTCAGATCTTCTCTAATTGAATTGTTTTTGAGTCTTTGCTCCATTGAACATATTAAAGGACACGATTTCTTCGATTAGAATAACGAACGAATTGATCCCAATTCGTTTTACGTGAGACCGGGTTCAGCGACCTCCCTATGTCACCGTTTGACATGACTTGTGGAATGTGTCAAGCCTCGTTTTTTTTTTAGTCCATTGTTACAAATGGCGCTGAAACGCATTATGGTACATGAGTAGTGTGCAAAAGGAAAAAAGTTTATTTTGTCTTAAATATTGAATATCAGAAGTCCATCTTTCCCGCGGTAAAATCACAAAATCAATGTTGATTTAAATTGACAAATAATTCGTGTTTTCGATGTCGAAGACTTTGGATGATATTGAGTTAGAGACTTTGCTACTTTAAATCTGCTTTTAAAAGATTATGGCTGTCGTCTGCACAATAATGTATGAGCCATATATGTATGATATCGTGACAGAGTTTGTAGGTTTCAATTTTACACATACATAATCCTGATATAGAAATGGTAGACTGTCATAAATAAAGTTTAAAGTTACAATTTCATATTTGTAAGTTATATATTTAAAATGTATTAAACAAAGCCTTTAAAAATATGCTATCTATAAACAGTCTTACCTTGTTGAAGAATAATCCTATTAATCCTATAATTCACTACTGCCAGTTGAGAAATTGTCAAAAATATAATTTTCAACTTCAAATTCAAACGTTTGAAGATAGCTATTATATGGTGGGGAATAGGAAAACAGGGGGGGGGGGGTAATTGAGAGGTAATTGTGTTATTATTTTTGGTGTGAACGAGTTTTAAGTGTGAGAATGACACCTATGGTCCTATAATAGTGAGTTGACAACCTTTTGAGCAAAAGACGGAGACATAATTATGTTTTGACTCTCTTAGAAAATTTGAAATTCTCGCTTTAAGAAACTCCTACGTCATAGAGTGTGTAAAAACTGTTGACATTTTTTTTTATCCTTCAGTCAGAACAGACATAATAATCCATTTAATGGATAGAGAGCACTTCTTCTCTGCTGTAAATCGTAATTACACAAGCTTTTGAAAGCAATTCCCTTGAGAGCTTGAGGTTTGGGGCATTAACCGAGAATTAGAGCAGCGGGTTTGTGTTTTTAGGGGGGGGGGGACTCAGGATTATCACGAGGTTTGAGAAATTACCTGAGAGTTTGAGCAGCGGGGGGGGGGGGGGGCATGAGTAGCATGCGGTTTAGGGAATTACCCGAGAATTATTTCTGCTCATTTAGATGTATATCATGTATCGGATTAGAGTGGAATGAGGCTTAACACGACACGTACCGTTGGACGTCATTTCAATTACAATCTTTCTGGACACGCACCTGCTCAATTTGTTTCACAGAGGATTACGATAATCTTCTAATATCTCTGTAAAAGCTGGCCGCCTTCAACACGAGACGTCAAATAACGCGGCGTCAGTCATTACTCAGTTACTGGTTCGGGCAGAATGGTGCCTTTTACATATCTCAATACCCATTTACACTAAATAGGAAATAATTTTTACCAACATATACTTCAAACGTCTTTATTCATTTTGCTAATACCTTTAAAAGATGTTTTAGAATTTAAAGTTCATATTTAAGGCTCACTAGGTCGCATCGATGTCATCCTTATCTCAGTGATTGTAGCGGCCTGCTATACTGGGTTCTCCGGTTTCCTCCCACTGCTAAAGACCCCTACGCGCAAGCGAATTATTGAAATAAAATTAAATCATATGTTAGTTCCGAAATGACCTAATTTGTGTCGAGTGGACGTTAAACCCCATTTCTCTCTCTCGCTATACAGAAGATGTGAATTTTTTAAAGAGCGGGCTATTATCGAAGCTGCTAATAAAACTATTTTTCACAATTATATTTCATTTGTTGGGGGGAAAAGGCTTTTAATCAAATAAAAAACTGAAAGCATTTTATCTGTTACAAACGCTTCAAATTTGCTCCGGATTACGAATCTAACAACCCAATTTAACAGGCTCTTATATGTAAGTGTCCGCCAGAAGATAGATGTAGTCCTTGATATAAAAAAAAATTGGGAAACATATTACAAAAACATAGAAATCCATTAACTTGAGAAAGTAGAACAAAGTGAAATTGAGTTAATAAAGGTTTTTTATCACGTAAAACTCGCTTTGATTCCAATCTACTAAATTAAGAAAATAGAACACAGTAAAATATAGGTTTTTTTCTTCAAGTAAAAGTCGCTTTGATACCAAATTGATTATACTGCTCGTGATCTTCTATCATTTAGTACTACTGTGTAATCTGTCACATTCACATTCGTTTTCTCCATTATTTTTTAACAGAGTGGCTATTGTTACGACGAGATTGAGCAAAGTTTAGAACGAAATCCAAAATGACTGCCAATCTCCCCAAAACCAGCTTTGAAAAAGAAGCCGTATTTTCAATGTTTTCAGAACTGAAGGCAGCAATTAAAAGATGGAAAGGGTTAGGTTTAGGGTTAGGACTATTTTAACGACTTTTCAGTTTTTAACTTTTCCGATGGAGGGCTTTGTAAACATCGTCGTAACAATAGCCACGGCGTATTTTTTTTTAAGTAGAATGTATAATTTCAGTACCGTGTAATCAAATATAACGTGATTTCTTTATATGAAATGAAATAGAATTTAACGTCCTACTATTCTGCTCCGAACTGGGCTAATGAAGACGGGTATACGTCATACAGTGTTCTATAAAGGAAATTTTGCCCGGACAGCGGCACTACGGTCTACTCTTATATCGAATTCCAACTGTCAATGTGTACACTGGACCTGGGGTTTTCGTCCCAGCCGAACAACTAGACAGCTGTCCTTGTCAGGCCCTTCGTCCTGCATCACTGACAATTGGAAACCACGCCGGAAAATCTGGATGAAGTTTCTCGGTCAAAGCAGGGATCGAACACCCGATGCCCCAGACAAGCGAGCCAGTGTCTTACAGTTGTCCAGGGGCATACTGAACGCATAAAAATATGTATGTTTTATTAAAATAGTATGTCAAAATAATGGCAATGCCCAACCCCCCGTCCCCAACCATTGTAGACATTTTACCCCCTTTATCTCGAAAACGCCCCCCTTAAAAGCCTGATCACCTCCCAGGTTCAGAATCTACACAAAAAACTGGTCTAGAAAAACTTGGTCTTAAAAATTCACAGCTCGGTATATATTTGATTGAACGGGAAGAAAAGACACACTTTCTCAACTGCTCAAGTATCAGAAGCCAATCCAGCAATGGGCAGAGAGGGATTTTTAAGCCATTGCTTCAGGAGAGAGAAGAGGGGGAGGGAGGGGGGGGGGTTAAATCTACACAAACTAGGTCATTTCGGGACATAACCTGGTTTAATTTTATTTCCATGGTTCGTTTGTGCGTAGGTGTCTTTAGCAGTGGGAGGAAACCGGGGGACCCGGGAAAAACCCCACGAGATTGTTTAGGAATGTGAACTGTGTTAGCCACCTGAATCCAGATGGTAAGGAGCCGTTCGCCTCGTGCCCCATCCGCCCCCCCCCCGTCCGCCCCACTAGATCCGCTATGACGATAACATTGACTATAAACGAACAGTGCTTTCAATTTTCTTACTTTGTTACATGTGTATAAAGTAATCGTTTATTGTTTTTCATCCCATTAACTATGCCTTGATCTTGTCGACTGAACTAACTGACTGAAATGAACTCTGTTGGGAATTGCTTTTTACTTTGGGATATTGTTCCACAAAACTACACATTAGCTGCTTTGCTACCCTTCTTTAGTTTGAGAACAAAAAGGAAGATCTCTATAATTCATCAATTATTTCGCTATTGATTTACTTTTATTTATCATTCTTTCAGATCTTCTCTAATTGAATTGTTTTTGAGTCTTTGCTTCATTGAACATATTAAAGGACACGATTTCTTCGATTAGAATAACGAACGAATTGATCCCAATTCGTTTTACGTGAGACCGGGTTCAGCGACCTCCCTATCTGCACCAACTCTATCTCACCATGCAGGGCCAGGATTGCATGACCTTTGCCTCTTATCTGTAAACCGAATTCACTTGGATTCCGACAAGTATTAAATATTTTCGACATTGTTCTTCGATTATAAAAATAAAACCCAATGAAGCGGTCGTTAATATGGGGTTCTAAAGGTACAATTAAGATTTATTAAAAAATATAAATATCTGGTTATCAAAACACCATTTTATTAAAGCATAGACATCAAATTATAAGCTGGCTGTCTGCCCTTGATGGGTACGGTGGCTGATAAGGGACATGGAAGATAATATAATTTTGGAGAGGGGTGATATAGGCTTTGTCCTTTTTACAAATCCTTTCTGTTATCCGAATAAATATTGTTTATATATAAAAAAAAAGAAAAGAATTTTGGGTGAAAATTATAAAAAAAACAAATAATATTAAAATTGACTTGGATGTATAATAATTTAAAAAAATGTTTTTTATCATGTCCATTATCAGCATCCGTAGATGGGAATCTTAAACATAGATTTTGTAAGAGCTACATCTGCCTATGTTGAGTCGTTTGCTGGCTTAAAATGGTCTGCATCCAGTGAGACTGGCCATCACGGTTGAGACCAGTATCTGTAGCCAGCAACGTATACAATTGCTTTCGGAATGAGGCCACGAAGAAGACTACGGGAACTATACGTGTATACATCAAACCACTAATACATGCGGCACTCAGATGATTACCCTTTGCTCCAAGGTATGACCTCCGCCCCCAACCTCGACAGAATCCTGGATCCGGGACTGTTGAGTCGGTGTTGAGTTTGTCTCGGGTCATCAGGTTACCAATATCATTCCCCACTGCGACCAATGAGCATCATCGCTGACGGAATTCCCGCTAGGTGTCGCTAGTAACATCTCGGTTCCATGTGACCTTATCGATGGTTAGAGAACCGTACCCGTATCGGTATTAAATTGCATATTAACGACAAAAACTTACATTTGTCAACGCATGAGTTCGTAATGAATGTACAGGAAAGCTGTGCTATTAGGTGAGACCGTCTCGCCTATAAATTATGTTCTCTATCTCTAGCGAGGACACCCATACATCCATAACACCACTATCAATTCAAATTAGAAGGAGTTGCTGTATCCCAAATTGGAATATCTTTAATTGCTATAAGAAACAACATCACGATGTGTAACTTATCTTCATTTAGTCATCAATCAAACAAGATTATTCATTGACTTTGATAATAAACGGATATCTGGCTCTAATTGTCTGAGTCAAAGATCAATGCCATAATTTGGAATACTATTCAGGCCATTGATTTTACTCTTATTTCAAATATTTGAGTTATAACGAGAGAGCGGGCGAGATAGAGAGGGGGAGGCGGGGGCGCTAAATCCACTCGACACAAACTGTGATTTCGGGACTTACATATGGTACCATTTTGTAAAAAAAAATTAATTCGCTTGTACGTCACCGGATGGTCTTTGGCAGTGGAGTGAAACCAAAATTCCACGAGTTTAGAGAGCCGACCATACTCGGGGTTCGAAACCCCGCCACTTGATTTAATCGTGGATCTTATTATCTATTTAAAGGGCTCTCGTTAGATTACTTGACCACCCAACATTCCTATAGAATATGATGTTAAACTATTATGTGGTTGGACCAGGGCGACCCAGCGTGATGGACAGAGAAAGAGAGAGAGAGAGAGAGAGAGAGATAGATGGGGTTTAACGTCCACTCAACACAACTGGGTCATAAAGGGACTAACATTTTTAATAATTCGCTTGCGCGTAGGGGTCTTTAGCAGTGGGAGGAAATCGGAGTGCCCGGAGAAGAACCACGAGGTTGAGAAGGCGCCCCTATCTCCATGACACAAAAGCTCACACCAGGGCTCGAAACCACAGCCACAAGCCAGAGGTGACCGGCCAGCTAGAGGTCGAAGCGCGGCACTCTAGACCCCTAGGCCAACCCAACCCCCAGCGTGATGGGCAACAGGCACACAGACATCTGTGATTTTCTTTATATAGAAGATGCGTGTCAGGGAGCAGTGTAGCCTCTCCAACCTCGTGGGGTTTCTCCGTGTCCTCCGGATTCCTCCCACTGCTAAAGACACTTACGCGCAAGCGGATTATTGAATTAAAATTTAACCAAAATACCTAATTTGAGTCGAGGAATAAAAACCCACCACTTGACTCAGTGACATACCCCATGACCTCCCGCGCACCTGACCCCTCAGACGTTAGGTTATGAAACAGCAGAAACTTACCCTATGACCTCCCGCGCACCTGACCCCTCAGACGTAAGGGTAATACACAGCAGAAACTTACCCTATGACCTCCCGCGCACCTGACCCCTCAGAATGAATGAATGAAATGGGGTTTAACGTCCTACGCTTAAGCACCGTACCTGGGCCAATTGAAGACGGGCATACGCCATACAGTGTGCTATGAGGGAATTTTTTGCCCGGGCAGCGGCGCTACGGCCTACTCTTATATCGAATTCCAACTGGTTTTTCGTTCCATCCGAACGACTAGGCAGCTGTCCTTGTCAGGCCCTCCTTCTGCATCACTGACAAGGGGAAATCACGCCGGAAAATCGAGATGAACTTTCTCGGCCAATGCAGGGATCGAACACTCAACCTCCAGGCTAGCGAACCAGCGCCTTATCCACTTAGCCACCGTGATCCCCCCTGACCCCTCAGACGTAAGGGTAATAAACAGCAGAAACTTTCCCTACGACCTCCCGCGCACCTGACCCCTCAGACGTAAGGGTAATTAACAGCAGAAACTTACCCTATGACCTACCGCGCACCGTACTCCTCAGAGGTAAGGGTAATAAACAGCAGAAACTTACCCTATGACGTCCCGCGCACCTGACCCCTCAGACGTTAGGGCAGTAAACAGAAGAAACTTACCCTATGATGAACAAGCACCCTGTCAAGTAAAAAGGAAATGAAATGTTTTGTATCAGAGTTGAAACTTAAAGCCCTAATACCACTTTTGTTGTAACTGAATAATATGCCCCAATCATTATTCTGGTCAACAAATTGTACTATTTTACAATATTCAAACTAATAAATGATACAAACTTCATCTTAACACACCTAATTTAAAAAATTGGAAAAATTCAACTACATGGTTTAAAAAGCTTTACGTAAACACTTTCAAATTCAACTTGGATTTAAACATATTTTCGAACCCTCTGGAAAAGTAAAATAGGATGAAATGGATAATTTACACAACAGGTAGGACACTCAAACCTCTAGTAGTTAGAATAAGGCTATTTTTTTTCTGGACATGTCAAGCCAGCAAGGGTGTTATTGTCCCTTTAATAAAGATCGCACAGGATACTTAATAGAGAAACGAGGGAAAGAGGGAGGAAGAAAATGGGGTTTAACGTCCACTCGACACAAACTAGGTCATTTCGGGGCTAACATATGATTTACTTTTATTTCAGTAATTCGCTTGCGCGTAGGGGTCTTGAGCAGTGGGGGGAGGACCCGGAGAAAACCCAGGCGACCTTCTCCTTTCCACATACAACCGGGTGAATGGAAACCACGTCGGTTGACTCAATGACAGACTTTGTGATACAGCGCGCACACGCTAACCATGTAGTCCCCCCCCCTCTTGGCTGTGTATCATAGTGACAAACTAATTGCTAGAACATTCCTGGCTGTGTTTCAACATGATCAACCTAATATATTTGCAAGAACGTATTACACTATCCCCACACCACAATCGTGTCGCTAACCACATTAATCTATGTATAGATCCATTAAAAGGAGCTAAATCGCTAACACTTGGGGCCTAGAAATTCACAACAGTGGGTCGCAACGCATATAATACTGTAATATGAATGTATATAAACTGATTTACATTCAATGGTTTCGGTTTTTACCCCATTTTCAAATCAGTTTTTTTCGGCGAAATAAGCCGCAATCTCAATCGAATGAATTTTTTTAGCGTCTAGTTATTCCAGACTACATAGCTCTGTTTAGTTTGGTGCAATGTATCTAGCCTCGTCCCTCGAGTCTCTCAATACAACTAGGGCTGAAACGCATTATGGTACACGATTCGTTACCAATGTTAAAAAATTTAATTGTCTGAAATATCGGATATCAGAAGCTCATCTTTTCCCGGTGAATTTAATTACATCATCAATGTTGATTTAAATTGACCAATAATTCGTGTTTTCGATGTCAAAGATTTTGGAAGATTTTGAGTTACGGACTTAGGTCCTTTAAGTATTTTATGCATTTTCATCGAGTGAGAATAAATATGTTTTGCTATTGTAATTACAACTGTATGTGAATCGTGATCATAAACTATGTATTTATATGTCTGTAATGATTCAGCTGTTGGATTTTTTAATTAATAACATCTTTGTTGAATTTGGAGGGGAAATATATCAGCAAGTGGTTGGCATCCCAATGGTCACCAACTGTGCACCTTTGCTTGCTGATCTGTTTCTCTATTCGTACGAAGCCGAGTACATACAGATGCTCGTAAAAACAAACAAACGATCAGTCCGACTTTTTAATTTCACTTATCGATATATTGATGATGTTTTAGCCCTTAATAATCCTAAATTTAGTGATTATGTAGACTTCATATATCCTGATGAGCTCGAAATTAAAAAAAAAACACTGACAGTGACAATTACGCTTCCTACTTGGATCTGCGTCTAGAATATGACAATTGCCATAAACTGAGTGTTAAATTGTACGATAAACGGGATGACTTTGACTTTCCGATTGTTAACTTTCCATTTATTAGTAGTAACATTCCAATATCACCAGCTTATGGAGTGTTTGTGTCTCAGCTAATTCGTTACACGAGAGCTTGTTCCTTTTATTCCGATTTTTTAAAGTAGATCGAGGCATTTGTCATCTAAACTTCAACTACAAGGATACTTGCGTACTATACTTATTAAGGCCTTTAAAAGGTTTTATGGCCGTCATATTGATTTTATTGGTAAATATAACGTGTCTCTCTCGGCTATTATTCTAGATATTTTTAATTGACACGTATACTGTTACTATCACCCTGATAATGTCTACTACGTCGTTAAGACAGTTCATCACGTGCATTTTGCATACTATAGTTCATTGGCCAATCATGCTATTTGACTGACATTTCGCCTAATAGATTGGATGCAGCTATGGCGGGTGTGGCGCCAGGCAGGGTAAGCTTACTCTCCCGGACACCTGTTACCACTGCTTGTCGTATTTTTGTACACGAGGAGCAGTCCATTTGCTGATTACACTATTTTGCTTGAATACACTATTTTGCCTATAACGTTTTTAGGACTTCGAATTCTGTCTTATGATTTGGATTGTTCGTACTTGGTTTTTATTTTATTAGTACGGGAAATGACTTTATATAAGCTCCGACTTGTTTACAGATCCAGTAATTATATATTGTATCTTTATAACATGTAAATATTGATCGAATAAATATTGTTTTAAAAAAAACGTATCAGTCAACTCACTACTAACTACAGATATTGTCATTGGTCTGGCTTAGTGGGTAAGACGCCGGCACGCTAGCCTGGAGGTCGGATGTTCGATCTCTGCATTGACCGAGAAAGTTCATACCAATTTTCCGGCGTGGTTTCCCCTTGTCAGTGATGCAGGATGGCGGATCTGACAAGGACAGCTGTCTAGTCGTTCGTATGGGACGAAAAAACGAGGTCCCGTGAACACATTGGCGTGTACGTAAAAGATCGCTTCGCTATTAGAATTAGATATAAGAGTAGGCCGTAGCGCTGCTGCCCGGGAAAACTTCCCCCTATAGCACACTGTTTGACATATGCCCGTCTTCAATAGCCCAGGTTAGGTGCATAACAGTAGGACGTTAAACCCCTGTTTCATTTCTTTCATGGTTCAACGTGTACGTAAAAAGAGTAGGTCGGCCAAGATTTCCATCATAGCACACTGTATAGCGTATGCCCTTCTTCATTATACTCGGAACGTTCATATGAAGTGTGGATGACACTAAACCAAGACGTGTTCGTAGAGAGCAGAAATTATATTGAAGTGAGGAAGAAGCCATACCAAATTTGCAATAATCACGCTTCTTACAGGTGTTTTCCCCACTACAACCGGGTCCTGACTTCAACCCAGGGCTTGTCGGGCATTTTTCTTACTTCAACCGGGTGCTTGGTGTATTCTCACGAAGCCGCAGTTACAGAGCGTGAACAAAATTAATCCTTCCCACGAAGGCGCAGATATCGACTTGTCGACTTTCGTTTAAAGAGAGGCATATTGTTATAAGGAACCATCTAACGGTGTTAAACATTTTATGAATCTGTCTTCCCTCTGAATGTTCTTCACCGACTGGCAGCTAATGTTTTTCTCACTTAAACCAAGTGTCCATCGGGTGCTTTGTTACCATGAATCCAGTGTCCACTCCGACCAGAACAGTAGACCGTTAAAGCCCATTCTATATCATTTTCTAACCGTAAATTCATTATCAATTTCAATAACGGCCGAGAAAGAAGCACTTGAATAAAAACCATTCCATTAACAGTTCGAAAGACCGGAAGTATTGTAATAAGGCTGCATGCTGAGAAATACCACACCACTTACACCACCAAATTATCCTCAAATGAAGATGTACTGTGCTCTTAAAAAATACTTAAAATCACAATTATTTGAAAGCTTGAACAAATTTAAACGTAGCGTTTCTAGTACAGCAATATATTAGAGGATTAAGTGTGGATTTCCATTATTCTAATCAGAGACGGAACTACTCAAGCTCTCTTAACAGGTCGACTAAACCTCGTAACATTTCAATCGGGCAATACCCCGGAAGTTTATGAAGTCACGGGTTATGAGAACATCTGTAATTCCAATGACACTAAACTTGATCATCTAACCTCAACTGGCGTGGTTGTACGTCACAAGGAGCAGGGTCGCCTTTGCAACCTCGTGGATCCTCCGGTTATCTCCCACTGCTAAAGAAAGACCCCTACGCGCAAGCGAATTATTGAAATACAATTAAACCATATGTTAGTCCCGAAATGACCTAGTTTGTGTCGAGTGGACGTTAAACCCCATCTCTCTCTCTCTCTCTCTCTCTCTCTCTCCATCTAACACAATCATTATCAAAGGTAGCTAACGTAATAATTCTGTCTCTTTTGTATTTTTGTATTATGATGTTACAATTCCAAGATGGCGACCGTGACGTCATGCTGAATTCCTGTTCCACCTTTTTAAAAGACGCACAAGGGAGAGGGGGGGGGATTGCCATCAATAAATGAACTACATCCAAGAAGAATTCGTAGGAAATAATTACTGGTCTTAATCCATCTCAATTCATGGATCTAGAGGGAAAATATTACTAGTCTTAACCATACCCACAGTGTGTCGAAACTAATCCTGTTGGTGCTGATATTGGCTTAGTGTGTAAACAATCCTAAAACTGAGCGGATGTAAATTGATTCTAAACTTTCTGTTGACACGGAGAAAGCGGATTATAGTTCGCGCGATTTCCTCGAGCAAACCAAATTAGGTAAAACTAAATTGGGTATAATTGGGTGTTAGGATATATCGCGCCAATATTGATTAGCAATGTGGTTCAGTCATGTAAATTGGCAATCATGTTTTTTTAACTACAACTAATTGTATTAGTGTACAAATGGAATAAGGTTCAACGTCCAACTGAAAGGGCTAAAGAAGACGGGGTACGCCATATTGAGTAAAATGGGGCAAATGGAATGAGGTTTAACGTCCAACTGAAAGGGCTAGAGAAGACGGGTATACGCCATATAGAGTAAAATGGGGCAAATGGAATGAGGTTTAACGTCCAACTGAAAGGGCTAGAGAAGACGGGTATACGCCATATAGAGTAAAATGGGGCAAACGGAATGAGGTTCAACGTCCTACATTGTGCACCGAAAGGGCTAACGAAGACGGGTGTACGCCATATAGTTGAAAATAGGGAAATTGAGACCGGACAGCGGCAATACAACCTACTCGACCCTCCCTTCTGCACCACTGACAGGGGTAAACCACGCAAGAAAATCCCGAAAAACTCTCTCGACCAACACTGGGAGCGAAGCCGAGATAGATCTCAAGGATAGCTAACTAACGGGCGTCTTACTCACTGAGCCACGGCGACTCGCGTGTTAGTTCACACAAGTCAATGCCAGGCATGTTGATCTGAAGCCGCGTTAGTTCAGTGAGTATGACAATGGTTAACCAAAATACACAAAGTTCGGATTAATTAACCTGATTGGTACAGGCCGTTCAACTCCATGACATTTATTCACTTCAAGTTCATTATTGTCTTTAAGCGGAATCGACCATCGTTAGCAAAGTCGTTGCAGAAAAGTAAGCCATGGTGATGAGACATTTCAACTTTGAATTGAACTATAGTGTGTTGTCATTAATTGGCATCTTCCCGTATATTCCGGTAATTTCAAACAGCCGAGGGGTTAAAACATGCAACAGATATTAAGACAAGTCAAACTTTATTTAATGAGATCCTACACAATATAGGAGAAATCTCCGGTTTATGGATTTTTACAATATCTAATAAAAAGTATATACATACTTAGAAATGTAATGACACACAGTGAGCTTTGAGGAAATTTGCCCAGATAGCGGCTCTACTGTTAATGAAAACCGGCATACGCCACACAGTGGGCACTCGAAAATTTTCCCAGATAGCGACTTTACCGCCTACTCTTATTGCAACTGCAAAGGGTTCTTTTACGGGGCTTCGGCAATCGTTTTATCCGAGAGATTAGACACTCACTATCCCTGTGTGGTCCTGGTCCTCCGTCTTGCACCACGAACAATGGGGTACTTTCTCGGACAATATACCCTCGCTTCCCTGGTATGCCGAGACGCAGTCAAAACAAGTTTGACAAGACATGCTGCAGCTGAAATGTGACTTTTAGCAGAATGTAGACAGGGAGAGAGAGAGAGAGAGAGAGAGAGAGAGAGAGAGGGGGGGGGGGGGGTTAACGCCCAATCGACACAAACAAGGTCATTTTAGGACTAACATATGGATTATTTTTTTATTACAATAATTCGCTTGCGTGTAGGGGTCTTTTAGCAGTGTAGGGAAACCGGAGGACCCGGAGAAAACCAACCAGGTTGGACAGGCAACCCTACTCCTTGTCACGTACAACGGGGGATTCAAAACCACGCCAATTGACTCAATGACAGACTTTATGATACAGCGCGCGCACGCCAACCATTCATCCAAGTCATACCCTCCTCCGTTCATCGGCGCCGCGGGAAGAAGATAAGCCCCCGAATGACCGCTCTTTCTATCGCGTTGCAATCCTATCTTGTTCCACAGATGCTCGATTGATGAGAGATCTCGAGAAAAGGCGGGCATTTTGATTCAAGAGGTCCTTTGAAGCACAAGCTGTATATGCTCGTGACCTTGAAGAAATCTGCACTTGCCCTTGGTACATAGATATGGCCATGTAGAGATGATTAGATTAGATCCATTTACTAAAGCCACATGCAGTTTGTCAGTATGTAGAGATGATTAGATCCATTTACTAAGGCCACATGCAGTTTGTCATGAAGAGATAGGTAGATCCATTTACTAAGGCCACCTGCAGTTTGTGAGTCTGTAGAGATGAGGATATAAACGCCGATAAATCAGGAAACAAATCGACCTGAATCATTCGGTTTACCAGAACCATTCACGTAAATCATATTGGGTGTAATGTTTAGCTTCACGGTACAAATAGTCCCGAAATGGCTTAGTTTGTGTCGAGTGGACGTTAAACCCATCTCTCTCTCTCTCTCTCTCTCTCTCTCGGGGGGTTCGGATGAACTTGTGGTCTAGCGTGCCGCGCTTCGACCTATAGCTGGCCGGCCATCTCTGGCTTGTGGCATGGAGATAGGGGCGCCTTCTCAACCTCGTGGGTTTCCTCCGGGCACTCTGGTTTCCTCCCACTGCTAAAGACCCCTACGTGCAACCGAATTATTAAAATAAAATTAAAACCGTATGTTAGTCCCGAAATGACCTAGTTGTGTTGAGTGGACGTTAAACTCCCATCTCTCTCTCTCTCTCTCTCTCTCTCTCCCTCTCTCTCTCTTTACGGTACAAAAATGTGGCCTTCGGGAGTTTCAATTTGTTTTATTGGGTTCGCACAGACCTGTTGTATATATATATATATATATATAATTGCAGATGTGTCATTTAATTGGATAGTTATTATTCTTTAGAAATTCCTACGAGATCAGAAATTACCATTTATCATGATTTAGTTTGGCATAAACCTATACGACACGTATTCATTAGTTTATTTAATTGTCGTAACACACAGGGGAGGGATACAATAGCGTGTATATTGTAAAACAAAACTCGAACTAAGGTAATGAAGCTGAAATGAAATGTGATTTAACACCCAACTTGTCTGAACAAGATGAGATAATGAAGATGGGCATACGGTATGCAGTCTGTCAGTTTGTGCCAGAGGGTAATAATGCCCGGTCAGCGGTACTGCGCCCTACTCTTATTTTGAATTCCAGATGCCAAGGTTTGACGAGACCTCTGTGTTTCATTGCATCAGAACCATTAGACGCAAAGTGAAACCACAACGGAACAATCCGAGGAACTCTTTCGGTCAACAACCGGAGCACACCTTGGTTAGCAAATCAGCGCCTTTACCCATTCGGCAAACCTCAACAGATTCCAGTACCCTACATCTAGCCTCGGTTGTGTGACGAAGTCCGCCATTGGAACTACTTTCAGGTTCCCGGATTATCAACGGCGTTGCCTGTGATGACGCATTTGAAGAATGTTTTAATATACAAAGATTTCAATGTCTGAAGGTATTTTTCTTTGAAGTTTATACGATTTCCTATAGACATGGACAAGTTGCTCTGAAAATCCTACACACTCTTCGAGGGAAGCCATTATGAAAACTTCTTTGTAAACCAGTGCCTCATCGCAATTGTATAGGCGTAGTTACATATCACTTACCGTCATACAGCCGAGCCTAGATGTAGGGTACCGGAATCTGCCTAGGTTTGCCGAAGGCGCCTTTACGAACATAGCTATGTAAAGTAATAAAAAAAAAAGACCATTTAGAACCAATTATACGTGACGTAAACAGCCGGGACATGAAACGGGACGAAGTAGTATGATTTTTATTTAGTTTAGTGAGAAATACTGTTTGCCGGAATATTTACGAAGTATTGTAGGTTAAAGGAGCTAAATCGCTAACATTTGGGACCTAGAAATTGACAAAAGTGGGTCCAACGCATATAATACTGTAATATGAATGTGTATAAACTGATTTACATTCAATGTTTCCGTTTTTTCCCCAATTTCAAATAAGTTATGTTCGGCGAGAAAAGCCGTACATCATCAATGTTGATTTAAATTGGCCAATAATTCGTGTTTTCGATGTTAAAGATTTTGGAGGATTTTGAGTTACGGACTTAGGTCCTTTAAGTGGGACGAAAACCCGAGATCCCGTGTGTACATTGGTGTGTACGTAAAAGATCCCTTGACAGTTGGACTTCGATGTGCACAATTCCCCTCATAGCACACTGTATGACAAATGCCCGTCTTCATTAGCCCAATCAGAGCGGAACAGTAGAACGTTAAAGCCCATTTCATATCATTTTTTAACGGCAAGTTATTATCAATTTATATAACGGTCGAGATAGAAGTACTTGAAGAAAAACAAATCCATTAATAGTTTGAAATGCCAGAAGTATTGTACTTAGGCTGTAATACTATAGTGGTTATTTTAGCTCTATGAAAGATTCTGTGTTTAATAATAAATATATTGAAGTGGTTAAACAAATGGGTAACAACGAGAACTGAGTTAAGTAGGTATTTTGCAATATTCATCATTGTTACGCTAACTCACAGACGTAATCCTTGAGTGGCACTTAGTGATTGAGCACATTAAAAAACACAACACAATTTATATGGAAAACATTTTATACCTGGGGCCTGTTTCACGACATTTTAACTTAAGATAAAATCCAAATTTTAGTACATACTTAAATCTGATTGGCTAAGCGCTAAAATCAATCTAATACTATCCAATCGAATGACTAAAATCGGATTTTATCTTAGTTAAAATTTCGTGAAACAGGCCCCTGATGACAATAAGAGGCTCAAGAGGACACGTGTCAAAACGTCGTGCTATATGTGTATAAACCAGTGATGGTTTTCCATGAAAATTGTGTTGTGTTTTTTTAACTCACAAATAGTTATGTCATCATCAATTGCTCGAAGTAGGGCACTATCGTCCATTAATCTCGTGCACAGATTAGTCCAAGTAAATATAATAATGTTGACATAAAACGGTGCCCCATACGAAACACTTACCCAAAACTCTCCCGCCAAAAGGCAAACCCTAGTAACTCACTTTTTTAAAAATAAATTTGAGTTAGGACCAAATTTGTAGTTACTATAGGGTATGTGCTTCCTGTTGTTATATTAGATATTCCAATCTTTTGATTTTGTAAGCAGTCACACTCATGACACAACCTAGCAACTTCCTTCATTTGCCTAGTATACTACAGAAAAACCTAGTAACTCGATTGTCAAATCATGGATAAGCTCGGGGTTTAATATTCATTCATTACGTTTCCTTTGTTTTCTCAAAATAAGTAAAAAGTGAGTTACTAGGTTTTGCCTTTTGACGGAAGAACTGGCAATGCTCTAATAGCTGACACATCTATACTTTCTATATAAGAAAGAGCTATTTCAAATTTCCCTTCATTATTTTTTTTTTTTTTTTTTTTTTTTTTTTTTTTTTTTTATTTTAAATTTATTTAAGTAAAGATACATTACAAAACTATATAATACAACAAAATATACATTACAATACAACACACAGTACAGTACAATATAATACAATACAATACATAAAGAAAAACAAAACCCTCCCCCCCCCCCAAAAAAAAACAAAAAAAAAACAAAAAACAACAACCCCCCCCCCCTCCCCCCAAAAAAACATACATTACATATTGATATTATAAATTCATTTCCAATATACGTGTCCAATTACTTCTACTCTCGTTATGAATATTATTTTCTATATTAGCTATGTGTTTTATAAGTGATATATATGTATTCTTTTGCGGAGTACTATTTTTAATTTTTTCGCAGTAGATATAATATTTAGTTAAGAATAAAAGATGGTTTGTTATGGTCCAGTCTGACCTATTAAGAAAAGTGTTTTGGTCAAAAAATCCAAAGTGAATATTTTTCCTATTCAAAACGATTTCTATATCTAATTTATTAATTAGTTTATGAAATTCAGACCAAATTTTACTAGAGTAATAACAGTAGTAGAAAAGATGTTCAATATTTTCAATGGCGGCACTGCAGAAATCACATAAGCTAGAAGATTTTAATTTCCATTTGTGTAAAGTGTCATTTGTAAATATTATATTATGTAGATACTTATACTGAAATGTTCTAAGTTTCGTGTCCGGTAGAATTTCATAAATTAATTTAAAATATTTATAAAAATCATCGATAGTGATGACGTCATTTATTGACATCTGCCATTTTGAAATCGATGTTGGTTTAGTGAGTTTTTCTAGGATTAATTTATTGTACACATCTTTAGATCTAATTTTACAGATTGAATTATTGTATATTATGTTTATTATTTTATTAAGATAGTTACAAATTGATGTCGGGCTAGGATTATAGATACAAGTGGAAAGGTTTAACAGCTTTCCTATTTTCGACTTGATACCTTGAAAAGTTAATTTATTTTGTTCACTGTTGTAATTATCAGTATTTAAATCTTTTACATATACAATATTATCATTTAATAGATTTGAATTATATATTAGCTTGTTGTTTATTATTATATTTCTATTATTCCAAATAAGTTGATCTTCAAGATTATCACTAGTATCAATGTGTCTTGTAAATACATCTTCCCAGTTTTGATAGAGATTTTTATAGAATGTTGGGAGTTGTATTAATGTCGATTTATAGTTACACATTGGCAATATATGTCCACCGTACTCTTTTAGCATAAAGTTGTATAGTACTTTCCAAGGTTGTTCTGTTTTATCATCTACAATTTTCTTTATCCAGAATATACATTGCGCCTTTAACATTGATTCAATATCAATCATTTTAAGTCCACCTTTTTCATAGTTTTGAATTAATATGTTTCGTTTAATTTTTATCATTTCCATCCCAGATAAATTTGTATACTATTCTGTTAAATTCTTTAATTAAATTAACGGGAATTGGTATTGATAGTGAAGGATATAAAATTTTAGGAGTGGCAAATGTTTTTACAATCTGTATTTTTCCCATTAATGATAGACATCGATTGTTCCATTTACTTAATGTTTGCTCGATCTCTTGATATTTATCGTTGAAGTTTAATTTAAATGATATATTTTCATCATAGGAAAAGTATATTCCTAATATTTTGATATGATTTGTACATATTTTAATTCCGAGAGATTTGATTTCTTCATCATTATTAAAGTTTTTAAAATTTAGATTATATATTTCAGTTTTTGATAAGTTGATTTCTAAACCTGAAATTTTATAAAATAATTTTAAGACCTCAAGTAGATGTCTTGCAGATTTATAATCTCTTAAAAATACTGTCACATCATCAGCAATTTCCCTTCATTAGGGAAGACATCATGGGGGCTTCCTATACTAGTGAGCCATACCGTTAGCCGCCTCGTCTTACAGTCCGGGATAACGACTAAATGTAGGCTTTTGTCAGTCTCTGGTTCGAGGCCGGGATAGAGACCTGTCGTTAGCCGCCTCGGCTTACAGGCCGGGATATCGACTTATTGCAGGGTTCTTGGGACGTACTGTCGATATCATGCGGGATTCTTGGGACGTACTTTCGGTCTCTGGTTCGAGGCCGGGATAGATTCCTGTCGTTAGCCTCCTCGGCTTACAGGACGGGATACGCCGACAACACGTAAGGTTCTTGGGACGTACTGTCGGTCTCTCCGTCGAGGACGGCATAGAGACATGCCGTTAGCCGCCTTGGCTTACAGGACGGAGTACTCGTCATCATGCTGGATTCTTGGGACGTACTGCCGGTCTCTCTGGTTCGAGGCCGGGATAGATACCTGTCGATAGCCTCCTCGGCGGGATACGTCGACAATACGTAAGGTTCTTGGGACGTCTGTCAGTCTCTCCGTTCGAGGACGGCTTAGAAACATACCGTTAGCTGCCTCGACTTACAGGACGGAGTACGTCGACATCATGCGGGATTCTTGGGACGTACTGTCGGTCTCTGCGTTCGGGGACGGGATAGAGACATGCCGTTAGCCGCCTCGGCTCACAGTGCGGGATACGCCGATATCATGCAGGGTTCTTGGGACGTACTGTCGGTCTCTGGTTGTTCGAGGACGGGATAGAGACATGCCGTTAGTCACCTCGGCTTACAGGCCGGGATACTGACTTAATGTAGGGTTCTTTGGACGTACTGTCGGTCTCTGCGTTCGGGGACGGGATAGAGACATGCCGTTAGCCGCCTCGGCTTACAGGGCGGCATACCGACTTAATGTTGGGTTCTTGGGACGTACTGTCGGTCTCTGGTTCGAGGCCGGGATAGAGACAATATGTTAAACTTAGACTGTAGATATTTCAGAAACTCATAATGTACTATAATAGATGTTGTAGTTTCTTGTATTTCAAATAGATATAAACTTAGTCCCGAAATGACCTAGTTTGTGTCGAGTGGACTTTAAACCCCATTTCTCTCTCTCTATCGTCTCCCCCCCTCTCTCTCTCTCTCTCTCTCTCTCTCATTCATATATAAACATAGTCGTAAGCCAACAAAGTTAATTGATCAAATACACAACGTGGAAGTCAGAGTTTATATAATTCAGCTGCACGCTGCGAAATAACACGCGTCTAAGAAAACAAAATTATCGTTAATGAAGATGTACCGAGCTCTAAATACATACTTAAATTCAGAAATATTTGAACGGTTAAACACATTTAAACAGATTTTAAAAGGTTAACTCGTTGTGACTTTTATATTCACGGCAATTGTATAGCTGATTTAGGAACTGGGCGCCTTAAGACTGCTATTAAACATCAATTGCTCACAAGTAAAATTTTGAATTTAATGCGACAGCGCGATTTCCATAAAAGTAAGAAAAACGATACCGAATAAAAAGAATGTCGAAATAGTTTAAAAAACAATGATTCGTCAATCTTAATCGAAGTACCTCCAGAATCTGGTCGGAGATAAGAAACATTCTAAACAAATAACCTAATACTATTGATCAAAAGACATAGAAATTACTATGTTTTGATTTAGAAATTCTCGCTTTAACCGTTAAGAAGTTGCTTTTACGGTGAATTTGACTTCCAAAACACTCAATTGTTATTCCAGATTATATACGTGATATTTTTGTTTGTCTTTAATTGTTAAAAATACGTCATTAATTTATCCTTGTATACTTAAACTGACAAGAAAAAAAATCATTTGTTCCTAAAACATCGGAACCGTGACGTTTCAAAAGTCAATGCGATTTTATATCCATCAATACAATAAACCGTTCCAATCTGCCATAATTAGGACGTACTTCTGTGCTTTGGTCGCCATCGTACTAAATTGTATTACCCAATCCTGTTTTTGACTTGATTAAAGTGCACATAAGGTCAACGGGCGACATTTGCTGTACTTGCAGCAATTGGTTACCATATGCACATTATCGCAAGTTCAGAACAATCTGATCATAATTAAACCATAATTAGGATGTACTTCTGTGCTTTGGTCACCATCGTACTAAATTGTATTACCCGATACTGTTTTTGACTTGATTAAAGTGCACATAAGGTCAACGGGCGACATTTTCTGTACTTGCAGCAATTGGTTACCATATGCACTTTATCGCAAGTTCAGAACAATCTGATCATAATTAAACCATAATTAGGATGTACTTCTGTGCTTTGGTCACCATCGTACTAAATTGTATTACCCAATCCTGTTTTTGACTTGATTAAAGTGACGATTATTAGTTATTATTTTATAAAGCATCCAATGATCACATTGTTTATCACTCAGCTTAAAGGAGCATTATACAAAATTAGATAAAGAGATGGCGTTTAATAGTAGTTTTTAAAAAAGGGTAATGTAAAGGAAATATGTTGAAAATTTCAGCCAAATTACTTCACTCTGAACCGAGATATGCTCGTTATAGTAACACTGTAGCATCGATTATCATTGCTACCGTTGTTGCGATAATAAACAAACACGTCAGTCCAATTGTCTTTGTTACCATTGTTACGATAATCAACAAAGTCTTGATTATCCATTTTAACGGTTAATCACGAACAGCCGTTGAATCGCAGATCGAATTTAAATCTGTTTTGAGCAAGTTTTGTTGTCATTTGCCTATATCTCGAATATTTTCTAATTACATTGACTCCAAACTAAACTGTACATAATAAACCAATTCCCATTGGTGAAACCTAACCGTTAATTTATATGGTTTGATTAAACTGAACTGCTATGCGAAATTGCTCTTCGTTTTATAAGGTCATGGTACTCGAATATTAAAAAATAATGTTTGGTAAGACAAGATTATGATTTCAGTGTTCCACTCTTCACTATTTGTAGCATAATTACTTCTTTCCATGCAAATTGTGATGAAATGTGTTGAAAACTTTGCAACTGAACCTATTTTTACTTGCCATAAGCCTCGAATGGTGTGTCAATTGCAGCCGTAGAGAGGAATTATCACGGCTATAAATATTAGCTAGTTTCACCCTTTTTTTTAACAAAGTTATGAAACTGACTCAACAATGCGATTCGTTACTCGACGGCGAAAACATCGCGATCGGATATTGTAACATTTATAATTGCAAAATTGACGTATATCTCATCTCCCTGGTCAGATTTGATATCATCCATTTCTAACCTTGCTGTCAGTACAGTTATATTAGGTAATAGACATAGACTTCGAGGGGTGTTCCCACTTTGTCGGCAGGCCTTGATGTTAAAATTTGCCGCTAATCCAGAGGTAATCCTAATTTGTTCAAGTTCTTGAATAATATATTGCGCAGATTCTATTATCACAGGTGTACGATCTGTATTCCGTGAGATTTCTTTTCACGAACTGATAATATCAAAGGCAACGTTGTTCAGATATAATAGAGTAGCATGGTAAAATTACCGTAAAAGATGTTGTCAATGAACCTTAGAAAATCGTAGTATTTGTTGATTCTGGGTTTAAACTGTCAATTTCACGATTTCCTGATTGAATACCGATAGAAGTTAAAGCTGTACTCCGATTACAAAACTACTGAAATAATTAAATAAAAAAAGTAAAAAGCCCGAAACAATCGCTATACTTGTTTTCAACATGACGACTGATAAGGGCGTTGCCTTTTTTCAATTTTATTTCTGTAGTTTTGTTATTGGAGTTCAGCTTTAATGATTGCCATTCTCCCAAGCAGTGTTAACCTTATCTTACAGCTAATCGGGCAACTTCATTGATTTACGATTTGCTGACGGAAAACGATATGGCAAGACATGAGTATTAATAGATTCGCCTTTGTTTATCTGCTCTTCGGTAACACCTGTAAAAATGGACATGGTATCAAAGATGCCTTCCCGGGTACAAACGTTGTGAATTGACGATATATGTGGACCAAAAACATATTCTAAGTAACCAATCTATCAAAAATTTGCTTCAATTCCCTTTCAAACCTTTGCTTTCGTCGTGGATACCCATAGCTATAAGTAAGCCGTTGTTAGACGCAATGTCTGCAAACCTAACTTCATTTTGGGAGGGTCCATTTTTCAGAATGTATCCTTTATACTTACTGTACATTTACCATACTTACTGAGGCCTAAGTAAATTCTTAGTTATTTCTCTCTACTTCTTTTTAGACCGTTTAATCGCAGAGTCTTTTGTACGTTGACAACACTCAATGTCCCCCAAACCGCCTAACCATTTGAGCAAGAAATAACAACTGCTCCCTGACCTTAGCTAGCAGACAATAAGCCAGCAGAACCTGTTTGGTTGCTAGTTAGTGATTCCCTGACAATATTGCCCAGTGCTTGCCCCATGGGAGTTTTTCGCGTAATCCAGTATTTTTCTAGTAAGATTGGATGTCTATACTTTGCATATATACCAAATTTGACATACTTTTATTGGAAATAACCACCCGATAAATACTTTGCTGGGAACCCAACTTTAAAGGTTCATCATCTTGTACAGGGTTAAACGAAGAATTTCCCGATATCGCCGTGTCAGCGTGTAGAGATGGTTAGATCCATTCACTAAGGTCACCTGCAGTTAGTCAGTATGTAAAAAAGACTGAGAGAAATGGGGTTTAACGTCCACTCAACACAACTAGGCCATTTCGGTACTAACATATGGTTTTAATTTTATTTCAATAATTCGCTTGCGCATAGGGGTCTTTAGCAGTGGGAGGAAACCGGAGTGCCCGGAGGAAACTCCCGAGCTTGAGAAGGCGCCCATATCTCCATGCCACATACGCTCACACCAGGGCTCAAAACCACAGCCGCAAGCCAGAGGTGGCCGGCCAGCTAGAGCTCGAAGCGCGGCACTCTAGACCACTAGGCCATCCCGACCCCCAGTATGTAATGATGGTTAGATATATTTACTAAGGCAACCTGCAGTCTGTCCGTATTTAGAAATGGTTAGATTCAATTACTAAGGCAACCTGCAGTCTGTCAGTATTTAGAAATGGTTAGATCCAATTACCAAGGCCACCTGCAGTTTGTCAGTGTGTAGAAATGGGGATATAAACGCCGATAATATCGGGTCACAAATCTATCTAAATCATTCGGCTTACCAAAACGATTCACATAAATCAAATTCAGTTTTCCGTGTGCTATCTTGGATGTGGTGTTCAGCGTTATAGCACCGAAAGTTGGCCACTGGGTAATATAAATTCCTTTGAGATCGGAAATTGAAACTTGTTCTGTCAGACCTACTGCATATATATTGCAAATGTGTAATATTAATTGGACAGTTATTATGCTATAGAAATTCCTACGAGATCAGAACTTACCATTTATCATGATTAAATTTTAACATAATCCTACCAGGGGGAAGGCTACAGTTACAATTAAAAACAGAATAGCGTGTATATTGTAAAACAAGACTCGAACTAAGGTAATGAAGCTGAAATGAAATGTGATTTAACACCCTAGTTGTCTGAACTAAATGAGATAATACAGATGGGCATCTGGCATGCAGTCTGCACCAGAGGGACATTTTGCTCGAACAGCGGTAATATACGCTTTACCCTTAATTTGAATTCCAGCTGCCAATGTTTCTTATACGTGCATATGGGACCGCTCTGTTGTATCGCACCTGTGACATAAGACGCTGCACCACACCCAAGGGAAAACCACGCCAGAAGAATCCGAGGAACTTTCTCGGCCAACACATTGAGCGAGCCCGTGACCATCTTGGTGAGCAAGTCAGCGCCATAATCCTCAGAGCCATGTAGAGTTATAAAATTTAATTTACCCGCCCCTTTAAAACCCAGAATTTAACGAATTTAAGATATGCTATCGCTAAAAAGCTTGGATCATTTCATTTAACAACCAATTTTGTCCCATACCACATGAGATGGCGTATGTTAGAAATGGTTCCACTAATGACGTTTTCAACCTTACTCCAGCCGCAGTAGTGGTTTACTCTACAAAGTTCCTTCGCGCAAGTTTTTTTTAGTCAAATCACTACAAAAGGTTACTGACCCAAAACAGTACTGCACATAGCTTAACATAATTATATTATAATAAATCAATTCCCATTGAAATAAAAGTGAAGCCTTGTCGCATAATTATATGATTTGATGAAACCCAACTACTACGCGAAATCTCACAGCGGCTTGCGTAATACGTCATTACAAGAAACATCTCTATGCAAATGTAGAAAAACTGCCCGGTAACTATTTTAGTGTTCGAGTCTTCACTATTTTTCATAGAAGTACAAAACTGTAATGATATTTGTTGATAATTGTGTGTTTGGGCCTATTTGAGCTTTTGTAAGGGGTTTTCTCAGACTGTATCAATTGTAAGGGGTCTTCTCAGACTGTATCAATTGTAACGTTAAACCAGTGTAACGTTACAAGTATTTTAATGACAGTCTTCAGTAGGCGTGATGGTATAGAAAATCAAGACATGAAAGATCATTAAGTTTCACTAAATTTCAATAATTATATTATTTTAAAGGAATATTTACGGTTCGTCTTTCTTTTTTTAATGTCACCAAGGTAAACCAAAGAAAGGGAGTGAGAGAGAGCGAGAGAGAGAGGGAAATTGGGGTTTAACGTCAACCCGACACCAACTAGGACATTTCGGGACTAACATATGGTTTATTTCAGCAATTCGCTTGCGCGTAGGGGTCTATAGCAGTGGGAGGAAGTCGGAGGACCCGGAGAAAACACACGTACAATAACCTAAACCACGCCAGTTGACTCAATGACAGACTTTTATGATACAGCACGCACGTGCTAACCATTCGGCCATCAACCCCCCCCCCCTCCTAAATCAAATTTGTATTTCTCACTTTAAACCAAAGTGAACCAGAAGAAAGATCTCACTAAAAGCAATAAAAGCCCTAAGGACATTTTAATTAACCTGTTTACTGTACAGTATACATCAACAACTTCTTACATTTCACTTCCTGTTATCTGAATCTTATTAATACTGTATTTCGTTTCAGTTACTTCGCGCGTTCACAATTTCTTTAACTAACCTAAATAGATCTCTGTCCTAAACAGCCGCCATATCCAGAAATTAGTATACTGTTTTGTAATGCGGTTCTGCTCCGTTTCACACGCAGACTAAATAAACGTTATAGATTTTATTAAATGGAAGTAGAATAAACACGTAACAAAATCCTCGAAGTATGCTGAGGAATTTCGACTAAAATCGTCGATTATGGGCTTAAAATGTCGGTCAATTAGCTTAGTGTCTGTTCGCAAACGGAGCTAACTGTAGACAGACAGCCTAATTAGTATGGCTGTGAAACTCGGGGTAAAAAGGCGGAACATCTGGCCAAATATGCATGAAAATATTTATTACCAGGATACAGATGTAGAAGGCCTTGTCAAATAAAACAAAACCAAGTACGAACAACCCAAACCATTAGCCAAAATTCGAAGTCCTAAAACAGTGTCTAGGTAAAATAGTGTAATCAGGCAAAATAGTGTAATCAGCATATGGACTGTTCATCGTGTACAAAGAATGGCTCATATAGAGTAAAGAATAGTTACAGTTTTAGTGAGCAATTGGCGCCTCAGTTTTGTTCAAAATTTCTTCAAAGTTTGGTCTGATATGAGACGGACACACTCTCGTTTCTTCTTCCCCTGTACGTAATCAAGGAAACGCCCTCATTTCGTCTTCCCTTGTACGTAATCAAAGACACGCCCTCATTTTGTCCTCTCTTGTACGTCATCAAGGACACGCCCTCATTTCGTCTTCCCATGTACGTAATCAAGGACACGCCCTCATTTCGTCTTCCCGTGTACGAGATCAATGACACGCCCTCATTTCGTCTTCCCTTGTACGTAATCAATGACACGCCCTCATATCGTCTTCCCTTGTACGTTATCAAGGACGCGCCCTCATTTCGTCTTCCCTTGTACGTCATTACTCACGCTTTTTGTTTATCGTGGTGTTTAACATTGAGAAGCTTTTCACAGATATAAGAAGTTGAAAATTGGAATACAATTTTGAATACTCCTCTTGAATTGTTAGTCCTGAAATGGCCTAGTTTGTGTCGGGTGGACGTTAAACTCCATTTCTAGGCTGGTAATTGTAATAAAATGTTCGATACTCCTCTTGAATTGTTAGTCCCAAAATGACGTAGTTTGTGTTGCGTGGACGTTAAACCCCATTTCCCACTCTCCCCCTCTTGAATTGAAATCCAAAACGATTCTATTGGCAGAGTCGAATTTTAAATTTCAACCCCCGGTCAGCACTGTCAAGATTGGTCGCATTATTTTTGTTACGTCTTTTTTGTAAACCATTTTAGTGAAGCCTGTAACACAACAGGCCAGGGACTGTACAGCGCAGTGGACGCTTACGGCTGGCCCCCGGGTCCATTCACTTGATTTGATGATTGTTTAATTTTTTTTGCAGTGTCTATTTTCTGTCTTGTCCACAGGTTTATCTTGTATATTCTTGTTTTGCGTGTGGTGCAGTCCTCTTGCACTTACTACTAGAGAGGGTGGTTAAAATTCGTCTTCATGAAACTCATGTTCAACGTTGGAAGAATGATTTATGAAAGGATCTCTAATCCAATCACCCTTTTCTGTCTCTAATGACGAAAAGAACTTGTCTAAACGTTTGTCAAGGGCTGACAGATGAGTAGCCATTTCTGTAAGGCAGAATTAACGCAATAAAGGAAAGCTCTAAGCTTCCCACTGATCGCTCCTTTTGAGTGACATCACTTTTCATCCAGATTTTCACCAGATCAATTAACCGTTCAGAACTTGCTTATACGGCGAATTTGACTGTCAAAACACTAAATTGCTATTCCAGAAATCCTTACGAGACACTTCTATTTTTGTTTTTCTTTTCTTGTTATAAATACGTCATTAATTTAACCTTTTATGCTTAAGATGACATTTGAACGTTCTTTTGTTGTTGAGTTGTTTTTGTTTTTGTACGGAAATAACATTTTAAAAAAAACAACACTTTTATTGAATAACGGGGATCACGGTGGCTAAGTGGATAAGGCGCTGGTTCGCTAGCCTGGAGGTTGAGTGTTCGATCCCTGCATTGGCCGAGAAAGTTCATCTCGATTTTCCGGCGTGATTTCCCCTTGTCAGTGATGCAGAAGGAGGGCCTGACAAGGACAGCTGCCTAGTCGTTCGGATGGGACGAAAAACCGAGGTTCCGTGTACAAATTGGAGTGCACGTAAAAGATCCCTTGGCAGTTGGAATTCGATATAAGAGTAGGCCGTAGCGCCGCTGCCCGGGCAAAATTTCCCTCATTGCACACTGTGGCGTATGCCCATCTTCAATTAGCCCAGGTACGGTGCTTAAGCGTAGGACGTTAAACCCCATTTCAATCAAATTATTGAATAACAATTACTATGGTTTATTTCACTGGTACGTTACAACAAGGTTTCACAAGTCGATATCAAGCATATACACAAACAAATAAATAATGAGAAAAAAATAAGAGTATATATACAAACATGAGTGAGAACTATCCAATGGAATGCTAGAGACTGAGCTAACAATTAAGCCTTTGGGAATAAAGTCACTGTTTCTACATCTCATTAAGAAAGTCACGCTGTTGCATGCACGTATAAACTTATCCTCACTTTTACATATTTGAATAATAAGGTTGACAGCCACATCTCCATATTGATGTTTAATATATTCTTTGAATGGCATTTAGTAATTGGAACATAATCAAATAAAAGTGTTATTGTCTCTTTAAGTTGTTTTGTGTCCAAGGGTAGGAGTGTGTTGGGGATGATATTCTGATCCTTTAACGAATCCGTTACACCATTTCACCATCAGCAACAAAATGCACTGAGAACATGTCCACCATCAGCAACAGAACCACAACGGGGGCTTTCGTGTCGCTCCGGTGGCTAGGGTGGCTTGATGAGTATTGCGCTGACAGAGGAAGTTCCTAGGGATGTTCCAGTCCCGTTTCTGCTTGTCAGTGATGCAGGACAAATGGTCATAGTACCACTGTCATCAAATTTTACCTAATGGCACTGATCACGGCGGATGTCCATTTTTATTTGATCATAGTACTATTGTCAATCAAACTTTACCTTATAGCACTGATAACGGCGGATGCCCATCTTCATTTTTTCATAGTTCCGTTGTCAGTCAAACTTTACCTTCATACCACTTATAACGGCGGGTGTCCATCTTAATTTGCACGATTAGTGAAGATAAGAAAAACGTAAAACCCGCGACGTCTCAGGAAACGATTAAATCGATATCAGTAGCATAGCGGCCGAATCTGTTTGAGAAATTAGCGGAACAAATTAGTTTGGCTGTCTCAATCAGCCAGTGTTCCAAACGTCAATTTACTATCATTCCATATAGTTTGGATACGGTTTACACACAACGTTAAGTTCACTAAGTGAATTATAGCCCGAGATTATGTCTAATGTGGCGTGTAGGCCAGTATGGTGATTGTAACAAATACACAGAAATTCTATTTTAGCCCGTGTAAAACGTTCCGCTGAATTTATTTCTAACTTTACAATGTGTTTGATAAGTCTGGCATTTTCCAGTCTTCTCTTTCTCGTTGACCCGTCCAGTTGTTAATATGAAGGTTTTGATGTACATAAAGCCCCACTGTTGATCTGCCGCCTAGCATCCACACAATAGACACGTTAGCATCTTTCTAAAGTTCCATAAAAACTGTACTTTTGACTGAATGGTCAGCGTGCGCGCGCTGTATCTTAACGCCTGTCATTGAGTCAACTGGCGTGGTTTCGAATCTGCGGTTATACGTGGCAAGGAGTAAGGTCGGCTGTCCGGCCTCGTGTGTTTTTGCCGGGTCCTTCGACACAAACTAGGTCATTTTGGGACTAACATATGGTTTAATTTTATTTCAATAATTCGTATGCGCGTAGGGGGTCTTTAGCAGTGGAAGGAAACCGGAGGACCCGGAGAAAACCCACGAGGTCGAACAGGCGACCCTACTTCTTGTCACGTACAACCACACCAATTGACTCAATGACAGGCTTTATGATACAACGCGCACGTGCTAACCATTCGGTCATCCACCACCCCCATTAAAAATAACATTTTCTAGACAGCGACTATCACAAGGTGATACCATATTACCCAGTTATTTCAAAACAGAGAAAGAGAGAGAAATTGAGTTTAACGTCCACTCGACACAAACCAGGTCTTTTCAGGACTAACATATGATTTAATTTTATTATTTTAATAATTCGCTGGCGCGTAGCGGTCTTTAGCAGTGGGAGAAAACCGGAGTACCCCAAGGAAACCCACGAGGTTGAGAAGGCGCCCTTTCTCCATTCTACATACACTCACACCAGGGAGGTTACAAAAACTAGCAGAGATGTAATCAATACATAGTTTAATGTCGGCTGTTTATTCAGCCCCTCCCCCCCCCTGCACATTTTTATATCTTTATCTTCCGTTAATCAATGAAGGTTTCGATCACTTTGAACCTCAGACAGAATGTTACATAGTGGCAGATGATATAGTACACCAATCCGCAGCATGTCATTTCCCCCAGCTTCCAGAAGTATTAAGTATTGGGGAGCAATAATACGATAAATCTGAATGCAAGAGGATCGACACAATTGAAAGACCGTGGGTGGGATTGGATGGAAAAAAAATCGACTAAAAAGAGGGATATGGTGTGCATATCTCTTGTCCACCAGTACTACTGACTACGGCCCTCGCTGTCTAAATGAAGGATGAATTGAAAACATCATACTACGTCATCATGGGAAATGTCACGTAAGGAATCGAAACCTCGTTGGTTGACTCAATCACATACCGTACGATACAGCGCGGGCGTGTACTTTCTATCAGTAGATGAACTACATTCAGGAGTTCAGAGAAAATAATTACTGGTCTTAATCCACTTCAACAACGGTATATAATCCTATTGGCGTTAATATCGGCTTGTTTGAAAATAGCTGTCTATATAATCTTAAAATTGAGCGGAAGTAGATTAATCTCGAACATTCTGCTGACACAGAGAAATCGGATTAAAGTTCGCCCGAACAAACCAAGCTACATCAAACAGAATTGGTATAATTGGGTCTTACATATAGCAAGAGTATTATTATTTATTATTATTATTTATAAGTGTTTATATAGCGCCATTTCCACAAAAGTGCTCAATGACGCTTTACAATAAAGACAATATAATATTTAAAAAAAATGACAAAACAAATATAAGATTAAAACATAAAAAAGTAATCATATACATAAAAATTGAGTAAAAGGAAGTAATGGATAAAACATAGACAAAACAAATATACTGAATAAGATTAGACATAAATTTTGAGTAAAAAGGACGAAATGCTTAAAATATAAATATAATTATCACAGCGTTGATTAATTAAAAGCCCTATTAAACAAGTGAGTTTTTAGAGAAATCTTAAATGATGATAGAGAAGTACAAGACCTAATGGAATGAGGAAGTTTATTCCATAGTTTGGGGGCAGCAACCTCAAAAGCCTTCTCGCCGAAACTGACGAGATTTGCATTTTTCTCTATAAGCAGAAGATTGTCATCGGAAGATCGTAATTGTCGACGAGGTTCATAAAAACATAAAAGATTACTAAGATAAATAGGTGCCATGTTATTTATACATTTAAAAACTAATAATAAAATCTTATATTCGATTCTAAAAATGATAGGAAGCCAATGTAGTTTATATAGAATAGGTGTAATATGATCCCTATAATATACTGTTCCAGAAATAAGGCGAGCAGCTGAGTTTTGTAATTTTTGCAGTTTATCAAGATGTTTGAGGGGTACACCGTACAGTACAGAATTAAATGAATCAATACGTGAAGTAACTAATGAATTTATAAGTGTTTTTGTGGCATCAACTGACAGATATTTACGTATTTTAGCTATGTTTCTTAAATTAAAATAACCTATTTTGCATATGTTGTTTATGTGATTTTCCAAAGAAAAATTTGAGTTAAAAATTACACCAATATTTCGGGCTGATTGAGAAGGGACAATACCGCTATCTCCTGATAGTATTGACAGATCGAAGTTTAACTTTTTTCTGTGTTGTACTCCTAAATTCCCCTTTTCACTCGATTGACACTATTTTCGGAATTGGGAGAATTCAATTCCAGAACGTTCAGTCGACTACGCCCTATATCACCACAGTCAGATTCCCCCCCCCATTCATCCTAGTGGGTTTCTCTCCGGGTCCTCCGATTTCCTCCCACTGCTAAAGACCCCTAATGCCCAAGCGGATTATTGAAATAAAAGTTATGCCATATGTTCATCCCGAAATAACCTAGTTTGTGTCAAGAGGATGTTTAACCCCATTCTCTTTCTCTCTCTCTCTCTCTTTCTCCGAAGTCAGATGTGCAATCATCTATTACTTATCTTGGTGTCAGTACAGTTATATTAGGTATGGAACATAGACTGCACGGAGTTTTCCCACTTTCCCAGCAAGCTTTGATGTCAAATTTTGTCCAAGAGTTAACCCTAGAACAATGATGTTATAAACTATGGTCCATATATTTGGACTGCGCCCAAATTATCTCATTTGTTCAAGTAAAGTGACTAATATCTTGAGTAGATTCTATTGTCACAGGTTCTTTTGCGCAAACCGACTATTTATTATAAAATGCAACGTTGGTACAATTTCCTGATTGGATACCAGTAGAAGTTTAAGCTGTACTCCGATTACAAAACTACTGAAATAATTAAATAAAAGAAGTAAAAAGCTCGAAACGGTCGCTATATTTATTTTAAATTGGTATAACAAACATTGCGATTGATTAGGGCGTTGCCTTTTTAAAATTTTATTTATGTAGTTTTGTAATCGGAGTTCAGCTTTAAATTATCGACATTCTTCCAAGCAGTGTTAACCTTATCTTACAGCTAATCGGGCAACTTCATTGATTTACGATTTGTTGACGGAAAATGATATGGCAAGACATGAGTATTAAAATATTCGCCTTTGTTTATCTGCTCTTCGGTAACACCTGTAAAAATGGACATGGTATCAAAGGTTCATCATCTTGTACAGAGTTAAACGAAGGATTCCCCGATATCGCCGTATCAGCGTGAAGAGATGGTTAGATCCATTCACTAAGGCCACCTGTAGTTAGACAGTATGTAAAAAAGACAGAGAGAAATGGGGTTTAACGTCCACTCAACACAACTAGGTCATTTCGGTACTAACATATGGTTTTAATTTTATTTCAATAATTCGCTTGCGCGTAGGGGTCTTTAGCAATGGGAGGAAACCGGAGTGCCCGGAGGAAACTCCCGAGCTTGAGAAGGCGCCCATATCTCCATGCCACATACACTCACACCAGGGCTCGAAACCACAGCCGCAAGCCAGATGTGGCCGGCCAGCTAGAGCTCGAAGCGCGGCACTCTAGACCACTAGGCCATCCCGACACCCAGTATGTAAAGATGGTTAGATACATTTACTAAGGCAACCTGCAGTCTGTCAGTATTTAGAAATGGTTAGATTCAATTACTAAGGCAACCTGCAGTCTGTCAGTATTTAGAAATGGTTAGATTCAATTACCAAGGCAACCTGCAGTTTATCAGTGTGTAGAGATGATAATATCGGGACACAAATCTATCTAAATCATTCGGCTTACCAAAACGATTCACATAAATCAAATTCAATTTTTTGTGTGCTATCTTGGATGTGGTGTTCAGCATTATAGCACCGAAAGTTGGCCACTGGGTAATAGAAATTCCTTTGAGATCGGAAATTGAAACTTGTTCTTTCAGACCTACTGCATATATATTGGACAGTTATTATGCTATAGAAATTCCTACGAGATCAGAACTTACCATTTATCATGATTAAATTTTAACATCATCCTACCAGGGGGAAGGCTACAGTTACAATTAAAAACAGAATAGCGTGTATATTGTAAAACAAGACTCGAACTAAGGTAATGAAGCTGAAATGAAATGTGATTTAACACCCTAGTTGTCTGAACTAAATGAGATAATACAGATGGGCATCTGGCATGCAGTCTGCACCAGAGGGACATTTTGCTCGAACAGCGGTAATATACGCTTTACCCTTAATTTGAATTCCAGCTGCCAATGTTTCTTATACGTGCATATGGGACCGCTCTGTTGTATCGCACCTGTGACATAAGACGCTGCACCACACCCAAGGGAAAACCACGCCAGAAGAATCCGAGGAACTTTCTCGGCCAACACATTGAGCGAGCCCGTGACCATCTTGGTGAGCAAGTCAGCGCCATAATCCTCAGAGCCATGTAGAGTTATAAAATTTAATTTACCCCCCCCCCGCTCCTTTAAAACCCAGAATTTAACGAATTTAAGATATGCTATCGCTAAAAAGCTTGGATCATTTCATTTAACAACCAATTTTGTCCCATACCACATGAGATGGCGTATGTTAGAAATGGTTCCACTAATGACGTTTTCAACCTTACTCCAGCCGCAGTAGTGGTTTACCCTACAAAGTTCCTTCGCGCAAGATTTTTTTAGTCAAATCACTACGAAAGGTTACTGACCCAAAACAGTACTGCACATAGCTTAACATAATTATATTATAATAAATCAATTCCCATTGAAATAAAAGTGAAGCCTTGCCGCATAATTATATGATTTGATGAAACCCAACTACTACGCGAAATTTCATAGCGGCTTGCGTAATACGTCATTACAAGAAACATCTCAATGCAAATGTAGAAAAACTGCCCGGTAACTATTCTAGTGTTCCAGTCTTCACTATTTTTCATAGAAGTACAAAACTGTAATGATATTTGTTGATAATTGTGTGTTTGGGCCTATTTGAGCTTTTGTAAGGGGTTTTCTCAGACTGTATCAATTGTAAGGGGTCTTCTCAGACTGTATCAATTACAAGGGGTCTTCTCAGACTGTATCAATTGTAACGTTAAACCAGTGTAACGTACAAGTATTTTAACTAGGCGTATGACAGTCTTCAGTGGGCGTGATGGTATAGAAAATCAAGACATGAAAGATCATTAAGTTTCACTAAATTTCAATAATTATATTATTTTAAAGGAATACTTACGGTTCGTCTTTCTTTTTTTAATGTCACCAAGGTAAATCAAAGAAAGGGAGTGAGAGAGAGCGAGAGAGAGAGGGGAATTGGGGTTTAACGTCAACCCGACACCAACTAGGACATTTCGGGACTAACATATGGTTTATTTCAGCAATTCGCTTGCGCGTAGGGGGTCTATAGCAGTGGGAGTAAGTCGGGGGACCCGGAGAAAACACACGTACAATAACCTAAACCACGCCAGTTGACTCAATAACAGACTTTTATGAAACAGCACGCACGTGCTAACCATTCGGCCATCCACCCCCCCCCCCCCCTCCTAAATCAAATTTGAAATTCTCGCTTTAAACCAAAGTGAACCAGAAGAAAGATCTCACTAAAAGCAATAAAAGCCCCAAGGACATTTGAATTAATCTGTTTACTGTACAGTATACATCAACAACTTCTTACATTTCACTTCCTGTTATCTGAATCTTATTAATACTGTATTTCGTTTCAGTTACTTTGCGCGTTCACAATTTCTTTAACTAACCTAAATAGATCTCTGTCCTAAACAGCCGCCATATCCAGAAATTAGTATACTGTTTTGTAATGCGGTTCTGCTCCGTTTCACACACAGACTAAATAAACTTTATAGATTTTATTAAATGGAAGTAGAATAAACACATAACAATATCCTCGAAGTATGCTGAGGAATTTCGACTAAAATCGTCGATTATGGGCTTAAAATGTCGGTCAATTAGCTTAGTGTCAGTTTGCAAACGGAGCTAACCGTAGACAGACAGCCTAATTAGTATGGCTGTGAAACTCGGGGCAAAAAGGCGGAACATCTGGCCAAATATGCATGAAAATATTTATTACCAGGATACAGATGTAGAAGGCCTTGTCAAATAAAACAAAACCAAGTACGAACAACCCAAACCATTAGCCAAAATTCGAAGTCCTAAAAAAGGTGTCTAGGTAAAATAGTGTAATCAGGCAAAATAGTGTAATCAGCATAATATGGACTGTTCATCGTGTACAAAGAATGGCTCATATAGAGTAAAGAATAGTTACAGTTTTAGTGAGCAATTGGCGCCTCAGTTTTGTTCAAAATTTCTTCAAAGTTTGGTCTGATATGAGACGGACACACTCTCGTTTCTTCTTCCCCTGTACGTAATCAAGGAAACGCCCTCATTTCGTCTTCCCTTGTACGTAATCAAAGACACGCCCTCATTTTGTCCTCCCTTGTACATAATCAAGGACACGCCCTCATTTCGTCTTCCCATGTACGTAATCAAGGACACGCCCTCATTTCGTCTTCCCGTGTACGAGATCAATGACACGCCCTCATTTCGTCTTCCCTTGTACGTAATCAATGACACGCCCTCATATCGTCTTCCCTTGTACGTTATCAAGGACGCGCTCTCATTTCGTCTTCCCTTGTACGTCATTACTCACGCTTTTTGTTTATCGTGGTGTTTAACATAGAGAAGCTTTTCACAGATATAAGAAGTTGAAAATTGGAATACAATTTTGAATACTCCTCTTGAATTGTTAGTCCTGAAATGGCCTAGTTTGTGTCGGGTGGACGTTAAACTCCATTTCTAGGCTGGTAATTGTAATAAAATGTTCAATACTCCTCTTGAATTGTTAGTCCCAAAATGACGTAGTTTGTGTTGCGTGGACGTTAAACCCCATTTCCCACTCCCCCCCTCTTGAATTGAAATCCAAAACGATTCTATTGGCAGAGTCGAATTTTAAATTTCAACCCCCGGTCACCACTGTCAAGATTGGTCCCATTATTTTTGTTACGTCTTTTTTGTAAACCATTTTAGTGAAGCCTGTAACACAACAGGCCAGGGACTGTACAGCGCAGTGGACGCTTACGGCTGGCCCCCGGGTCCAGGCCTAATTTGCTACCCTTGTAAAATGACGTGATTATTATTATTATTATTATTTGATGATTGTTTAATTTTTTTTGCAGTGTCTATTTTCTGTCTTGTCCGCAGGTTTATCTTGTATATTTTTGTTTTGCGTGTGGTGCAGTCCTCTTGCACTTACTACTAGAGAGGGTGATTAAAATTCGTCTTCATGAAACTCATGTTCAACGTTGGAAGAGTGATTTATGAAAGGATCTCTAATCCAATCACCCTTTTCTGTCTCTAATGACGAAAAGAACTTGTTTAAACGTTTGTCAAGGGCTGACAGATGAGTAGCCATTTCTGTAAAGCAGAATTAACGCAATAAAGGAAAGCTCTAAGCTTCCCACTGATCGCTCCTTTTGAGTGACATCACTATTCATCCAGATTTTCACCAGATCAATTAACCGTTCAGAACTTGCTTATACGGCGAATTTGACTGCCAAAACACTAAATTGCTATTCCAGAAATCCTTACGAGACACTTCTATTTTTGTTTTTCTTTTCTTGTTGTTATAAAAATGACATTTGAACGTTCTTTTGTTGTTGAGTTGTTTTTGCTTTTGTACGGACATAACATATTCAAAAAACACACTTTTATGGAATAACAATTACTATGGTTTATTTCACTGGTACGTTACACCAAGGTTTCACAAGTCGTTATCAAGCATATACACAAATAAATAAATAATGAGAAAAAAATAAGAGTATATATACAAACATGAGTGAGAAATATCCAATGGAATGCTAGAGACTGAGCTAACAATTAAGCCTTTGGGAATAAAGTCACTGTTTCTACATCTCATTAAGAAAGTCACACTGTTGCGTGCACGTATATACTTATCCTCACTTTTACATATTTGAATAATAAGGTTGACAGCCACATCTCCATATTGATGTCTAATATATTCTTTGAATGGCATTTAGTAATTGGAACATAATCAAATAAAAGTGTTATTGTCTCTTTAAGTTGTTTTGTGTCCAAGGGTAGGAGTGTGTTGGGAATGGTATGCTGATCCTTTAACGAATCCGTTACACCATTTCACCATCAGCAACAAAATGCACTGAAAACATGTCCACCATCAGCAACAGACCCACAACGGGGGCTTTCGTGTCGCTCCGGTGGCTAGGGTGGCTTGATGAGTATTGCGCTGACAGAGGAAGTTCCTAGGGATGTTCCAGTCCCGTTTCTGCTTGTCAGTGATGCAGGACAAATGGTCATAGTACCACTGTCAGTCAAACTTTACCTAATGGCACTGATAACGGCGGATGTCCATTTTTATTTGATCATAGTTCCGTTGTCAGTCAAACTTTACCTTCATACCACTTATAACGGCGGGTGTCCGTCTTAATTTGCACGATTAGTGAAGATAAGAAAGACGTAAAACCCGCGACGTCTCAGGAAACGATTAAATCGATATCAGTAGCATGGCGGCCGAATCTGTTTGAGAAATTAGCGGAACAAATTAGTTTGGCTGTCTCAATCAGCCAATGTTCCAAACGTCAATTTACTATCATTCCATATAGTTTGGATACGGTTTACACACAACCGTCTAATGTGGCGTGTAGGCCAGCATGGTGATTGTATCAAATACACGGAAATTCGATTTTAGCCCGTGTAAAACGTTCCGCTGAATTTATTTCTAACTTTACAATGTGTTTGATAAGTCTGGCATTTTCCAGTCTTCTCTTTCTCGTTGACCCGTCGAGTTTTTAATATGAAGGTTTTGATGTACATAAAGCCCCACTGTTGATCTGTCGCCTAGCATCCACACAATAGACACGTTAGCATCTTTCTAAAGTTCCATAAAAACTGTACTTTTGACTGAATGGTCAGCGTGCGCGCGCTGTATCTTAACGCCTGTCATTGAGTCAACTGGCGTGGTTTCGAATCTGCGGTTATACGTGGCAAGGAGTAAGGTCGGCTGTCCAGCCTCGTGTGTTTTCGCCGGGTCCTTCGACACAAACTAGGTCATTTTGGGACTAACATATGGTTTAATTTTATTTCAATAATTCGCATGCGCGTAGGGGGTCTTTAGCAGTGGAAGGAAACTGAAGGACCCGGAGAAAACCCACGAGGTTGGACAGGCGACCCTACTTCTTGTCACGTACAACCACACCAATTGACTCAATGACAGGCTTTATGATACAACGCGCACGTGCTAACCATTCGGTCATCCACCACCCCCATTAAAAATAACATCTGCTAGACAGTGACTATTATAAGGTGATACCATATTACCCAGTTATTTCAAAACAGAGAAAGAGAGAGAAATTGAGTTTAACGTCCACTCGACACAAACCAGGTCTTTTCAGGACTAACATATGATTTAATTTTTTTATTTCAATAATTCGCTTGCGCGTAGCGGTCTTTAGCAGTGGGAGAAAACCGGAGTACCCCAAGGAAACCCACGAGGTTGAGAAGGCGCCCTTTCTCCAATCTACATAAGCTCACACCAGGGAGGTTAGAAAAACTAGCAGAGATGTAATCAAGACATAGTTTAATGCACATTTTTATATCTTTATCTTCCGTTAATCAATGAAGGTTTCGATCACTTTAAACCTCAGACAGAATGTTACATAGTGGCAGATGATATAGTACACCAATCCGCAGCATGTCATTTCCCACAGCTTCCAGAAGTATTAAGTATTGGGGAGCAATAATGCGATAAATCTGAATGCAAGAGGATCAACACAACTGAAAGACCGTGGGTGGGATTGGGTGGAAAAAAAATCGACTAAAAAGAGGGACATGGTGTGCATATCTCTTGTCCACCAGTACTACTGACTACGGCCCTCGCTGTCTTAATGAAGAATGAATTGAAAACATCATACTACGTCATCATGGGAAATGTCACGTAAGGAATCGAAACCTCGTTGGTTGACTCAATGACATACCGTACGATACAGCGCGGGCGTGTACTTCATTCAGGAGTTCAGAGAAAATAATTACTGGTCTTAATCCACTTCAACAACGGTATAATCCTATTGGCGTTAATATCGGCTTGTTTGAAAATAGCTGTCTATATAATCTTAAAATTGAGCGGAAGTAGATTAATCTCGAACATTCTGCTGACACAGAGAAATCGGATTAAAGTTCGCCCGAACAAACCAAGCTACATCAAACAGAATTGGTATAATTGGGTCTTACATATAGCAAGAGTATAGTCCACAAAATTGGGGATATAATTCGATTATTTGTTCCGTGTTATGTTTAGAAATGCAACTGGTTGTTGTACTAGACCTATTTTTTGCGCCGAATCGGCTGGTGAAGACGGCCACAGACGCCTTACAGTGTCGTAATGGGAAAATGTAACCCGGACAGCGACACGGCGGTCTCCTCTTTTACCGTATTCGACACCCTATGTTTTGCGCCGACTTGGCTTGTGAAGACGGCCACAGACGCCTTACAGTGTGCTATTTGGAAAATGTTACCCGGGCAGCGATGCGACGGTCTAATCTTTTACCGTATTCCAACTGCCAAGCGTTCTTTAATGTGCAGGCCAATGCGGCACCTTGGTTTTTGTCGCAGTCGAACGATTAGACAGTTACCGTGCAAGACCCCCGTCCTGTTCTTCGGACAAGGTAATACCGCGCTGGAAGATCTCGTAGAACTTTCTCGGCCAACTGACTTTTAAAATTGACACAATTCTCTACACACGAAGCCCCGAATTTGATTCGCTTTTATATAACGCTCACGTGATAGCATAATAATAGCAACGCCGTTAACACAACAAATATATCAGAGGGTAACAATAAAAATACATCGGTGTTCAGATCACGTAATCTTTCTGGGTGGGTTTTCTGGTATTGAAATTAAAGAAACTGTATGCATACAGCGTCATTATAAGCCAATTCAGTGCAGAAAAGTAAGAAGTTTAACCCAATTTCTTTTATTCATTGTAGCAAAGCAAGGTGATGACATTTCACCTATAAAAAGACTATAGGGGGGTGCTCGATTGACAGTCCAGAACGTCCCGAATTGACAGAATTGCAATCGAGTGACAAGGAATTTAGTCCTGTCACAGTTCTGTCAGTCCCGACCGCTGCATGAAGTGGCGTGAGTAGAATTGTGACGGATTTTAAGTAACAAATGTGTTTCAGCTATCATGATTGTTTGAGAATTAGGTATGGAACATAGACTGCACGGGGTTTTCCCACTTTCCAGCAAGCTTTGATGTCAAATTTTGTCCAAGAGTTAACCCTAGAACAATGATGTTATAAACTATGGTCCATATATTTGGACTGCGCCCAAATTATCTCATTTGTTCAAGTAAAGTGACTAATATCTTGAGCAGATTCTATTGTCACAGGTTCATTTGCGCAAACCGACTATTTATTATAAACTGCAACGTTGGTACAATTTCCTGATTGGATACCGGTAGAAGTTAAAGCTGTACTCCGATTACAAAACTACTGAAATAATTAAATAAAAGAAGTAAAAAGCTCGAAACAGTCGCTATATTTGTTTTTAATTGGTAAAACAAACATTGCGATTGATAAGGGCGTTGCCTTTTTAAAATTTTATTTATGTAGTTTTGTAATCGGAGTTCAGCTTTAAATTATCGACATTCTTCCAAGCAGTGTTAACCTTATCTTACAGCTAATCGGGCAACTTCATTGATTTACGATTTGTTGACGGAAAACGATATGGCAAGACATGAGTATTAAAATATTCGCCTTTGTTTATCTGCTCTTCGGTAACACCTGTAAAAATGGACATGGTATCAAAGGTTCATCATCTTGTACAGAGTTAAACGAAGGATTTCCCGATATCGCCGTATCAGCGTGAAGAGATGGTTAGATCCATTCACTAAGGCCACCTGCAGTTAGTCAGTATGTAAAAAAGACAGAGAGAACCTCAACACAACTAGGTCATTTCGGTACTAACATATGGTTTTAATTTTATTTCAATAATTCGCTTGCGCGTAGGGGTCTTTAGCAATGGGAGGAAACCGGAGTGCCCGGGGGAAACTCCCGAGCTTGAGAAGGCGCCCATATCTCCATGCCACATACACTCACACCAGGGCTCGAAACCACAGCCGCAAGCCAGAGGTGGCCGGTCAGCTAGAGCTCGAAGCGCGGCACTCTAGACCACTAGGCCATCCCGACCCCCAGTATGTAAAGATGGTTAGATACATTTACTAAGGCAACCTGCAGTCTGTCAGTATTTAGAAATGGTTAGATTCAATTACCAAGGCAACCTGCAGTTTGTCAGTGTGTAGAGATGAGGATATGAACGCCGATAATATCGGGACACAAATCTATCTAAATCATTCGGCTTACCAAAACGATTCACATAAATCAAATTCAATTTTTTGTGTGCTATCTTGGATGTGGTGTTCAGCGTTATAGCACCGACAGTTGGCAACTGGGTAATAGAAATTCCTTTGAGATCGGAAATTGAAACTTGTTCTTTCAGACCTACTGCATAAATATTGCAAATGTGTAATATTAATTGGACAGTTATTATGCTATAGAAATTCCTACGAGATCAGAACTTACCATTTATCATGATTAAATTATGTGTATATTGTAAAACAAAACTCGAACTAAGGTAATGAAGCTGAAATGAAATGTGATTTAACACCCTACTTGTCTGAACTAAATGACGTTACAAGTATTTTAACTAGGAGAATGGCAGTCTTCAGTAGGCGTGATGGTAAAGGAATCAAGACATGAAAGGTCATTAAGTTTCACTAAATTTCAATAATTATATATTTTTAAAGGAATACTTACGGTTCGTCTTTCTTTTTTTAATGTCACCAAGGTAAATCAAAGAAAGGGAGTGAGAGAGAGCGAGAGAGAGAGGGAAATTGGGGTTTAACGTCAACCGGACACCAACTAGGACATTTCGGGACTAACATATGGTTTAATTTTATATCAGCAATTTGCTTGCGCGTAGGGGTCTTTAGCAGTGGGAGGAAGTCGGAAGACCCGAAGAAAACACACGTACAGGGAAATTTTGCCCGGGCAGTAACTGAAATCCAACTGCCATGGTCTCTTTTACGTGCACTCTAATGTGTACACGGGACCTTATATATATAAGAGTTCCACAGTTGATATAAACGATTGGGTAATAATATAGGACGGATAACTTAACTTGCTTTCTGCTCATATCATTTAAACCCACAGCCTCAAACAAATTGTAAGAAATGTCAAGTGCCTTTGATAAATAAATTGATATTGAATTCCATAGGGACGGATTTAGTCTACTCCCACTCGCCTAACCGGACAATTTGATGACACGAGGGAATAGAAAGATGAAATAGTGATTTTCCGTCACGTGTATATTGACACTACTCAGACCTCCTTTCCTGTTATTCTCACAGTATTTGCAAAACAATTAATTTGCGTTTTAAAAAAACCCATACAATATGTGAGAAAACCGACAATAGAGAATAATTTGTAAAGTTAAAAATATTGTTTAACCATCTTAATTCTCTATAACTTGACTATAGCTTTAAAGCCCCAATACCACTCTTGTTGTAACTGAATAATATGCCCCAATCATTATTCTGGTTAACAAATTGTACTATTTTACAATATTCTAATTAATTGATGATACAAATTTCATCTTTACGCACCGAATTTTAAAAATTGGAAAAATTTAACTACATGGTTACAACATGGTTTGAAAAGCTTTACGTAAATACTTTCAAAAACATGTTTGATCAATACAGATTTTCGAACCCTCTGAACAAGTAAAATAGGTTGTAATGGGTAATTTACACAGCCGGTAGGACACTTAAACATCTAGTACATGTAGTTAGAATAAGGCTAATTTGTTTTTTTCTGGACCTATCAAGCCAGCAAGAGTGGTATCGTCCCTTTAAAAACAATGTCGCCATGACCATATTACTAAAATATGTGAGATACCCTAGAAGTCAAAACTGCATGTCGGTATTCCAGGATAGAAACAACAAAATGAGGATAAATAAATAATTTGTAATTGTTTTTGGTCTGGAGTTACCATTAAGTATTGTAATTATTCTATGTTTACGTATCATCCTTGTTTTTTCGTAATTGTGTCATAGGTCTATATAACATTAAAAGGGTCTAGTGGACGTTAAACCCCATTCTCTCCCCTCTCTCTCTCCCTCTCTCTCTCTCTCTGTCTCTGTTGGACCGGGCCTTAATACTGTACAGCCGTTTTCCCTGTGGCAAGCATGGCAAAGCTGGACTATTATCCACAAATTCCGTCCTAGTAGCATGTTTGCCATTGTTCCCTGAAAGCGTTCATATATGGATTTAATATTTTAATATGTTAAGATCCATGTGAGTTATTTCGTCAATAAAACCGATATTATTGGAACCATGAAGAGAGGAGAAAGGAAATATGTTGCCAGACAATAGATTTAGTATTAAACAATGATTTATTTCTAAAAAATAAAGTGGTTTACAGTTAATAAGTCTGCCAAATGACGTGAACGAGTGATGTATGGATTAAAGTATATTGACGCCTGGCGTTTACTTTATTAATTTTTTGAGGTGCTGTTGGTTTTTTTTATTGAAGCTCTGTTAATATGAAAGAAACCAAATGTATATAATCTTTTCATTACTAGATTGCAGAGGAAGAGAGAAAGCGAGAGGGAGAGAGAGAGAGAGCGAGAGGGAGAGAGCGAGAGGGAAAGAGAGGGAGAGAGAGAGGAAGAGAGAAAGCGAGAGGGAGAGAGAGAGAGAGAGCGAGAGAGCGAGAGGGAAAGAGAGAGAGAGAGAGGAAGAGAGCGAATTTTATGGTCTGCTTTTCCAAATTTTATGGTCTGCTTTTACAGCTTGCCGGAATAAGGGGGGGGGGGTGCGCCGGGTGCGCCCCCCCCCCCCCTTGGATCCGCGCCTGACATAATCGATTTGTGTATATCTGAAATATATCCGACCGAAGCACAATGTATAAACTGTGAATAGTGAATGTAGGCCTAACTATCGTTTTTTGTGCCTACAACTGATATGTCACAATGACCTAAGGCAAGGGGAACATAACAATAACAATGTACCAAAGACTACGATTATGATTAATTTTCAAGTGACTTACGATCAGCAAAAAGACATTTGACTATCGGCATCGCTGTATGTTAATTTAGGGCGAATGTTATATATAGTTTCGAAATGACGTGTGAAGTGAATGTTAAAGTTAAACACCATTTCTCTCTCTCTGTGTATGAAGTCCTATGGCATAGCCTACCCTAATCCTTATGATTTTTTTTATGATATCACTCAGATAATGAACTGGGAACACTACTTATTTTCGCCCTCTGGCCTCTCATATTAAGATAACCGAGGCCCTTTTTGAATTGAATTATCAACAGATCTAGACTATAGTCTGTACCGTACCTAATGTAATTTGAATTTCAATATTAATATTAAATTAAAGATTTATACATGTAAGTATCCAGTTTTGCTCATTTCTAAGATAGATCTTATTTACATTTTCTTTGTAATTGTAAGGCCTGGAAGGCCTGTAGGGCCCAATGACAACAGTGGCATCTGCGTGTACGTCGGAAGACAATCTTGCTGTGTCAAGGTCATCTCAAAAGTCTGTTTCAATCATTGACGTCATAAAACGACGTCAATGGCTTCAACTTTATCAGCCCACCACGAGCGTTCCGCTTGGATGCATTTTGAGAAATGTATTTCAAGAAATGTTTTTTGAGAAATGTATTTCGAGAAATGTTTTTCGAGAAATGTTTTGCAAGAAATGTTTTTCGAGAAATGTATTTCCAGAAATGTTTTTCAAGAAATGTTTTGCGAGATTTGTATTTGGAGATTTGTTCAAGATTGGTTTGTCGTTGTATGTTTTTGATGAAATGTAAATGTATTTTTTTTATATTTCTATAAGAAATTTAATTTTCATTTTATAATAAAATCAAATCGAATAAAGTTACAATTTTAAAATATTGATTTTAAGATACAAATGTTGGTTTTAGTCTACAAATGTTGATTTTGGCCTACAAATGTCGAAATACGACAACAAATGAAGAAATAAGAATTAAGAACACTGAATAAAGAGCTGTTTGGTCTTCCATACCAGATCAGTTAATTGTTAGACGCTTTATAAACTGGCGTTTACTGACAGCAAGTCGGACTTGGAATAGGGCTTCTTCCAATGTATGTCTATGTCATGTTCTTAATAAAGTTATTATACATTATGCCGTTACCCTGTGATCTGTAAGATAGTGTTACATGTTGAAGGGATGCTTGTACTTTAGTTTAAGTTGACGTCTGGTTCCACAAAAGGCTGTTGAAGTAGTACTTGTACTGTAATAAGTTGACGTCTGGTTCCACAAAAGGCTGTTGAAGTAGTACTTGTACTTTAATACGTTAACGCCTGGTTCCACAAAAAGGTGTTGAAGTAGTACTTGACGTACTTTAATAAGTTAACGCCTGGTTCCACAAAAGGCTGTTGAAGTAATACTTGTACTAGCGAGTTGTACACCTGGTTCAACAAAAGGCTGTACCACCGTGCATAACGGAGGACCCAGCACGGAAAAACGTATAATCCTTCGAATACGTGGGTGTACACGATGGCGTGCACTTAAAAGAACCATTGACAGTTCAATTGATTACCCGATGAATGATACAGGCTTCACTCAGAAAGGAAATTAAACAAACAAAAAAAAGACCCATAAGAATGACGTCAATTGATTTTCAGGGGAAAATTTCCCTCATAGCACACTTTTTTTGCGTATGCTCGCCTCAATCAGCACAGAAAAGGAGGAAATGATATGGGGTTTAATGCAACTCGACACAAACTAGGTCATTTCGGGACTAATATATGGTTTTAATTTTATTTCAATAATTCGCTTGTGCGTAGGGGTCTAAAGCAGTTGAAGAAACCGGAGGACAGGGAGAAACCCCACGAGGTTGGACATGCGACCCTACTGCTTGTCAGTGCAGGAAGAGCTTCTCTTTAACCCTCATTAACCGAAAGACAACTGCTTAAACCAGACACATGCACTCTTTATTGATGTACTGATACACACGACCACTGCCCTATGGACAGAGCTCAAATTAACAAGGAATTAAGATTGACAGCACTTGATCAATGGCGGGTAATTTGCTTCCTACGACATTATTGGTCATATGTTCGACTTTTCTCTGATTGGATATACCAGACTTTATCAGGGCATCGATGAGTAACTGCTTCGATCAGCCAAGCCAGTTGCCTCGTCAATGTTTACGTCCTCGCTACAGCTTTGATAATGAAGTAAAATATAGATTGCCGATCAGGTTAGGGGTCTCAAGCCCACGTTCGCCATTTCTATACATCCTTTGAATTACTGCCGTTTTCCCTGTGGCAAGCATGGCAAAGTTGGACTATTATCCACAAATTCCGTCCTAGTAGCATGTTTGCCATTGTTCCGTGAAAGCGTTCATATATGGATTTAATATTTTAATATGTTAAGATCCATGTGAGGTATTTCTTCAATAAAACCGATATTATTGGAGCCATGAAGAGAGAAAGGAAATATGTTGCCAGAGAATAAATAGATTTAGTATTAAACAATGATTTATTTCTAAAAATAAAGTGGTTTACAGTTAATAAGTCTGCCAAATGACGTGAACGAGTGATGTATGGATTAAAGTATATTGACGCCTGGCGTTTACTTTATTAATTTTTTGAGGTGCTGTGTTTGTTTTATTGAAGCTCTGTTAATATGAAAGAAACCAAGCGTTTATAATCTTTTCATTACTAGATTGCAGAGGAAGAGAGAAAGCGAGAGGGAGGTAGAGAGAGAGGAAGAGAACGAATTTTTGGGTCTGCTTTTCGAAACGCCCCCAACCCTTGCCATTTCTAAGAGAGAGAGAGACAGAGGTACACACAAAGAGAGAGAGACACAAAGAGAGAGGGGGGGGGGATAACAAGGGGATAACCCCACTGACACTTTTCAAGAGGTCATGGGGGGGGGGGGGGGGTAGGGAGAGAAATAGCGTTTCACGTCCAATAACACAAGACCCGGTAATTCCGGGTCTAACATGAGGTTCAATTTTATTTCAATAATTTCTTAGTGCTTATGAATCTTTAGCCGGTTGAGGAAACGATAGGACACAGAGATAATATACGAGGTCCAGTAGGCAACCCTACTCCTGGTCACGCAACCACGCCCCTTGCCTCAATGACAGACCTTTTGCTCTAAAGTGTACGAGTTGAATCATTCGACCACCACCCAAAGTAGATTAAAGATTGATATCGATTATTGATATCGATTATTGATATCGATTATTGATATCGATTATTAATATCGCGTTGATGAATTACATCAATCAGATGCTTGATATCTAGAGCTAATGATTTATATCGAACCTACGATTTTCAATCTCACGGATGATTATTATCGATCTGGGGCCGGTTGCTAAAAACTCAGTTCTTTTAACGATCCGTTAAACTCTAACGGATCGTTATCTTGCTAACGTGTCGTTCGTTAGTGGTCCGTTAAATTTCTGGTGCTTAAAAGTCAATTTCATTATCCATTAGCTAACGGATTGATTAAAGTTAGTCCAAGAGAAAACAGTTTGTTCATTGGTTGAATTTTAAAACTGGATTAAAGACAAAAATATAATTTACTACAGAAAACACTATAGAAAACTTAAATTTTTCTTTTAGAAATTTTAGCATCAATTTGTAGCTAGAGAGCCAGCGTTTCACGGACTGGGTCACCGCGACTCCATGATAGAATAACGAAAGGAAATGGGGTTTAACGTCCTACTGTTCTGATTCGACTGGTCTAATGAAGACGGGAATACGCCATACAGTGTGCGGGCAGGGACATTTTGACCGGCAGCGGCACTATGGCCATCTTTTATATTGAATTCCAACTGCTAAGGGGTCTTTTACGTGCACGCCGATGTATACACGAGACCTTGGTTTTTCGTTCCGTCTGAACTGCATGAACGTAACAGTATGATACTTCGGCCAAGCGTAATGTTATTTTTGAAAGAGATTTTCCACGTGTCCATCTGACAAATTTAAAGATGTCAAACAATTCAGCAGAGCGTACATACATTTGTTACGTTAAGAAATTTGATGAATGCTAAATGTCAAATGCTAGGATTTTCATGGTACAATAAAAACACATGTTATTGCGCAAGATCGTATTTATTCCGAAACATAACCCGGCTGAAACCTAACACAAATTTGATTTAGGGCCTAACGAAAATCGTTATAACTGTCAAGTAAATGCTATAGTTATACTAACAATTCTGAAGTTGGCATAAAATTATAGATTGGCGAAAAAAACCCGGTAAAGGAATGGTGTGTTGGTTAAATTAAAGCCAAAAACGTAGAGGCCATGGAGGCAAAAAGATATTGGTATGAGGTAAATTTTGCCACGACAGAGGCGCTACGGCCTACTGTTATGGGGATCTTTTACGTGCATGCCAATTTGTACACGGGGCCTCGGTTTTTCGCCCCCCGAACGACTAGGCAGCTGTCAATGTCAGGCCCACCGTCCTGTATCACTGATAAGGGGAAACCACGCCAGAAAATCTGGATGTAGTTTCTCGGCCAACGCAGGGATCGAACATCCGACCTCCTGTGGAAAGATAACGTTGCCAATATTATTTCATTGTTTACGGTGCAAACTGCAAATGTCGGTACGTGTAGTTCAAAATACGTCTTTTAGTTTTACAATTTGTAATTTCCATTGCTCAACAATACCAATGTCACGGTGTTAAAATACAAATACACTTTTTAATAATACTTCTGCATTCTGCATTTATATATTTCTATGATCTTTACCCACTTAGCCTCCGGATAAATAACAAGATCAAAATAAATAATACCATATTTTAGCATCGATTGGTTCAAGGTTATCTTTTAATGAAACGCACATATTTAATTTTAAGGATTTTATAAACACCCTTGGCGAAAATGTAGTTCAATGCTATCGGATCACAACATCGATTAGAAATGGTACAACTCCTTCCAAGGCTATCAGAATAGAAACGGTACAAATTCGTCCAAGGCCATCAGATATCAGAAATCAGATATAAGATTGCCTTGAACGAATATCTACGGTTTCTAATAGATGGAAAGACCCAAAGAAACCGAATAGAAGACCCAAAGAATGCTGTAGAAATTTAAATAAATTGGTCCAATTACCTACCAAGGGTGTAGGAGTACGTCACGTGGGCCTTAGGTGTATCCCACCAATAAACATTGACTGACGTGGGGGCGCGTGGCATCTGAGCAATGCAAGTTCTAAATTCCTCGATTTTAAATAAGAAACACGTAAGGAAGTCGCTAAGCAAACCTCGGCAGATTCCGGTACCCTATGTTAAAATCTTTGAGTGAAAAATACATACATTATTGTCAGAACTTTTCAAGCTTGTCTGCTATTACAACTACAGGCCGTTCTTGTTGCTTTTAAAATGTTTATTTTGATCCCAATTTTGTATTCAGTAAGGTAATGAGTACTTTTATTGGACAATTAAGATTCCAAATTACAGACAGACGACTCATTAGATAAATAGATGAAATATGAAAACTGTCAAGAAACCGAATAGAAGACCTAAAGATTGCTGTAGAAATTGGAATAATTTGGTCCAATTACCTACAAAGGGTGTAGGCGTACGTCACGTGGGCCTTGGGTCTATCCCACCAATAAACATTGACGTGGGGGCGCGTGTCAACTGAGCAATGTTAGTTCTAAATTCCTTGATTTTAAATACAAAACACGAAAGGAAGCCGTTCAGAAAACCTCGGTAGATTCAGGTACCCTACATTTCGCCTCGGCTGTATGACGGTAAGTGAAATGTACCTACGCCAATAGAATTGCGACGAGGCACCGGTTTACTTATTAGGGAAGCTTCAAAGAACTTCTCACAATGGCTTCATATGAAGAGTGTGTAGAATATTCAGTGCAAACCTGTCCTTGTCTAAATACAATCGGATAATAAACATAAAAAAAAAAAATAGATTAGACTTTGCAATCTTGGCATGATATCCGAATGTCCAACTTTTTTTGAAATATGGAAACTGTCAAGAAACCGAATAGAAAACCCAAAGAATGCTGTAGAAAATGGAATAAATCCATAAAGTTGTGTTATTATGAATGTGTTTATGTTATTAGAAATAATATTGCACAAAGCTCATTGTCTGATTATTTTTTCTTATAAATTTGTTTTTTTAAATCGGAAAATTGATATTGAAAATATAGACAAACTGAGGGGCTTGGGTATAAGTTAGTGTTTGGGTAACACAGATACGTCACTGGTGTGCATGTTGTGTAAATATACCCATGTTTAACACAGCATCAACACCACAGACCTTAACTCGGATTGATTTCAAATAGGGAGAGAGAGATGGGGTTTAACATCCACTCAACACAACTAGGTCATTTTGGGACTAAATTTCAAATACAGAGGGGGTCTCAGGTTGAGGGTTCGCCCCCATTTCGACTACGTCCCATTTCGACTACACCCCATTTGGACTACACATTTTATTACCTTCAAAACTCCGCGCCCCTAACTAATTAACAATGAACTGTTCCACTGATTAACTATTGTTAAAATAGCTTGTTCATTATATATTTTAGCTTTTTTTACAACATCAAAGTACATTTTTGGGGGGACAAATAATTGTTATATTTAGAGATTACATTGAGTTTAATACTTGCTTATCTATATAAGATGATTTATTTCAAATTTTATACATTTATACTTCAAGTTAACTATCATTCAGTCAAACATTTTCTTATCTGATTATAATTCTTTTATAACAATTAGTTTGTGTATTTTCGAAGTAGAATTATTAGTTTAATGTGTAGCCTACATGGCGGGACTTCGTGAATTCGATTTTGTAATTTCTCAGAGGGGTAAGCCGCAAGTCTTGCTGGATGGATATGTGTATAGAAAGAATATCGAGCGCGGTGAATGTATTCATTGGAAGTGTGTAATGTCAACTTGCAGTTGGAAAGGTACCACAAAGGATACGTTCGAAACGTTTCAAATCACAACCACCTCCCAGAAAATGGAGACCGAATCAAACTTAAAAGAAGCCTCCGAAAACGTTCACGAGAAGAGACGAAATTAGACATTCGAACCAGTGCTTGAAAATAGACAATCGAACCAGTGCTTTGTAAAATATTATATCTTGTTTTGTTATATAAATTTTTCAATCTTTTTTCCTATTTGGTTTGATATAATCTGTTATACGCTGTATACTAAATAGGGTTTGGAAGAATCTATTCTATCTATAGAGAGGGTATATAAGTAGGGATTATAAAACCACCAGACCGTATAATCTGTTGTTATAAGCTGTAGTCGAAATGGGACGTAGTCGAAATGGGAGTACACCAGGTTGAGTTAGCACAACGTTACATCAGTGCTACACTGATCTAACTGGTGTTAAACACTACACCACCTTAACCCAGGACTTGACAGGGGATTCGAAACCACACCAGTTGGCGCAATGACAGGATTTTATGATACAGCGCGCACGTACTAACCATTTGCCCCCCCCCCCCGAAATTTGAAATATAAAAGGATTTAAAAATGAAACCAAACATACAAAATAATTATTGTTGTACGGGTTTTTGATTTAAGATACGAAATTTAAGATATACGATAGAGTTCGTCGAGAGAATCAATACTTATATACAAGTCACAAACAGTGATTTATAAATATCTCTGTCATTGTCAGTTATGACGGTCATAATCAAGCATGGGGGTGGGGATGGCCTAGTGGTCTAAAGTGTCGCGCTTCGACATCAGTGTTGCACGAGAAACTTACTGACCCCCCCCCCCCCTCTCCGATATGCATTCACTTGATTTCGTAATAGTGGTATTGTTTATTGCTTTTTTACGTGGTCTCCCCTTGTCATTGGTGCAGGGCGGAGTGCCTGACAGGTACAACTGTCTAGTCGTTTGGATGGGTTGAAAAACCGAGGTACCGTGTATACATTGGCATGTACGTAAAAGATCGTTGGCAGTTGAAATTCTATATAAGAGTAGGCCATAGCGCCTCTGTCCTGGCAAAATGTCCCTCGTAGCGCACTGTATGACGTATTCCCGCCTACACTATCCCAGTCGGAGAAGAATAGTAGGACGTTAAACCCCATTTTATTTTATTTTGTTTATTACTTGCAATGTTCCTGTATGGTCTGCCTTAAACTCGGTTTTGTCTTCTGGATTTATGTTTGTTTACGGGGTCCCCCGCACTTACTATCATGTGTGTCAGTACTGACAAGTTTACTTCACATGATGGGGGGGGGGGGCAAATGGTTAGCCCGTGCTTGCTGTATCACAAAGCCTGTCATTGAGTCTACTGGCCCCGGTTTCGAATCTCCTGTTGTACGCGACAAGGAGTAGGGTCGCCGGTCCAACCCCGTTGGTTTTCTCCGGTCCTCTTGTTTCCTCCCACTGCTAATGACCCCCACGCGCAAGCGAATTATTGAATTAAAATTAAAACCATATGTTAGTCCAAAAATGACATAGTTTGTGTCGAGTGGACATTAAACCCTATTTCTCTCTCTCTCTTTGGCTCTTTGTCTCACTCTCTCTTTGTCTCTCTCCCCGTCTCCTCGAAACATTCCTTAATCTGCGTTGACTAAAAATAATATATAACAAAATTAAACCATATGTTAGTCCAGAAATGACATAGTTTGTGTCGAGTTGCCGTTAAACCTATTTCTCTCTCTCTCTTTGTCTCCCTCTCGCTCTCTCTCTCCCCGCCTCCTCTAAATATTCCTTAATCTGCGTTGACTAAAAAGAATGTGAAACAAAATTAAACCATATGTTAGTCCCGAAGTGACCTAGTCTGTGTCGAGTGGACGTTAAACCTATACCTTCCCTCTCTCTCTCCTCTCCCTGTCGAGTGGACGTTGAACTTCGTTTCTCTCTGTCTCTCTGTCTCTCTGTCTCTCTCTCTAAATTGTTCGCCTCCTGTAAACATTCCTTAATCTGTGTTGACTAGAAGAATTGCCGGATGAGTTCTGAAACACCCCCCCCCCCCGTCAGATTACCAGACATCATTATTACCCGTGAAGAGGATAATTGTGAAATTGTTATAAATGGTCAGTCCAGACTCATGCCGGCTGGCGTGTTGCGCTGAGAAGCGAATAATTGGGAAGCGAATAAGGGGAGATAATTGGCCAAAATAAAGATGTAATTAACTGAAGATAGATGATTACGTGTGTGTGGTCTCTGCGACGTCACAGACACGGTGAACACATAGTTAAAGCCGCTGCTCGTAATTTGCAATTTTTCAAAAAGATGTGTTTTAAGTCTTAATTTAAAACAAGATTTCTGGTAAGTTGTTCCAATGTTTAGGTGCATTAACTGAGAATGATCTGTATCCGAATGATTTGAGCTTCCAACTTGGGCAACACAACTGGTGTAGTCTGTTTGATCGGAGGTTTCGTGAGGGAACGTGTATTTGCATAATATCGGCTAAGTATTTTGGTGCTAAGACATTTACACATTGATATGTCAAGGACAGAATTTTGAAGACGATTCTTTCATTTATTGGTAGCCAATGGAGTGATTTCAAAACATGCGCAATTGTTTAAGGAACAAGCATGTCGACCGTACAATATCATGATCCGAAATATAAAAGGAATGTTTAAAATAACGCATGCATAAAACAGAAGTTCGTACGAAGTTATTGAAAGCGAAAATACTATAGAAGAAAACGAAAGCGGGGCTCAGTGCAGTCTACTGAGCAACGAGTTTGGCAGGGAGGCTGTTTAACTTTCTCACAATTTGGCATCCCAGTGACTATCCCACTAACAGTCAACTCGACTCTGAAAGACGTACGGCTTGTCTCGACTGACAGATGTACGGGATAGTTGTACGTGACGTACCTCGTAGTAAATCTGAAAGTTAAATTTATAAAATCATATTTAATACCTTTTAAAAATAAATGCCCGAGAAGATTGAATCAATTTATTCAACAGTCATGGATATCAGTAAAGGTCACGTTTTCAAACTGTGTGATAATGTGATTTAGACTATAACTAATTTAAACTGATTGATCTAGATACAGTTTGAATCAAATTCCTCTCAAAACATTTTAATCGGAAAGAAATTATCCGAAGCAATAAAAATCAGATTCATTTGCGTACCTGATTTATTGTCATGTATATTGGAAAGGATTGACTTGTCGTTGCTGATTTATTGTCACGTATATTGGGGAGGATTGACTTTACCATGCATATAGAATGCTTGGATTATCGTCTGTCACCTTCTGTTTCCGCAGTTCAGTCACAAAGTCTGCAGTATGTTTAAGTTGTTCACGGTGTTCACACGTCATAAGGACATTTACTTCAAGAGTTCTTATTAGTAAAAGTCATTGAAAGACATGAGTTTTAAAAGTGCACAAATACAGGACATTCACTTCACGTTTCATTTTTAGTGAAGATCATTAAATGGTATCAGTTTTAAAAGTACACCCATACATCACCTTCACGTAATAATGGTATCAGTTTTAAAAGACCTTCACGTAATAAGTGTGTAATGGAATTTTATTTGATCAATGGATTAATGTGTCTGTAGTTGTAGGTAGGTTAATCGAATCGAGTTTGGTTTTATAATGTTTTTTATTGTCTGAAAGGTCAGATTATAAAGAATGTACTTTAATGCCACCTGATACCTAGTTATAAGGACGTGGCCTAATTTACGTAGTATTTTTAAAGCCCCAATACCATTCTTGTTGTAACTAATTAATATGTCCCAATCTTTATTCTGGTCAACAAATTGTACTATTTTACAATATTCCAATTAACAAATGATATAATTTTCAACTTAACACACCAAATTTTAAAAATTGGAAAAATTCAACTAAATGGCGTAACATGGTTTGAAAAGCTTTACGTAAACACTTTCAAATGAGACTTGGACTAAAACATATTTTCGAACCCTCTAGACATGTAAGATAGGTTATAATGGATAATTTACACAACAGGTAGAACACTTACACATCTAGTAGTTAAAATAAGGCTAATTTTTTTTCCTGGACCGGTCAAGCCAGCAAGAGTGTTATTGTCCCTTTAACGACACCATTATAATCCTCGTTTCTAGTTCATCATCCCTCTAGATGATTTATAAAGCTTTTTTTTACCAGAGATTTTTTTTTATAAGCAATATATTTTTTAGATTTGTATCTGAATAGGGATTAGGGAACAAACATAGCCTATATTAAACCCCTCACCAGAGATGGATTAACCGGGATTTAAGATTAGGTATGGTAGGCCCAGGGTTCCTCACAGATATATTATTCGAGATTGGATAAAGAGATGACTATAATAGTTAAAGATAGTAAGCTGGCACTGCCAGGCAGGATACGCCCACATTTTCGAGAGATGGATAGAGAACAAGAAAACCGAAAGTGATTTTTCCTACAATCAAAGGCTATAATTCATTAAATTACAATTTGATATGCACAAATAGCGAAAAGAATCAAGATTTTTAGGTTATAAACTATAAACATGCATTTCAAGTTTCATTAAAATCGAATTAAAATTGTGACCTATACTGGGTCCACAACCTTGATATACCATATTTTAACACTATTAGCGTACAAACGGCGGCCATTATGTCTGGCAATTATGGTCCGATTTCCCTGAAATTCAAACTCAACCTTCCGTATGGTGTAACGGTGATAGAGTCAAGCGTTTTTTTTAAATCGGTTAATAATCGTGACCTCCAGAGGGACCATAGGCGATTTTTCGGACAATCAGGGGCCATAATTTAGGAAGTTATGATCTGATATGTGAAAGGAACAAAGATCTTTGGGTTATAACCATGCATTTCAAGTTTCATCAAAATTGATTCAAAATTGTGACCTATACTGGGTCCACAACCTTGATATACCATTTTATAATAGTATTTGCGTACACACGGCGGCCATTTTGTATGGCAATTTTGTTCCGAATTTTCCGAAATTCATACTCAACCTTCCTTAGGGTGTAACGGTGATATAATCAAACAATTTTTAAATCGGATAATAATTGTGACCTCCAGAGGGACCACAAGCTAAACAAAGACGATTTTGTGTATAATCAGGGGCCATAATTCAGGAAGATACGATCGGATATGCGCAAAAATCGAAAGGAAAACGGATCTTTGGGTTATAACCATGCATTTCAAGTTTCATCAAAATCGAATTAAAATTGTGACCTCTACAGGGTCCACAATCTTGATATACCATTTTTTAACAGTAATCGCGTACGAATGGCGGCCATTTTGTATGGCAATTTTGGTCCAATTTTTCGGAAATTTGAACTCAACCTTCCTTAGGGTGTTATGGTGATATAATCGAACGGTTTTTCAAATCAGATAATAATTGTGACCTCCAGAGGTACCACGAGCTAAAATGGGTGATTTGTGGGACAATCAGGGGCCATAATTCAGGAAATTACATTCCGATAGGCGCAAATATCGAAAGGAACCAAGATCTTTGGGTTATAAACATGCATGTAAAGTTTCATCAAAATCGGTTCAAAATTGGGACCTCTATAGGGTCCACAAGCTAAAAATGTGATTTTTCGTACAATCAGGGGCCATAATCCATGAAGTTTTGATCCGATACATGCCAATATCGAAAGCAGCCGAGATATTTTGGGGATAAACCTATATTTCAAGTTTCGTCAAAATCGGACAAGAATTGTGACCTGTAGAGAGTCCACAAACAATTGTGGACGGACGTCCGGACGGACGGACGGACAGGGGCGACGACATAATACGTCCACATGAAAATGTGGGCGTATAAAAACAGGGTAACTGATCGATTCTCAACTGATAATTTATCGATTGGATTTGATGCCTAGTCTGGATCATCATTACTAAAGTCGGTACGATAAAAAAAAAATTTGTGTCGATTATCTTTTTTATTGATTTAAAAGCATCAACAAGCGTTGAGCAGCAGATCTGATTCTAATCCAGTAAATATCACAGACTAGCGATGTATAAGTTAATTAATAATTTAGATAACATTTTCAGGCCTACAGCAAATTTAGCTCTTGCATAATGTATGTTTAAAGACGTTAGTATCTTATGTACTTAGTTGGCCCTTTTTAGTCTTGGATTTATGTCGTTTTGGGACCCCTTTACTCGTGATATATTCAAGGGAGAGAGAGAGGGAGCGAAATAGGGTTTAACGTCCACTCGACACAAATTAGGTCATTTCGAGACTAACATATGATTTAATTTTACTTCAATAATTCGCTTATGCGTAGGGTTCTTTAGCAGTGGGAGGAAACCAAAGGACCCGGAGTCAACTGGCGTGATTTCGAATTTCGTTGTACGTGACAAGGAGTAGGGTCGCCTGTCCAACCTCGTGGGTTTTCTCCGGGTTCTCCGGTTTCCTTCGACTGCCAAAGCGATTTATTGGCATACAATTGAACCATATGTTAGTCTAAAAATAACATAGTTTGTGTCGAGTGGACGTTAAACCACCCCATTTCTCTCTCGCCACAAGCTTTGTCCTAATGAACGTTAACTAAACTTCAAACTAGATATCGATGTCATTAAAGAACGGTTCATAAAATAACACCCACGCCACTTATTCTCTCCATTATATTTGGTGTCATAAGTGTGCAAAATTCTATTTTAAGCTCTTATCAAGTCATACAGGTCACAATTCTATGGAATACAATTACTGCTTATAACTGAGCTTCACAATTCTATGGAATACAATTACTGCTTATAAGATGTATACTTCAGTTCAATTACTAAATGTCATTGAAACAATCTGATCAAGCTATCTATGCCCCGGAGTATTGGAAAAACAATAAACGAATAGATTATGTGTTGGCACGAATGGTTTAATATTTTTGCTTTAAATCATACTGTCTGTCTTTGAATCAGGTGGTGTGGTTTCGTAATACAGCTTGTAAGACACAAGAAAAAGAAGTAGGATTGCTTGTACAGTCATTTGGTGTTTGAACCCTGTATTGGTCGGGAAAGGTCATCCCGATTTTCCGGTGTGATTCCCCCTTGTCAGGGGTGCAGGACGGAAGGCCTTACAAGGACAGCTGTCTAGTCGTCTGGATAGGACGAAAAACCGAGGTCCCGTGTACACATTGACCCCTTGGCAGTTGAAATTCGATATAAGAGTAGGCCGTAGCCCGGGCAAAATTTCCCACATAGCACACTGTATGGTGTATGTTTGTCTTTATTAGCCAAGTTTAGGGGCAGAACAGTAGGACGCATGCTTGTCATTGGTCACAATCCATTTCTCGTTTGAGGTGTTCACAATTTTCATTGAACACTGTCAGATAAATAAATAAATAACCAAACGAAGTAGCTAGGTACCGGAATCTAAATAACCAAAGAATGGCTGATTTCCCATTAAATCCGGGAATTTAATAACATGTTTACGGCTCAAGACATTGATTTAGTTTATTTAATATCGCTAACGTCCATTATCGATATTATTGAAGATTTATTCTTTTCAACCCTAGTAACTCACTTTTTCAGTCAGGTTATTATCGATATTATTACAGATTTCTTCTGTTCAACCCTAGTAACTCACTTATTACGTCAGGATATTATCGATATTATTACAGATTTCTTCTCTTCAAACCGCCATTAATAAAAACCCGTCTAGTATGGCCGTCTACAAGTCTCCCGTCAAAAGGCAGAACCTAGTAACTCACTTTTTTTCTTATTTTGAGAAATCAAAGGAAAACGTAATGGACGAATATTAAACCCCAGCACATCCATTGATTTCACTATTGAGTGACTAGATTTAATTACAGACTGTTAGATGATATCTGCTCGAAACTAACAATTCATAAATAGAAATAACTTTCACGAGATTACAAATAGCGAGAAAAATAGAAAAAAATCCGCCTACTAACTTGTTTTTATTAGTCTTCTACTTATATTTACAGTTTATATAAAATTTGTAATTAGAGAGTTTATAAAAACAGGGTTGGTCTAAGGCACGGACTTTTTCTATTTTCCCCGCTTTTAAGTTTAAGCGAGAATTATAGTTATATCAAATCTGTAATTAAAGAATTTACAAAAACGAGGTAGGTCTAATGCACAGGCTTTTTTCTATTTTTCTCGCTTTTTTTGAAGAGACATTTCCGAATTAAACAGAGGCTCAAAAAAAAATGTCTGAGAATGTATGAAAATAAATCGCCAAAATATAGGGGAATGGTGTATTTACCTTGCCTCAAAATTTCAACTCAAAATATTGAGTTGTTTGGACGTGAACGCCAAAACTGCTTATCCGGACACGTAACCCTTTTAAGATTTCGGGTCAATTGTTTTGTTGGGTGCCCTTAAAATAAATGTGTTTTAACGCCCTACGTTTTTTTACCCGAAAAGTTGTATTGTAGCCAAAAATGGAGATTTCGTGGATTCTGATTGATCGAAAGGTGGCGTCCTCTAAATTTCTAGGGCGACTCACTGCGAATTAATATTTTCTTGGAACTTGACTCTGTTTGCAGTGCCAACAACTCTGCACCTCTAAACTTTATTCTAGGGATCTTCATGATTTATTTCTTGTATGTCATTAACAATGAAATTCAACCATTGGTTTATTGAAACGCAGACCTGAAACACACACACACACAAAAACAAAGTTAGTGGTGTATTTGAAAGATAATAAGTAAACTTCATTTGAAGGTTGATTTGACAATAATGGTTGCTAATAAGGTCATTCTGTCATAATCAGACTGGTCAAAACCGAAGATTTTCAACAAGTAGATAAAAATACAACAACTTATTGAACTCTATATGGACCGTAAATAACTGATGGTGATATATCTTTAAAAAATATAAAAGACAGGCAGATACTGATATGAATAGGACAGACACCAATTTGCATAGTGATTCATACACAGGTTTTTTTTTTCGACGAAAAAATGATTTAAGCGGTATCAAATGACAACAACAGTCCTCTAAATTTTAAACAGTCGGTGTTTATCTCCTAAATGAAGAGTGAATGAATGAAATGGGGTTCAACGTCCTACTGTTATGCCCTAAATAAAGAGTACGGCAAATTGGCGTTGCATGTTTTCTTCTTCAAAGTAATGCCATGGGGGAATCAAATTACAATTATGTGTCAAAATTAGCAACCCCACGTGATACAGGAGCACGTGTTTATAGTTCACGCAGAACCGTTTTATACAATTAGAGAGGAAAACATTATTAGAAAAAAGCGTATGGGGACATGTTGTAATGAAATGAAATGGGGGTTAACGACCTACTGTTATGCTCCGAACTGGGCTAATGATGACGGGTATACGCTACACCGTTAAATACAGCGAGAGAGAGACAGAAATGGGGTTTAGCGTCCACTCAACACAACTAGGTCATTTCGGGACTACCGTTAAATACAATTAGAGAAGAAAAAATTGTTAGACAAAAGAAGGTCGTGAGTTGTCTTTATATGTTTTAACACTCAAAACGATAAAGCTGCACGTGTATGGAGATATTTTGTAATCAAATAAAATGAAATGAAATGGGGTTAGCGTCCTACTGTTCTGCTTCGAACTGTGCTAATGAAGGCGGGCATACGCCATACAGTGTGCTATGGGGGAAACTTTGCCCGGACAGTGCAAGTGAGTAAGACGCTAGCTCGCTAGCCTTGAGACCGCTGGTTCGATCTCGGTTTTGACCGAGGAAGTTGAAGCGGTACCAAGCAACGGGCGCGAAGCCGGGGGGGGGGGGTGAAATTCATGGCCGATAAAAGATGACGTTGTCCATTTTACCAAATGGTTACATAGATTTCACCGGGTATTACGCCATGAGAAATGTGATGTTTTAGCTAAAATGTAAATAACACATCTTAAGAGAGAGAGAGAGAGAGAGAGAGAGAGAGAGAGAGAGAAATGGGGTTTAACGTCCACTCAACACAGTCTAGGTCATTTCGAAACTAACATATGGTTTCATTTTATTTCAATAATTCGCTTGCGCGTCGGAGAAAACACACGAGGTCGGACAGGCGAGCCTACTCCTTGCCATGTACAAACGGGGATTCGAAACCACGCCAGATTACTCAATGACAAGCTTCATGATACAGGGCGCACGCTCTAACCATTCTAGTCCCGGAATGACCTAGTTGTGTTGAGTAGACGGTACACCCCATTCTCTCTCTCTTCCCTCTCTCTCTCCCTCTTCTCTCTCCATCTCTCTCTCTCTCTCTCTCTCTCGCTAACCATTCAACCATCCAATATATGTTGTTTGCTATTAATTAGCCCCCTTTTATTAATAGTTATCTTTTCTTTGTCTTATTAAGAGACCATTCCTGTTAAGAGACCAGTTATTGCATTTCCCCTGAGTGGATGCTTAATACAGATTCTACTGTACTTTATATTTTCAGATGATGAATGAAACGATGGATCCCGGTGGTTCAAATCTTACCAAAGAAACCCTCGCAGAGGTCAACAATATCAACAAATTCATAGAGGTCATGGAATATCACGTCCCATTTGCAATTGGAATCAACAAGTGTATGACTCCTGTCTTGTATTTAGTGGGTGCCATTGGGAATATCGTCTCGGCAAGAATATGGCTTCATCCCAGAATGAAGGCGTGTAACATATCGGCTAATTATCTGGCGGCTCTGGCTATAGCCGACTTTACGTATCTGCTTCTACACGTGTTTTATGAATTGGAAAACCCCTGGTTGGTGGGAACGTTGGACGTACCAGTCTGGTGCGAGCTTTGGAACGTGCTTTATATGGCCGTTCAGTATCTATGTGTTCTACTCGTGTTCGCGTTCACGACGGAACGATTTCTCTCCGTGTGCCACCCTTTTAAATCGGAACGTTTCAGTCGCAAAACGCGATCCACGAAAGTTATTTTCTTGCTAACCGTCATCGCCTTACTATTCGGATTGCCCCAGGCGTATTTTTGGGAAGTGGCAGAGACGGAGTGTTTTGTGAGATTTTCCGAGAGGTTCGCTGATGACTCGTTTTATTCTATTTACACGTGGGCATCAGAAATGGCGATGTTTGGAGTTGTTCCCCTTTTTGTGCTCTCGCTCAATTTGTGTGTTTTACTCAAAATAAAAACCGTTGGGAACTTGAATATTAAAGAATCGCGGAGAAGTCACGTGCGCTATAACCTTGTCACCACAACAATAACCTTACTTTGGGTTTCGTTTTATTTAATTGTGACAACCTTACCAGTAACGATTACCTTCGCCATTCAAAATAACATAGAGCTAGGCCCAGCCATGCCTATTTCAAAAATGGGAGATAACTCTGTGTGGAGATCCTATTTTAATTATTATACAGCCCGCGTTGTTATTCGTGAAATCTGTATGTCACACCATGTCTGTAATATATTTATCTATTGTGCCACGAGTCGCCGATTCTTGAAGCATTTCAAGGAATTGTTGCTAGGCCCCCTTTTCTGTCCGAGCAAAAGTGAAGAGAGCAGTTCCCGACAATATCCGACTCCTTTACTTAAAAATAAACATCTGATGAAAGAACGAAATTCTCGCTCAAGTTCAAATTCTCAAGCCATAGTAATTGCTGAACTACCTAAAATGTTCGCGGCGACGCATGAGACTACTCTGAACGATTGAGGTCAAAAAGGACCGTAGTCTAGATCTGGCAGCGCGAGCTTGGGTGACCCTTCGTTAACTTTGAATTTTTTACTGACAGCGAAAGGATACAGCAATTGAATTACGGCTGTGAATGACAAACCTACAAACTTACATTGACCTTCATTGTAGGCCTAGTGACAGGCCACATTATGGATATGTTGTAGTAATTGAAATAATGAACGTGTACAAATCTGAAATTGTTTGTTAAGGCACATAAGTTACGTCAAAGCAGGACGCATGTAATTCCTTGTTTTTTGGTTCTGTGGTTCGTTTATTGCAGAGAATTTGAGCCGGGGAGCGTATAAGGTTACTTATCGAAGAAAAATGCACTTACCTGCTCAACCACGCGGGCTTTATTCGTTGACAATTATTGGTACCGGGCATGGACAATTTCGACAAGGTTGGAAACCGCGGTTTCATTAGAACATTGACCAACTGACTGAAATAGCGGTGAAGTTATCGTGATTAACAAAAAAGATAGTATGTAATTACACAATGGATATTAATGTGATTACAAAATGGATATTGATGGGATAAACAATATGGATATTAATTACAAAATGGGTATTGATGGATATTATGTGATTACAAAATGGATATTATGTGATTATAAAATGGATATTATGTGATTACAAAATTGATATTATGTGATTACAAAATAGATATTTATGTGATTACAAAAGGATATTAATTACAAAATATACTAATGTGAAGACCGAATGAAAGATGATATTAATGTGATTTCAAAACGGGTATTAATTACAAAACAAATTGTGGGGTTAGAATAGGAAAATGGATATTAATCACCAAATATATTAATGTGATGGCAGAATGGAAGGGGATATTAATGTGATTACAGATGGGATATAAATGAGATAACAAACGATATATTCGTGTAATTACAAAATGGAATTTGATATTAATGTGATTAAAAAATTAATTACAAAATGGAAAGTGATATTAATGTGATTTCAAAACGTATATTAATTACAAAATATATCGTGGGGCTAGAAAAGGAAAATGGATATCAACAAATATATTAAAATATATTGTGGGCTAGAAAAGGAAAATAAATATCACCAAATATATTAATGTGATGACAGAATGAAAGAGACATTAATGTAATTGCAAAAGATATATTTTTTACAAAATATAATAACGTCATTACGAAAGGGATCAATGTGTTTTCAAAAGGGATATTTATATGGTTACACAATGTGTTACGACGATCCCGGGGCATGCAAAACATGTACCCGACGAGATACATCAGTTAAAAGGACATTTACATGTAGATGATCGTTAAATATCTGTGGATGTTTTTTTTCTAATACAATGGATCAAAACCAAATCTGTGAATAATTTATTCTCAATGCATTGGACCAAAAAGTACATGTTTTTAATTTGCACCAAGCGCATGAACCATACAGAAACATGTGTATTTACTATTTAAAGGTTATTTTTAATTTAAAATTGTGTGTAAAAAGTGAATATTAATTTATAAAATTCGAACATGTCAAGTCTTTCGGGGAGTTAAAACATGTAAACTCACATATTTCTTAAATATAATAAAATTCCAAAACGCTAATTGGTAAAAATGCATTATGTATGAGCTCAATTGGTAAAGATGCATCATGTATGAGCTCAATTGGTAAAGATGCATTATGTATGAGCTCAATTGGTAAAGATGCATCATGTATGAGCTCAATTGGTAAAGATGCATTATGCATGAGCTCAATTGGTAAAGATGCATTATTTAAGAGCTCAATTGGTAAAGATGCATCATGTAAGAGCTCAACTTGGTAAAGATGCATTACGTAAGAGCTCAATTGGTGACGATGTATAATGCAAGGGAGCTCCATTGGTAAAGATGCATTGCGTCACAGCTCAATCTGTATTTTGCGGGTCTTCATTTTGCCTTCATATGTTATATAAACCGTTATTTTGTACATTTTGTCTACGATATTAACCTAGGTGGAATTAGACGTTAATTAAATTCCATTAACGAACAAACATTTACGCACATGACAAGCCCATAATCTTCTCGCTAGAACATGGGATGGCTGTGATTTAAATGAATTTAAACAACCGCAAGAGTTAAATATCTGACGATAAAATAGAGAATCGAGGCTTAGTTTTGGTTGTGAATTACGGTTGCTACGATAATAAACGATTTACGCTACAATCAGAATAAAGTAGTTCTAATACAATTTTCAACACATTAATTTTCAATTTATATTTCTGGAACATGTGAATTTTAAAGAATTAGTATGATTATTCAAAGATGCATTATTCAAGAGCTAATGTCTATTGCAGGTTTTATTTTGGCTTTATATCGACGAAACGCGATCGCCATTTAATGGTTTAATTTAAAAATGGAGAAGCGAGACTAAGTCGCGATTAACCAGTAACGTTGCTACAGTAAAAAACAACATTTTCCACAACTGGACTAAAAAAAGTAATTTGAACGAAATTTCGAATTATCCATTTTGGAATTATAATAGTACCATTTTTCTTTTTTTTTTCAACTAAATCTATAATGCATCTTTAATGGTGATAAATAATTCTAGTTTCAACTTTCTTAATATCTATGTACATATTCAGATTTTAGAATTCCGATTTCTCAAAGCTTTTTTGGCTGAAGTAATAAGAAAAATCAATTCTGGTTTCAACTTTCTTAATATCTATGTACATATTCAGATTTCAAAACATAGATTTCTCAAAGCTTTTTTTGGCTGAAATAATAAGGAAATAAATCGGGACATGAAAACGGTGTCGGATGCGACAGAGTGACATAGTATTCCGATGTCGGATGTGACATAGTCCACTGTAGTAAAATTTATGTTGGCGCAATGAAACTACATCATTTGTGCTAACGTTTTTACAACCGAAGTTGCTCTTCATACATTTGTTATAATATTATTGATATAAAATAAATTATGATAATTCTGTGAATTTGTTCCTTCCTTTTATTGTCTTTTTCTCCTTTGTTCATTTTCCATGGAGGATTTTGTGGATTTTTTTGTGTTGAATCAAAGAAAGGGGTTTGGATGAATATTATATGCCGAGTTTGGGGATTTTTCATGACTAATATATGGTTCAATTGTATTTCAATAAAATACTCCTCGCGTAGGGGTCTTTAGCATTAGGATGTAACCGGAGGACCCGGAGAACCCACAACAAGGATTGAAAGGCAACCCTATTTCTTGTCACGTACAATACAGCGCGTACGCGCTAACCATTCGGCCATACACCCCCGCGAAAAGATAACAACAGTTACACATTTGTATGTCAAGATGTCCATAGTAAGTCTCATACTTGTTTCGGGAAAATCGTTTCCAAACGTCATTTTGAAAACGTACGACACCCACCCCACCAAATGTGTCAATGGGCAGGCCAGTAATCTGCCGTGCTACAAGAACTGAAATGTAATGGGGTTTAATGTCGGCCTACTGTTCTGCTGTTACTGCGATAATAAAGACAAGTAAATGCCGTACAGTGCGCCAAAAGGGACAGTTTGCCCGGACAGCGGCGCTACAGCCTACTCTTATATCGAATTCTAACTGCGGAAGGATCTTTTACGTACACGCCAATGTGTACAAGGGACCACGGATTTTTTTATCCAAATCCGAGCGATTAGACAGCCCTCCGTCATGCACAACTTACAAGGGAAACACAATGTAAAATCCATAATGAACTTTCTCAGGAATCACCGTGATCGAGCCCTCGACCTCTAGACAAACGAGCCATTGCCCTACTTAATAAGCCACCGTGGCTCCCTGTGCTATAAGAAGAGAAGTTTACCGGATGACAGCCAGAATTTTTCATATGGTTTATATTATAAATATTGAATGGCGGTTTCACTGATGCGTCTTAATCATTGACTTTTGAATGGCAATCCGATGTTTATCTGCCAATCTCCAATCAATGCAATTGAATCACGATCCGGACTTCTCTTCAGAGATCTATGAAACTTTTTTTTTATAGCCATATCATTTCATTCTGAATGATCAAGCCAGCGTGATTGAAGTAAAATCAATAAAAACGCAGACATATATAGTCATTCAGCAAATGAAATAAATTAAAAAGTATTTTATATTTCCAACTGTCCTGTAACAACCGGTTTAATGAAGACGGGCATACGCCATGTTGTTTTCTGTGGAGTCCATTTTGTTCGTGCAGCGCCATTTCCAAATACTTTTCATCGACTCTGGTGAGAGCTATTTGATAAGGCCAACTTCACATTCGGTCAACCGTCATGAGATGTATTCACAGGGCTAGCGCCAATCCCAACCCATACCCCAACTCAAGACGTAGCCCCTACAATCGCAACAAGAAACAGGTACCCTAACCTTATTTGTATCTCGGTGATCGTGACGAAAACTGATCTGCCCTTAATAAATAGATTTAGCCCATCGAATGCATTCTATTGAGGGTTCCTTTACAGTCATATATCAGGGGTTGGGTGGCCGAATAGTTAACGCGTGCACGTTGGGTCATAAGGACTATAATTGAGTCAAGTAGCGTGGTATTGATTCCCCGCTTGTACATGGCAAGGAGTAGGACGCCTCTCCAAACACGTCGGTTTACTCCGGGTACTCCGGTGTCCTCCCACTGTTAAAGATCCCTACGAGCAAGCGAAGTATCAAAAAAAAATTAAACCATATGTTGTTAGTCCAGTGAAGACCTAGTTTGTGTCGATTGGACGTTAAACTAGACGCTGTCCGTATCAGTTCTTTCATACTGACATGAGAAGTTCTTTTTGGCCATCACTTCAACCTCGTGTGTTTTCTCCAGGTCCTCCGGTTTCCTCCCACTGCTGAAGAAGACCCCTACGCGAAAGCGAATTGTTAAAATAAAATTAAACCATAACTTAGTCCCGAAATGACATAGTTCATGCCGAGTGGACGTTAAAGCCGATTAATCTCTCTCTGTGTCCGTGTCAGGTCTTCGATACTGACAAAAGGAACTTTTTCGGCCATCACCGGTCGATAACCCGAGGACTGCTGATTAACAGGCCAACATCTTACTTACCGAGCACTTGTATTAGGCAATCACCAAAGGGACTTTAAAAAATGCTTGCTTAATGGAGGTGCTCTTTGGCTAGAGGTATCCAATATGCAATATTTCCTACGCTAGTGTTTGACCAAATCGTACCAGGAATCAACACCCTTAAAGATGTTTTAGCCTGGGGCACAATTAGCCGGTATAATAAATAATTAGTTTATTCCGGTGAACAACCTCTTCAACCACAATTGCCAATGATGAGTTTTCCGGTCGTATTCTTTTAGAAACCTTTTAAGCAATTTATTTGGTTATGATTAAGTTACTTCTAAGTGGAGGTAGAAGTTCAGTTAGAATCGTGTTCAAAGACAGCTTCGTTCTCAGTAGCAGTCTTTGATGAATTGCAGAGTTTTTGTCGTCGCTCCAGGAATCTAGATTGTATTATCTTCGTGCGTCAATTTCGCGAGTTCTCTCGAACATAAAACGAACTTTCTGCTCATGGCAAAAACATGTCGATTAACGACCTTTCTGATTGGAAAACAAAAGATACCAATTCAGACGGGCATGTTATGTACTATTAGCACTATCTCCGCTTACTCACAGAACAACTAAGTTTAATGTTACAGGACAACAAAGTTTAATATTACAGAACAACTAAATAAATTTAATATTACAGAACAATTTTATTTAATATTACATAACAACTAAGTTTAATATTACAGAACAACAACGTTTAATATAAGAGAACAACTACGTTTAATATTACAGAACAACAAAGTGTAATATTACAGAACAACAAAGTTTTAATATTACAGAACAACTAAGATTAATATTACAGAACAACAAAGTTTAATATTACAGAACAACAAAGTTTAATATTACAGAACAACAAAGTTTAATATTACAAAACAACAAAGTTTAATATAACAGGGGCCTGTTTCACGAAATTTTAACTAAGATAAAATCCGATTTTAGTAATTCGATTGGATAGTATTAGATTGATTTTAGCGCTTAGCCAATCAGATTTAAGTATTTACTAAAATTTGGATTTTATCTTAAGTTAAAATTTCGTGAAACAGGCCCCAGAACAACTAAGTTTAATATTACAGAACAACTAAGCTTAATCTAATATTACAGAACAACTAAGTTTAATATTACAGAACAGCTAAATTTAATATTACAGAGCAACTAAGTTTAATATTACAGAACAACAAAGTTTAATATAACAGAACAACTAAGTTTAATATTACAGAACAACAAAGTTTAATATTACAGAACAACAAAGTTTAATAGTTTAATATTACAGAACAACAAAGTTTAATATTACAGAACACCTAAGTTTAATACTACAGAACAACTAAGTTTAATCTATGTCTCTTTCGACTATTATTTTTGACATATTTCATTGACGGGTATACTATATCCCTGATAATATAGGTCTACTATGTTATTAACACTGTTCATCACGTGTATTTTGCATACCGATAGCTCATTGGCCAATCACGTTATTTTACCGAGATTCTATTTAATACATTCGATGCAGCTATGGCGGGTGTGGCATGCCAGCAGGGTAAGCTTACTCTTCCGGACACCTGTTACCACTGTTTGTCATGTATTTTGTACACAGTGAACAGTCCATATGCTGATTACACTATTTTGCCATAATACACTATTTTGCCTATACCGTTTTTTAGGACTTCGAATTTTGTCTGATGGTTTGGATTGTTCGTACTTGGTTTTATTTTATTTTTTACATAACAACTAAGTTTAATCTAATATACCAGAACAACAAAGTTTAATATTACAGAACAACAAAGTTTAATATTACAGAACAACTAAATAAATTTAATATTACAGAACAAATGTATTTAATATTACATAACAACTAAGTTTAATATTACAGAACAACAAAGTTTAATATTACAGAACAACTGAGTTTAATTATACAGAACAACAAAGTTTAATATTACAGAACAACTTAGTTTAATACTACACAACAACTAAGTTTAATATTAAAGAACAACTAAGTATAATATTACACAACAAGTAAGTATAATATTACAGAACAATTTAATTTAATATTACAGCACATCTTAATTTAAAGAAACTTTCCAAAAAAAAGTATTTATCGGGTGGTTGTTTATGTCAATTTTGTTATACGTGGTAGACATATCCAGTCGTACTAGAAAAATGCTGGATTCGCTGAAACACACTCATGGAGCACGCACGGAATAAAACTGAGAGGGTGTCACTAATTGGCAGACTGACGATAAAGGACTGTCGGCTCGAGTGAATGAATGAATGAATGAAATAGGGTTTAACGTCCTACGCTTCTGCACCTAACCTTCGCTTATTGAAGACGGGCATACGCCATACAGTGTGCTATGAGGGAAATTTTGCCCAGCGGCAACTGAATTCTAACTGCCAAGGGATCTTTTACGTGCACTCCAAGTCTTTAGCTCTCAGAAAGTTGTTCTGCTTGAAATGAGGGATCAGCCAATCAAATTGACATTACCAGCGATAGCAATCAAAACAAAGCATAGGTAGATTTAAAAAGCAGGTTGGTCGCTAATTGGTTTATCGAATGACTGAAGTTATTGGGTCAAATGTCGCTTGTTTGGTACCTGCCGTCATAGGACGTGAACTCCCACAACAACTTGTCAGATCTACATTTACTGTAGGCCATCGAAAGTATACACGGGACCTCGGTTTTCGTCTCAACCCAACGACTAGGAAGCTGTCCTTGTCAGGCCCTCAGACTGCATCACTGACAAGGGGAAACCACGCCGAAAAATCGAGATGAACTTTCTCGACCAATGCAGGGATCGAACACCTGACCTCCAGGCTAGCGAGCCAGCACCTTACCCACATAGCCACGTGATCCCCACCGAACAATCTGTACATTCTTCCCTGACGAGCTTCGCCACTGACAGGTTAGTTTATCTTAACATATTCCCGAAAGACACAACAATTCGTTCCAATGAGAAGGAGGCTTTTATTGATAATGAGGCATATCATCATTGGATATTGAGACGAGTGGCTAATGACGAAAATCGGTCAATTGATAGAGAGAGAGAGTGAGTGGGTCAGGGGATGCATGCGTAGATTGCCCGAGTTCTTGGTGTTAGGGAGCGCTTGATGTATATGTTGATAATCTTGGGATGGTGAGCTGAAGTGGAGTGAGAGACTTAAACGTACAGCAGTTTCCGAGATACAAAAAAAAGATAGAAAAGGACGTGAGCACTGAATCGTCCGGGAATTAACTTAGACTTCAATATGTATGATAAATTGACAGCGATCAAAGACAACGTCGTCTTTTATGGCAACGAAATTCCCCCGGCTTCGCACCCGATGACTTCTTTTAATAGATTTTATATATATTCCCTTCGAATACTGCAGGGTATTGAGAGGAAATTTTAGCCATTTCTTTAATAGATTAATTATTTTTCCTATGTTTTTAGTCTAAATATATCATCAAATCAATCAGTTTCTTCCCGCAAGGTATCTTTTATATAGTACAGAAAAACTTGATTTAAAAATACAGAATAACCTGATGTATCATAATTTCAACAACCTTCTGTAATAGTACAGACGCCCCAGTCTATCAAATGAAAGAACCCATGTTGGTTTTAAAAAAAACGTAAACTGTTTTTGAGTTAAAGACCTTAGGCAATTGTACTATTATATTTTTCATTTTGTCCAATGATCGAGTGTCATTGGAAATAATGAAAACCATTCGACAAGTATTTGCAAATAATATGCCCGAACGAATTAAACTATAATGTGTACATTGTCATAAAATAACTGTACATAATTTTCTTTTCAGTAAGAAAACAAACATTAAAATAGCTGTTCAAAATTTTAATCAAAATGCATATTGCTGTATCACACAATCGATATCTACTGTAGAATGTAATATTGGGTGATAATAAACTTTTTTATCAAGCTATCTTAAAGGTGGGTTCCCAGCAAAGTATTTATCGGCTGATTATTTCCAATAAAAGTATGGCAAATTTTGGTATTTACGAAAAGTATAGACACCCAATCTTACTAGAAAAATACTAGATTACGCGAAAATCGCCCATGGGTCAAGGACTGGGCAATATTGTCAGGGAATCACTAACTGTCAACCCGACAGTATTTGCTGGCTTATTGTCTGCTAGCTTAGGTCAGGGAGCAGTTGTTATTTCTTGCTCAAATGGTTAGGCTGTTTTGGGAACATTGCTGGTTGTCAATGTACAAAATACTCTGCAATTAAAAGGTGTAAAAAGAAGTTGACAGAAATAATTAAGAATTTTTTAGGCCTCAATAATATGGTAATTATAAAGTAAGTAATGATAGATACATTTTGAAATATTGACCCTCCCAAAATAAAGTTATTGGCAGACATTGTGTTTAACAACAACTTACTTACAGCTATAGGTATCCCTGGCGAAAACAGAGTTTTTTAAGGAAATTGAAGCAGATTGGTTACTTTAAATATGTGTTTAGTCCAAATATATCGTCAAATCACAAAGTTTGTACCCGGGAATGCATCTTTAATAATCGTGAAGTAATATAATGATGCACGATATTAAAAGATAAAATACAGAGATGGCCGTTTTTTTGCTATTAAGGTTTAAAATTGTGTTCGTGGCGTTTGATAAAACATGTCAACAAAAAAGTCTTTAGCTCTCTGTAACTTGTTTGCAACAGATGAGTTTTTAAAAGTTTCTTGAATGTTGTAATAAAGTGCATTGATGAAGTCTTACAGGTAATGAGTTCCACCTTCTAGCAGTTACAGTAGCTACATAAAAAAAAACAACGTTGCCATCCTGTAACTTCGTAAGATCATAATCTTTGAGAGGCATTTAGTAACTGAATAGAGACATAAAACTAACACATACTTATGGAATAACAGCTAATTATTTATTTGAACTACGTTAGCTTGATAACGTTGAGAGAATACTCTTCGAAACGTCGCTCAAAAAAATAAGTAGCTGTTATTCCATAAGTATGTGTTAGTTTTATTTCGTATGATCAGTTGTCTGCGATGCATTTTCTTATTTCGATCGCATTTTTCGATAGAATGTAAGACTGATTATGTCCCCACAATCTGATTAGAACACAGTTCAAAATTTCGTTTTTACTTGTCTTTGCTACACTTGGATCTGGAAGACTTGTTATTTAACTCGTGTTCTGCTTGAAATGAGGGATCAGCCAATCAAATTGACATTACCAGCGATAGCAATCAAAACAAAGCATGGAAGATTTAAAAAGCATGGCGGTCGCTAATAGGTTAATCGAATGACTGACGATATCAGGGCAAATGTCGCTTGATTGGTACGTGCCGTCATAGGACGTGAACTCCCACTATAACTTGTCAGATCTACATTTAGTGTAGGCCATGGAAAGTATAAAAAACGAAACGTAATATAGGTCTTTATTTTAATTAGATTGACGCCCACACAGATAATTAGGAGCGGTGCCATACTTGTGAACTACTTTAATCTGAGCGAAGTTATGAATGTTTGAATTTTAAACATATTGTCTCAGGCTCTGCATTACAAAACCCACACGCATCGTTACCAAGGATTTAAAAAATGTGTTTTAAAGAAAACGGCTGATACTAATAACTTAGTGGATAGAACGGTATTGTAGGCATAAATAGTTTTCTATTAGAAGTGGTGTTTTTTTATTTAGCCAAAGAGCCGAGGGATATTCGGTGTCCCGTCCGATCAGGCAGGTTTCCCCCGAGTTCTTCGGTTTCTTCCCGCAGTAATGATCGAAATCATTCGCACGATCTTCACAAATTATCAGCACATTTAAAGTTATTAAAATTCAAAATTTTCTCCCGCGTTTATTTGTAAAAGGAGATCATTATGATATAATGATTTCTATAACTTTGATTCCTCGGTGTGTCTTTTCCTAATGTTCACTTTTTATTTAATGAGTCTCGTTTTTCTTATTTTCTCCTGTCATTTTATAATCTGTGTACCGTATGTCATTTACAATCGAAAAAGTATGATCTGAAAAAAACCCAAACATGTAAATTATACATCAATTTGCCATTTTTTATTGAATAAAAATAATCCTGTGAATCTTAACATAATAAATTACATTTTTAAAAAATATTTTATTAATTACCAAATAATTATTAAAATCGTTTAGAATAAAGTTGATTGTGTTTTTCATTACGGGATCTTAGATAAATCTAGCTTATATGATGAATTTTTTTTAGATCTAAAATGTTAAGATGATATTACTTTAAATGTATTTTTTGCCATATTTCTACCAGTTACGAAGTCTGAAATGTAGTATAGGCCTTATACGTTGGAATAAATGTTTTGTCAAAGTAGGCCTATTCAGTAGCTACTGTTGTTGACAAGACGAATGTTATATCATAAAAGTTTACCGCTCGCAAGAATTATCTGACATTTTTCCATCTCTATTGCTACACACAATAGGACAACACGGTGTAATCATGATAAAATAAGTAAACAAATACGTATCAATTGAATGGCAGACTAAAAGCTTTGATAATCTGTAGGCTTACCGTTACTCTTATTATATTTCCCGCTTTCTGACTGAACCGATTGGTTTTTACTGGTATGCTGTCAAGATTGGACACGCGCGCGGTCTAGTTAATATATATACGTCATTGTTTTAGATAGTCTTTTATATTTTGTTTTAATCAATGTAACGTACCTAATAATAAAGACGGGCATACGTCATACAGTGTGCTATGAGGGAAAATTTACCCAGACAGCGGCCCTATGGCCTACTTTTATATTGAATTCCAACTGCCAAGGGATCTTTTACATGTACGCCAAAGTATACACGGGACCTCGTTCTTTTGTCCCATCCTAACTGTCCTTGTCAGGTCTCCGTACCGATGAACACGCGACCTCCAGCTAATGAGCCAGCGTCTTACCAGCTTAGCCACAATGGCACCCGGAAGATTTATTAAACTACTTTTGTTCAGACAGACATCTGTGTTACATCATTCTTTACCGGAATTAACTTCTTCTTACTCCAACAATCTTCTGTGCGACACGAGGTTACGGTAGCCGATTGGTTTAATGCACGCTCTTTGGATCATAACTTTATCCGGGAACCAAAAAACTCTTCGCTATGAATGGGCTTGCGTTGAGTTCACAAAAGTTAATTTCGAATAACAAACCACTTGTATATGATTCAACCCGGATACTTCGGTTAAAAATAATATCTTGATCCCAGATTACTCGGTGTCAACCACCAGGTTTACGTGAAGCAGACACAATTAATTACGTGCTTATAGCTTCGTGGATTGGGGGTTTGGGCGCCCCCTTGAGTTTTTGCGTCTGTCTGAAATGGAAAGATCGTGTGAATTCTCTTTGTTTATTTTAATTCTATTGACACGCAATTGCCACCTGTTCTTGTCTTATGCCCGTTTTTCATGCACTCGTTGTCACATATGCAATAGATTGAGACTTTTGTCACCTTTAAAAACGCGCGTCTAATCGCGGCGAAAACGCATTCACAGAAACGGGCTTTAAAGAACTTAGTTACAGTTGTGTTGCCAATGGCAGACCGGTGTGGTCACCGGCAAACGTGAAATAAGTCCCGTTCTTACAGCATTCTAAATGGTCGCAGAACCTTGGCGTTTGTTTTGAACAATCTGAAAACAAACGCCGTCACTCGGCGACCATGGAGACACCACATCAAGATTTCTGGTGTTTCCACCACGCCTTTACCACGCTTATTGAGGCACCCTGAGACCATTTTCCGTCGCCGTAGCTGCGAAGTAAAGACGCCATACCGGTCAGACAGTATTAACTCCCATTCACCGTGGCTCAGATATCCTTGTCTGCGATATCACCTCTGGTCGAAGTGGAAGTTAAACTCCAGAAACGAAACGGATCAGATATGCTTAGATTTAAATCTAGCGTGCTCCGTCCTACATTAAAAATTCAGGGTTTACGTGTCCCCCCCCCTCCCCCCATGGGATCTTGTGACTCGTGTAAAATCAGCGGTCAACCACCTCTAAAAGCGATTCATTGATCAAACCCTAGTTTGTCCATGAATAAGTCTCGACCGAGATCATTTGACACTAAAATTCGCCATCAAACGTAATAATTCATTTCGGAATTTAAATCCTGTCAAGTGTTCGCATCAAACGTTGATCCGGATTTATCTGGTTCGGATAATAAGCCCATGGTGATTCGTGTCACTTTAGTTCATTGGTCCCTGCAAGTCAAAACATTTTGATATATCCAACACGCGCTTGTGTTCGTTAATCCGGAGCTCAGACAGTTTTAAGTCAAGAGTATTTATGATCGCCACAAAATTTGTAATCGTACCCCCGCTAGTTTAACCCAAATACGATCAACCTTGCAATAATCTTAAGCTACGTTCACACTAGGGGTTTAATCTGAATAGAATTCGGAATAAAGTTTTATTCCGGACTTTGGCGTCACACTCAATTCGAGAAAAAACGAACTGGATCTGAATTAGCGAATCCGTATATTTTTCCGAATTAAATCTGCAACAATTATTCCGAGTCGGGTTTTTCGCAGTCAAGATTTAAGTGTGACACGCTTTTTGAGAGTGACACGCTTGATTCAGATCAAACTTGTAACTGTAGCCAATTTCCACAGTGTTACAGCCAGTCGCTCGTGGCGAGGCAGTGGCCCACGGAGTCTTGTATCTTGTTTTTTGACCCAAACACGATGAATCAGCCTCCCCCATTCTTAGATCCCAGTTTTGAGATTTGAGATTGGAATCATTACATCTTGCATACCTAACAGTGTGGGGCGAAGGGCGTAGGCATGCCTAAATGGGTTGGGATTGGGCTCGGGGAGGTGGCGTGTCTAAAGGGGTGATGGGGTGTTGAGAAGGCGGCCTACCTAAAAGAATGGTGGCGGTCGAAATGAAATGAAATAAAATGGAAATGAAATAAAATGGGGTTTAACGCCCTACTGTTCTGCTCCGAATGGTCTAATGAAGACGGGCATGCGCCATGCAAGTTTCTATGGCCTACTCTTATATAGAATTTCAACTGCCAAGGGATATTTCACGTGCACGCCAATTTATATCGAATTCCAACTGTTAAGGGATCATTTACGTGCACGCCAATTCCCCCATCTTGCACCACTGACAAGGGATCGAACCCGCGACCTCCGAGAGAAGAAAGTTTAGTATATATTTTTGTGTGTATGACAGAGAGAGAGGGGGGGGGGGGAGAGAGTGGTTGGGGTTTTCTGCACACAATCGCAGGCTCAAGAGAGAGAGAGGGGCGGGAGGGTGGGGGTCTTCTGCAAACAATCGAAGTCGACAACCACCACTGAAATATGTGTGAGAGAGAGAGAAAGAGAGGGATAGAGAGAGAGAGAGGAGGAATATATATATATATATATATATATATATAGAGAGAGAGCGATATAGAGAGGGGGAGGGTGGGGGTCTTCTGCAAACAATCGAAGTCGACAACTACTAATGAAATATGTGTAAATGAGACCACCTATCTCCGAGATGTCGTCTGGAATCTTTAATAGGTTATATATCTATGGCTGGTCGTAATGTCTGTAGCGACTAATTTCCCGTTTAAATATTCATACGCCAATCACGAAACTCACATTGATACATCGTCTAGTTATATACCGTATTTATTCTAATAAGCGCCGGTTCTCCAATAAGCCTCGGGCCTCTAATAAGCGCCGGTTCTCCAATAAGCCTCGGGCCTCTAATGAGCGCCGGGGGATCAAGGGGTGCTGAAAACATAAGCGCCGGGCCTCCAATAAGCGCCAGGTCTCTAATAAGCGCATGAAGACCCTGTCACCCTACATTTGAAATTATCATTGAAGATGCACATGAAATAGACATTAGATTGCTTTTGATCAAATGCCGTAATTCAAAAGATTCTCCGGCCCAATGTCCATGGTAAATGACGGCTTTACCCTAAATTCAATTTGCTATTAAAGAAATAAGCGCCGGGCCTCCAAAGAGCGCCGGGCCTCTAATAAGCGCCGGGGGGTCAAGGGGCGCTGAAAAAATAAGCGCCCGGGCGCTTATTAGAGGAATTACGGTAATTACCAGACAGAGTGCCATATAGGCAAATGAGACAGCGGGAAAGGATGGCGTGACCCAGCTCGATTCCTTCGATTTTTATAATACCTTTTAGATATTTTTTTTTATGTTTACTTACTGGTATACAACTGAACAATATATTAGTCTCTCTCTCTCCCCCCCCCCTCTCTCTCTCTCTCGGTTCCACACATAGCTAACATTTCGCATACTCCGTTCCTGGCAAAAATAAAATTGTCACAATCCTAATATCGATTAAATTGTTAGAGCATTTGTTTTTGGGGTCTTTGTATTTGTGGATTTTCAATGTGATCCCAGCTCTTCCTGGTCGATGCATACTGCATTCTATTTTATTGCACAAAGGAGTCACGTTGACTTAGTGAGTAAGGCGCAAACTCATACATTAGGTAGTCCGCGGTTCGATCCCGGTGTTGTCCGATGTTCCTAGAGATTATCTAGGGTGTGAAGTTTCCCTTGTTCAGGGGGTGGAGAGTCTTGCAAGGAAAAGAGTCTAGTCGGGCGGAAGGGACGGAAAACCGAGGTCCAATTCAAGATAAATACTAATATGACAGTTGTATATAAAATACATGCTTTTTTTTCTATTATTTTGCCGGGAAAAACAACGAGATAGACTCGCTATTAAATGACGTCACCAGCTCCATGACGTCATTGTGAGGTCATATTCTACGGAACAGACGTAGTGGCAGGTGGATAGAACTGTATGATTGATAGCACCGGAAAGAAAACACGTTTAGGCTTAATACCAAGTTTCCTTATATTCATTGTATATTCGGCCGAGCTGATAACATAACAAGAAACCAAGATGGCACAAGCTAAGATGGTAATAAGTGCTATCAAGCTCAAGATGGCGGTCAACAGGTTAGAGAAAGCGAAAATAAATGCTATCCGTGGGCTTGCTGGTTTGCCGCCATTACGGCCGTGGTATGAAAACATGTACATTAACTGCATGAAATGTGTGAAGCAGTCGCTCCTGCAAGCCTTTTGTCCTTGTGTTATTCACATGCGTCGGAAGAAGTTAAAGTTTTGTTGCTGCCAACCGCTGTCGTGTTGCGGGTTGACTATGACTGTGGGTACGTACCATAACGAAGTGTTTAAAAATATTACGGGATTTTTCGGTGGAATTGTTTTATCTTTCATACTCTATCTCATGATGGCGTTTCAGTTGGAGTTCGACATGAAGGTGTGTGTTGGCCTTGGATCCTTATTTGCAACAGTGTTTTCTCTCGGCTTGGCTTTCTCGGATGCTGTGCGGTGCATGGTATTCCTAACGCTACCCAACTTTTTCTCCAGCAAAGGGAGATCATTTATCCTGATGTCAGCCATGATTCTCGTGATGACCCATCCAGTACGGAACTTCACCCACAATATAATGGTGATGTCTGAAAGCGCTACGTGTGGTCAAAATATGGCGTTGAATGAAACTAAGGAACTCATTAAGGCAGCAGCTTCGCCCGTTGCGTCCATTATTGATGGTTTACAAGAAATGCTAAGATCGATCAGTCGTTTTGCTAACGCTATGAGACGGGCGTTTATGGCTATGAAACGGGCAATAACTGAAATTTGTGCTGCGATTAGCAGGATTTTTTCTTGGCTCAAAGGCATAACCGGGATCTGTAATGAACATATGGGCAAGCCTTATGAAAAGTGTAAATCTTCTTTCGACAAAGCGGCTTCTGATTGTAGATCCAAACTGGGATCAGTTATGGGCTGGATGTGCGGCATCGTGGATGTTGTTAAAAATGTCTGCCACATAGCTCGTATTGGAGAGTTGTTGTGTATTGTGGTCGAAGCTGTAGCTAATTTTCTCGCGAAGTCAATTGGGGCTCCGGTGAACAAAGCGATCAAAAACATCTACACAATGTTTTATTTTAATGTAACATTGACATACCATTACAACCTGACCATGGAGCAGTCAAAATCCTACAGTGACGTCAAAAAGGAGATAATGCAGGACATTAAAGGGCGGATGTCAGTTGTGACCAAAGTTATCACCCTTGCTGAAGCAGTCCTCGTATTTACATTCGCAACTGTCTTTATTCGCGCTATGCTTTACAGACATAAATTCCTCACAGCCGATAAATTTGACAATATTTATTTAAATGACCTTCTTAATTTCATTGACGAGAAACGCTCTGAAAGGGGCATGGAAACCATCTTTCCCCTGACTGGTAAGGAAACTAGTAAATACATAAGCACGTTTAGCATCCGATTAGCGAAAAAAGAAAGGAAGAAAATGATCAAAGGAGTGTTGATGCTTGCGTTTAGTGCGTGTCATGCTATGTTTTATATCCTCTGCGACTACAGTTTGTATTGGATACTGAAATTAATTGAGAAACATTTCGAATTGAAGGTGAACCCGGAAGTACCTGCTCATCTTAAGCTCCATGTGCAGGGTGGTGGAGCAATGGCGGATATGTATCGAGCAATGATTGGATTGCTTGATCCAGTATCTGCTGAACGATTGAGTATTGATACCACGCGCTGTCTACCAAATCCAGGAATTCCCAATTTTAAAGTATATAAGATGGTTCTAGCCATGTTTATCATCTGCCTGTTCATGACTATTTTTGAGTCGTACGGACTTCGATTACGTCATATTATTGCTGGCTGTTATTATCCCAGACGAGAGCAAGCTCGAGCAGTTTGGTTATATAATCGCATCGTTAAAATGCGCGGAAAATTCTTAGTAATGGCGAGGCGCCAAGTCCGTAGAAAATACAAAAAAGACAAAGAAAGTCATAAAATCAGTCTTAAAGCACGTTTAGCTCTTCAATTTCCATTTCTGGGTAAAGTTATGAAGTTCTTCGGGTATGAGCGAAAGGCGTGTTTAAGCTGTGGTAAGGAAGGTCGTCTGCAGGATTATGATAACTACCAGCATTGTGCCAGTCCGGACTGTGAAGCTGTATATTGTTTAGAATGTTTTGCGGACTTGAATAACGTATGTACAGTTTGTATGAACCCTATCGATTACGGTGATAACTCTGATATCAGCGAGGAAAGAGATTCAAGCGACGACGAGTTTTACATCTTGGGCATGCAGATAAAAGCGCGGGAGAGAAAAGAAAGATTGGACGAGATTCGAAAGGAGAAACGCTACAGTAACACCATGGTGGCCTTTAAAGGGTTCATGGGTATTGCTAAAGATGCTACAGCTAATGATATGATGGAACTTGATTTGAACAACCCTTCCAGTATTTTTAGTGACACCAGTGGATCCAGTGGATCAAGTGGTTCGAGCGGTACTGGTAGTTCGAGCGGTACTGGTGGTTCAAGCGGTACTGGCGATTCGAGTGGTACTGGTGCTTCGATCAAAGATACCAGCACAACTGTAGCTATTCATTCTGGTAGTCAAGACGTTCAAATAGACGTTAACAGTGGTTCAAGTACCGACTACGCTACCGACTCCGACGAACTTGATTACAGTTATCAGGACAAACCTAAATCCTCAACAGCCCAATCATCTGATTCCGAGCCAGAATCTGGAAACAGACCGAAGGGGAAAAAGGCGGACAGAGTTGACGTAGATGTTTTTGATTTATCCGACTCGGAAACAGAAACTGTTTCTGGCTTCAGTTCTGAAGACTAGAATATATCATTTAATGGCTGTTCTTAAAAAAACAAACAGTGTTCTTATTCAACAAAAACAATTATGTGTATTCTTTCTGTAACGCATGCGGTTATATTTTAAAATTTCCATTATGGTAACTTACTGTGACATTAAAGACGTCAATTATTTTTAAAAGTTGTTTGGAATTGCAGCTGTGCATAGGGGGTAGGTAGGGAGTGACAAGCCCACCCTTACCTCCACATTTGTTGAAATATTTAGTAGAAAATCTGTTAATTAAACATACAGTATGTAAGAGCTTAATATGCCAATTGCTGGTATTTGTTTAGGCCTGAAATGTTATCTAAATACTTACTGGATTAGTACTCGGTCTGTTGGTGCTGGAGAGGGGTTGGGTGGGTGGGATGGCCTAGTGGTCTAAAGTGCTGCGCTTCGATCTGGCTTGCGGCTGTGGTTTTGAGCCCTGGTGTGAGCGTATGTGGCATGGAGATAGAGGCGCCTTCTCAACCTCGTGGGTTTCCTCCGGTTTCCTCCCACTGCTAAAGATCCCTACGCCCAAGCGAATTATTGAAATAAGATTAAACCACGTGTTAGTCCCGAAATTACCTAGTTATATTGAATGGACGTTAAATCTCTCTCTCTCTGTTGGTGTTGATTAAATCAAAAATTGGATAATCAAGAACATGTGTGTTATCGTACTAACTTAAGTAATGATGTTCGAGAATAGGCCCAAAATTCAATTGCTATATACTCGGTTCAGGGTCAATTAATTTTCAGCCAATTCCCGTTACATTATCTAGTTTTAACTCTTAGTTAGAACTGCCAGCTCGTATAGTAAGGTCTAAGTGGAAATAAAACCTTAAATACATAAAGAAACGTATACAAATAGGAATAATACTAACTAACATATACACATTTAAAATAATGGCAGAAAATCATTGAATCTAAACAAATAAATGAAAAAGGGTTATAACAAATACAATGAACTTTCTAAGTAATCAATAAATACCCTATGAAATAGGAGTTCTAATGAAAGGTTGATTATTTAAATATGCTAACATATTATTATACACACAGTAATATAAGACTGAAAATAACAATATGAATAAATTAAACTAAGTATTATATTCTAAAAATACACAATTATACTCATACAAATACTTATAGAAATAATTATGCCAGTACTTATTTATTTCATATATAAAATAGATTCTAATTATATTAAATATATAGATATATAAGTCAATTCAAATAAATATAAAACTTACCAAGTGAAAAACTGTGCTGCTTGTACCAAGGTTAGGTTGTAAGTGAGATTTGAAATAGAATGAACGAATGAATGAATTGGGGTTTAACGTCCTACTCTTATGCACCTAACCTGGGCTAAGAAATTTTTCCCGGGCAGCGGCGCTACGGCCTACTCTTATATTGAATTCCAACTGCCAATGGATCTTTTACGTGCACTCCAATGTGTACACGGGACCTCGGTTTTTCGTCTCACCCGAACGACTAGGCAGCTGTCCTTGTCAGACCCTCCTTCTGCATCACTGACAAGGGGAAATCATGCCGGAAAATCTAGATGCAATTTCCCAGCCAATGCAGGGATCGAACACCCGACCTCCAGGATAGCGAACCAGCGACTTATCCACTTACCCACCGTGAACCCCGGATTTGAAATTGAAGCTGAGATGTGATTAGTTTAGTGAGTTAAAAGTGAGTAGAGTTTAGACATGTTATTGAAAATAGATTTCTGACCAGCTTAAATACAAATATACACAAATATACACTACCACATAAACATAAAATATTATCATCTCACTTTACTCGGCATCCGTGATGTATGCCGCATATGCCGCACCACTTCCCACACACACTTTCGGGATCCGTGATGTATGCCGCACCCCTTCCCACACACACTTTCAGGATCCGTGATGTATGCCGCACCCCTTCCCACGCACACTTTCGGGATCCGCGGTGGCAAACGAAGGTTGTTAGATTTTATGTCTGGCTGTCCAACCTCGCTACAGACATTACGACCAGACATAGATATAACCCATTAAAGATTCCAGATGACATCTGGAAGATACACATATTTCATTGGTGGTTGTCGACTTCGATTGTTTGCAGAAGACCCCCCCCCTCTCTCTCTATCTCTTTTCTCTCTCTCTCCCTCTATCTCTCTCTCTCTCTCTCGACTTCGATTGTGTGCAGAAGGCCCCCAACTCTCTTTCCACCTCGTTTGGCGAGGTCTATCAAAAAATCGAGGTCGTCAACCTGTTTCAATATTTTTATCAGGATCTTCAAATATATATTATAGGCCAAGGAATTGTGTGGATCTTACACTGAAGTTAAAGATACATTATGGGAGATTAGATAACGAGTTGACAGTTCTCACTATAATTGTTAAAAGCTAGATAATGTAAAGGCAATTTGCTGAAAATTTCGGCAACATTGATCCAATATGAACCGAGAAATAAGCGATCGAAAGTTCCGCATAGCCCCGACCATCATTACTAAAGTCGGCACAACAAAAATCCTTGTCTCGACTATCCATTTAATCTTTCAAAAGAGAAGGAAAGTCATGCAGCAAATCGAATCATAACCCAACAAATATCGCAGACTAGCGTTGACATCGAGAGTTGATTATGGCCTGGATAGGTTAATTAATGTCTAATTAATAGTTTATATAACATTTCAGGCCTAAAGAAAGACTTACAATAGGCAGATTTAGTTCTTGAATATGTTTAATTGGTATGAGATTACTAGTCTGAATCCTGACCAAACTAGAGAGTTTTCTCCCTTTCACCACCGAAAGTCGTACGTTTAGCAACTAAATCCCATGATCATTTTTGGACCAGGAACTGAACTCCAAACTCTACCCACTTGTTGTTCTGGTTTGGGCCAACGCTCTGTTGACATGAAACTTGGTATGTAGTTCTATGTTCATTGACCAGTTGTTATGGTGTCATATTTCAAAAATGGCTGTGATGACGTGTTGCTCGGTTACAGGTCCATAGGGGGGCAAAGTGGGACAAACGTCCCAGGCCCCCCACATTTAGGGGCCCCAACAATTCCGGGTCATACAAATATTTTATCCCGTGCCTTGGCAGATGGGACGAGGATTGGGTCACTGGATAGTAAGGGATATTGGGGGCCCCGAGACTAGTAGGTACCAATAGATTTTCGGAGGGGGGGGGGCAGAGATCGATTAGGCCCTAAAGTTAACTAAATTACATAACTTAGAGGTTCTACCAATCAATAGGTCCTAATCAGTTCCGGGGACCCCATTCCGCGATGTGATTGCTGGGGCCTACCAGTCCCGGGAAATTAACGTAATTATAGTATAGTAGTTCAGACATTTTATGTCACCTAAAAATTCACTAAAATAAAGTAAATGAAAACATCACGAGAGAAAGGGTCTGGTTAAATACTCAAATTGTCAAAGAATTCTAAACGTCAATGAAATCAATTTTTAAATTGTCTCAGATGCACTGAAATTAATCCTAATTTTAAATAAAAAATCCTGGCGAAAACACTCAAGGGGACGGAGTACATGGACATACTAGTACGATCCGCGGTCAGAACGGACAATTTGAACAAACATCAATGGGTCCCCCGTACAGTTGAAATGCCCCGGGTCCCCTACAAGGTTAATCCGGCCCTGGGCCCATAGTAATGTCATACGGACGAAGACTAGAAATAATTTCTCCTTGTTTCATGATGGGGTTAAACGTCCTACTGTTCGGGAGGTTGGGATGGCCTAGTGTACTAGAGTGCAGCGCTTCGACCCCTAGCTGGCCAGTCACCTCTTGCTTGCGGTTGGGTTTCGAGCCCTAGTGTGAGCGTATGTGAGATAGGGGCGCCTTCACAACCTCGTGGGTTTCCTCCGGGCACTCCAGTTTCCTCCCACTGCTAAAGACTCCCACGCGCAAGCGAATTATTGAAAATAAAATTGAAAACCATACGTTAGTCCCAGAATGACCTAGTTTGTGTCGAGTAGACGTTAAACACTATTTCTCTAATGAAGATGGGAATACGACACACAGTGTGCTATGGGGGAAATTTTGCCCGGGCCTACTCTTATATCGAATTCAAACTGCCAAAAGATCTTTTACGTTCACGTCAATGTGAACACGGGACCTTGTTTTTTGGCTCTATCTGAACGACTAGACTAAACAGCTGTGCTTGTTAGGCTCTTCGTCCGGGGAAACCACGCCTGAAAATCTGGATTAACCTTCTCGGCCAGTCCGGGCTAGCCAGCCGCGTCCTACCCACTTAGCCACCGCGATCTCTTATTTCTTGTTATTTTATGTGTATGCCGCCTTGTACGCCGGACCTCGGTTTTTCGTCTCATTCGTACGACTTCACTGTTCCTTTTTCAAAATGGAATTCTAGCAAGTTTAAAAGCGAGAGAAATTACGCGAGAAGTGTAATATTTTACACGGACGTTAGAAAATGATCACCATCAATATAGGCCTAATTAGAATTTAAAGACAGGCCAATGCTTGTTTGTGTAGACAGGTTACAGACTAATTGTTGGTCTGGGCTACATAAATAATGACTGGTTAACCGAGTAACCGTAAACTTATTTATGCCGTAATCCAATTTTCCTGTTATAAATGTCGGCTTCGACATCGAAGCAAGAGGTCGCCTGCTCGTTACCGCGACTGTTATTCAAGGACAATTAGAAGGACTATTGACCGGCATTCGGCTAACTTCAAAAGATTCCAGTACCCTACTTCTAGCCTCGACTGTGTGACCAAGTCCGCCATTGGAACTACTTTCAGGTTCCCGGATTATCAACGGCGTTGCTTCTGTCTTGTCCGCAGGTTTATCTTGTATATTTTTGTTTTGCGTGTAGTGCGGTCCTCCTGCAATTACTATTAAATGTAGGGTATCGGAATCTGGCGAGGTTTGCCGAGTGACTATGGACCTGTAAACGAGCAACACGTCATGACAGCCATTTTTGAAATATGACACCATAACAACTGGCCAATGAACATAAAACTATATACCAAGTTTCATGTCAATCGAGCGTTGACCCAGGTCCGTAGCCAGCTTTTAAAATTGGGGGGGGGGGGGGGCTACAGAATATTTTGGAGGGGCTGAGGATATGGCCAGCTAAGAACACTCCTAAGAAATATTTACCCCCCCCCCCCCCCAGGTGGCTACAGGTGGGTAGAGCATGGGATTTAGTTGCAAAACTTATCAAATAATACGTACGCCTTTCGGTGGTTAAAGGGAGAATACTCTCTAGTTTGGTCAGGGTTCAGACTAGTAATCCCACACCGTTAACTTCAGTGTTAGATCCACGCAATTCCTTCACCCATAACATATATTTGAAGATTCCGATTATATCACATTTATGTGATAAAAATATCGAAAGGGGTTATTTTTTGTGTATGATTTATATATTAATGTCGGTTTACGTCCTTGTCTTTCCACTTCAAGGGGGGTGGGGGTGGCCTAGTGGTCTACAGTGCCGCGCTTCCCACTCTAGCTGGCCGGCTACCCTTGGCTTGCGGCTGTGGTTTCGAGCCCTGATGTGAGCGTATGTGGCATGGAGAAAGGGTCGCCTTCTCAACCTCGTGCGTTTCCTCTGGGCACTCCGGTTTCCTCCCACTGCTAAAGACCCCTATACGCGCAAGCGAATTATTGAAATAAAAAATTCAACCATTTGTTAGTCCCGAAATGACCTAGTTTGTGTTGAGTTTCTCTCTCTCTCCCTTCCACTTCATGAATATTTTTAAAACCTTGCTTGAACTATTCACCGACAAAAATTTCAAAAGGGTATCATGAAATCAATGGAAGTATTTAGTCTTAGTCCGTCAAATAGACCCGACCATCATACAGACATGAAAACTAATAATCCGCTTTTGTCACCGCGGATCCGAAAGTGTGTGTGTGTGTGTGTTGGACGAGGGAGAGAGAGAGAGAGAAATAGAGTTTAGGTTACAGATGGTTTATTTATATTTCAATAATTCGCTTGCGCGCCGGGGTCTTTAGTAGTAGGAACCGGAGTAGACCCACGGGGCTGGACAGGCGACCCTTCTCCTTGTTACGTAGGCCTACAGCGGTTGATTCGAAACCACGCCAGTTGACTCACATGCATTATGATACAGCACGCACGTGCTTACTATTCGCCCCCCTCCTCCGACCACCATACAGACATACAAATAATTTGAAATTGTCACCGCGGATCCCGAAAGTTTATAGACATGTCTGTGTGCATTTAGTTGGGGGTCACGGTGGCTAAGTGGGTAAGGCGCTCGTTCGCTAGCCTGGAGGTCGGGTGTTCGAACCCTGCATTGGCCGAAAAAGTCCATTTCGATTTTCCGGTATGTCAGTGATGCAGAAGGAGGGCCTGACGAGGACATCTGCCTAGTCGTTCGGATGTGACGAAAAACCCGAGGTCCCGTGTATACATTGGCATGCCCGTAAAAGATCCTTTGGCAGTTGGAATTTGATATAAGAGTAGCTCCGCTGCCCGGGCCAAATTTCCCTCATAGCACACTGTATGGCGTATGCCCGTCTTCAATTAGCCCAGGTTAGGTGCATGATTAGCCCCCCCAATAAGCTGCTCGTATATATCCCTGACCCCTGGATTTCGCTACCCCTACCCATCACCACTTATTCTCGTGATTATGTGTACACGATTTTCCTCTAATCGAAAGACTAGGTTATACTGTCCTTGTCGGAACTCTAAATAACAATATCGGTAACTGTTTTCTATACAGTTATTTCCTGGGCCCTGTTTCTCGAAATCTTAACTAAAGATAAAATCCAAATTTTAGTAGATACTTCAATTTTGATTGGCTAAGCACTAAAATCCGTCTAATGTGATCCAATCAAATTACCAAAATTTTGATTTTTATCTTAGTTAATATTTCGTGAAACAGGCCCCTGTGTATGTACCATTGAAACAGACTTTGTTTTCTAAACATAAAAAAATGATGAAAAGATTTTAATGAATTCAAATCAGATTTAATAATTTAATAATTTACATACATACATTCAATTATTTCATTTCAAAACAATTAAAAATGGCCAAGCATAAAATGACAAAGGCGATTCGGGTAGATATACCCACAGAGAGAAATGTTGTCCGGACAGCTTTTATTAAGGCGATTTTGGGCGAGAGGGGGGGGGGGGGCACTGCCAATACAAAAAGCAGTAGGACGAAATTACGCCATATCCGGTATGATTTTCATTGACCAAGTCGACCGGATGTAATATTTATAAAAGTTGGGGTCGGATGGGGGGGGGGGCACTAGTGACAATTCATTTTTACTCATGTTTACAGCCACCCTTCTGAGGTGCAATATTTAATATTATACCACCATATAATGCGACTATTTAAATCTGGACATACTGTGACACAGAAATAAAGTATTTTATTTAAGGGTTAAACATCAAGAGATGTAGCTTTTATATTAACGAAGAGAGAGATAGAGAGAGATGGAGTTTAACGTCCACTCGACACAAACTAGGTCATTTTAGGACTAACGTATGGTTTTCAATTTTTATTTCAATAATTCGCTTGTATGTAGGGATCTTTAGCAGTGGGAGGAAACCGGAGTGCCCGGAGGAAACCCACGAGGTTGAGGAGGCGCCCCTATCTCCATACGCTCATACCAGGGCTCGAAACCACAGCAGCAAGCCAGACGAAAAACAGCGAGGTCCCGTGTCCACATTGGCATGCACGTAAAAGGTCCCTTTGCAGTTGGAATTCGATATAAGAGTAGGCCGTAGGCAAAAATTCACTCATAGCCTACTGTATGACGCATGGCCGTCCTCATTAGCCCAGGTTAGGAGCAAAAAAGTAGGAAGTTAAAGCCCATTTCATTTCATTTCCATTTTTACTAGCGACACATTTTAGGACTAACGTATGGTTTTCAATTTTTATTTCAATAATTCGCTTGTGTGTAGGGGTCTTTAGCAGTGGGAGGAAACCCACCGAGTACGCCCGATTCATAAAATTTTCAACCAATGGCCTACCCTTGACCAGATATGGACAGTAAATTCCACCACTTCGCTAAAGGTTATCCCCGGTTAGCCTACAAAATAATACGTACGACTTTCGGTGGTTAAAGGGAGAATACTCACCAGTTTGGTCAGGGATCAGACCACTCTGAACGACAGACTCACCCTACCTGCAGAGAAGTGACTCTGTTACAGTGAACAGCCATGATATTCACATGACGTTATCTAAACGCCACAGGTCGCGAGGTCAACGCACAGGAGTCAGTTTGTAAACAAACAAACGAAAGTACAATGACTTCGACGAACAGAAAACCTGCGTCGTGAAAGGGTTGTCTGTGCAATAACTCGAGATTGAATAATAATCCCCGGATTAAGATGGGATTTTAACAGAATGGGCAAGTTTAAACGGACATATGACACACGCGGGGGCCGCACTATTTGCACTATTTTGTGCTTCGGTAGGGTCTATGTCACATATGTGACCCGGCATAGCAAAATGAGTCACAGTGACCAATAGTTCAAAAATGAGGTTTTAGCATAACCAAAGAGAGTCTGGTCTCATCTTTCTAATGATATATTAACCATTGCTTTACGACATTTAATCTCTGAGGAATTGCGATTTGAAGTCGGGTGCTCTGGACATCCCTGGTTTCCTAAATTAGGAGAAAATGGCCTCGAAAAATGACACTTAGATTTTTCCAGCATCCCTTCACAATCACAAGGGATGGGACAAAAAAACATTTATTTTGAAACTGAATAAAATATCAGATGCTTTTCCATGGGGAAATGGGCTACAAAAAAACAATATAGAAGAATTTTTGAAAAAATAATTATTTCTATGGTAGTGCCGTACCATTTTCAAAATGGCGGCCAAAAATAAATTAAATCATGAAAATTCCAATAAATCATGTCCGAATCACTATATACATAGCTTTCATAGTGTCTAACATGGAACGTTGAGAGTGACCAAAATTAAATATGGACGCTGAATTTGTTTTCGAAATTCCAAGATGGCGGAATCCAAGATGGCGGAATCCAAGATGGCGACCAAAATTGATGAAAAAATTAAAATTCCTGTATATCATATCTGCATCGCGGGATACATAGCTTTCATAGTGTGTAACATGGGCTTTTTGGAGACGCCAAATTTAATTATAGACACAAAATATAATGTCAAAAAATCAAGATGGCTGAAATCCAAGATGGCGACCCAAATTGACGAAAAAAGGAGAGAAAATTTATCTGTACTACATGCATGTCTGGATCGCGGTATACATAGATTTCATAGTAAGTTACATGGGATTTTTGGAGTCACGGGAATCATATATTGGCACTAAAATAAACTAAACAAATCCAAGATGGCGGAAATCCAAGATGGCGACCAAAATTGGCAAATAAAGAATGTAAAATTCCTCTATATTATGTCTGCATCGCGGTATACATAGCTTTCATGTTTTGTAACATGGGAATTCCAATATGAACACAAATTATAATATCCAAAAATCAGGATGGCGGAAATCCAAGATGGCGGCCAAAATTGACAGTCGAAAAAAGAAAATTCCTCTGTATTAATATTATGTCTGGATCGCGGTGAACATAGCTTTCATAGTGAGTTATATGGGATTTTTGGAGTCGCCAAAATTAAATGTGGGCACTGAAATAAACTAAACAAATCCAAGATCGCAGAAATCCAAGATGGCGGAAATCCAGGATGGAGGAAATCCAATATGGCAGAAATCCAAGATGGCGACCAAAATTGACGAAATAAAAAATGTAAAATTCCTCTATATATGGTCTGAATCGTGGTTAACATGGCGTCCATGGTGTGTAACAGAGAATTCAAATATGGGTACAAAATACAATATTAAAAATCCAATATGGTTGAAATCCAAGATGGCGGACAAAATGTAATGATTTTCTAATTTTTGGGGAAAGCATTGATAGGATATGGTCTGTGCTGTGCCAAAAATTGGGTTCTTCGGGTCGCTGAAATTAAATATTGGACTGGACGGCAAGTAAAGAAATGATTGTTTTGCATTATTTCGAGATAATTAATGACTTCTTTACAGATCGCCTTTTACAAAATGAGATTTTTGAACACTAAAGATGTTATTTTTATGAAAATTAAACTTTTAATTGACGAAAGAGGTACTTGTGTGACTTTTAATGAAGAAATGTGAATTTTGAAAATTTTGACCTATTGAACCATTATTGCACTCTTTCGCAGAATCTAGATTTGCGACAAGCGACTCAATTAGCTATGCCAAGTCACATATACACAATGAATTCTGCTAATGTTTTTAGCGTGGGGATTGACTAATAGTTAAATTATTTCAGTTCTAAACAAAAATTTAAAACTTTAACCCAATTTTTAAAAAAATGTCTATAAACTGGCTGGGATTTCTGAGCAAAATGGGCATTCACTGGATACGTGCGAAAAAAAAGCCAGCTACCAAAAATTTCGTCACGTTCGTTACATACGGGTTCAGACTAGTAAATCCCATACTCGTCAACTCTCCACGCAATTCCATGGCCTACAATATATATTTTAACATTCCGAGAAGTTTAATCTGTATAACCAAAAGGCAACCCCAGCACCTCGCTAAAGGTTAGGCCATAAAAGGATATGGTCAAGTTAAAAATTAAAAATAGAACGAAAACACAACTAAACGAAACGAAATTTGATCAACATCTTGTATTTCTAATATTACATCTATTGTCAACAATTGAGCACTTTATTTTCAATTCTATAAACTTTATTGGTTCCTCTCTGTCTTGCTGTCAGGGGTTGTTAGATGTTCCTATTCCAATAACAACCTGCTGCGGTACGTGGACTAACTATTCCATCCATCCCCCTTTCACAATAAAACTTTTTAATCACGCATAAAATAAATTGATTCTAACAGCTAATCCAAATACGCGATTTATCAAGACTGGGTGAAAAATGAAATGGGGTTAAAAACATCACACTTCTCTACCGGGCTAATGAAGACGAGGGAAAACTTGCCCATGCAGTGGCGTTTGCGTCCCTTCCCCGTCTTGCAAGAGGAAATCGGGCTGGAAAGTCTTTAGGATCGAACCCGGATCTCCAGGTTAGCGAGCCAGTGTCTTAGTCACTGAGACTCCGCGGCTGCCAAGATGTCAAAGCACTTGGTCAACTTACATTAGCCGTGGCGCAAATATGCTACATACGAGCTCCAGATTATAGAGACAGAGTCTAACTCGCTGATCAATCAAAGTCATTAGTACATGAAAAATATTTCAGCTGTCCTAATAACCCCTTATCTAAACCATTTACCAAGCGAAAAAAATGGCAGGATTATTACCGCGATGGTGACAATACAGCAACGACGCAACAAAAAGTCGGACGACAAAGTCAACACCAGATCCTGCTTCCGTATAAAGTTTCCACAAGATTTGGTCAGTAATTCTACAGCTCCGAACATGAATTCGGTTTGGGTGTTTACACGTCTTGGAAGGAACCGTATTGTGGGTCGCATGTTCTGGACATTTCAAGTTCCGTGTGACTGCGTCCGTAAGCATACATGGTAGAACGGGTCTGCATTGAGTTCTGTCGCATGAAGTATTTCCTCCGGACGTATTCCTTTCCCCGGATGCAGGTACATAGCGAATGATAAAATGTCTGCCGGAATTTTTTGGACATAAATCCGTAAATAATTGGATTAACACAACTGTTGGCGTAGGATAAAAGATAAAACGCTAATCTCATGGGTTTCAGGTACCCATAGTTTAAAGGATGCAGAACGTTAAAGGACGTGAGTAAGTTGTTGGTGAGTATTGGTGCCCAGCAGATGATGAAGATGAGGATGACTGCCACCAGCATCTTAATAACCTGGAAAATATAAACAGAGAAATACAGCCATTTAGCCGAGGTGGTGGGGATGGGCGACCCAACTATTTGAAATACAATAAATTGGGGTTTAATTTAGCCGAGGTAGTGGAGATGGATAGCCCAACTATTAGAGATGGAATACAATATAATCGGGTTTAATTTAGCCAAGGTAGTGGGGATGGGCAACCCAACTATTTGAAATACAATAAAATGGGGTTTAATTTAGCCGAGGTGGTGGGGATGGGCGACCCAACTATTAGAGATGGAATACAATAAATGAATGAAATGCGGTTTAACGTCCTACTGTTATGCACTTTACCTGAGCTAATTGAAGACGGGCATACGCCATACAGTGTGCTATGAGGGAAATTTTGCCCGGGCAGCGGCGCTACGGCCTACTCTTATATCGAATTCCAACTGCCAAGGGATCTTTTACGTGCACTCCAATGTGTACACGGGACCTCGGTTTTTCGTCCAACCCGAACGACTAGGCAGCTGCCAGACCCTCCTTCTGCATCACTGACAAGGGGAAATCACGTCGGGAAATCGAGATGAACTTTCTCGGCCAATGCAGGGATCGAACACCCGACCTCCAGGCGGTGGGGATGGGCGGCCCAACTATTTGAGATAATAATACAATGAAATGGGGTTTAATGTTCTACATAGATTGTTTTAAGTGGGCGATAAACCCCATCTCTCTCCCCGCCAGGAATCATTGGAATTAAAAAGATAGTGCCCAACATTTACAGGTGACTCGAACAATCTTGTTTATATCTCTGAACAATGTTTGGGCTGATATTGTATTACCATTAGAGACTCAACTTTTACAGTTACAACATCACCAAACTATCTGCCCATCTTGTTATCTTGGGATCGGGGTTTAGAGCAAAGAATGGATAAGCTAGGGGTGTAATTTTAAACGAAATAATTGACCAAGATAAATTGAGAGAGAGAGAGAGAGATAGAGGGGAGGGGGTAGGGAGAGAGAGAGAAATGGTGTTTAACGTCCACTCAAACCAACTAGCTAATTTCGGGACTAACATGTGGTTTAATTTTATTTTAATAATTCGATTGCCCATAGGGGTCTTTAGCAGTGGGAGGAAACCGGAATGTCCGGAGGAACCAAGATAAAGTTCTTGCTTGCTTGAAATTGTAATAAGGGGGATAACTCCCGTAACACCTGATGTACTGTAGTGCAACTGTTGTGGTCAGAAAGCTAACTACTAAGCTTATATTTCTACACATGAGGTGCCGTTGCCACCCTTGCCCCCCCCCTCACCACGTCACTGTGTCCACCATTTTGTATTTACCTGTTTTCTGGTTGAATCGTCTTCAGATGTTTTTTTTATTGTCGTCTGTTTTCTCATCACTGGACATTTATCTGACGTCACTTTAAAGGGGCTTAATTTTGGGGATGCAAGTCGTTGAGAGTAACAGTCTCTGAAAAATATAATAAATCAGAAATTGTAGTTAATGTTCTGGCCCTGCACATACAAAATGTTCACTCGGTTCTTGCGTCTGACCTGTGAGCTACCAAACCTTATGACCCGTCCGTGTCAAAAGATACACGGCGCGTTGTAAGCTTGACTTTAATCTCCGTCAATTCAAGTACGATCGATATGAAAGTCAGCATGCTTATCATTCCTTGGACAATACCGCATCGATAGCTGGTCGGATGACCGTGGCGATAGAGAGGCGGCTTCTCACCAATGCAACGAGGGTTCAGTCCCAGCTCAGAGCAAGAACTTTATCGTTGTAAGTGAGAGGGATATTCGGTCCCCCGTCCGATCAGGCAGGTTTCCCCCGAGTTCTTCGGTTTCTTCCTGCAGTAATGATCGAAATCAATCGCACGATCTGTGCCAAGGGCCACATTGGAAAAAAGGCCTCAGGCCTAATTTGCTACCCTTGTAAAATAACGCCATTATTTAACGTCACAATTCAAATATGGCTTGTACTCTTATATTTGTTCCGTGTCGGACGGGGGGGGGGGAATGGTTAACACGGCCTCGTGGGTTTCCCCGGGACCCCAAGTTTCCTCCCACTGCTAAAGACCCCTAAGCACAAGCGAATTATTGAAATGAAATTAAACCATATTAGTCCCGTAATGACCTAGTTTGTGTCGAGTGGGCGTCAAACCCCATTTTTCTCTCTCTCTAATAGTGGATATCACAGTGTGTGAGTCCAGCCATAAGGAGTTTAATTACATAGTATTTACTCCACCGACTGGGCTAATGAAGAGAGAGAGAGAGAGAGAGAGAGAACGAGAGAGAGAGAAATGGGGCTTAACGTCCACTCAACACAAATATTATTTCAATAATTCGCTTGCGCGTAGGGGTCTTTAGCAGTGTGAGGAAACCGGAGTGCCAAGAGGAAACCCACGAGGTTTAGAAGGCGCCCCTATCTCCATGCCACACACGCTTCCACCAGGGCTCGAAACCACAGCCGCAAGCCAGAGGTGACCAGCCAGCTAGAGGTCGAAGCGCGGCACTCTAGACCACTAGGCCATCCCAACCCCCAAGGGCTAATGAAGACAAACATACATCATGAAGGTTTCCGCGAGAGAAATTTTGACAGGCAAGCAGCGCTATGGCCTACTCTTATTTCAAATTCCAATTGCAAAGGGTTCTGTTACGTCTCACCGGAACGACTACAAACTGTTTTTGTCAGTCAGTCCGTCATGGAAATAGAAAATGTATTTGCGCCATGTGACATCGGCTTAAACCGGTCTTTAACGAAGATTGGGGGGGGGGGCAGCTGTTGGATGGCCGAATGGTTAGCATGTGCGCGCTGTATCATAAAGCCTGTCATTAAGTTAACTGGCGTGGTTTAGAATCCACGGTTGTACGTGACAAGGAGTAGGGTCGCGGGTCCTCCGGTTTCTTCCAACAGCTAAAAGACCCCTACGTGCAAGCGAATTATTGGAATAAAGTTAAACCATATGTTTGTCCCGAAATGACCTAGTCTGTGTCGAGCTGATGTTAAATCCCGTTTCTCTCTCTCTCGCTCTCTCTCTCTCTCTCTCTCTCTCTCTCACACACACACACTCTCCTCTCTCTCTCTCTCCGATTTCTTCCCACTGTTAAAAGACCCCTACGTGCAAGCGAGTTTTTGGAATAAAGTTAAACCATATGTTATTCCCGAAATGACCTAGCCTGTGTCGAGTGGACGTTAAACCCCATCTCTCTCTCTCTCTCTCTCTCTATCTCTCTCTCTCTCTCTCTCATTCTCTCTCTTTCACGAAGGAAGTAAAACGTAATGGAGCCCTAAAATTACCGGGAGCGAGGTAGTTTTATAACGGCTATTTCTAAAACCGACATAATAAGAAAAAATACAGAACTGCAAGTTTTGACAAATGGCATCAACACGAAATTCACATTTATATGGTTTCTGTTGCATGTGTAGTTTTTGCGAATCCGGAGAATTTTGATTGTGAGGTCGTAAAAGCTTTATATTGCCATTTTCAGAACACAAAGCTTCCTGTTTGGAAATAATATCTCTTTTTTCCCGTCAACGTTTACACCGTAATATGTATATATATAAACTGATTTACATTCAATCGTTTCTGTTTTTACTCTCATTTTTAATCAGTTATGTTCGGCGAAATTCGCGAAGAGTCCTAATTGAACGTCAGATTTTGGCGTCCGGATTTTCCAGTCGCGGGTCGTGAGCTAGAATTTTGTTACTGAAGCGACAATAATAAATACCCCTAATTGAACGTCAGATTTTGGCGTCCGGATTTTCCAGTCGCGGGTCGTGAGCTAGAATTTTGTTACTGAAGCGACAATGATAAATACCCCAAAGTTTTCGGGTGATTAATGGTTTATTATGTCAGTTAGTTCTGTCCAATATTACACCCACAAACCCCACGAGAACACATAGTTTGTCCAACCGATAGATCCTATTTTAGTTTGGAAACTAAATTACAAGGTTATTTAAAGGGACAATACCACTCTTGTTGTAACTGAATAATATGCCCCAATCTTTATTCTGCTCAACAAATTGTACTATTCTACAATATTCCAGTTTATTGATGACACAAATTTCATCTTAACATAGCGAATTTAAAAAATTGGAAAAATATTGTTTGAAAAGCTTTACGTAAACACTTTCAAATACAACTCGAATTTAAACATTTTTCGAACCCTCTGGACAAGTAAAATAGGATGTAATGGATAATTTATACAACAGGTAGGACACTTAAGAATCTAGTCGTTAGAATAAGGCTAATTATTTTCTCTGGACCTATCAAGCCAGCAAGAGTGTTATTGTCCCTTTAATAGTGAGGGCCACATGAGGCTCTTGTAATATATTACGGTCACACGCACATTTCCATTATATGTGGCTGTTTGGATCGGTGACCAGTGGGCCTATATGCTCCTAACATTTTCGAGTTACAAATGAAATGAATTACAATGGGGATTAATGTCTTACTTTTTTTAATCAACCGGGATCCGGCCTACTCTATTCCCGAGCTTAGAAAGCTTTTTAAAGACCACGGTTTTTCGTACCATTCGGACTACTATACACTTTCTTGCCAGGACCCGAGCCTTATTATATTTGTTGAATAGAGACTTCAAAGAACAAAGGGGGTGGAGTGGGGCGCGGGTACCTACCTTCCATTTTGTAACAATCTGATTAAAATAGAAATCTATATTTCGTTTCGTTTTTTTTTATACTTCCGATGGCGTCTACTACACGAATAGCTGACCCGATGTAGTAGATGGTCGTGCCAGGGGTCATACGACCGGCTCATGGCCCTAAGACGTCAGATATTTGATTTACCAATCAGTGTTGTTGTTTCAAGTGGGTTACCCACAGTTTCGTGCACCTCACAGACCATTACATCATCCAGAACGCGGGTTATATAACAACTCTTCCAGAACCTAGTGTAGTAAAGACAGGTAAAACGAAATTTTGAAGTATAATTACGAAACGAAATAGGATCTGTGTTTTAATCAGATTGGTTTTGTCGATTGTGTGTTAGCATCTAAAGTTCCATACAGATGCTGCATAGGCAAATATGATTAGAAATGAAATGAAATGGGGTTCAACGTCCTACTCTTCTACATCTAACCTGTGCTAATGGAAGATGGGCATACGCCATACAGTGTGCTATGAGGGAAATGTTGCCAAGGGATCTTTTAAGTGCGCGCCAATGTTTACACGGGACCTCGGCTTTTCGTCCCATCCAAACTACTAGACAGCTGTCCTTGTCAGGCCCTCCGTTCTGCATCATTGACTAGGTAAAACCACGCAGGAAAATCTAGATGAACTTTCTCGGTCAATGCGATTAGAATTGGTAATAAACCTAAAGGGAGAGCACCGGTACCTACCTTCCGTTTTGTAAAATTTGTCGATTATGTGTTACCATCCAGAGTTCTATACAGATGCTAGCATAGGCAAATATCATGATGAGGATTGGTAGAATAAGCATGATACAAAACATGTAGACTTCATAGATTTTACTGAACAATGTCTGTTCCCAGTCTTTAACACACCAATAACCAATCCGAATATATCCAACCATTTTATGAACCTGTGAGCAAATAACAATAATATTCTAGTTAGTGTAGTGGGACAATTGCGAGAGATAGAGATAGAGATAGAGAGAGAGAGCGGGGGGGGGGGAGAAATGGGGTTTATAGTCCACTCAACACAAACTAGGCCTTTTCGGGACTAACATATGGTTTAATTGTATTTCAATAAGAGAGAGAAAGAGAGAGAGAGAGACAGTCTGCTACGAGTGAAGCTTTTAAAATTACTGTAGCAAAGATAGTGAAAGGCGTTTAGCCCATCGAAGTCAACGGGGGGGGGGGGGGTAGTTGTGATGACGGAATTGAATGGGATTATTACGTTTGCAATGGGAGGGAGATACACTGGCCTTCCCCCTCCCGTCATTCATTCGTACTTTCTCGTTACACGCCGGGACATTTTGGTCGGGGGGACAGTGCCCCATCCCTCTGTCCCGCCCCTCGTCCGATCAAATTTAGAGAATGACGTACCTGTAAGAAGGGTATAGGTATTGCCAGTACTACAGAGATGAACCACAGCACAATTATCGCTTTTCTCGCTCTACCAACCGTACAGACATACTTGGCTCGTAAAGGATGCAGGATGGCATAATACCTATAATAATAATAATAATAATAATGATAATACGAATAATAAAAATAATAATAATAATAATAATAATAATAATAATAATAATAATAATAATAACAATAACAATAATAATACCTAATAATAATACCTATAATGATAACACTAATAACAACGATACATATAATAATAACAATGATACCTATAATAATAATAATAATAATAATAATAATAATAATAATAATAATAATAATAATAATAATAATAATAATAATAATAATAATAATAATAATAATAACAACAATAATAATAATAATAATAATAATAATAATAATAATAATAATAATAATAATAATAATAATAATAATAATAATAATAATAATAACAATAACAATAATAATACCTAATACTAATACCTATAATGATAACACTAATAACAACGATACATATAATAATAACAATGATACCTATAATAATAATAATAACAACGATACCTATAATTATAACAATGATACCTATAGTAATAATAACAACAATACCTATAATACTGATACCTATAATACTGATAATAATAATACCTATTATAACAATAACAATGATACCTATAATAACAATAATAACAATGATACCTATAATAACAATAATAACAATGATACCTATAATAACAATAATAACAATAATAAAAATGATACCTATAATAATAATAATAATAATAATAATAATAAGGATACATATAATAACAAAAATAATAATGATAATACTCATAATAATAACAATGATAATACCTATATTAATAATAATAATAATGATAGTGATGAAAAAAATGAAGACAGACAGTATAAAATTAGCGCTTGAAAGATGAGTAGCAAAGGTACAAAGGTTTAGTTCCTTTAACGTATTGGGGGTCACAGTGGCTAAATAAGAGAGAGAGAGAGAGAGAGAGAGAGAGAGAGTCATTTCGATACTAACATATATGGTTCAATTTTATTTCAATAATTCATTTGCGCGTTGTTTGTTTTAGCAGTGGGAGGAAAGCGAGGGACTTGGAGAAAACCAACAAGGTTGGCGACCCTCGTTCTTTTCACCTACAAGTGGGAAGTCGAAAGCAGGCCACTTGACTATATAAAAGACTTTAAGATTTTTCGGTAAGTTTTCTCATCATCTGTGGTGCAGAACAAAGAACCTGACAAGTACAACTGTCTAGTCGTTCGGATCGGACGAAAAACCGAGGTCCCGTGTGCACCTAAAATAGCCACTGACAGTTGGAATTCGATATAAGAGTAGGCCGTACCGTCGCTGTCCCCCATACCACACTGTATACCCGTCTTCATTTGCCCAGATGGAGAAGATTAGTAGAACGTTACACCCCATTTCATTTTGATTCCCCTTACCCTCTGACAAATCTGCACGAAACAAAAGGGCACACGGTACGTCATGTAGTGTGTGCCATGGTAACAATTAGTCGACTGAAGATAAAAAGACTGGCGCGGATTTTGTGACAGTCGGTAAATTGACAAGTCATTATTTTATAATCATCACACGACATTTTAAAGCCTCTATAACTCATATCCTTGATTAATATCCCGTTGTTCGTGCAGGAACCTATAAGTCTACACATTAATCGAATTTAATCAGATAAATAACTAAGAAATATGTACGATGTTGAATACGTTGCCCTCTTCCCACGTTATAAGGTATTTGTTTCTTTTACGGGGGCAGTGGTTGCTTAGTGAGCCAGGTGCTGCCAGGAGCTGGCTCAATAATAGGCGGATCCGGGGTTCTACTCGGGTGTTGGTCGAGGTAGATCTTCAAGGAGCAGAGGGTGCTTCGTGAGTCACTAATAAGCAGGTCCGAGGTTCGAACCCAGTGTTGGTCGAGGTAGATCTTCAAGATTTTCCAGGTGCTGTGTTTATCCTTGTCACTTACGTGCCAGTAGTGCAGGTCGGTTGGACTGGCAAGGACAGTGATTATTATTGTTCGGATCGGGTGGAAAAAAACCCGATGTTCCGTTTAGACTTTGACGGGCATAGAATGAATTGAAATGAAATTTAACAGTGTGCTCTTATATCGAATTCCAACTACCAATGGATCTTTAACGTGCACGCCAATGTGTACAAGGGACAACGCGAAACCAAACTGGAAAATCTGGACGAACTTCCTCGGCCATTGCAGGGATTGAACACCCCGACACATAAACGAACAATGAAATTAATAGTTGGAATTCGATGAAGAGTAGCCGGAAATTCCGCCACCTGGGCAAAATTTCCATTACCGCACATGGAGGTCTTTCATTTCCTTCATATGGTAAAAATTGTTTTTATTTTCATTTTTCCATTCTTAAAAATAGAACATTTTACCTTATTTCATTGTATTGTTTTATTCATAAACTTTACGGATCCCCAAACTTTTATGGCTAATTTTCGGACACGTGACACCTCGGCACGTGTTTTTTCCAAACGTTTATAACACTTCTTTTGTGCTTTTATATGAGAAAAATTATCTTCGCAATTATTTTCGTCAATTTCTCCTTCCTAAATTACCGTAACAGCGTTTGCATTTTAGATAATGATCAGGTGTCGTTTTATCAGGATATGATCTTACAAACGCCATTATATGTATGGGGAATGCTGGTATAATGACATCATTTGCTATCTCCGGTCTATTATGATCGTAGTTTGGTTTCCATTCATCTGTCTAATAGTGAATATAACCTAAGGTAACTGAGGAGGAAATTTGACTCTGCCTAAACACAAGCGCTTTATTGAAATAAAATTAAACCATATGTTTTCCCGCAATAATTACGTTTCTGTCGCGTGGACGTTAACTCTATCTTTTTTTTTCTTCGCGCATTATAGTAAGCCAAGAAACCAACGGTGCAATGGTCAACCCAAAGGGCATACCATCTCCCCCTCTCTGCCTACCCTCCACTAATGTAAAAGTAACGTTTATATGATGGTGGCATAATTAACATCTATGTTCATGGTGTGTAACTGTGCTTGAATGTTGTACACAATAATTGTATAACAATATAATATCTATATTTGTATCTATTGTTATCCTAACGATTTACTGGGTCAAGTAGTTACTACTTTCGATTTCTAAATTGATGTTTTATTGTCAGAAATAGATACTGTAATTTTGTCGCGCTTGTTATATCCGCGGTTGAGCAATGACGTTGATAACTAACAAGATTAGAGTAGGAACAATTTGTCGAGGAACTGACTAAACAGGGTATTTCATGGATAATCAAGTGTTTTTTTTTAAACTGGCGGGGTCGGGGATGGACTAGTGGTCTAGAGTGTCGTGCTGAAATTAAATAGTGTTTAACTGACGGGGTTGGGGATGGACTAGTGGTCTAGAGTATCATGCTTAGTGGTCTAGCTGGAAGATCGCATCGGGATTGCGGATGTGGTTTCGAACATTGGGGTGAGCGTATTTGAATCGGAAAGAGAGAGAGAAATGGAGTTTAACGTCCACTCAACCCGACTAGGTCATTTAGGGACTAACGTATGGATTTCAATTTTTATTTCAATAATTCGTTTTGAAGAGGTCTTCAACAGTGGGAGGAAACCGGAATGCCCGAAGAAAACCAACGAGGTTGAGAAGGCGCTGGAAGCGAGGAGCTTTCTCTTCGAACACTGGGGGCGAATTTAAACAAAAGCTTTGATTTTAAGTTACGAATTTGCGAGCACAATATGGATTTTTCCTGAAGAGTTTAGAATGTTTATAAAATCCATATTACTGGGTGCACCAAATATAAAATAAATGTATTGCAAAAATTTATAAACTCAACTGCACAAATGCACAAAAGATCCCATGGCAGTTAAAATTGTTCAAAGATTATCACTAATTTTGTGATTAGATTAAGAACATTGAATCCTTAAGCGTGTAATAATCCAGATCTCGGCTATGTTTTACTGATGCTATTAAGGAAGCCGAGTGGTCTAAGATCCTTTAATACGCCAAATAGCAAATATAATTTTCCTTACTTCACGTTTAGTGTCAACGACAATATGAATTGTGACACACAAAATCTCATATATGTCTTGACTTGCAATGGCTGTCTAAACTTTTATATTGGAGAGAGATCGACGCATCTACGGGATAGAGTACGCAACGATCGACGGGATTGTAATATTGAAAATTGGCCCTTATTTGTAAATAGGCAGTGCACAACACCTACAATTAAAATTCCAAATTTTCTCTTTTTATCAAATGAAAGTCGATGACACCACGAAAAAGAAACTAATGGAAAACCATTTTATTAAAAAAATACGTTCCTGACTTAATACTCAATAAGTAACAATTTGCCATTAGCTTCATTAATTTTCTTAAATCTATGATTATCCTCCACTCATTGTTCATCAATTGTATAGATTAACACACGTGTGTACATGTTTTCTATTAGTTAATGATATACTATGTAACCATAGACAATGAATGATATACTACCAAAGACAATGTTAACTATAGCCGATTAAAACCACAATGTTACTATGTAAATATATAAATATACTATATTGCCCATCTGTATACAATGGCAATATTTATGAATAGTCCCAAGACGGACGAAAAAATGTTAAAAGGTTATTCAACCAGTGTTGAAATCAGTTTGTGTCGGCATATCTTTTGATGGTTTATTGTGAAACAAAGTTATGTAGCTTTAGGGTTGTGCTTATATTTCTTGATATACAAGTACGGTATTCGATATCGGGTTTTGGGGAGATAACCCCATAATGGTATTAATATTGGAGATTTGTACCCCCACCACATCTTTTTACTTATTTTAAATCAGTGGCTGCCCAAGCCCCTTTTATGTTAAACTACTTTCAAATAAACGAGTAGTCTATTTCGCGGTGTGATGATTGTACTATTATAAACCAAGAAAAGGGATATCTCTTCGTTCCCTTCCTCCAACTACGCCCCTTTTCTCTATATATCCCTTTATTTCTCCCTCCGCCCCGTGTTCATATCTCATATCCCTTCCTCCACCTACGCCCCTTTCTCTATCTATCTATCTCTTTCTCCCTCCCCTTGTCCTGTGTTCATATCCCCTTTATCTATCTATCTCTTTCTCCCTCCCCCTGTCCCGTGTTCATATCCCCTTTCTCTATCTATCTATCTCTTTCTCCCTCCCCCTGTCCCGTGTTCATATCCCAGATCTGCTATCAAGCTGGAAGTAGACGAAGTCCACATGGCTGTTAAGTCAAAGAGAAAATTAGTATATCGAATTCGCAGTGCCAATGATTGTACGATAGTAGACATGGCCATTAAAAAGCTACATACACATCTCTTAACACGACAATTGATTCCTGTTATTTGTTAAAGACTGTTTCATTTGTTAACATTTGATCAATCAATCAGCAAAGGCAGGGAGGCCTTTACGAATAAACATTGGTTGGATTAAAGTGAGAGAAAGGGAGAGAGAGAGAGAGAGAGAGAGAGTGAGAGAGAGAGAGACAGACAGAGAGAAGGGGGTGGCTTAAAGGGAGAAAGGGTTATACACATAAAACATTGATTTATTTTATATCTTAATAACCCTCCCTATATATCTCTCTCTCTCTCTTTATCTCTCTCTCTCTCCCTCTCGTTCTCCCCCTATCTCTTTAAAGGTTTTAATCAGGTCCTGTGTTATACACATAAAACAGTGATTCAGATCTAAAGACGACAAAACAATTGGCTATATCGCCTCTTCCTAATTACCTTGACGATTGTCTCATAAGGTAGAAGATAACTTTAATCACGTACAACTTAAAATAGACAAGTGTGGGATGTGGCGGGATTAATGACCACGGGGTGGTGATAATTTATCTGGTAATTTTGTCAGAGAAGAGAGAGAGAGAGAGAGAGAGAGAGAGAGAGAGATGGGTGTGACGCCCACTCGACACAAACTAGGTCATTTCGGGACTTACACATGGTTTCATTTTGTTTCTATAATTAACTTGCGCGTAGGGATCTTTAGCAGTGGGGGAAACCGGAGGTCCCGGAGAAAACCCACGAAGCTGGACAGGCGAGCCTACTCCTAGTCACGTACAACGGGGGATTCGAAACCACACCAGTTGCTTCAATGACAGGCTTTATGATACAGGGGGGGGGGGAATAAACAAAATAACTAGTAGAAGAAACTTTGTCGATTCCCCAATGGTAGATCTAGGAGGCAATCTAAATAGGTGCGGTTGTTCTTTGCGAGCCAACAGTGTTACGTTACGTAGCAACAGATATAATAGGGGAAGCGGGGTGTTCTTTGCGAGTCAGCAGCGGTTATGTCACGGAGCAACAGATACAAAAGGGGTGGGGAGGTTGTTCTTTGCGAGCCAACGGTGGTTAAGTTACGGAGCAACAGGTACAAAAGGGGTGGGAAGGTTGTTCTTTGCAAATATTATCACTTGTATATATAACATGTAATTGTCTGCGATATCACCTCGGTGGAAGCGGACGTAAAATAAAGCTATTTCAACAATGTTCTTTGCGAGCCGACGGTGGTTACGTTACGGAGCAACAGGTACAAAAGAGAACATGAGTATGTGTGTGGGGGGGTCTTTGCGAGCCAGCAGTGGTTACGTTACGGAGCAACAGATACAAAAGGAAATGGGGGAGGGGGTATTTGTGAGGTAGCAGTGGTTACGTTGCGGAGCAACACACACAAAAGGGGAAGAGGAGGTTGTTTTTTGCGAGCCAGCAGTGGTTACGTCACGGAGCAACAGATACAAAAGAGAGTGGGGGGAGGGGTTCTTTGCGAGCCAGCAGTGTTACGTCACGGAGCAACCGATACAAAAGGGAGTGGGGGGAGGGGTGCTTTGCGAGCCAGCAGTGTTACGTAACGGAGCAACCGATACAAAAGCGGTCGGTGGGGGGGGGGGGTGCGAACCAGCAGTGTTACGTCACGGAGTAACAGATACTACAAACGGGGCAGATCTGATGGGGTCGGGGGAAGGGCTGTATATTTATTCGAATTGAGGTATAAGGAATGGCAATGAATGTATTTAATGTACTCGCTGTTTTTAAACCACAATCAATGGACATGCCAAGATCTATATAAAGTGGGGGGTGGGATGGCCTAGTGGTCTTGAGTGCCGCGCTTAGACCTCTAGCTGGCCGGTAACCTCTGGCTTGCGGCTGTGGTTTCGAGTACTAGTGTGAGCGTATGTGGCATTGTGATAGGGGCGCCATTTCAACCTCGTGGGTTTCCTCCGGGCACTCCCGTTTCCTCCCACTGCTAAACCCCTACGCGCAAGCGAATTATTGAAATAAAATTAAAACCATATGTTAGTCCCAGAATTACCTAGTTTGTGTCGAATTGACGTTAAACCCCATTTCCCCCTCTCTCTCTATAAAGTACTCATCCTTTTAAAGCTGAACTCCGGTTACAAAAATATCGAAATATTTAAATGAAAAAAAGTTAACGCCCCCAAGCCGCCATACGTGTTGCCAACTTGTGAAACAAAGATTGTGGATATGGAGGCTTATGACCTGGAGAGGTTAGCTGATCTCACTTTCAGTTCGTTTCTAGTCAGTTAGGTGTAGACATCAGGCTTTATTCTTGTACACGCTTCACTGATTGCTCTATTTCTCCCCCAACAGTGAGTGACTCACTGACAGTATACCAAATTATTGAAGATTGATAAGGTAAGCCTGTAAATAATTATATAAATTGTGTCTACTGCAATATTATAGCCGCCTAAGCGGCTAAAACAAAAGATACAAAATATGACTTACCGAGATAGTTTAGATTAGATTTTCACATGTCACGATAGGTTTGTTTACCGCCCCAAAAATGTAGTTATGTCCCTTGACCTTGATCTTTTTCGTGAGCAAAATACAATCTAACATGATAACATGTGAAAATCTAAACTATCTGTTTATTGCATAATATTAGTTATAATTACACTGGACATTATAGTGCGATAACAATTTTGGTGATTTACATATATGTGTAAGATATTCACAAAAAGACGTGGCAATAATAATATCGACCTTATATATGATAATATGAAGAAGACAATAGGTTATTAGTTTTTGTTGAAAATTCCAGGTTGAAGTAAGTCATCTTTTGCATCTTTTGTTTTAGAGTAAAGCTTAGGCGGCTATAATATTGCAGTATAGACACAGTTCATATAATTATTTACAGGCTTACCTTATCAGACATTTTGCAATCTTCAATAATTTGGTATACTGTCATTGAGTCACTCACTGTTGGGGGGGGGGGGGGGGGGGGGATAGAGCAATCAGTTAAGCGTGTATAAGAATAAAGCCTGATGTCTACACCTGACTGACTAGAAACGAACTGGAAGTGAGATCGACTAACCTCTCCAGGTCATAAGCCTCCATATCCACCATCTTTGTTTCACAAGTTGGCAACAAGTATGGCGGCTTGGGGGTGTTAACTTTTTTTATATTTAAAAATTTCGGTATTTTTGTAACCGGAGTTCAGCTTTAATTCACTGGAGTCAAGTGAAAAATGTTCAAACTGTGACATTCAAATCGTAGAACAACGTTATTGATTCGGCAGATACTTGAAAACTTAACGAACTATTTTTTTGTCTTTTTTATAGAACTACTTAACAGTTTAACTTCCACCTCGAGTTTGAAATCGATACAAAACGTCAAAAACCTAGTAGACATAGATCAAAACCGACTTAGCGGTGTATTTTGAGGTTGCAATAATACACCCACCAAGGTCTAATGAAAAGAAAATGGCGCAAAACTGCGATCTTCGTGTGAATAAAATAGTAGAAACATGTGATTAAATATTTTGACCACACCCCACCCTCCAGTACTAAGCGGTGTTATAATAATTTAACATCCACTCGACATCAAGTTGGCAATTTCGAGACTAACATTTGTTTAAATTTTATTTCGATAATTAGCTCGCATGTAAGAGTCATTTGTATAGTAGCAGGGGGAAAGCGGAGGAATCGGAGAAACCTCACGAGGTTGGACAGACGTCAGGTATAATTAACTTCCATAATGGTCTGACACGCGTATTCAGGAGTAGACATGGTGATCATCGCCATATAAAGGATTAGACATTGTGATCGTCGCCATATAAAGGAGTATAATATTGTGATCAACCACCACTCTCTTCAGGTGAAGAAATTGTGATCATTGCCATATAAAGAGGTAGAAATTGTGATATAAAGGATTAGACATTGTGATCGTCGCCATATAAACGAGTATAATATTGTGATCAACCACCACTCTCTTCAGGAGTAGAAATTGTGATCATTGCCATATAAAGAGGTAGAAATTGTGATCATCGCCATATAAAGGATTAGACATTGTGATCGTCGCCATATAAACGAGTATAATATTGTGATCAACCACCACTCTCTTCAGGAGTAGAAGCTGTGATCATTGCCATATAAAGGATTAGACATTGTGATCATTGTCACCATATACAAGAGTAGACACTGTGATCATCACCTTATACAGGAGAAGACAATGTGATCATCGCTCTATATAGGATTAGACATTCTAATCATCACCTAACAAAGGAGTAGACATTGTGATCATCGTCCTAGGCCTATATAAGAGAAGAAACTTTCAATAATGGATTCCGATGAAGCCTTGCGACATCTTTTAGCAAATTATACAGAAGTCTGACGTATGCTTTTCTATTAAAGACATTTTCATTAGATGTTTTTTAGAATATTGGTTTTTATGGTCGAGTAGTCGTCATTTACTTGACAACGAAGATGACTCGGCCATCACTATCTAAGAAACAGAAACCCCAAAGTAATGATTTGGTAATTTTACCCGGAAATGTATCGACCTATATTTGGAAACGGACTCTCTGGTCATATTCTAAATGGTGTCTGCACGCACTTCTACACAACAGCAAAGCACTGATCAAATTATTTGGATTTCAATGTTGTCCGCGATCGCGAAAATAACTGTATAAATTAAAGAAACAAAATTTACAACTGATAATTGAATCTTTTAAACCAATCTGCGCCACATTTGCATTTTGCAGGTAATATCAAAAAACAATTCCGCGTATTAATCAACAATTAAATATACTGAAATTGTTTCATTAGCATTTAGATAATCTCCTGTCTTGAGTTCAGTCAGATTAGGAAGAAGAAATAATTGCATGTTATACAGAAGGAAAGGTTGTTTTGATTCGATTTTAATCCCCGGATCGCCTCCTTAACCACCCGATAGCTTTATCTGGGTTCCCTGTTACACCCACCGCTAAGATCAAGCATGAAATTGAATCAACCGAATAAAAATAACTTTTTTTTATTTAAATGGATTGAACCCACCCTACCCCCACCCCCCTAACCCGCGGTCCCCTTGGGTTAAGAGATTACTATAGTACTATTGTAAAACAAACTGCTGTAAAGGAAGAAGGGTTGACTTTCTTTATTTGATGTCGTAAACCCAATAGTCAGTGAACCCATCTTCCCCAGCGATCTCTCCTCTCTGCTTAAGAGCTTACAGTATTAAAACACACTACTATAAAGGAAGAAAGGTTGACTTTATTTTATGTAATAAACCCAATTGATCTGTCTCATGTATCAATTTATTACATCGATCACGTCTATATAGAAATACAATAATTTGATTACCTATTACAAGTTTGGTTTCGGCTCGTTTTTCATTCATGGTGTCTGTTGTATTTCCTCGCTTAGATTAAGCTGTCTTTCCTTCGTCTACAGGTCGTTTAGTTCAATTAAAAACATTAATTTTGATACAAATTAGAAATTTTACTCGTGGTTTATAATTTGATTACCTCTTACAAATTTGGTTTCGAGTCGTTTTTCATTTATGATGTCTGTCTCTTTCCTCGCTTTGATTAACCGGTCTTTCCTTCGTCTACATGTCGTTTAGTTCAATTCAGAACATATAATTTTGATACCAATTAGATTTTTTTATCGGGATTTATAATTTGTTGTTATAATTGATTTGGTGGAACCAGGAAACCGTTAACAGTTATTACTGTGCTCGAGATGGAAGAATAAAAATAGTCTGTGATTGGGCAACGTTCTGTCGATATAAATCCTTTTTTTTTTTTTTATCATTTTTATGTTTGCATGGAATATTTCTCATTTACTAAGAACCAAGATATCGCGGAACAACTGTTTGACTTGATTAATTATATAGGATTTTTTTTATGATCAACTTAACATCTTCGTGATGTTACTGAAAACGTCGATTTTTTCAAGAGTGATATAATTATATTGCCACCCCGACATTTAAATAAACTAACGCAAAGCGAAAAACGTCGGGTTACTCTACGCTAGAGTCGATCTTCAAAAAAAAATAACGAAAATATATTCATATATCAACGTCATTTTTTAAAGACCACTTCAGCTTTTATGAAAAAAAGATTCATCAGAAGAGGTTACTCCAGCTTTCAGAAGCTACAACTATAAAGGTGAATTCTGAATGTCGCGAATTTCACCAGAGATGCTATATATTTTATTGTATACATAGAGTATTCGGACACTCTGCGTTATCCGATATATTATGACGACCCCACTGTACTGTAAATTGTTCAGACATTCCAGTGGAAGAGCCAATTTTGACAAGAATTAAACCATGTTATACCCCCGATAATATACGTTTCATATGTGATATTTCTTAACTTTACTTTCAATCAAACGGTTGCATTGGAGAGACCAAACGGCATACATGTTCGGTCTATGGAATTGAAAAAACATCAAGCCGATAAATCAATTGCAGATACCAATGATCCTGTAGACCTAATGGCCGAGTCTGTGTCGAGAGGACGTTAAAGGTCGTGTTCTAAAAAAACGCAGTGATTCATGGTATTTGGTTATTAATATTTGAGTGTGTGTGAGAGTTTATTTTAGCTTGATTAAATTACATCCCATAAAATGTATACAGAACTAGTAGCCTATGCATGAAGTTAAAGGCGAAATAACACTCTTGTTGTAACTGAATAATATGTCCAAATCATTATTCTGGTCAACAAATTGAACTATTTTAAAATATTCGAATTAATTGATGATAAAATCTTCATCTTAACACAACGAATTGAAAAAATTGAAAAAAAAATCATATACATGTTTTGAAAAGCTTTACTTAAACCTTTTCAAATGTAACTTAGATTTAAAAATATTTTCGAACCCTCTGGACAAGTAAAATAGGATATAATGGATAATTTACACAGGGCTTTTTTTTTCTGGACCTGTCAAGCCAGCAAGAGTGATATTGTCCCTTATGTGCACCCTAATGCATAATATTCATTTGTAGTTGTCTTCTGTTTGCATTTTATAAGGACTAATGTTTTATTTATAGGATTGGTGTTAATGTTATTGGACTACAAGAGAAAATATCCCGATTGTTAACCTTTTTTATATGAATGTTACGCTGTTGAATAGATACATGGTAATAACAATCGTAATTAATAGTTCTTCAACCAAATCGCTTCTATTTGGCATGGATAATTAGACATGTACCAATTACATCTTTAGTATGAATACTTTCATGCCGCCATTAGTTTCAATATTTGAGATGTTCTCTTTTCTTGTCACTTTTTAAGGGCCTGAGAAGGTCAGCTATCTAGTTGTACGAATGGGACAAAAATCCGAGGTCCCGTTAACACAATGACGTGCACGTAAAATATCCCTTGACAAGTTGAATTCGATAAAAGAGTAGGCCATAGTGCCACTGCCAGAGCATAGCACACTGTATGGCGTATGTCCGTCTTTATTATCCCTGTTCGGAGCAGGACGTTAAACCCCTTTCATTTCATAATTTGTGTCGATAGGACACCATTTCGATATGTTCAGATCTATGAGTACTAGGTTTTTGTATCGGGGAAAAAGTTAAGCTGTTAAGTAGTTCGATATGTTTTCAAGTATCTGCCGAATCAATAGCATGCTAGTTTGTAGCGCCACGATTTTAATGTCACAGTTTGAACATTGCTTTGTTGAAGATATGACATGTTTTTATATATCTAACTCACGAATTCAAGGGTATTGAGTTTATATATTAAAATTTGTATATATAAATCGTATTGTATTCATTAAAGACGAAATCTGCAGAATTTGTCTAAGGAATGGATGAATGAAATGGGGTTTAACGTCCTACGCTTGTCTAAGGAAACAAACTCTTCAATACAGCAATAAAAACAAGCTTACATTGATCGAGGAAATCCAACTATAAACAAAATACTGTAACCAGCGTCAGCATTAACAATACTCTCGAGTTTACAAGCAAGAGAGAACTGAGGTTTAACATTCACTCGACACAAACTAGGTCATTTCCGGACTAACCTAATAATATGGTTTAATTCTATTTCAATAATTAGCTTGTGCGAAGGGGTCTTTAGCTGTGAGAGGAAATTGGAGCACCCGGAGAAAACCCACGATGCTGGAGAGGCTTTATGATACAACAACGCACATGTGCTAACCATTCCACCATCCAAAGCATTCTATGACTAAATATAGCCCTTTTTAAAACCTTGGTTCTTTTTATGTATAAAACACATAACTAAGAAACTATGTGGAAATTGCAGTGTTTCTGAATCAAAGATATTTCTCTTAAGTCGGACATTGCTTTGTATAAACTCGGTGAAAGAGTTTTTAATCAGAAGATTTAATATTAAAGCATGAGGTTATTAAATTATTGTATTTCTATGTAGACGTCATTGATCCAATAAATGGATAATACTATATACGTATCTATTAGATCTTCTGATTAAAAACCTATTATATACCGTTTAAAAACGATATAATGTACTATTAGACCGAACTGTATTAAATTACACCGGAAAAGTTTCATAAACATTGGCATTCGAGGTCGTGTTAAAAATATTAAAAGGTAACATTGACATAATTACTTGCATTATTTAGAAACATTATGAAGCTTTTCCGGTGATCTAATGAAAAATACGATGAACTAAAAATGATTAATTTAAAAAAATTGGTTATCGCTTTCCTCAATTGAAAAACAGAAAGCTTGAGGTTATTAAATTATTGTATTTCTATGTAGACGTCATTGATCCAATAAATGGATAATACTATATACGTATCTATTTTAATATTAGACTTTCTGATTAAAAACCTTTTATATACCGTTTAAAAACGATATAATGTACTATTAGACCGAACTGTATTAAATTACACCGGAAAAGTTTCATAAACATTGGCATTCGAGGTCGTGTTAAAAATATTAAAAGGAAACATTGGCATAATCACTTGCATTATTTAGAAACATTATGAAGCTTTTCCGGTGATCTAATGAAAAATACCAGGAACTAAAAATGATTAATTTAAATAAAATGGTTATCGCTTTCCTCAATTGAAAAAACAGAAAGCGATGGTCACACATGTACTATCACTATCTAAATAAAGAATTGAAAAAAATATTTTACAAACTATCATCATTTATTTACCAAAAGTATCCAGGCAAGAAATTTATTTTAAATTGAAAAAAAATATTTTACAAACTATCATTTTTCATTTAACAAAAGTATCCGGGCAAGAAATTTATTTCAAATTGAAACAATGTTACAAAATGTGTTCGCCCAAACCTATATTTGCGTGAGCAGTCAGTCATCTGCTCTCCATCAATTTATTCGTGGCCAGCCCTGTTGTGGAGTTAACATGAAAAGCCAAAGACGGTACCCTTTTTGGACTAACAAATGCCCAAAAGTTTCAAACGTTTCATTGAAGAAATAGAGAGGTGTTAAATTTTGGGATTTGATATTTCCTGATATGCCTGATTAACGAAGGTCTGGTTAGTCTGCGCAAAAATGAAATGAAATGTGATATGGTTTAACGTCCTACTCTTCCGCGCCGAATATTCTAATGAATGATGGACATGTGGATGGAAATCTAAAATGTCAGGAAATATTTGTTACATCTGAAAATAATTTCAGGTCAATATTAAATCTAAATTCAATATACAAAAGCTTAAGTTTACACACGAGGTAAGTATAAATTATACATTTGTGTAAATATAGCCCCTGAAATAAGTTTTTATTCTTTTACAAAATTTAAAAAAATGGGGGCCAAAAATCCTTGACATCTAATTCTTGATCATATGTATGGCCGTGTGAACGGGACTTTAAAAGTGGTTAGCCGATCGGCTACCATTCACATCCATTGCCTTCAAATTGAACTAAATTGTTTAACCCGCATTTAGAAACAGAGAAAAACACGCCATCCAATTATATGGAATACGAGTTACTTTGAAGTTTATTTTCTGGAGACGTTTCGAACAAAGAATTGAACATCAAATTAAAAGCATTTTGTAAATAACTGTATTTAAGTTGATATATTGGATAAACTTTACACAATCTTTATCAACATCAAAGATCACGTGATTACATTATCCCCAACTGCTGAACGTAATCAAATCAAAAACAGGCAAATACACTTAGAAATTTACCATCAATAAAAAATGAACCAGCTAACGAACAATAACACAAGATGACCGCCATCTTAATCGTGTTCGGTTACATGTTAAGAGAGATGCAATGAAAGGCAAACTAGAAGAAATAAAACCGTCTATGACTTTTTTAATGTTTGTTTCATGTTATTAAATATATATTATTCATAGCAGGCTTGATATGAGTTGGATCTTGAGTAACCAAATTATGACCCAGATCCAAAACAAATTCCGAGACTTCTTTAATTTAAGGCACATTAAAGCATTAGCCACAATAAGAACCAAACCCAAAAACCAATCGTAAATTGTTGTTATGTCAAACAAAGACCATTTTTATTGTGCTAGAACGATCAATGTGTTTGGTGGATTTTTTTTTATAATGAATAGAAATGTTACTGATCAGATCTACGGGACATTAGTTCAGGAACCAGCAAATGCCATATTAGGATGACTTAACTTCTTTGATTTGGATGATCGACAAAATGTAAACTTTATTCGATTTGTTGTTTTCGTTTGATTTGTTTTGTGGATGAAAATCTTTCTTCCTTGATATTTTAGCGTCTATAAAAAAAAGGCTGAGGTTGTCTATAACCGGCTTTGTGTTCCACTGCTGACGTAGATAACAAAAGAATAAAATAAAATTCCTAAACAAATATATAAATTAATGACAAGCCATTGACGGTACGCCTTTTGGACTAACAAATACCCAAAAGTTTCAAACGTTTCATGGAAGAAATATAGAGAGGTTTTAAATTTTGAGATTTGAAATTTCCTGATATAGCTGATTAACGAGATGATTAGTCTGATCAAAGATGAAAAAGAAATGAAATAGTATATGGTTTAAAGTCCTACTCTTCTGCGCCGACTAGGCTAATGAAAGATGAACGTGTGGATGGAAATCCACAGCAAGTTCCAAAAGTCTAGAGATCATTACATAAGATGTCAGGAAATATTTGTTACAGCTGAAAATAATTATTTCAGGTCAATGTTAAATCCAAATTCAATAAACAAAGCTTAAGTTTACACATTAGGTAAGTACAAATGATACATTTGGGTAAATATAGCCCCTCAAACAACTTTCATTTCTTTTACAAAATAGAAAAAAATGGGGGCAAAAATTCCTTGACATCTAATTCTTGATCATATGTATGGCCGTGTGAACGGGACTTTAAAAGTAGTTATCCGATCCACAAACTTAAACCATTAAATAAATAACCCTAATAAACGTCTGTAACTGGCCTGCATTTACATCAATTGTGAACGAGAGTTTAAAATAAAGTGGTTAGTCGATACACACACTTAAACCATTAAATAAATAACCCTTCTAAGTGTCTGTAACCCTGGTCTGCATCCATATGCATTGCCTTTAAATTGAACTAAATTGTTTAATCCGCATTACAAAATCTTTATCAACATCAAAGATCACGTGATTACATTAACCCCAACTGCTGAACGTAATCAAATCAAAAACAGGAAAATACACTTAGAAATTTACCATTAATAACAAATGAACCAGCTAACGAACAATAACACAAGATGGCCCCAACCTGAATCATGTCTAGTTACAAGTTAAGAGTGATGCAATGTAAAAGCAAAGTAGAAGTAAATAAGTTATTAAGTATATATTATTCAAAGGAGGCTTGATGTGACTTGGATCTTGAGTAACCAAATTTTGACCCAGATCCAAAACAAATTCCGAGACTTTCTTTGATTTACCGCACATTAAAGCATTAACCACAAAACAAATCACAAAGTGCTGTGACGTCAAACAAATGACATTTTTATTGTGCTAGAACGATCAATGTGTTTGGTGGATTTTTTTTATAATGAATAGAAATGTTACTGATCAGATCTACGGGACATTAGTTCCACAACCAGCAAATGCCATATTAGGATGACTACACTTCTTTGATTTGGCCCGTCTTCAGTTAGCTCAGGTTAAGTGCATAACAGTAGGACGTTAAAAACCATTAATTTTTATTCATTCATTCTTTGATTTGGATGAACGACAAAATGAAGACTTTATTTGATTTGTCGTTTTCATTTGATTTCTTTTGTGGGATAAAAACCTTTCTTCTTTGAAATTTTAGCGTCTATAAATACAGCCTGAGGTTGTCTTTAACCGACTTTGTGTTCCACTGCTGACATAGTTAACAATGGAATGCCATGAAAGTAGTAAACAAATCTATAAATTAAAGGGCCATTATTGGATGGGAGATTAGATAAAGGGCTGACAGCTTTCACAATTGCAGTCAAATTGATCCATCCTGAACCAAGAATATGGCCTCGGTCGAGTCAATGATCGTTGAGCAACAGATCTGATTTAAATCCAGTAAATATCGTAGCCTAGCGATGATATCGAGAGTGTATTATGGTCTGATCAACAATTCATGTCAAAACAAAGTCCCGCCTGCAATGTATAATGCCTGTTTAACTATTACGTTCAACTGCCTAAAATACGAAACCTTCTCTTGGTGACGTCATAGATGGTATTGATCGACATGTGTTAATTTTCAATACATTTACAGATAAATGGAAATCCATTGATTGAATAAATAAATTCAAAATCAATCAAGTTAATTAGTGGTTATTGATAATGCAGGCAACGTAACATGTGAATAAAATAAATGATATTGATTAAGATTGAATATCGATTTTAATTATGAATATTTCACCCATCCGTCTCCAAATACGAAATAAGTGTTCGCTGTCTCCATACATCATGCACGATAGAAATCATTTTGAATAAAGTAGCTTCATCGGAATTTATTTCTAAATAATCAAAGTATAATAAATGTATTTAGAAAGATCCTAAGGTCTGGAAAGAAATAAAAAACAATAAAAGTTTGTGAAGAAAGAGACAGAGATTTCGAAAGAAAATTACATGGGGAAATTAAATTATTGTATTTCTGTGTAGACGTGATCGATCCAATAAATGAATAATACTATACACGGATCAATCACAGATCAATTGGTTTTATTACATGAAATAAAGTCAACTTTATGTTCCATTCGCGGCAGTTTGTAGTAATATTAAGTCGCGTGGGGGGAGAGGCAGGGGAAGATTGGGGTAGTAACATCCATTAACACAAGCACTGCTATTTAAAGTCCATTATTTTAGCCGTTGAACTTGACCCCCAAGTTGTGTGGAAGAGGCGGGGGGGGGGGTCGTAGCATCCTTTCAACACAAGCAATGATATTTGAAGTCCTCAGTTTTAGCCGCGGCAGGAACAGAGCACCCGGGAATTTCCAGAGGATTAAGGGGAGCGACCCAACTCCTCGTTATCTACCAAAGATCGCCATCGAGGCGGTCTCTTAAAGATACCTTATGCAAGAGCTAAATCTGATTACTGCAAGTCTTAATTTAGACTTCAGTTATTATAGAAATTATAAATTAGATCTTTATTTAAACAACAATCTCAAAATCACCTCTGTATGGCTAGGCTACAGTTTGGATTTAAATAGGATTTCACTGATTAATTAAATAAAATATGACGCACGGTGATGAGATTATTAACTTTATGTTTACGTCATCAGTTAGATCGAGGCTAAATGATAGAGTGTGCTTAGCGAGGCCATGTTGAACAATATTCCGATGGCATTGAAACCTTTACTTAATAATCGAGATTATATAGGGGAGTTAACGCCTGTCAATCAAACGCTAGGCCAAGGTGAAGACATATTTAGTCCCCAATTTTAGTCAAATATAATAACGCTAAAAACTGTGTACAGAATCGAGTAATTTGACTGAAATTTTCCATATATTCTTCTTTCATCATCTACTTGTGAACTGTTATAGCAAGAATGGCCAACTCTCTATAAAAAAAATCTCCCATAATGTATCTTTAAGCAAAGGTTCAGAATACGTGTTAATAAATTTTACAGTATTTTATGATTTGTGATTAGGGCGACAGTAAATCTCGTTGGATAGGTGCTGGCGGATGGGGCGAAGGGAACTTAACTCAAAGGAGCTAAATCGCTAACATTTGGGACCTAGAAATTCACAAAAGTGGGTTGCAACGCATATAATACCGTAATATGGATGTATATAAACTGATTTACATTCCATGGTTTCCGTTTTACTCCAATTTCAAGCGTCTAGTTATTCCAGTCAACATAACTCCGTTTGGTTTGATTATGCAGTGAATAACCCATGTGCCCCAAGGTGTATTTTGTGGTATCTGGATAAAACCAAACATTTTTTTATAAATAATATTGTGTAGTTCAAATTTGCCTCTCTTTATCAAGTACGGCACATGGGTTATTCACTGCATAACCCTCTCAAGTAACCGTAATCGGTCATAAGGTCACCCAACGAAACAACTGACGCGAAATCTTTAAAGGATTACGTGTCCGGATAAGCAGTTTTGGGGTTCACGTCCAAACGACTCAATATTTTGAGTTGAAATTTTGAGACAAGGTAAATACACCACACGCTTTGATTTTTGAGCCTCTGTTTAATTCGGGATTGACCCTTTAAACCACACGTAATTGTATTCCATAAAATTGTGACCGGTTTACTCCAGTTCAATTACTAAGCACAATTGAAACAATATTTGTGATAAATTAATTTACAAATGAAAGTATAGGATTAACGACATTTATTGTTCCGAAACGAAAAACAAAAACGTTGGATTTTTTCAGCTCCAACTAATTAATTAATTTTGATATTCATTAGCATGTTTATTGCTTATTTTGATATGTATCCCCTTTGAATACTGTCAGATAATTATATATTGGTGTATATGAAATACGGGTGTCTTTGATGAAAAGCATTACTGAAATTATCATAGCAATATCTACTTTACTATATTGTCCATTCTGTTTGGCATCAAAGTTGTCTCTTTGTCGGTTCACGGTATGAAAACTAATAAACAATTTGACTAATTACTTTTTATTAATTCCGAGTTTCTTGGCATTCACATTATCATTATTTGAAATATTTATTTCTTTACCCCTAGGGTCATTTTGTGAAAGTCAATTAATTATTAAAATCATAGTATATTTTCGTTGACATATACAATTTTATTCTATTTGTTTTACACATTTGTTGTCATAAATTTCGAAATGGGTATTGAAAAAAATGGCATTCTACCACGACCAGGATATTCCATCTACTATGTCAAGGAAACCCAATTTATCCACCGCGGGGTACTCCATCTAACACACCCAGGATATTCCATCTACCACGCCCGGGACATTCCATTTACAAAGCGCAGGTTACTCCATCTGTCACGCCCAGGATGTTCCATCTACCACGCCCGGGATATTCCATTTACAAAGCGCAGGTTACTCCATCTGTCACGCCCAGGATATTCCATCTACCAAGCCCGGAATATTCCCTCTACCACGCCCGGGATATTCTATTTACCAAGCGCAGGGTATTCCATCTAACACACCCAGGATATTCCATCTACCACGCCCGGGATATTCCATTTACAAAGCGCAGGTTACTCCATCTGTCACGCCCAGGATGTTCCATCTACCACGCCCGGGATATTCCATTTACAAAGCGCAGGGTACTCCATCTATCACGCCCAGGATATTCCATCTACCACGCCCAGAATAGCATCCCTCGCATATAAGGGAAGCTCAGGCAGCTAAAATTTGTTCTTGTGCTTTTTCAAAGTCGGTATCTAGTAATAAATAGAATGAAACGCGGTGCGCATTCGCTTTTTTTCAACAGTATCTTTACGGAGAGAAATGAAATGAAATGAAATGTGGTTTATCGTCCTACTGGTCTGCTCTTAAACTGTGCTAATAAAGACATGCATATGCCATACAGTAAGCTATGAGGGAAATTTTGCCCGTGCGCTACGGCCTACTTTTATATCGAATTCCAACTACCAAGGGATTTTTTAAATGTACGCCAATGTGTACACGGGACCTCGGGTTTTCATCCTATCCGACGACTAGACAGCTTTCCTTGTCAGGCCCTTTTACGGAGAGAAGATGATGAAATATTCTCTGAAACCATTACTTTTTTGACATACGAATAATTTTTTTCTTTTTTAAAATTAGTAATATCTCAGCATCTATTACTTTATTTTAAGTAATTATAACTGTAAAATAAATCTATTCTAAAAACATTTAAAACAACAAATCATAAATGGAGCAGACGCAAGGGAATCCCATGGGGATTGACCTGTCACTTTAGATCCTTGACGAGGAATAGTTAATGATGATTTATTTTGCCTGAACTTCAGGTTGCATTGCGATCAAATCTGATTCAGCTGTCGAACAAATTATTTAAGAGACTGCGATGAAATGGAACAGATTGTATCGCTTTTTGTTTTCTTGTCGAAAGGACAACTCGATCTGTACCTTTTCAATCCTTTGCCCGAGAGGTTTCACAAAGAGAGAGAGAAATGGGGTTTAACGTCCACTCGACACAAACTAGGTCATTTCGGGACTAACATATGGTTCAATTTTATTTCACTAATTCGCTCGACCTATACCTTTTCAATCCTTTGCCCGAAAGGTTTCACAAAGAGAACACACAGATTAAGGCAGCTTTCTCTTTCTTGGCAGAAGGACCTAGGATGGTACCCTCCATAATCAAGAATTGCTTCCGCCGGCCCTGTTAAAGATATATCATTATGGGAAGTTCACACACATTCACTGTATCATGCAAGCGGACATCTACAAATATTCACTCTCAAAATTCCTGAGAAAATACAAAACTTAGATTAGTTTTCGTCATAACGGTACTATCTTTCTGTGGGTTCCCACGAATCTTAAAGTGATATGCGCATCTCTATTCCATGGATATATAGTGTCGTGGAAGCAGAGCACCTCTCCCCCTCTCCCCTTTTCTCCCCCCCCCCTCTCTCTCTCTCTCTCTCTCTCTCTCTCTCTTTCTCCCTCCCTCCCCCTCCCCCTCTCTCTCCCTCTCTCTCCTTTCTCCATCTCTCTCCCCTTCTCTCTATCTATCTCTCTCTCCCTGTTTCCCTCTCTCCCCTTCTCTCTATCTATCTCTCTCTCTATATATATATATATATTCTCTCCCTCTCCCCCTTTTCCCTCTCTCTCTCTCTATCTCTCTCCATCTCTCTTTCTCTCTCTTAGATCGATATTGATTTGTCTATTTATCTCAGTAATGATCTAATTTATTAAATTAATCACGGGAAGGATGTCAGTGGACCCCCTGGTATTTTTTAAAATGTAATATCCGTGTGAATCAAGTTCATAATGATGATTTACTATTACAGGGAAGATTAAAGCCGAAATATGCTTGTCACGTACACCAGTGGAATCGAAGCCAAGTCATTCAACCACCCCCCCCCCCTCCCCGTTAATGGAAGAACGATAGGTAATTTGGTTCTTAAAGGCACGAATCAGAGCCTCCCTCGTCTAAATCCGGCATTGGTCTTTGATCAGATTTTACCTCAATTCTAAAGTAGTTAGTAGTTAGCCTTGTCACCAGTGTCAGCGCTACTCGACTTTAATTTGCATAGAAATGAAACGCATTAAAGGAGTGTAGATATTTTCAAACCTTGAGATTCTAGTTAAATAACAGTCTGTAAGCACTGGATGCCTTTCAATTAAAAAAAGCATTCGATGCCTTTCAATTAAAAAACTAAGAAACTACTATACCATGCCAGACAACAAAAAAACTGTGTTTATATAAAGCTGAGAGCCACAGCTATAACTACGCGAGAGAGGGACAAATAGGGTTTAACGTCCACTCGACACAAACTAGGTTACAAATTTTATTTCAATACTTCGCTTGCGTAGAGGTCTTTAGCAGTTGGGGAAAACCGGAGAACCCGGAGTAAACCCACGAGATTGGCTATAAGTACGTGGTCTTGTCCTTTGCCCTTCCACTGAACATAAAATAGAACCCTTGTACCAATAACTGTTATTAATTTGATATCCTGGATAAACTTTACATGTACATCAAATATCACGTGGTTACATTATTACCCAACTGCTGAACGAAAAAAAAAAAATACAAAAAACAGGAAAATACATTTAGAAATTTACCATCAATATCAATCACCACCAATAACAATTGACACGGCTAACCAACAACATCACAAGATTGACGCCAACTGAGAAGACGGAAAGAAACCATCTAGATTTTAGATTTAAAATAATTGAGAAAAAATTATTGAACTTGTCTCTTATTGCGTCCAAATCCAAAATTTCTGAGCAACAAAAGGCGAAACAAATTGTAATTGTATCTGAATACCGCATAGAATGGAAACAATTTGGTTGATGCAGCATGAAATGCACAGCGTATACTTCCTCTTTGACATGAATAGATATTTCTTTTTTTGTTATCTATATTATTTGTAAAGGGAATAATTGTCCATTAATGTCAAGACGAATTTAACAAAAATATTCTCAACCCATTACGCAAGAAAGTAATTTTCCTCATCTTTCTGATCTAAATTAACATCTTAATAATGCAAAAAACATATTTAGGACTTCCACAAGCGAGTTGACGCGTACGCGATGAACTCTGCTACAGTCAATAAGTGTATGGTCAATGGCCGCGGGGTGTTAGTAATGGCGCGATTGGAACTAATATTTGGCCTGAGTTTTGATATTTTGTGGTCTGGTTTGTTTTGTTAGATTTTAATAAGATTTTAGGTGAAAGAATAAAATGAAATGAAATGGGGTTTAACGAACTGGACTAATGAAGACGAGAATACGCCATTCAATGTGCTATGAGGGAAATTGTGGTCGGACAGTGAATTCCAACTGCCAGGGGTTGTTTTACGAGCACGACAATGTGAACACGGGAACTCGGTTTTTCGTGCCATCCGAACGACTAGACAACTGTTCTGGCCAGGCCCTGACACCCGACCTCCAGGCTAGCGAACCAGCGCTTTACCAACTTAGCCACCACGTCTCCCTAATATGTATTTGACATTAAAGTGTATGGCTCTGGTTTACGTCGGTGGTTTCCCTAAACTCTCTTAAAGGTGAATTGTGTAAAAACAGGCCGGTCTGTCCCTTCTCCTTACAGGTTCCTTCTTAGGGCGTCAAATGTTTCAGAAATGGTCATTAATACAGTAAACTCTCTAGAGCATCAGATAAAAATGATAATATATATCTGACAAATAAAATGTATTGCTCTGGTTTAATAATAAACTCAGTAATTGTCTACCCCAAAAATGTACCTTGTGTTATTACGTTCAATTACTGAATGCAATAAAAGAAGATGCTAGTCTTAAAATAACCAGAGACGTGGGCTAAATGATAAACGAGACCGCGATCTTGAATGAAAAACGAGTTGATTCTAAAATAGTACGCGGTAGTACGCGGAGGCGTAAAATGGGAAAAAAGATACAATTCTGTCCCAACCAGTTCATATTACTACGTTTGATGTAAACACGTGTAACCATCAATGTGAGGTTTTTTTCAGTTTGTTTGCTTTTCAAACATTTGGATTATTTTCTTGTACTGAACACCGTTTATTATTGATTAGGGAATCTTCATATTGTGTTTTTTAAAACTTAATCGACCGTTGGTTAACATTATGATGTGACGTCACCCGTACACTGTTAAAAATTTATGTAAAATTACAGTAGTACAGGTAGTTTTTACACCTTATTTGTCGGTAAATTAACCACAGTATAGTAGTTTTACCAAGTCTTGCGTATTTCTACGGTGTTTCGTTTATGTTTACAGAGTTTTGTGTATGCTTACAGAATTTCGTGTCTTTTTTACAATAAACGGTAAAAAAATCAGTAAAAATTCATTCTTACATACGTAATATTTACAAACTGAACTGAAAATAAGCAAGCAAACATGTAATTTTACAGATCTTGCGTTTATTCACTTTTTTTTCGCAAATTTACTTTTAGGTTAGAATATAAGTAAAATTAAAACAGTTCTCATTACAATAGTTATACACAGGATAATGTAAAGGGAATATGCTGAAAGTCTCTATCAAATTGCTCCACTCTGAACTGATTGAATTTTAAGCCTAGCATGGGTCATCATTACTAAAGTCGTTACGACAAAAAAAACCACCATAGTCTTGATTGATTATCCATTTTTCTAATTTAATCATCAATGAGTGTTTAGCCCTAGATCGGACTCGAATCCAGTGAAAATCCGACACATATGATGGCATTAAGAGTTGTTTTTGGTCTTCTCATGTTAATAAATGTATAATTCATGGTTTATATAACATTTCAGGTCTATAGAAAGACCCGCAATAGGCAGATTTAGCTATTGCATAATGTATGTTTAACTTATTGGTAGTTATCGTATTCGGTAAATGTATTGTCTCTTAGCATGCAATTTTTACAGATTTTACGTTTACTCACATTATTTTGTAAGCTTTCGGGTTAGAAACATAAGTAAAATTACAGCATTTAAAGTATTTGTTTTTACCATAAAATGTTCGGAATATTTACCAAAATAATGTATTTTTACCAAGTTTCATTCTTTTTTACCAAGTTTCATTCTTTTTTACAATAAACTTTAATGTAAACCCCGTAAAAATACATGCTTATATATAGAACCCCGATATTGAACTGAAAATAGCAAAGCTAGAAGGTAATTTTAACAGATTAAAGTTTATTCACATTATTTTGTAAATTTACTTTTTGGTAAATTTACTGTCTCTTATTTTTTTTTAGTATTTCATAGCAACGAACCATTCTTAATAACTATCTTCTAAACTTGTTAGCTGTAATGTCTCTAAAGCAATTTCAATGCCTGCCATAGGCAGTACCGCAAACTTACATTTGAAAGCCTGGAACCGCCGCAATCACTGACGAGCGGCGGCTACAACCCGTGTTGGCTTACATGATTAATCTACCAAACAAGATAAGTCTCATGCTTTCGGTACCCAACAACAAGCGAAGTTTTAAATTTAAGCCATTCAGTTGAGATTTTTTCTCTTACGAGGAAGAGGAAATTGTTGTTTACCTAAAAAAAAAAGTGTGTGTGTGTGTGGGGGGGGTAAACGGAAGTTACAGTCATTTTGAGGTTTATTTTTAAATTTGTCTGTAATATTTCCTTTACTGCTTTTAGGTAAATTTACATTTGGAAGTTAAAAGAACAAACTTACTGTAACAATTTTATTTACTGCGTTGCGGTGAATATACAGACCAAAGTTTAAAAAAAATCATAGCTATTTTCTATTTACTGTTTTCAGGTAAAGTTACTGTAAATTTACCAGATTTTTTCTGACAGTGTAGTACTAAAGCGGTTTGACCTTTTAAAGGTCGGTCATCTTCGGCAGACATAAAAGACAGATGTCGCATTAACTCTGTAAAACAGATTGGTCATGCATACCAGTGCCACCTATATGATAGATATCGTTCAATCTTGTAATGGGCTTCATTCTGATCGATTTTGTACTTTTTTTTGAAACTCATAAGGATGTTAATTATTTTAACGAATTAAATAGGGTAAAATGAAACAATTAATCATTTTTGTACTTCTTGTTTTTGATGACCGAGTTGTCTTTGCTTTCAAATGCACCTCGTGAATTTAGTAAAAAAAAATAAAATATTCCAACGAATTAAATGAACATTTTGATATAGTTTATTGAAGTGGATATCAAGTAATAGTAATTAAGCATAAATCTAGTATCATAGAAATAATTGCATTTAGCACGAGAAGTACGTAATTATATAAACTTTTTTTCGTTCCTAATTAATCCCGTAATCCATTACACTTTATAAATAATAATAATTGTGCAGCAAAGCTTTCCCCAAAAAACATAAAATGCAACGCACAAATAAATGAAATGTGGATCTGTAATTCTCCCCGTGGATAAACGTGTCAATTTATATCAGGTATGATGGACAAGATAATGATGATTTCATATACCGGTAAGTCAGCACGCGATGAGATTTATTTAAAGCACTGCAACGAAATGGAATAAATTCTATTGCTTTCGATCTCTAGAGGCAATGGTGAAACATAATATACCGTTTCCAATCTTAATCTAATAAAATTAAACCAAATACATATGTACAAACAATCAAAAACCATTAGACAAAAAAGGTATAGGCAAAATAGTGTAATCAACAAATGGACTGTTCACCGTGTTCAGAATACACGACAAATAGAGGCAACAGGTGTCCAGAAGAGTAGGCTTGTCCTGCCTGGCGCCACATCTATCATAGCCGCATCCAAACTATTAGACGAAAATCTCGCTAAAAAGCGTAATTGGCCTTATTTCATCGCCATTTTCTGTGTCTGTGAAGCCTGCTGGCTGGTAACCGCGTCGATTCGTCCCAAGTCGACAATAAACCGAATTCCCGTGTACACGTTGGTGCGCACGTTAAAGAACCCTGTTCGCAAAATTATTCTCAAAGCACACTGAATAGCGTAAGGCGTAGGTTCAGAAAAGTAGGCCTTTAAACTCCGTTTGATCACCTCGCACACAATCAAACATAAAAGTCTGTCATTGGATGGTTGGATGGCCGAATGTTTAGCGCGTGGGCGTTGAATCATAAGGTCTGTCATTGAGTCAACTGGCGTGGTTTCGATTCCACAGTTTTACGTAACAAGAGGTAGGGTCGCCAATCCAACCTCGTGGTTTTTCTCCGGTTTCTCTAGTTACCTCTCACTGCTAAAGAACCTACGCGCAAGCGAAGTATTGAAAAAAGAGAACCGTATTGTTAAATAATGTTAGTCCCGAAATGACCTAGTTTGTGTCCAATGGACGTTAAACCCCATCTCTCTCACTCCCTCTCTTTCTCTATCTCTCTCTCTATATATACAAATATATCTCCCCTCTCTCCACCCCCCTCTCTCTCTCTCCCCTCCCTCGATATAAGAAGCAGGATTGACCAAAGAACAATCGTGAAAAGTTTCAATTCCATCGTGGTAATTAAATAAATAATATCATTGGGTTAATGTTGGGCAGAAAAAAATGTAATTCAATTCATCCTATTCTTGATAGAACCTATTTGAACGAAAGATTTATAACCGAGTATCTATTAAAACCTTTCCAAACTAATCTTAAAGAAAAAACTGGGGGTGGGGGGCAGCAGTTCGGCTTTTATTTCCCCCTGTAAATCATCATTATGAACTTAATTCACATGGATATTACATTTTAAAATATACGAGGGGGTCCACTGACATCCTTCTCGCGATTAATTAAATACATTAGATCATTACTGAGATAAATAGACAAATCAATCAAAGTTTAATCAATATCGATATCGATCTAAGAGGAAGAGAGAGGGAGAGAGAGCGGGGGTGAGAGAGAGGGAGAGAGTAAGAGAGGGAGAGGGGGTGAGAGAGAAGGAGAAAGGGAGAGAGAGAGAGGGGGTAGAGAGGGAGAGAGAGGGAGAAAGGAAGAGAGAGAGGGGGCGAGAGAGAGAGAGTGTTTAGCATCCACTCGACACAAAGAAGGTCATTTCGGACTAGCATATGGTACAACTTTTTTTTTATTTCAAAAATTCGCTAGCGCGTGTGTCTTTAAGAGAGAGAGAGAGGGGGGGGAGGGAATGGGGTATAACGCCTACTCGACACAAATTAGGTCATTTCGAAATCCAACTTTTGCGTAAACGCCAATGTGTAGGCCTACACCGTTTTTCGTTCGGTCGTGCTGCAAATCAATTAGACAACCCTGAACGATCAATTCCCACCACTCTCCCACCTTAGTCTCGGTCACCTAGAAACTCCCTGTCTTCAACGTACAGATCACTACAATCACTGATAAGGATGGCATCTATGCGACTTAATGATTTTCAAATATTTACTTTTTTCCACCGACAGATTAAATTCTAAAACATTATTTTTGTATTAGACCAATAAATAAAAAAACAAGTATTTGTAGGTAAATATTAATTTAGTGTAAATGGGTATTAAAATGATTAAAAAGTAGCATTCTGCCCGAAGCAGTAACGTCTTATGTAAAAAAATTGAGCCAATGATTGACGCCACGTGCTGTGACGGCACGTGTTGAAGGCAATCATCTTTATCAGAGATATTACTTTGGAAGACTTTCGTAATTATCTGTGAAACAGATTGGTACAGTATGGAAGCCTATAACTACCATTAATAGTTTGTACTTTTCGTCTCTTCAAAACACGAAAGCCGAAAAGTCGAAAAGTAGAATTTACGACAAAAGGTTAGGCGACAACACGCTATACAAGCCAAATAGGAAATTAAGAAATAACTCACAGCGATAATAGCGCCCTCTTTTTTTTATTTAATTTCTTATTTTCGACTTGCATTTTGGCTTGTATACCGTCTTGTCGACACTCGACTTAGTCAAATCTTTGTATTAATTGTTGTCAGTAAGAAGGGGCCAACACGCATACCAAGCCAAAATGCAACTCGAAAAGTAGAAATTAGGAAATTAACACATCACGCTATTTGAGACCTATCATTTTGGCTCACATTTTTTTCGTAATTTCTACTTTTCGACTTTCGCGTTATGTGAAGAGGCGAAAAGTAGAAATTATGAATGGTAGTTATAGGCTTCCATAGGTACAGAGGGTCCGTCTCAGTTATCAACATTGGATAAAAAATCCATTTCCCATGCGCAAACGGTAGGTTTTTTATGTGGTTGTTTATCCAGTAAATTTCAACAAGTCAAGCAAATGGGGGGGGGGGCATCGAGTCGACACGAACTAGGTCATTTCGGGACTAACATATGGTTTAATTTTATTTCAATAATTCAATTGGGCTCCGGGTTTTTCAGCATTGGGAGGAAATTGGAGGACCTAACAAAACCCACGTGGCTGGGCAGGTCCGAGAAAGAGATGACTTTTGGTTTATCCGATGCACGTACGCACGATACAAACTAGGTCAGTTCGGGACTGACATGATACAGCGGGAGGAAACAAGAGGACCAAGATATGGGGTTTAACGTCCATTGGACACGAACTAGATCATTCGGGACTAACACATGTTTTTTTTAAAAATTGAATTTCAATAACTTGCTTGCGTGTTGGAGTCTTTAGCAGTGGGGGGCGGAGGACCCGGAGAAAACTTACGAGGTTGGACAGGCGACTCTACTTGTATCAAGGAGAAAACCTGTAAGGTATGTTATAGGCGACACTATTTTTAATGAGTACAAGTCTCCCGTCAAAAGGCAAAACCTAGTAACTCACTTTTTTCTTATTTTGAGAACACAAAGGAAAACGTATGTGGCATACTAGGAAAGTGAAGGGAGTTGCAAGGTTGTGTCATGGGTGTAACTGCTTACAAAATTAAACATTTGAAGGTCTAGTACAAAAATAGAGGGCACATACCCTAGTAACTACACATTTGATCCTAACTCAATATATTTAAAAAACAAGTGAGTTACTAGTTTTGCCTTTTAACAGGTACTACAAGTGTCGGATCGAAACCAAACCACGTGACTCAAATAGCTAATCTTATGATCTAAAGCTTTAGACTACTTGAATATCCAACATCCCCACTCAATAACATCTAGCGATAGAAGTCTGGCCTCCGACCCTATGTATTTATAGTTTAATTACTAAATGCCATTGAAGCAATTTATATGATCCATTCTCAGACACAGACGAGTCAATAGGGCTATGATGGGGTTAAGGAGCGTGAGTACAGAATGACCAACACACACTCAACAAACTAAATGACATTGTTTTCGAACGGTCAATATTTTAAAACAGACACAATAATACTGTTGACCTTGTTTAGGCAGCCAATTAAACATGCATTATTCAAGAGCTAAATCTGCCTAGTGCAGGTCTTTATTTAGGCATGAAATGTTTTCTAAAGTATTAATTAGACATTAATTAACTGATCCAGGCCTTAATCAACTTTGGATGACACCAGATTGCTCCGATATTAAACAGATTAAAACGTTTCAGTGATAAATCAAATATGGCGCTTCCAGACGCTTCAAGTCTTAGCTTTGATCAACCAGGACCGTAGTTGACATTATTGCACAGATCGGCTAAATCTCCAAATGCCAATATCTTCGCTTGCAATGGAGTAATTTGAATGAAATTTTCCAATTATTCATTTTACATCATCTACTTTCGAACTAGTATAGCAAGAATGGCTAGTTCTTATCTATATCTTGAATAATGTAACTTTAAATTCTACGCTTCTTCGGTATCACAGATTCTGATTGCGGGGTTGATCTGGGTCGACGAAATGAAATGGGGTTTAACGTTCTACTGTTCTGCTCCTAACTGGGCTAATGAAGACGGGCATGCGCCATACAGTGTGCTATGAGTATACTCTTTGGCAAGTACAAGCTAGGAAAATAAATCGCGCCACTTGACTCAATGACAAACCTTATGATTTCACGCGCACGCGTTAGGCAATCGGTTACCCCCAACCCCTCAACGATGAAGAAAGAAACAAACGAACACGTACATGTACAGACAGAGAATTATCTTTCTTATATAAATATTATGATTTATGTGTTCAGGAGAACCTTGTCTGGTTACCGTCGCAACCGTATATGAACTACATTAGCTTGTGCAGCTGGATTAATGGGGTTTATTAACGCATACATCATCTAACTATGGTGCCAGAAACAGACTTCTCGTCGCCGGTCCTGACATGACTGGACGACGTAGAGCCATTAAGAGAGTCTGGTCACCTGCGGCATGGTCACCGAAATGAAATGAAATGAATGGGGTTTATTAACGCCCTACTGTTCCGGTCGGGCCCGTAGCCAGCTTATAAAATTTGGGGGCTTCATAATTTTTTTGGTGGGGCTGAAGATGTGGTCAGCTAAGAACACTCCTAAGAAATCATTAGTGTTGGCGAAATATTTGGGGGGGGGGGGCTAATTGGGGGGGGGGGGGGGGCTCATCGCCGCCATCTTGGTATTTTGACGTCATATAAAAATCGAAGTCCGTCGATCGAAGCTCGATTATCAAATTTTAAGACATACAAGAACAAGCTGGTCCAACAATAGAAAAAAGTCCGAAAGTCGATGAGCTACTGTCCAATGAACTAGCATTCAAAGTTTCGAAGTGCGTAACCCTCCAAGAATAAGATCGACCAGCACAAGAACAAGGTGAGTCGCGCTTTGGGCTCTGGTCCTGGTCCCAAAATATAATACATCGGTTAAAGGAACAATGAGTAACGCTTTGACTGTTTGATCTCTGTTCCAGGGTACAAAAATAGAATACGTCGATCAGTCAATCAGCGACTGTCCAAGGAACAAGAACGCAAGTTCGTTCCGAAAAGCTTCGAGCCCAAGATTAACAAGAAGATGTGTAGCGGTTCGGGCCCAGTGGTTAACAATAGAAAAAATTAATCTAAATAAATAAATACAGTTGGCTCGTCAAATCCAACTGATTATCATGTTAGAACTTGCATTGGACTCTCCTAATATTGTTGATACTTAGCCAGATCCGTAACTGACCGAGATGATGAGGGCCAGGGTTAGGGTTACTGATTAACCCGTAGCTAGACTATGGTATGACCGGGCATGACCCTCCCAGACGTCTGACCCAACTAATGGACAGGGCTGGCGATTTACGAGAATTTATCGACATTAAGCAATAAGAACACATCGACAATAAATCATCCTGTTCCTATTTAACAAATATCTTAAAGGGGCAATACCACTCTTGCTGGTCAGCAAACAATCAGCCTTATTCTAACTACTAGATGTTTAAGTGTCCTACCTGTTGTGAAAATTATCCATTACATCCTATTTTTCTTGTCCAGAGGGTTCGAAAATATTTTTAAATCTAAGTTACATTTGAAAGTGTTAACGTAAAGCCTTTCAAACCATGAAGTTGAATTTTTTCCAATTTTTTTTAAATTCGGTGTGTTAAGATGAAATTTGTATTATCAATTAATTGGAATATTGTAAAATAGTACAATTTGATGACCAGAATAATGATTGGGGCATATTATTCAGTTACAACAAGAGTGGTATTGGGGCTTTAACTATTATTACGCGACAATTATAATGGATTGTAGAAGCGTAATATAAAACAAAATGAAATGAAATAAAATGAATAAGACCATGGGGTTTAAGAGAGAGAGAGAGAGAGAGAGAGAGAGAGAGAGAGAGAGAGAAAGAGAGAGAGAGAAATGGGGTTTAACGTCCATTCGCCACAAAATAGTTAATTTTTGGACTGGGACTAACACGCACAAACGAATTATTGAAATAAAATCAAAATTTACGTTTCCAGTCTGATTCATTTTATCCAGCGCGGTATTATGGTAATCCATTTTGTTTTCTGATGATGTCTCCTATGCAAGAGGAATATGCTGTTATGGATATTTAGCACTTGTGGCCGAAAATCAAGTATGATTAATCTATTAATTGTTTTATTTACCATTGTTTTATTTCTATTATTGTACATTATTACATCAATGCTTATTTATGTCAACACTTGATCTAGCCAAGTGATAAGAAGTAATTCCATATAAATATACGATTCTATTTGATACGCCCGTCATTTTTAGGTCTATCATACTTAGTAGCATTCGGTACTAGTCGGTTATCCGCGGTCCTGTAAGTGTATGTAGATAATTATTATTATTATTATTATTTCCAGTTTTAAAGATGTGAAGAACCATTCCCGCCTCTTGTAATATCTGACCGACCCCACGGTTAGACTTTACACATGTATCAAGTACTTCAAAACTCGTGAAGCGGACACTTCGTTGGACTTCTTGTGAAAAATGACAATTGCACCATTTCGTCGATTCTTACGGTCAGACCCTCCATCCTGTAGAACTGAGAATGGGAAAAGTTCTCGGCCAACACTGGGAGCGAACCTCCAGACTATCGAACAATCAACTTACTTACTTAGCCGTGGCCCCCAGATTAATAAGTAATCTTTCAAGAGTTATATGTAATTTTAAATGCAAATAACTTCAGAATTAGGTAATTTCAGATGCAACGGTTAGAGGGATTTGGCGCAACGGTTGGAGAGTAGGATTTGTAACACCTCCTCCCTTCATTCCAATTTACCCAGCTGTAAATGGGTATTGGTAGGATGGTGTATATATTACACAAAAAAAAGTTGCGCTCCTTGAAACTTCAAGTTGAAGCTGCATATGTTGGAGCTCTTTCTAATAGTTGTAAAGGGAGGTAATCAGGCTTACCTGAATCCTAGAGACCGGGATAGTAATTGTGTCGCGCTTTGAGCATAAACTTGGTTTGTGGATATAGCGCATGATAGTTCTTCTAAAAATGCCACATACGCTCACGCTAGGGCCCTGAACCACAGCCGCAAGCCAGAGGTGAACGGCCAGCTAGAGGATCGAAGCGCGGCACTCTAGACCACTAGGCCATCCCAACCCCCCCGCCCCCGCCCAAGCCACAAATAAAAGAAACCCTAAACGTAAATAGTTACAATGCTTCTCAAGGGGTGTGTTTTTGCTATATTGTCGTAGAAGATTTGATAACTCACCTTTCTAAACTAATGGCGGTCAGGGTAAAAACTGAACAAATGGCCGACACATTCTGTAAATACACCACAGCTTTACATAGAAACTCGCCAAACGTCCACGTAAAGGAGAAGAAGGCTGCAAACTGAAAAATAAATAAAAAAAAGAATTACTTTGCAGATATATTTGGACTAAAAACATATTTATATTGATTAATCGATCACATTCGGCTTTATATCCTTCTCAAAACATTGTATTCGCGAGGGAATACCTCTGCTATAGAAAAAATCTATTGAAAGATGTAATGTTTGTATCACGTGACTTGGTGGACCTGTTGCCTTACTATTCATCGCATATTCAATCGCTGGCCATTTATCATAATTAATATTCTCGGATTATCCACTTCCTACGTGTTTTGAATTTATAATTTTTTTTTTATTTCGGGGTGATTTTCAGGACATCGAGTATTTTTTTTACTTTCCATATATACACGCCAACACGTTCCAACAGCCTATCGGTATTGATCCGGACATCGGCGTTGACGACAGCTCTTCGTTGAATTTTAACTGCCTATGGTTCTTTTACGTGCACAAAGGAACTTGGTTTGTCGTACCACCCAAATCACTAGTCACTGTTCCTATCAGGCCCTCGACATTGCACGACAGACAAGGGGAAACCGAGTTGGAAAACCCAGAAAAATGTCTTGGCTAACACCTGGTAAATGAACCATTACATTGAAGACTTAGCCGGTGCGAATGGCTAACACGTGTTCGTTGTATCATAAGGTCTATTGAGAATTATTGAACCATATGTTAGTCCCATAATGGCCTAGTTTCAGTGGTTCCAAGACTAAACAGAATAAACAACATTTAGTTTGTAATTAGATTGAATATTATACATTCTTAAAAGAATGGATATTATAATTATGTAGCAAACAGGTTTCTCTCTAATTTTAATAATGAATTGTTTTATTACGTTACACGTAAAAGACCCCTCGGCAGATGGAATTAGTCGCTGTAAGGGCAATATTTCTCACACTTCATTACTCCGGTTAATGCAAAAAAGTAAGATGTTAAACCCAATTTCATTTTATTTCAATTTATTTTGTCATGTTGGCCTTTAAAACTAAATTATTGGCATCGAGACGCAATAATTTCTAACAGGTATGAAGTGTTAATGTCATTTAGGCCATTGCCTGGAGGCGAAACATCGTCTGGCAATTTTATTAGATTTTGAACGTGCAATAGACTGACTATTGAGACATACGCATGTCCCATTAAAGTGGATGTGAGTATAATAGAATAAAATGGTGTGTTGCTAATGCAGCGGAATAAAAGGTCGAGCAAAGTTGATTGACCCTAACTAGTCACTCGGCCAACCCAGGACATATAGCGCTATTGACGATAATGAATGTTCTGCACTTATGTCGTGTGTTAAACTTCACCACATCGTCTTATGAATAATGCTCGTTTATTTGATTTTACAAGGGGTTGGGATGGCCTAGTGGTCTAGAGTGCCGCGCTTCGACCTCTAGCTGGCCGGTCACCTCTGGCTTTGGTTTGGAGTCCTAGTGTGAGCGTATGTGGGGCGCCTTCTCAACCTTGTGGGTTTCCTCCGGGAACTCCTGTTTTCCCCGACTGCTAAAGACCCCTACGCGCAAGCGAATTATTAAAATACAAATTGAAAACCATACGTTAGTCCCAAAATGACCCAGTTTGTGTCGAGTGGACGTTAAACCCCATCTCTCTCTCTCTCTCTCTCTCTCTCTCTCTCTCTCTCTCGCTCTCGTAGGAATAGAGAAACAAATCAGCAAGCAAAGGTGCACAGTTGGTACCCATAGGGATACCTACCACTTGCTGATAAATTTCCCCTCCAAATTTAACAAAGATATTATCAATTCCAAAAATCCAACATCTGAATTATCTAGTTGGCGGTAAATTTATTTTTGGAATCACTAGCGGAAACACAGGAAAACACCGGAAAACACCGGAAAACAACCGGAAAACACCGGAAAACAACCGGAAAACACCATTTTATACTGAATACCGGAAAACCACTAAATACCGGAAAACACACTAAATACCGGAAAACACCCTAAAAATATGTCGTGGTGTCGTGATGTCGAGTTATCGGTCATATTCCTCACAATACTATGATTATATACCCTGATCGTTGGGTTGGTCAAGAAACTTCCTCTAAATTTTGCAGTGTGGTTTCTCTCTGTCGGTAGTACCGGACAAAGGATATGTCAAAATACAATGTCTAGGGTTAGGGTTAGGGTAAGGTTTAGGGTTAGGGTGGTGGGAACGGGTTAGGGTTAGGGTAAGGTTTAGGGTTAGGGTGGTGTAAACGGGTTAGGTTTAAGAATTTGGGGAGGGGTTACATATTTAGGGTGTTTTCCGGTATTTAGGGTGTTTTCCGGTATTTAGTGTTTTTCAGGTGTTTTCCGGTGTTTTTCTGGTGTTTTCCGGTGTTTTTCCGGTATATAGAATGGCTCATCACTAGGGTTCCTAACAAAATATATGGAATTTAATTAACATCTAAATATTGATATCTAACAGTTTCCGATTTAGATGAAAAGACACTGTGAATAATGTCTTTTATCCGAGCTTTTAATTTATTATGGGGAATTTTAGTGTACAAAGTAAAATAGTCAAACATTTTGTATAGATGAGACTGAAGCAAGTGATCTAGATTACAAGCCATCAAATAATTATTTGGAATTTTTTAATATCCATATTTGATTAAGACCACTACGAGAGTATATTTTGTTGCAGTATTTTTGAATACCGTCTTTAACAGCCGTTAGTATAGATGTCAATACTTTTGAAAGTGGTTTTGTGGAACAACGGAATGCACCTGCTATAAAACATTGCTTGTAGGATTTTTTATTTAGTTTAGGTATCCAATATAACAACGTTAGATCTGTATAGGTATCACCACATGGAGTACCATATGAAGTGAGTACAGATCTGTGAATCGGATATAAGTTCATCCTTACTTAGATTAGAGTAGAGCGTTTATACGTAGCACTGTCAATTGGTTTCCCGAAATGAATGTCTAAATAACAAATTATATACGATTTGAATCCCGATAAACGACATGCAATAGGCAGATTGTTTAAGATCTTTTACAATTTATCTTTAATATTGTCATGGTTAAACTGAATTTATTTCAAGTACACTAAACACCCTATAATAACGTCACGAAAGACATTTATAAAAATCAGGAAATGTTAAAAAAAAATACATGAATAATTGAGATGTTGGTCTGATCTGACGAAACCCTTGAAGAACTCCATGAATGATTAGATGGGGAAAATTGAAAATGTAAAAAGAAAAGTTTTTTAAGCAATTTGATGTGAAAGCTTGAAGACAAGTCGTTTGTAATTTAAATATTCTCTGTCTTTTATCGCTATGACTACGAAGGGGGAGTGGGTTACCGAATGGTCAGCACGTACGCGTTGTATCATTAAGCCTGTCATCCGGTTGTACGTTAAAAAGAGTAGAGAGGGTCGCATGTCTAACCTCGCGGGTTTTCTTTTTTCTCCGGGTCCTCTGTTTTTCTCCCATTGCTAAAGACCCCTACGCGCAAGCGAATTATGGAAATATATTTAAAATTTAAACCATATGTTAGTCCCGAAATTACCTTATTTTTGTCGAGTTAAACCCACCTCTCTGTGACCCCTCAGTCAGTCCGACAAAGGACAATTTTGAGTGAATCTGTAACATATCCTTGTCGTTTAGATGGAACCAAAAACCGAGGTTCTGTATACACATAAACGTGCACGTTAACGATCTCTTGGCAGGTGGAATTCGATATAAGAGTTGGTCCTAGCGCCGAGCGCTGTCCGGGCCAAATTCGTGCATACCACACTGTATGGCGTATGCACGAGGTGCGAAATATGAATACATTTTAAATTATTCCACTTCAACAGTGTTCTCGTTTATCTCGATATAACGCCATTAAAAACGACGTGATGCAAGCTCAAATAAATTCATATGTCTTGCAGTGACGGAAGTGGAGAACGTTAGATCAGCGACGGTCTAGCACGTCCTAGCACATATGACGTCATATGTGGATTGTTAGTTAGGGTAAGGGTAAGGATCCGAAGATTTCGTCAAGGTCCCGAAATGTAAACAGGGCTAACACTTCTCCCAAGCCTTACCCTGGGCGAGGCCTAACCTTTAGCCTAACACTAACGTGCAATCCACATATTATGACGTCAAATGTCCTAGACCGTCTCCGATCCAGCGTTTTCCGACATAAAGAGAGAGAGAAATGGGGTTTTACGTCCACTCAACACAACTAGGTCATTTCTGGACTAACGTTTGGTTAATTTCATTCCAATAATTCGCTTGTGCGTAGGAGTCTTTAGCAGTGGGGGAAACCGGAGTGCCCGGAGGAAACCCACGAGGTTGAGAAGGTGCCCCTATCTCCATGCCACAGCCGCAAACCAGAGGTGGCCGGCCAGCAAGAGGTCGAAGCGCGGCACTCTAGACCACTAGGCCACCCCAACCCCTCCCTCTGACGTATAAATATTATAACCATGACTTGGTGGAGAAGTTAAATTAATATCATGCGTGTATGAAAAAAAAAGAAAATATCAGTTGCTAGCCGCCTCTTTAAATCTATATCTCTTAAATCCCTTAAAGCGGAAATAATTGACACAGCACGCTTCATTTACGTGGAAAAGAAAATTGCTTTTGATTGTACATCGTGTCTATTTTCAGTCCAGATTAACAAACTATATGTAACCGGAAAGGAGCGTCTAGTTGCGCATAAAACTGTTTTGTGATATTTTGTTTTTTTGCACGGAATTTTGGACGGTGTTATTCATATTAATAATGAAAGTAACACGTAAATTATTCTATCTTTGGCGTGTTTATTAAGTTGATTAAATTTGTGATTACCGTGGTACGTCATGTGTGAAAATAACCCCCTTGTTAACGCACAGTTGCTATGGAGAACAGATTACTTATACCGGATGTGCAGCCATTAGGGGATTAGGTCCGCGACAGTAACTGAGATCATTTTCTAAGATTAATCACATAATGATTCTGGGATGCGCAATTATTAAAGACAGCATTCTGTCTCCACACGAAGCCCAATTTCGTTTATGATTGGGTTTGAAGCAGAAGCGCTAAATATAACAGTGTGAGTAGCGCCCCTTTAAGACATCGAGAGAGAGAGAGAGAGAGAGAGAGAGAGGGGGTAACATCCACTCTACACAAACTAGGTCATTTCAGGACTAATATATGGTTAATTGTATTTCATTAATTCGCTTCGCGTAGGGGTCTTTAGAAGTAGGTGGATATCGAAGCATCCGGAGAGAACCCATGAGGTTGGACAGGCGACCCTAATCCTTGTCGGGTTCAACCGATGATTCGAAACCACGCCAGATGACTCAATGACAGGCTTTATGATACAACACGTACTTGCTAACCCCCCTCTCTCTCTCTCTCTCTCTCTCTATCTCTCTCTCTCACCTCTTCCTCTCTCATTTCCAATAAAACTAAGTAATAAAGTGTTTTTTGATCTCAAAATATACACGAACAGCAAAGACTCATATATTCCCTGGATATTTCGACTTTTAATATTAGTTCCCGGTCTGACGGATTCAGCCCACTGGTGTCGAGCAATGACACAAGCCTTCCTAGACAATATTTATTTTATCTCAGGGAATTGATGAAAAATAGGGAATTGATGAAAAATGAACAAACTCTTTGAAGAAAATAAAAAGAAGTCGTTGTTAATCTTGATAAGTCCTTTGAACAAATTCCCTAATGAAGACCAATGTCTTTGATCGGCATGTCAGGGTTTTTTTTAATCCATTTTTTTTTAAACAATATTTTTATTCCGATTTATATCAGAAGAGAGAGCGAGAGAAAGAAAACATGGGATTTTATTTCCACTTGGCACAGACTAGGTCATTTCGAAACTAACACATGGTTCAATTTTATTTCAATATTTCGCTTTGCCCATTGCTGGTCTTTCTTCAGGACTAAAATGTTATCTAAATTAATAATTAGACATTAATTACATTATACAGACCATAATCAACTCTCGATGTCAGGGCTAGCCTGGAATATTCAGTGGATTAGGATCCGATTTGCTGCTCAACTTTCATTCATGATTAAATCATGAAATGGTTAATCGAGACTATGTTTTTTTATCGCACCCACTTTAGTAACGATGATCGAGGCTAGGCCGAAAATTCAATCACTAAATTCTCGGTTCAGCGTGGATTAATTTGACTAAAATTTCAAACAAATTCCCTTTACATTATCTAGTTTTTAACTTTTAGTATAATAGTGAGAACTGACAGATGTTGTATCTAATCTCCCAAAATGTATCTTTAATCGCGTGACCTCCAGCTGGCCGGCCACCCCTGACTTGCGGCTGTGGTTTCGAGCCCTGGTGTGAGCGTGTGTGGCATGGAGATAGTGGCGCCTTCTCAGCCTCGTGGGTTTCCTCCGGGCACTCCGGTTTCCTCCCACTGCTAAAGACCCCTACACGCAAGCGAATTATTGAAATAAAATTAAACCATATGTTAGTCCCGAAATGACCTAGTTGTGTTGAGTGGACGTTAAACCCCATCTCTCTCTCTCTCTCTCTCTCTCTCTCTCTCTCTTTAATCGCTGGTACAAACTTTGCAACAAATAAATTGTAGTAGTCTCAATAAGATCTTAAACCTGTTGTAAAATTATATAAATATGTACATTTCTGCCTTTGAAGTCCCCGAAGAGGATAACCAGGTAGCCTATGAAAGTAGTAAACTAAATTCTAAGCCAAACACAATGTCAGTTTTCCTCTTTTGTCTCAGAATAAAAAATAACCGTAATTAAAACAAACGCTTCATCCCTTTTTAAAAAATGCCAAATTCTCGACATATTCGTGAAATATCAAAATTAACTTGTAACAAGTTTGATTATTCGTTCCGTACAAAAAAATGAAGTGGCTTTGTTTTTACACTAACCACTTTGTAAAATCTAGACATTTTCGTGAAAGATTAAAAATGAACGTTATATCACGTTTGATTATCCGTTTGTTTTTTACAATTTAAATTTGCCACCTTTTTAGCTCTCAGTAGATGAAAATTAAATTCTCAAGATTTTCTTTTTTTTAGTTTTAAAATTTAATCCATCAGGTTGTGATTAGGTTGGTATAAAATAAAATAAAAAAGTTTAGCTTAGACCTGTGTCGACAAGGATTCAGAGTTCAGTTTATCAAAAGCCATCTATCAGTTCGATATCTCAGATTTAAATTAAAATAGCTGCGGGGGGGGGGGGGGGGTATATGGCCGAATGGTAAGCATGCGCGCGCTGTATCATAAAGCATGTCATTAAGTCAAATGGCATGGTTCCGAATCAATGGTTGTACGCGACAAGGAGTAGGGTCGCCTGTCCAACCTCGTGGGTTTCCTCTGAGTCCCCCGGTTTTTCCCCACTGCTAAAGACCTCTACGCGCAAGCGAATTATTGAAATAAAATTAAACCATATGTTAGTTCCGAAATGCTCTAGTTGTGTCGAGTGGACGTTAACCCCATTTCTCTCTCTCTCTCTCTCTCTCTCTCTCTCTCTCTCTCTCTCTCTCTCTCTTCAATCACATGTTATATTCAAATTAAAATCGCAACGCGTCCGAGATAGCTTCCTCTATCTTGAAATTAAGGTTTGCTACCAGAAACATGTAGTTGCCCTAGACAGTTTCGACCATCACAAATATCCGATTATACCGAGATGCCCTTTGGTCTATCCAATGCACCTTCGATCGATCTCGATACAAATTGTGTTTATATCGAGAATAACATTGTACAAATATATATAAATTATTGGTTTGTGTTTTAGGTTTAGAAACCAGAGGACCACGGAGAAAGCCCATAGGCGTATTACCATTAGGCGACACTGCTCTTTGACAGGTACGGCGTTAAAGTCTCTCTTTCTCTCTCTCTCTCTCTCACACACAGACAGGCGGCGCTCACATGTTGATATACACATAACGACTACTTCCAGAACACCACTATCATGGAATTTGATAGGATTATAGTGTAAAATACTGAAAACAAATAGGCATAAGTATATGATAATCTTGCGGTTTTACATTGGCATAACAAATAAATCTAAAATGATAAAAGGGCAATTATCGGAATCAGGCGCGGATCCAGGGGTGGGGCAGGGGGCTGTGCACCCCCCTCCTCGTCTCCGGTGAGATTGGTGTATTTTCTCTTTAATTGATGATATGAACATGACTTTCGCACTGTCTCCGCCCAAGCAATGCGACGAAGACTTTGGAGACTACACCAAACCACTAAAGCATGTGGCTCTCTATTGATTACCCTTTGCTCAAATGTATGCCCCTCCCCCCCCCTCGACAAAATCCTGGATCCGGGCCTGGGAATTAGTCAAACTTTTGTTACACATTTAAAAAATAAACAGGACTACAGAAACGCCACTAAGGTTCCTGCAACATCGGTTCGTCGATGGCGGCAACATGATGATCGATGGTGAACGTCATCCTTTCTCTGAGCTTGAGGAGAGATAGAGAGAGAGGGAGAGACGGAGGGAGAGAGAGAGACGGAGGGAGATGGAGAGACGGAGAGGGAGGCAGGGAGAGAGAGACACGTTGAGAGAGAGAGGGAGAGAGACAGAGAGAGGGTGAGACAGAGAGAGAGAGTAAGAGAGAGAGAGAGAGAGAGAGAGCGAGAGAGAGAGAGAGAGGGGATGCCATCTGCCTAATACTAGTAACAGAAACCAAAGTCTATCAATATCTCTTTATCTCCTTCTCCTGGTGTATATTCACCCTACCTGATTTTCTACCATGATCAAAAAGACTGTAGTGGGGTCACGTGTTTTCTACTTGTCAGTTCGAGTAGACGATGTTTGTTTAATGCTCTTTGATGGTTTGGTGAACCCTTCCGATGATTTCCGTCCAGAAGACTGAACGTGCTGACGTATTGAAGTGAAACATGGCGGCAAGTACGCATTAATTCATGTAAAACGTAAACTTGTTATAAATATTGTAACTGTCGGTTGCTTAAAACTAAGTTATTTTAACGACCCGTTAAACACTAACATATATATCGTGTTGTAACGTGTTGTTTGTTAACTTGATCGGGAAACATTAAGGAAGTGTAAGGTTGGTTGGCCGAACGTTTTAACGCGTGTGCATTAGATCACGGGGTCTGCCATTGAATCAAATGGCCTGGGGCCTGTTTCACGAAATTTTAACCAAGATAAAATCCGATTCTAGTAATTCGATTGGATAGTATTAGATTGATTTTAGCGCTTAGCCAATCAGATTTAAGTGTGTACTTAAATTTGGATTGTATCTTAAGTTAAAATGTCGTGAAACAGGCCCCAGGTTTCGACTCCCGGGGTCGGTTACTTAAAACTAAGTTATTTTAACGATCCGTTAAACTCTAACGGACATATCTTGGTAACGGACATATCTTGGTAAATTTACTACAGAAAACACTATAGAATACTTTATTGTTCCCTTTAGAAATATTAGCATAAATCTGTAGGAAAAATTTGCACCATCGCATGTCTGGGGCCTTTATTTCCAGCAACAATCTTTCTCTCCGTTTA